>JAWIIS010000043.1:10000000-11200000 GCA_033682625.1 Helicoverpa zea x Helicoverpa armigera | reverse complement strand
CTACGTTCCGTGAAACTGGCACTTCTGCTCATTTAAGTCATAACTCGACTTTAGTCTGTGTTGCAGTGCCCATTGCTCGTTTATTACGAATTGTTGAGAGAGGTTTTCTTGTTGTGCGCGCAATGGATGCGGTTATAGCAGATACGATTGTTAATCTAGTGATAGAAATTGAAGAATAGTTGAAAGGAATTGTGCAGTACTTTAAATTGCATCTCTCGTTGAGTAAGCGCGCTTTATTTCGAATGCTCACTGAGAGTGGAGGGAAGTTAAATTTGTGGAAAGTTGAGTCCGTGGTGACAATGCCGCAAGTTTTTTTGTGTAGACTGCGAATAGTTATGGTCGGGTACTTTAGATGCTTTTTCAGATTTTATGCTTGGATTCAGACTGGAGTCTTACTAATTTCGTGCAGGGGGACAGTAGACTCAATCAATTAAACTTTACATTTAGGTCATTTATTTTTTTGCATATAGCCTAAATTAAATGTATTATAAATTGTACATATCGAAATGAAGTATGAGACTACAGGTCTACATAAGAACTTCTTAAAAATGATCTCTAATGCAACACCACAACAAATGACAACATACAACATTATAATCCGAAATGCACGTTCATTTATCCGACTGCTCGAAAGTTATATAGAGCCACTTGAAGACATTTTCTAATAAAATTGTGTAAAAGTACATTTAGCGTCGGTCCCGCGGGATCGGATCGGCCCTTTCTGCCCGGACAATATGCCGGGAATTGACTTCGGGATTCGAGACAACTCGACCATTATCCGAGCTGTGGTGTGGCGTGAGGCAAGAGCGGGAAGCGTTTTGAGGTGCTGAAAATTTATCAGTACGTGCTGATTTATGTCAATGACAAAAAGTAAGTGCTACACAAAAGTTAAATGTATTTAGCACTAGGTATGTAGTTTCTTAAAATTGCTCATTTGTAATAAGTTGGTTCAATGTATATTGAACCACACTATCTGTGCATGGCAGATGCACAAACGGTAATATACTTTTTGCTTAAAATAAAAACTAATTTATTATGCTGATTGATAAGGCTTTTTTGCCAGCTTTATCTAGACTTCAGTGTCTATGTTCATATCTGTTACAATCAGCTTTTTTTCAGCAATTACAATACGAGATATTGATCACATTATCCGTAACTAGCTCGCTACCTCCCACACCTCAAACCATCATAAAATATAAAAGTGTATTGGTGGCGGTGGCTTTGTGAGCGCGACAATGGCGCGGTGTATTAGCTCTCCGCGGCACCTGCAATCACATACATTCGGCATTACCACTCAATGTACGTGTGTACGGATCACAATGACGAGTAGTAGCGAAGAATAGGAGTTAGCTGATTGCTGTGGTTACGATTTTTGTGACGGGATATTGTTTTTAAATAGTGCCTCTTAGTTATTATTAATCTGCTTGAATGAGTTAGCCACTCATCAGCAATGCCTTTTTCGCGGAAATTAATCTTATTTTTCTGATGGTCGGTCTTTTTATGTAAAAAGCCTCCGTTTTGCGCAGATTTTGGTGCTAGTGTAATGCCATGTTTTTCAATTAGTTAATGCTTGCTTGAAATTACTTTTTCTTCTCTGTTTTCTTATTCTCTTTATTATAAGCTACAAAATTAAATGATGATCATCTTTTCAATACACAAAAATAATACCAAAAGCTCACCGTGACGCTCAATATTGTCTCGAGCCCTTAAACTGTACCTATATACTTACCTAATATCGAGTCAATAAGTAGCATAAATCGGGTCATGACCGTACATAAATTGTATCTATTTACTGGCAGATAACTGAGACCTTCAAACCCCCAGACTCATATAAAAACTATATCTAGGAGGGAGAGTGATCAATCTCCGCATTAACGATTAATAGATCAGAAAGTGATTACTTCGGCCTAGGCTATCGGCTATCAAATGAAGACGAAAAAGCTAATAAACTAGCCGGGCCAATGATCGATATATCCTAATAAGTTGTTATAAATAGACGGTTTTTCAGGAGTGTAGTTGTAATATGTGTTAGAATTCCTCTGTGACTTGCTCTTAGTAACAATGTTTTTGATCTATATTAATTTGAAATCTAGTAGTATATTCCTTACCATGTTGAGGCTAGCATCTAATATAACCAAAGGACATTGTTCCGGCTCCATACATGTTCTGCCTAAGAACCGTTCGAATGGAAAGTGACTTCTATAAACTCTTAAAATTATATGGAATCCTATGAAATAAGTTTTCACGAACGGACACTTCAGGAAACTAAAATAATTACGAAAAAAGTTAATATTTTGAGGTTATAAATAAAAAATAACCAAGCTTGCGTGAAATATCAGAGTAGTATTATCAAACTAATACAAAATATCAACAATACTATGTACAGCTCTATATGTTCTCTTCTAGATCTAGGAAAAGACTACTCTACTAGATACTAGGAAAAGAGATAGTACCTAGACAAGTTTAAGATAATTCTTTGACAATGATCATTTTATAAAGTCGCATTTTATGTCTGCACCTATGAATGCTTTAGATCTTTAAAACTATGCAATGGACTTGGGTGCGATTTTTTTAATAGCTAGAGTAGGTCAAGAGGAATGTTTACACCAAGGTTTTACATTGCCACCGTACGAAGACGGGGCGTGTGACTAGTTTTCATAAATGCTTAGAATTTTTATGAAAAACAACTACCTAAACGCTTCTGCTTTCAACGTTACGTTTCTTAATATATAGTGAATCCACTTTGGATTTGTGATTTTTTTATTTTTTTATTTTATATATTTAGGTTCACCTACAATTGCTTACATCAATACTTATAATTAATACATGCTGAAAATAATTAGTAATAACAATGCAGCAATTACTTAAAGGTAAACACCGCTTATGTTAAGTAACAGGGTTTAACTACGACCTTAACTAAACACTTTTATTTATTAAATTAAACACGTTCTATTTACGTATGGAATAGGGTAGCTGACTGCTATTAAAAATGTATATGTAAATATTATTACCTTGAAGGTTGCTTGATATTTTTAAATTTTTCAATGATGGTTATATTTTTTTGTAAAATTTTGAATAAACAAATAGAAAATCAGTCAACTATCCTATCAGTGCATCTCAAGATTCGGTAAACTGATTAATAGGGCCTTTTTTTTGGGGATTGTATCAAAATGTAAATCAATTAAATCACTGAAGCTATTTACTACCTTACTCATTCGTGCATAGGGAGAATTGGCACCCAGTACTGTCCTTCTTAGAGGTGGATAAAGTGGTGTGACTGAGCTACGAGGAAGTCTCGCAGGAACGCGAAACCTAAAAAGGGAGAGCAACCGAGGACAGTCAATCTTATGTTCTAGAATTTTATATGCAAACATCGCATCATTCAAACATCTACGATTTGCCAGTGATTTTATGCCAAAATGTTTTAATCTACCTTCGTAGGAGCGAATAGTGCGTGATATTCCTTTAGAAAATGCGAGATGCCACAGGAATCGTTTTTGTATTCGCTCAAGGCGCAGTGAGTGAACTGCATAATGCGGCCGCCATACCACGCTACAATATTCTAATATGCTGCGAATTAAACTATTGAAAAGTAAAATTTTGGTTTTGGTGTGACGAAAAGTTTTACAATTTCTTAAAACAAAGCCTAACATTTTAGAGGCTTTTTTACTTATGCTGTCCAAATGAGGTTCAAACGTCAATTTTTTATCAAATAAGACTCCTAGGTCCCTAATAGTATCAACTTCATTAATTTTGTTTTTCTCTATATAGTAATTAGAGTTAATACAATTAAATTTGCGCGTAAATTTTATATAATAACATTTATTACAGTTTAGACACATTTTATTGTTTTTGCACCAAAGGATAAGCCTGTTAAGATCTTCCTGTAGAAGTATAGCATCACTTTTTGATTCTATTTTTCTTACGAATTTTAAATCATCTGCATATATAAAGACTTCCGAGAACTGAAAACAGTCCTGGATGTCATTTATAAAGAAATTGAATAAGATGGGGCCTAGATGTGAGCCTTGCGGTACGCCGGAATAAATATGAAACAAAGACGACTGATACCCATTTAAGACAACAAAAAAGTTTCTATCTTTTAAGTACGACGACAACCAGTTGAGGAAAGAACCAGTAATACCATAAGCTCGTAATTTGGCAATTAAGATGTTGTGGGGCACTTTGTCAAAGGCTTTACTGAAGTCCGTGTATATGACGTCAGCTTGATGACCTGAGTCTATTGTTTTTATCAATAATTCAGTAAAGGGAACTAGATTTGTACTTGTAGATCTAAGTCCAACAAATCCATGCTGGTGGTCACTTAAATAAAGTCTCAGGTGGTTTTGAATGTAAGGACAGATTATTGCTTCGAAAATTTTGGCAAGTGATGACAATATCGAGATAGGCCTATAATTAGAAACATTTTCGTTGTTATTTGATTTGTGAATTGGAACGACTTTTGCCACTTTCCATCGCGTGGGAAATACACCAGTAGACAGAGACTTATTGTAAATGATCGTAATAGGGCGTGCCAACCCAGAAGAACAAGCCGAAATAAAGATGGGTGGTATTCCGTCTGGTCCGGCTCCCTTTCTGGTGTCTATACTCTTTAATTTTTTTAATACTACATTTTGATCTATGATTGGACTATTTAGGCTTAAGCTATTTCTTTCTAGAGATTGTAAGTATTCTGAGTTAAAATTATTATCAAAATTTTGATTTAGGCTATAAGCGGAGACAAACTGACTGGCGAACAACTCACATATTTCTGTACCGTCAGTTGAAGTAGTTGTCCCATTCGTCATTGACCTAGGGTATGTGCTTGAACTTCCTCTTTTAGCTTTCACATACGTCCAAAATAGTTTAGGATTTTTGCCAAGTTCCTCTTCCAGAAGGTTAATATATCTATTGTAACACTCAGTGGCAAGACGATCACAATCTTTACCTATATATTTTAATTCTATGGCGTCTAAGGGGTTATTATATTTTTTAAAACGCTTTCTGAACTTATTTTTTTCATTTAATTTTTTAATTAGTCTGCTATTAAACCACGGAGGGTATTTATTACCTTTTGGTACGCGATATGGAATGAATTTTTTTATAGCAGAATTAACAACCTCATAGAAGACCTCTAACATTTCGTTCACACCACTAAGTCCCTCAAACAATTGGTCCCAGTCCTGTTCTTTTAAGAATTTACAAATTGATACATAATCTCCTTTGTGAAAATTTGGTCTTACATTTGCAATATTATAAGGTAAGTTGGTTGTTTTTGGAATAGTGATAACAATATCTAAGGGTGGGTGATGTTGATCTACATTGCTTATGGGGTTTAAACATTCATTAACACTGCACGTTGACAGAGTGGAAAATACAAGATCCAATATTCGGTCAGCAGAGTTTGGTACAAAGTTGAACTGATCGAGTCCATTTGCATACGTAAAATCTAGCAGAGTATCACATATAGCAGAGCATGACGTTTTTTTGTGACATGTTACATTTTTTTATTAATTTCCAATCAATATTACTTAAATTGAAGTCACCTATAATACAAACTTCAGTGTCTGTGATTTTTTCAAAGACTGCATTGCAATGATCGATATATAGTTCTAAAGAGGAAGTAATAAAACGATAAAACGCATAAGTATCCAAAATGGAAGAGTTCCATTCACCACAATTCATAAAATCGACGTTATTACGATGGAGAATTATTTATTTAAATGATTGTTACTACTTTTGTATTAGACAGTTACCTAGCTATCTACATGCCATAAGGCGGGAATCGAACCCGCGGTCTATTACCAAGAAGGCACAGACCATACTAAAAATGTCATTACCACACAAAATAATTTAACAGTTAAAGTAAGGTTTACCAATAACAATGAAAAAGGTTTTCGAGGATGTGCAATAAAAACAATACTTATATTCAATTAAAGGTTTTTAATCATCAATATTTCTCAATAATATATTATGTAAGAACTGAGCAGGGGGTTCAATTGAATTTTGGTATCTCGCCCAGCGATCCTAATACCAGATAATAGTCATTATGTGGGCACAGCAGCCCACTGTTCTACGCCCAACGATACAATTGCAACAGTAATGCCTGATGGTAGGAGCTTCTTACAAAGTACACAATTGCGTCCAACAGTGCATTGCATCTTATTATGGTCGACTGCTTCAGACCAACACGTCGTACATATAAGGTCATGAGCTTCAACCTGAGTGCTTAGTGCGAGTTTTCGTGAATTTTTTTACGGACTCACATGAGAGCGCGTATACTAAGATTTGTATGCAGTGTTGCCAACTTAGTGGATTTTCCACTAATACTGGTGGTTTAAGTCCCCTATTTAGTGGCGAAATGTTGAAAGTACTGCGGGTCAAGTAGCGAAATGTAAGTTTTGTGGTACAACTTTAAGGAGTTACTATGGAGATTTGAAGTCTCACGGAATGTCAAAAAAGCATCTACAAAACAAAAAGGTGAACGACTACTATATAATTATATTAAGTACTCATTCATTGGTCAAATGCGTAACTAAACAATTTGTGAAACTACTACGCCGATTATAATTTGTGAAGGATTCGGATCGGGTCGGATGAATTGCTAAACAGATGTAATGCTTTGTCTGTTTTAATTTTCTATCGTTGCCGAGTTACATCTTTGGATGATTAAATTGTTTTAGGTTACAATAATATATAAACAATATTTTTTTAGTGGTGAATTTGGTGATTTTAAGTGTGGGATAAATTTTTGTTAGTGGTTTTCTGGTGGTTTTGTCGCACTAAGCACTCTGTAATAAATAAACACAATAAAACATTAGTAAATGTCAAGTAACTTGCAATTGTGGCAATTGATTTGAAAACCGAGAAATTGTGTGCTTATGAAAACATAAGTAAGTAGTAACATTCTTATCAAAATTAGAAAAACACTTTCGTAGACCACTTACCATACGGAGAACAGTCCATTGTTGTATGCAACGAAGTATATCTTCGTTTTCTAATACCAAAGAACCTTCAGCAGATCCACAATTTGTACAATATACTATATTCTACATCCATTGTTGTAATTATAATACAACTAAATTCGATCACAGACAGAGCAATATCCGAAAATGCCAGGAAAATCCAGTCTTTTACACACAGCCGCGTCTACCAAGTACGCAATCTAATCGGAGGCCGTAATCAAGCCAAAGTTGTTAGAATAAAACCATGAAACGCATATATGCAACTCATAATCTTCAGTGTGCGTATCATCTGTATGCTGATGATCTTCAGCTTTACACTCAGGCTCGGCCTGAGGATTTGCATATAGCCATTGATAAACTCAATGGGGATTTATCGATCATAAATCAATGGTCTAACCAATTTGGAGTCTCCGTTAATCCTACAAAGTGTCAAGCTATAGTTGTGGGAGGTTCTCGCATGCTGAGCAAGGTGGATTTTGCTAACTCTCCACCGATTGTTCTGGACGGTACTATTATTCCAATTAGCCCCAATGTCAAGAACCTCGGCCTATATTTTGACACTACACTTGGTTGGCAAACTCAGGTAGCTAGCGTCAGTAAGCGTGTAACTGGAACCTTACGTCATCTAAATCGGTTAAGGAACTTTTTGCCACCGAAGACCAAAGCAATGCTTGTGCAGTCCCTAATATTTCCTATAATTGACTATGGTGACGTGTGTTACTACGATCTCAATGCGGACTTGCTCAACAAACTTGATCGACTTATCAACAATTGCATAAGATTTGTCTTTAACCTGCGGAAGTACGATCATGTTTCTGAGTATAGGACGCAATTGAAATGGATGCCCATTCGCCAAAGAAGATCGCTGCGCGCCTTGACGACCCTTTACTCGTTACTCAACTCTCCAACTCCTCCTACGTATCTAACTCCTCATTTTCAATACCGTTGCTCCGGTCATTCCAGAAATCTCCGTTCTTCTCACAACCTTCTTCTTCACTGTCCTTCTCATACTTCTGATACTATCCATTCTTCTTTTCATATTAAGTCTATCCTTTTGTGGAATGCGCTGCCCTTAGAAATCAGGAAGTCCACCAGTAAGCAATCATTTAAAAGTGCCGTGCGGAAGTTACTGCTTAATAAATTGCTAGAAGAATCACCATTATGATAATCATTGGAATATTATATGCTAGTATATGTATTATAAAATGGGTAGGTTTGACCTTCTCGACTTTATGTCGGTTTAATAGGTATCCCGTTCCGCAGCCCGCGGAAAAAAGATATCTATGTCCCCCCTAGTCTGTTTTTAAGTATATTGTATGTATTATTTATTATATGGTGTATATGTATTATGTAGTTGATGTGTTTGTTTGCGTTGTTCTTATCCTTCTTCTTCCTCTTCTAGGCTGTGATGATGACGAATGTTCGGTGTTAGATGATTGCTGTGTGTTCTGTTCCTGGATGGCTGTTCCCGCTTGCGTGCTTGGTGATGGATGCGCGTTTTGTGTGTCTGGTGTTTGTGTGTCAGTGTGTGAGTGTTGTTCTTCTACTGTTCGTACGAATACTGTGTCTCCTAATACTTTGCTGAGTATGATAGATGAATGTATGGCTGCTTGTTTTTGGAGTATGTGAATGTTAATTGAAGCGTCTAATTGGTCTATGTATTTTTTTATGCTTTTTGCAACGATGCCCGTTACGCCTACTACTATCGGAATGACAGCCGTTTGTGTATTCCACAGCCGGCTGATTTCGGTTTTCAGAAGATGGTATTTGCTTAATTTTTCTATTTCTTTGGCTCCTATGTTGTAATCTGACGGTACGGTAATATCTATTAAATATGTT
Source organism: Helicoverpa zea x Helicoverpa armigera (assembly GCA_033682625.1). NCBI lineage: Eukaryota > Metazoa > Arthropoda > Insecta > Lepidoptera > Noctuidae > Helicoverpa > Helicoverpa zea x Helicoverpa armigera. The sequence goes on along the minus strand of JAWIIS010000043.1, from coordinate 11,191,196 downwards.
TTGTTACTAGTTTTATCTGTGTATATAAGGTCTGGTCTATTGTGTGTAACAGTGACATCGGTTTGGACGGGAATTTCCCACATGATTTTGGCTGTTTCGTTTTCTTTTACTTGTGGTTGCACTAGTGTTTCCTTCCACCAGAGGTTTGCAACTTCTATTTTATGTTTTTTAGCAAGACACCAGTAGACGTATTGGACAAGATTATTATGTCGTCGAACATAGTAGGTTCCCGCTAATTTTTCGCAACCAGATATAATATGCTGCGTAGTTTCGTCTTTAGTGACGCAGAGGCGGCATTTTCCGTCTACTGGTTCTTTCAATATATCGCGCTGATGTTGTTTGGTCATAACGGCTTGATCCTGTATTGCAAAAATGGATGACTCTATAGTTGGTGGAATTTGTTGTTTTTTAATCCATTTAAACGAAAGTTCTCTATCTATATTAGCTTGATCTAGTACTTTTTTGGGAAACTGTCCGTGTAATTGCTTACTTCGCCATACTGTATTTTGTTGTTTAATTATTGCTTCTTTGATTTCTTTGTCTGTGTGTTGGTTTCTTTGTGTTAAGTGTAGCTGTGTTTCTATTTCCTCTGCTTCTTTTATTATTGAGTATTTAACCCTATTTTTATCGTGTTTCGTTATTGTTTCAATGAGATGGTCCCTATTTGTATTGAGGTATATAGATATATGTTTATATATAGGTATATATATTATTATATATATATGTCGGAGACTGTCAATAGTACGGACACTAAACGTCACGCAAGCGCGCCCTCTGGTGGCGTTTCCGGTGAAACAACATTTTGGCGCGCTTGGCAGAGTAGTGGTGGTCGGCGTGGCGTCCGCGGAGCTCAGGCTTGGTCGAGTCGTCGTGCTGCGCACATCTCGATACTGCCTTTCGTTACGTGTAGTGTACCTAGTGTTATTGCTTAGTGTTGTAGTACTGTTGTAGATCCATATTGTAAAGTGTGTAAAGTGTCTTTTGAAATTAAAGTGTAAAGGTTCTTCTAACCTAACAGACAGACATGTGTTGCTGGGGAGTTTGTTCCGCCACTTCTTCTCCCCAAGCCAAAACACATAGGAAGTGGCGAAGGTCGGGCGTTTTGGGGGCTGTCTTTTGTTCTGACTAATTTGAATAAACGTTTGACTTTTGAGTTCGTTTGAATTTTGAGTTTCTTTGAGTTATCTCTTTGCTTGATTACCCTAACTGATGTCGGACGATAGTGCCATCCTTGATGTTCGCCTCCGACATCAGAAGTGGGATGTAATCCGAATGCCCACATGTGTTAAGAATTCGCCATGCGAAGATAAAATTCTGCCCATTGACAAAAAAAAAATAGAACGTCGATAATTTCAAATGTGAGTTTGTAGTAGAAGATTTATTGAGAATTTCAGCGAAGGTACAAGTATGGTAACCACGGTTATGCTGCCAGGAGCCTGACGTGTCATCGTGAGGTCGGAGTGTTGGTGCTCGTGCATCTACGTGGCTTCACGTCCGCGAAAGCCTTGCTGTACTGCGCGCCATAGCGATGTGCGCATCGTCATGCGCGTTGAGGTGTTGAGTGGAAACCCGGTGAGACCGATCCATTTTTGCTTTATTTTGAGGTTATTTGTCTTACGACATTTATAAACTTGAGAGACAGTTTCAGTCTCGTTGATTGCGCTACCACTGCGCTTATTAATTGATGGAATCGTAGATAATCAGAAACCTAGGTTCACAGGTTTGATCCCAGAGTTGAAAATTATTAGTTATCTGATCTCATCAATATCCTAAAGTTAGAATATTTCAGTTTTTGCGTCATTTGATTGAATTGTGCATCAGACGATAGATTTTTGGTAAAGTGTTACGTTCACCTACTCTGTAATTTCGTTGCGCTAAGTTGTACCAATGATAGAGACCAGGGTGACTTGGAAAAGACCCGTTGGCCTGTGTGATGGCATCGGGGTGACCAAGAAGAGACCTGTGTAAAGTCTGCGGTACTGTTTTTATTGTGTTAAGCTGTAACTATGATGGGTATCGGGGTGACCTGGAAGAGACTCGTTGGCCTATGTGACGGCATCGGGGTGACCAGGAAGAGACCCGTATACATCTGTGGTACAGTTGGTGTCATGTCACTATAGTTGTGGTTGTGGTCCCTAGGAGGCCAGGATGGGCTGAGAGCTCGGCTAAGGGACACGACGGTTTTGTGAAGCCTATTGAGTAGAAGGCGTTGATGTGAATGACAACCGTAGCTGTAATGATTTTGTAATTTACAAGTTCAGTCTGACTAGCAATTCGATCTTTCTTTGATTTCGTGCTTAGAATTTAATGTGACTAGTTTCTTCGTTTAAATGGTGATTGCTATTCTTAAAACCAATAACATGTGTTTAGGTCTTACCATCGAGAAGGTTTGTTGCTCCATATGTTGTCAATATTTGATGCCTAAGCACTTTCCATTTCTGATTTAACAGATAACATCTAAGGTGAACCGAGCCTGGAGAACAAGACGAGGTCCACTAGTCAAGCGGCGCGCGAGGTGCGATGCAGTTGCTGTTTGGAGCGTCATCCTCCCCCGGATTTGTCGTGGAGGCCGTATGAGTTGCGGCAGGCCAGGACATCGCATGTCATCGCACAAGGTGAAAGCATTCTATTGCATTGAAAATGTTTAGATTGATCAGACAAACTTGACAATGACTAGCCTGTGTGGCAGCTAGGAGCCTGTGTGGCAGTTAGGAGCCTGTGTGGCAGTTAGGAGCCTGTGTGGCAGCTAGGAGCCTGTGTGGCAGTTAGGAGCCTGTGTGGCAGCTAGGAGCCTGTGTGGCAGCTAGGAGCCTGTGTGGCAGTTGGTAGCCTGTGTGGCATTCAAGTATGAGCGATATTAATAAGCCTGTGTGGCGTAATTATGACCCTATGTGGTTCTGTGGTTCAGATGGATCTGTGTGACTTTTGTTCAGTGTGCTACATAGTGGTCAGGAGTGGCCGAGGTTGTACTGTGCATACTGTGCTGTGTTTGTGTTGTTGCAGATTAACCCACGAGGACGTGGGTCTACGCAGGATGGCCGTGTCGGAGACTGTCAATAGTACGGACACTAAACGTCACGCAAGCGCGCCCTCTGGTGGCGTTTCCGGTGAAACAACATTTTGGCGCGCTTGGCAGAGTAGTGGTGGTCGGCGTGGCGTCCGCGGAGCTCAGGCTTGGTCGAGTCGTCGTGCTGCGCACATCTCGATACTGCCTTTCGTTACGTGTAGTGTACCTAGTGTTATTGCTTAGTGTTGTAGTACTGTTGTAGATCCATATTGTAAAGTGTGTAAAGTGTCTTTTGAAATTAAAGTGTAAAGGTTCTTCTAACCTAACAGACAGACATGTGTTGCTGGGGAGTTTGTTCCGCCACTTCTTCTCCCCAAGCCAAAACACATAGGAAGTGGCGAAGGTCGGGCGTTTTGGGGGCTGTCTTTTGTTCTGACTAATTTGAATAAACGTTTGACTTTTGAGTTCGTTTGAATTTTGAGTTTCTTTGAGTTATCTCTTTGCTTGATTACCCTAACTGATGTCGGACGATAGTGCCATCCTTGATGTTCGCCTCCGACATATATATATTTTTTTTAATCTTTTGTATGTTATATATTTGTAGTAATATTTATGTACCTACTTACGTCTATTTTAGTATTCTATTAAAATGTTAATCTCTAGTTGTCTTATACATGTCTTTCTAAGTAAGTAATGCACCTACCATGTTATCTCTGCATCACCTTAAGGTTGACTGGAGAGAATGCCCATGGCATTAAGTCCGCCTTTGTAATTTTATGATTGCATAAAGTTAAATAAATAAATAAATAAATAAACGCATAGAAAATCACAAAAGAGACGATAGTCGCAAAGCAATCAAACTGACTTCTAGCAAACTGACTGTAGTACACCAGTGTTGCCAATTACGAAAACTATAATCCTACTCGAATGCCAAGCTAGAAATTCGCGATTTCGCTTAAAACATATAGAATACTAGTTTTTTTCTAGCTAGTCAGTTTAGGTATTTAAATGAATAAAGTGTTACCAACTAATTTTCAAAACCGACTTCGGAAAGGAGGTTCTCAATTCGATCCGTATTTACCGAAATCGCGAAAACTTCCGAAACTGGCAGCATTGGCTGACGGAAACATTTTATAAGGCATCACTAATTGTGACCCTACTTTTTATTTGGAATTTATTTATTTGAAGTGTCCGTGGAATACTAAAATATGTTTCAAACAATATAAAAATAAATGAAAATTATAGTATAATTTATATTCACATCGGTTCTTAGGCCAAAATTGAACAATGTCCTTTGCCTAGTTGTACTCCTACAACCTATTTAGTTGCCGGGTATAGGCAATACCATGACCGACCAGTGGTTTCAGCCGCGGCAAATCGAAAGTCCGCGCTGTCGACTTCTTACAAAAAAGTTCCTTGTATAAGCGCGTTCAAGCGAAGAATCAAACTCTTCAGTAGTCATTCAGGCTTTTTCTTTTCCAAAAAACGTAGAAGTATATGGAATAAGTTTTGTCGTGATTTTTAATAGCTTAGAATTAACAAGTATTGTGAAAGTACATTTTAACGATCAATATTCTCCCTCCCCTCAATTCCAGAATATCATAAAGGTCATAAGCACTTGATCCCAAAAAGCTTAAAACCTCGTGAATTTCCAAGTCACGACTAATCAGTCTTATTGCTGATTACGTATTAATTATGAGTGATGTCTGTCCGGGGACTTAGGGCTCAAACTTTACGGGCTATTGATGATTTTGGAGCACCTTTGGGGCTCATTCAGTGCCTCAATAAACGATTCATATATCTAGGTACTATTCTTTTGTTTTATTACTGTTAAGGGAGAGAGTGGGTGTTTGAAATTCTGGTAAGTTTTTGAAAAATGTCTTCGATTATTATTTTGTGGTGATATGAATACGCAATTTATTTAAAATAACTTATTTCTCAGTAATTCTCTATAGATTTTTATAAGAAAACTGCGTTTTCTGCCTTTTATTTCTTTTCCGGTTACGCACTTTACAAACACGTCAAGCGGTGTAATGCCAGATGAATATATTTATTGTTTTAGTTCGTTCAAAACGTCATTGTTGCTGTTGAAGCGTTAAAATAGAGAGTGAATGAACCATTTCCTTCATATAAATGCAGAATGTATTGCTACCTGCAACATAACTACAGATTTTTATCGGCCAATCCTGACCAGGCCCTAAGTGTTTGAGCATATCGAGTTTTTCTTATGTCGAACTGTGTAACTTATGACGTTTATATTCCTTTCCTTGAGAATTGAACCCAAGTCTCACACAGCGAAATCTATTTGGTTATGGGTAGATATTTAATATGTGTAAAATAAAACAATTGTATGTAAAAACAGAATATATTTAAATCATCATCACATTTCGCGTAGAAAGATAAAACGCTACACCGCAGGCGCCCGTGAAACCCATACACCGCTGAGTACAGTCAATAACAATACTCATTTCATAAAATCACTTTTTTTATTATTGCTCTTTTATTTTTATTCGCTATTTTTAATTTACAATGTTTATATTTTATTTAACTCTCATTTATTTACAAATAATTTAAATTATATTTTAAAGTGCTATCAATTTTAAAATTATACACATTTTAAATACCATTTTGGTTTTAATTTTACACAGTAAAACAACTTATTCGTCACTAAACTATGTAAAGTTTTTATTACTGTTTTGATAGCATTTTAACTTTTTAATATCTTTACGATGCTTCATATTGTTATTGACTACACACGATTTGTTTAAAAACAGATCAACAAAAGTTTAAAATTGTTTAAATTACTAATAATACTTATTGCGATATTTACAGTTCAACGAAATATAGATTCTTCATAATAAATGGAACTGCAAGAAAAAGATATTGGTTTAATAGAATACCGTCTACTTTGCAAGTACTAAAACGTTCTATTAAGCCCGACTTTGGATAACATTTTTTCATTATTTATAAATATCCTTCTATATATATTACAGATAGTCTATAGACAAAACGTCTTATACAATATTATTAATTATTTATTTATTTAAACTTTGTAATTAACGTTATGATAAAACGATTAAATACACGGATTCTTACAAGGAACCCTGTTGTTTTTATGTACAATTTTACAATTTATTCTAAATAGATTACAATAGACAGACATATAGTATTATTGTTTCGTTATTTATGAATATTGCTTAAACAAATTTATCTTGAGCCGAAAGACAAGAGTTTGAGCAACTTCAAATTACTCTAGACTTTTGTAACGCGTGATTCTATTTACTAAGAAATCAATTTGTATATGTCACCGTAAGATTACAAATATCGTCAGATTACAATCTATCTCGAGAGATTGTAAACTGTCGAATTATTGTGAACCGTAACATCTGATTGCAATTTAACGCATTATTTTTCGCTATATTATAATCTATCGATGAGAAATTGTCAAATTGTCAACTGTCCGAAAGCTCTCCCTGATTGGTCAGTCTTTTTGTAAGATCGACCAATCACGACCAGCCGTTCTGTTCCCATGGAGTTCCCGTAGAGTTAGGAATGAAATAGAGGTGTCAGTTAAATAAAATAAATGCTCTTCAAAAATTCTTCAAGGATTTATTATTTAGTACGAGTATGTAATTAATATTCCTGACATATGGAGAGAACAAATTGTAACGAAATATTTATTCTTCAAACACAAATTGAAATTGGAAACATATTGAGTTCTGACACTTACGCGAATATTAGACATTTAAATGAAACTACTTTTACGGATTTTATCGCGGTTATATTATATTATTTAATCCCGACGTTTAAAACCGACCGCGAAAAAATCCGTAAAAGTAGTTTTATTTAAATGAAATTGGAAAATTATAAGAAACTTTTATAAAAAAAAAAAAACAAAACAATTAGGTAGTTTGTCTTCAAACACAAATTCATTCCTAACTCTACGGGAACTCCATGGCAACAGAACGGCTGGTCGTGATTGGTCGATCTTACAAAAAGACTGACCAATCAGGGAGAGCTTTCGGACAGTTGACAATTTGACAATTTCTCATCGATAGATTATAATATAGCGAAAAATAATGCGTTAAATTGCAATCAGATGTTACGGTTCACAATAATACGACAGTTTACAATCTCTCGAGATAGATTGTAATCTAACGATGTTTGTAATCTTACGGTGACATATATAAGTACAAGTTTGTTGTTTATTTGTTTTCAATATTCTGAGACTTAAAGTCTGAGGACATTTTCGACAAAGTCTAAGAGAACTTTTAATATGATTAGCATGAATAACTTTATTTTGTATTTATTAGAATATTGAGATCATTGATATAGAAAAAAAAAACATCACAATTCAAAGAGTATCTGGTAAAGCATTTATGACTAGGAATGTTCATTTAACAAACTTAATGTTCTAAAACTATTTGTATCTTTCTAAAAACTGAATTAACTAAACTAAAACGTAATTAATATAAAATAATGCCATGCAATTTTTCATTTTTTTGTTTGAAAAATCTATCACAGAAAACAGAACAAATTAATAAGAATCCATACCGTGAGAAGTTACTATCTGCTTTTAATATAAACCCTTTCTAATTTTATTTTTCTATTTTCATAACTTCTAGTAAGTTAATCGAATTTCATATTACTTTACGACGCATTGAAATAACTAAATCGGATTCTATTCTAATAAAACGAAATAAGAAAAGACAAAAAGTTACTGTAATGGCTTATTACTTTTGCTTTCAATAAAGAAAGAAATTCTACTTTAGGTAAAGACAATTTTATTTTTAAACTAGCGACCCTCCCCGTCTTTGTGTGAGTTAAAAAAAAAACTTTTCTCAACAAACTGTTGATGAAAATATTAAGAAAAACTGTTTAGCAATTTTCGAGTTGATAATGAAAAGACAAAAACATGCAGCAGAGGACAATTTTACATTAATATGAAGTGAAATTATTTTTATAGAGTTTCTAAGAGAATTGAAGCCCTGACATACTTTTTGGAAGATCTTTGATTGCCACATTGATTTGTTTCATTATTGTTAATTTACATTTTATTCTAGAACATAATCAGCTAGTTATCATCTACAATACAGCTTTGATATGATATTAGGTAAATGTGTTTTATTTTGAGCAAAGAAGTCATGATTGAGCAAAAATAATTGTCATATTTTTTTAAACCCTGATAATGATTTTTTTTTAATTCAATTATTCAGGGTAAGAGGGATTGTTGACGTTTTTTGACCAATCATGACTTTTTTTGTAATAATTCTTCCTAATATTTTCACATAAATTATTTGGCAAGTTATTTACATACTACCTTGTCAAATCACGCAGTGCATTGTCCGATAGACGTTGTCATCCGTACAGCTAATTACCTAAAACTATGAATTATAATTACCGATTAAAACTAAATAACTAGGAAGTGTGAGAAACTGGGAAAAACGCGTGGACGGAAAAAGGCTAGAGAAAAATAACTTACTTAATAGAAAATTGTTGAAAATTTTCAAAAATCGCATTTGTTTTTCGATAAATTATTTTTTTTAATGACAGAACATATTTATTAGCATAATTATTACTTTGGATAAGATTTCCTGGCAATTTTAATTTCAATTTTTTATTTTGAGTTTCATAAAATTGAAGAATCAAGTTTTATCGTATTTTAACAATTTGTTTAAGTAAAAAAAATAGTCTAAACTAAAGCCCTAGAACTATTTCAAATTTTAACGAAAATCGGCACATAAAAACTATAATTTGTTAGCAAAACAAATTCTTTAGCAACGACGCATTCAAACATAATCAAGTTACTTACAGATACTAATACTTTACCACTTATTTATAAGAGAAATGAGCTAGATTGTCTTTGGTTTCCATAATTATTTCACTAATTTGTCTTCACTGTGTTATAGATACATGGTGTCTTTTATTTATTATTATTTTAATTTAATCTAAAACTTTTCTTGTCGATTGTACATTTACAGTATGGTACAGTCAGAAGAAAAAACGATTAACTATAAATTGAAAATTAAAATAATCACAACCTTAAAAATAACTAAAGCTTATTAATATCGCTTCTAATATCTTTGGCATATAATACTGATGACTAGAATATCGTGAGCTATAAGCAAGCTATACATTACCGATACATTTTTACAATAAGTTATAATTTTATAAATTACAATTTAATACATTTGATATGCTATGTTGCTACGTCTAACACGAAACGTTCAACTTATTGGTTTATCACTTTGAGTTAAAACATTGTTTTGTACTTTGTACAATTTGGTCGTCCAGTAGATCTCTCAGGAATAATAATGAGGAGAACGTACATTTTGTTTGTAGATTTCTTTATACATATTATTAGAAAAGTTCGTTTCATTTGGCACAAGCCGGAGCAAACTGAAGTATCCTCGGGATTCTTGTATCTCCAAGCGTCTCAACCAACAGGCGTTTAGTCAATCATTTTGACGAGTTTATCTGCCTGCATTTGTCTCTTATTATTCTCCGTATCAATGTTTCACCATTTCTCACCCACTAGCCCAGTTTTTCAATGAATCTTTAGCTTGCAGCTTCTTCCACTCAAAACTGGGCTCCTCTAAACAACATCAACTTTCAAACACAATAATACGTACACAAAAATCTTCGCAACAAAACGAGATCTACTGAGTGAAGACGACCAAATAGTCGACGGGCTAGGTGCCGCAATGGAGTATCTTCCTGAAGGCCTTCCTGAACTCAGGGTTGAAGATGGTGTAGATGACGGGGTTGAGGAACGAGTTGATGTAGCCCAGCCACGTGGTCAGGATGAACACGGTCACCCCGGGAGAGTAGGGGAGGCCGAACTTGTCGCAGATGGCGCCGAGGACTGAGCATGTGAAGAATGGTGCCCAGCAGAAGAGAAATACACCTGGAAGGAAGGAATTTCGTCAGCAATTTTACATTAGAGGTACCTTGACTGATTTGGGAGATTATAGTTCTATACATAAAATTAGGTAATTTCCGATACTTCTGCTACTAACACGACTGTTGACCCCAAAGAGTCTTTCATTTAAAACGAAGCCTAGACAATTTATGTTTTCATATTATTAGCTGCCCTATTTTTAGAATTCTCGTTTGTTGTTCGTCAACTAGAAATGCCACATCATTAAACTTACCTAAAACTATCGCCAAGGTCTTAGTGGCCTTTCTCTCTTTCTTCGCAGAAGACTTCTCTCGTTTCTTCTTGCTGGCTTTATTAGCCTTGTATATCGTGAAGCGAGCAGTCGCGGCACTTGCTTTCCTTTCCTTCTTGGAACTGGACCCGTCTCGGAGGTCAAACTGGCTGGCTGTGACCTCGTCGTCTGACCGCAGGGCTAAGGAAACGTTTCTAGAACAAGAAACAACAAATATTAATTATGTTAGAACAAATGGAACTATCTAACTGATCCAAAACCAGAGGATTTTTGCAAGCTAGGCTTTGCAAAAATCACAAAATATTTATTAATTCTGATTACTTTATGCTTTTTCACCATATTTTTCGTTTCAAAAACAAGGCAGGATAACACGAAGTAGAAATACGAGGAAGATAACTTAGTACGCGTTTCAATTTGCTGAAACGTTTGTTTCTATCGTACACTTCAAGAAAAAGTATTCTAGTTTAGGTAAAAGTTTAAGGATTTTCCTGTCTATTTTGTTCTACAAGGAAAAATAACAGAAAAACGTCAGTAGTCCCGGATAAATATAAAAAAAAACGTAGAACAAAAAACTGTCGAGAAAAGCAAGTAAAAGTTGCAGAGGTGCGAAACAAAAGTACAACGTAGACTGTGACTACAAGTTCTTAGCTGTTACTACAAGTTTTATTTCTGTCAATTGCATTGGTTGCTGTAAAATGTTTAAAATCAGCCTCAATTATAGAGGTTTTCCTATCGACGTAAACACAATAAATTATCTATTAGATTCTTTTTACAGACTAGATCTTATATACAGGCTCGATTTTAGGGCAACTATTTTGACTCTCTTATTATTTTCTGACACTGGTACACAAAACATGACTACCTGACAGAGGGTTCAAAATACACTGACAGCAGCCCTCACCTGGAATCTACAGATAACTTAGAAGTCTTCCCATTCTTCTTCCACTTGGAGCCGTCACAGGCCATGTTCTTCAGCACCGTGGCATCCTTCAACCCTGGTGACCCTGGCGGAGAGACGTGTTCTCTGATGGTGTCTTCCAGGTTTGAGGGTGCGTACCCGGAGTCGTTGTTCCCGTTTGGGTCCGGGATTGGCTGGGATTTGATGTTTCTTTTTGGAGTGCTGGGGAAAGAAGCTTAGGTAAGTAAAAATGGACTGTTGCTAAGTAAAGTCTACAGGTGCGGATTGTTCTTGTGAATACTTTTTCCATCGTTCCAATGTGTATTGTGCAAGCGTGTTTTAATACAAAGTCACGCACAAACCCATAGCCAATCGAAATCTTGCCTTTAGTAATGGTATGATATTTATTTTTCCATTCATTCATTGGGCTAACGATAAATGATCACCCACCTCTAAATCGTCATTAAAAAGCTCTGCTAAGTAAAGTTGATCATATAACTGTCATTTACGCACTAGTTAGGTCTAATTCAGTTAATTTAAAATGAATATCATCTTACTTAGCTGATTCTTCAGCAACGGTAGCCAGCATAAACTCGGTGGACTTGTCGTTGGGTATGACGTGACAATCGTCCGCGTCTGCCTCCAGATCTGCTGACCTCTTATCGAAACTATACAGAAATATAAATGTTTTATTACAAGTGATTAACGAAACTAGTATGTGAATTATTTTATTCGAGGTATCTTCATTTGGACATGAAAAAAACGAATAAATTCATAATTTGAATATGGTGCTAACTTTTACACAGTCACATTCCAAGAACAATTGTATTCAATGTTTTCTAAAAATAGATCGCTTTTGTGTGTTGTTACTTAATAATCTGAAGTGCCTACTTTAAGGAAAGACTTTTGTGAAATTGGTGGAAAAGTTGAGATTAAAACAGTCATTAATGTATTTATAGACAATAAGGTGTACTGAAGTAAAAATGCTTCACAATTTTCCCTTATTAACAACCAATATAATTTTAACCTGCTTATAAAACTGAAGCATCGCAGAATCCATTTATAATTAGAGCCTCGTGGTTTTAATAAGAATGTAGCTCGTGTCACCCTCACACGTGGGGAGCCCGTTATTGCTAGACTTAAGAAAATAATTATATTTTACTCTCTATCCCGAGCTAGCAATTTGGCACTAGAGTGTGGAGTAGCTCCAGTATCTTATACTTATTGTCTGTTTACTACTTCATCGTGCACACTTCTTTTAATTAATTTAATACTAAATAGAATATAAATAAATTCACATGATACTATCAGCTCTTCGTCTATATTCGATATTTACGAAATGGCTAGTCAAATTGTTAGTGAATGAGGCTCACCCTTATATTTATAATAGACGTCATCTAACAGATGATGAAGATGATTATGGAAGGAAAAAACATATTTGCCAAGCTCATAAACGTGAACTGAGATAACGGGGTAATTTACACCCTGCACACTCTTTAGATGATGATTTTTAAAAAGTAGAAGCGTCACTGAGTACAAAATAGCTTAAGCAGAATCAGATAGACATTACTACATATTACATAGTAGTTTTCTACTTAAAAATGTATGTTTCTCAAACAGCTGCTTTATCTCACCTGTCTTCATGATCATCTTCATTACTACCAGACCCAGTGTTAGTTGGTCTGTCATCATGCAGTGCAGTCTCCGCTAGTCTTCTGGTCTGCGCCACGTTTTCTATCACCACGGCTGTGGTGGCGCCCGTGTTGGGGTCACCAGATACGGGAGGCTTTTTGGCAGCTCTCTGCTTTTTTGCTCGGTTTCTTAACGCCTAGATGGATGGAAATAAGGTTAGAGTTATAGTATAATTTCATTTAAATACGAGAGTGAGTGATGAACATAGATGAATATGAATTGATGATGTTTTAGTGGGTCGGTTCCCTCCAGTATTGGCGAGCAATTAGTTTTTCATGATTTCGTACAAGGTCATTGCTACGCTACTTCGAGTGAATTGCATAAACGAAAACAAAAACATGACGTGTTTCCCAAAATGGTCTTAAAAATAAATAAACAACCTCCAAAATTCCTGGCCATTTTTAGGAAATTTTAAAACTTTAACCAAGTCTAAAATGTAGCAAATAAAATAAACGACTACCTGTTTCGGGGAGTTCAGACGTAAAATCTAGCACGTGTTACGAGTTTGACCTACAAAGTTTGCCAGCTTGCAAAAATACGACGCAACAGTATCGTGGACCAGTGAGGGGGGAGGGGTATGTTGTACATGGACAACAAAACAGGGGTTGTGCCAAAACGAGTACAACATGTGCGGGATAGTACACTGCTAGACTAACGATGGGATATTTAAAACTTTTGCCGATGTTACTTATTGGGTTAGTCTGTTCAGCGGTATTGGATTTGACTCGTACTAAAATGTTGGAAGGAACGAGAGTATTATGGGATGGTACCGAAAATATTTGCTGTCAATTTACCAGAAAGCGTGTTCTCAAGATAAGATCATTTACATCACATCAGGAAATAATATGTATGACTGTGTAATGGGGATAACAAGATGTCTGTAGCAGTAATGATGACTCCAAATTACAATTGTGTGTCAAGAATGAAGATCAAAATCTGTAGCTGACTTTCAAATTCTCTGTACTATCTAATTATCTGTATATGTTTCAGTTATAATGTAAAAAAAACTCTATGTATAATTAATGAAATAAAAGAATAAAAGTGATGAATTTCAAAATACCAACCTTAAAAATATTATAATAAAGGAACATCATCATGATGCAGGGGATATAGAAGGACCCTAAAGACGAATAGATGACGTAGTTCTGGCTGTTGAAGAGGCACTCGTCGAAGTTCCTGTCCGGCGTGTCGTTGAGGCCCAGGACTATGGGCGCTCCGATGGCTGCGGAGATCAGCCAGACGAGGACTATGGTGAACCAGACGCGTCTGTTGTTCTTGTGTTTTGCATATTTTATTGGCTGTGTTACTGCTATGTACCTGGTGAGTAGAAAAGATCTTATTAAAGTTTAGTTTTTCTTTCAGTGATAAGGTTCTGCTTTTGTTTAGTCTGTTATAATTTTGAAGAAGTTGATTCACGGTTTAGCTAGTCTAGCAAGAGAATGTATTTTCTTTTGCCTTTAAATACTGCTACCAATTTTGTAAGGACTTTATCGTTATACTTTCAAGTAGTCTAAATTGTTCACAGCAGAATTGAGGGAACAAAATATCAATATACATTTTTAGCCATGTTCCAAGTGTTTTGTTTTTTGCAAGGTCTCTTAAACCTATCATGTATTGCTTTACATGTACGTTTACATATTTTATTCAGCTTTATAGTTTTTTTGAATGTGATGCACTACCATATCAAAGTCAAAGTCAAAGTCAAATCATTTATTTCATTTAGGCCTTTACAAGCACTTATGAACGTCAAAATTATAACTAAGTTTGATTCTAGTTGCCCATTCCAAAAGTAGCTTCCTATGGAGAAGAACGGGCAAGAAACTCCATGGTTACTCTTTTTAAAAATAATATTGTATTACAATTTGTATGTATTGATACATACAGTAAAAGCATGCGAAGATCATGTAGAATCGCAAAGACAAATGAGGATAAAGTGACAATTAAAATGCTACATGGTGTTCACATTTACAAATTGGTTTATATTTTGGTACATAGTTACAAACAAATAATCAAAAGATGAATACAATTTTATTTGCTGGTGTAATTTTAATTTGTTAATTAATTAGATATTGTCAGTATGTCCTATGGAGCAGTCATATACAAGTCACTATCCTTAAAACATCCTTGTTTCCTTTCACCAATATAGGTAATCGCTTTTTACGATTACGAAATTGAAGCCTCTAATAGTTTTGTCAAAACCTTACCTATCAACAGATATGGCGACGAGGTTGAATATGCTAGAGGTGGACGAGGTGACGTCCATCGCGATGTACACGTCGCACACGAACGCCGGCAGGCCCCACGACCCGTTAACCTGGAACAAGGAAATACAACGGATTTTAGTTTTTAGGATTTTTACCAGTAGATTGACCAGATGCGGTTTTAGTAAAGTTCTTATTTTCGAGAGGATGCATAATGGTCCAAACAAATATAATTGACATTTGAAATCATTGTTAGTTAAGCTTAGGTCAACTTATCAGTACATAAAGGGCTTAGAAGGAACGTGATGGGTTTCATTCAGTAAGAGTCTGAGACTACCAACAGCGGGTGGGGTCATTTGACGATTGCCCTCAAAAAAGGTTTTAAAACTTTTGTTGTTGTTGTTCTTGTTATTGTCAATATAGGTAATGTATGCAAAGTAAATTGAGGATGTTATTACAAAAGCCATAAAAACCAAACAAATCTAAAGACAGTAAATCCCTTCAGGGATAACAGATTTTAACCAGAGACAAACCCCCTTATCACGGCTCAAATTGAGAAATAAACGCCTCGAGCGTGATATTTAATTTAGATTAAAACAAACGTGTTCACAGCATCGGATGTATCCCTTCAGCATGATTCTCTTAGAGCATTTAACCAACTGGAGACGGCATGCCTCCTACCTCCCCAAATTACAAGACCGCAGATCATCTTACTCATATGCCATGCATGTATGCGTCAATTTTAGGTTTGTGTTTATTAATTTTGTCGTGTCCACTCGTGAAAGTTCTAACCCTGAGCCACACTGTCTTGAGGGTCGTACGGGCTCTTGTCCTGCCGCGTGTAAATTGTGGGAATTTTACACACGGTGATTAGAAATCATGGCGAATCCAGTTGATTCAATGCTCCGAGCTCTCATGTAACAAATGTGACCATCTGTCATGAGAGAGATTTATGCGAGCGACGTGATGCGTGTCAAGTGCGCTCTCTGACTGACAACCGATTATGTGGCTATTCCAATTGCGATCCGATGCAAACGTGTTCCTATTGTGCTGGATTTCTGGTTTCTGTATTTCGTTACTAGCCAGTTACATCCGCATTTTTAGGGGCAGATTCACTTATCCAAAATCTGGTTAAAAGTACTTATTATATTAAAAGGATTACAGGGCTATTTCAGTAATTTCTCCATTCGTTGATTGAACCTTTGCCACATAAGTAGAACTACATCTGCCTTTAAGGTGAACGATGATGGTTGGCTTGCGAAGAAAATAAAATACATATTTTAATTGTTATCATGGTTAGCCGCTCTTTGTTACTCAGCTGTATCCAGCAAGGCTGGGAGTCGACCCCAACATAGTTGGGAAAAGGCTAGGCAAATAATGGTGGTCAAACACGCGTCATTTATACTTACATACCACGCTCACTTTCAGGAAAAACTGCGAGAGTATCAAGCAGAAAGTTGCCTCCCGCAACAACCTGTTGCGAAGGCTGACGAGCACGACCTGGGGAGCCTCACCAACGGTGCTGCGAACCACTGGCCTGGCACTCTGCTACTCCGCGGGCGAATATGCGTGCCCAGTGTGGAGTCGTTCCGTTCACGCTGGGCAGGTGGATGTAGCACTGAACGAAACGTGCCGCATTATAACTGGCTGCCTCAAGCCGACCCCGTTACAAATGCTGCACCCACTGGCCGGCATTGCCCCACCAGATGTTCGCAGAAGCGTAGCCTCTGGCATCGAGAGAGCCAAACTCGAAACAGACCAACGACACCCCATGCACAATTACACCCCTGTGCCACAACGGCTTAAAAGCCGCAGGGGTTTCTACAAAACCGTTGCTCCTGTCGATGGTGAGGCCTGTCGTGCCAGACGGGATCTTTGGCAATCGAGGAGTTTACTGCCCTCCCCGTTTGTCCCGCTCTTAGAAAGTCTCCCTCCTGGACACGATCTCCCTAGAAGAGCCTGGCAGTCTCTAAACAGACTCCGAACACGGGTAGGCCGGAGCAAAGATAACCGATCCAGGTGGGGTTTCGCGGGCGGGGCGGACCTTGGGTGCGAGTGCGGGGCTGCCGTGCAGACGATGTCCCACCTAATCGCATGTCCACTGTGCCCTGAAACCTGCTCGCGGGAGGACTTAATGAGCGCATCCGGCCGTGCTCTCGCTGTGGCGGAATATTGGGCTGACATAGTGTAGTCTCATATGACATGTCATCGACTCGAAAGAAGAAGAAGAACCATGATTATCTTCCAAAATCATTATTCCAATTTATTTAAAATCAATGCCCACATCTTCTACACCAAGAAATTCTCCAAAAACCTCCACAGTAACAGTTTTGTGGCCACATATTGACGTAGCTTACAGAGGGTACACAGTTCGATGCCTGCGCATGAATATTCATGCTATTGATGCGAGCTTGATCCGTGTGATCAGGTTGCGGGGTACAGCAAATTGGAAAACTTACATGTGTGTGCGTGTGTGGGGGATATTATTTTATTATCGTCGTTTGGAATAAGATGTTTTGGTTATTAAGATTTAATTTAACCAAACAAGTAACTACCTACACCATTGTTGAAGTCGATGAAATAAATACATCATATGACCCGTTTGGTGACGGAAAACTGTTTAGAAACTGGCCATAAGTCATCTTTACATAACTGTTTTTAATGAAGGATAAATAAAACACTATTTCAACTACATTTAATCATTTTCTTTTTGTACGTTGCTTTGCTATATTGGTCTTTATGTAGGGGTATTTAATGAAACAAAACAACCATTTAAAACATATAATTCCGGAGCTACAAAGTCTGGTTATCGTGACATGATCTCACTTCCTGTATCCTCACAACTAGCGTCCGATGTCCTCCGACCTCTGTCTTGTCCCTCGTTTTATTAGTTTGTCCTCTCCAAGGTACGGGCTTTTTAGTGCTCACGATACGGGGACGATGCGACTGGCAGCACTATAGCTATTTATTGTCTATTTTCATACTTACACACGATGGTTGTCAGTAGAAAAATACGATGTTGACTTTATAGTTATTGAGTCTTAGAATACAAGAACAAGCATTTTGTATACGACCATGGTCTATCAGTGTGCTCAGTACCCAACTAGTGTGTGCGTTTTACCCAACTAGATAAAGTAGTACATCATTATAACCGCTCATCATCTTATAATACATGGGCGTAGCCACACTGGGGCAAGCTGGGGCACTTGCCCCACCCTGGGCCCTGGCTCTGACCTATAAGGTGTCTGATTAAACAATGTTTTTTTACTAACTCTAACTAACAACATCAACAATCATATGTACTATCCGTAAATTATTGCACAAAAAAATTGTCGACTTTGAAAAGGGCGCGATCAAAACAAAATGCACGCTCGAGTTCCCGAACGAGTTCGAGTTTGAAAGCGAGCCGTATTCCCTAAAAGAATAGTCGCTATGTGGCGTACCGAGCCGAGCCGTCCATCTAATCCAAAAAATAATGCATTGAAGGAGATGGAACTGGTAGATGTGATCAAAATTTCGGAAATGCAATTTTATCCTAGTGTAAAAACCGCTCGCTATTTTGCTTGCCCAGCCATGTACGAAAAGGGGCCCGATTCTCCTAAGTTAATAATGTCAAAATTGAACAGAAATCGAATCGTAACATGATCGCAATAGTAGTTTTAACCATATCGGGCATTCTGCTACTAATATAAGACCAATCGTATTCCAACGGCATTCGATTGGTTTGCGATTTGGTCTGCTATTTTGGTGATTTTGGTCTATACGGTAGTTTTTTCTACAATCATATTGCAATCGTAAATCATTTGCAGACCAAATGATTCATTATTGAATGACAGAAAAGGATAAAAACGTTTATTTCAAAGAAAAATAGCGGAATGTCACATGCACTTCAATCGTAAGTCGAGTCGGGCTTGGATCTCAGTCGAACCGAGTCGAACGTGAATCATATGTCGCTTAATAAAGTAAAATTAGGAGAATCGGGCCCCTATACAATAGAACGATCGTTTAGCACAGTGGTTCTTAACCGGTGGTCTTAACCACTGCACCACCGCGACACTTAAAATTTCGCGTAATCAGAAACTATATTGTTTTTGTATTTGTCAAGACACAAAAAGTTAAGTACGTTTGGGCTAAATTTTACGTAATATTTGGTTTAAGTCCAATAAAAATTTCACGCTCGCTTCGCTCGCGTATTCAGAAACTATATGCCCTTATTTTTGCATTTGTCAACAAACAAAAAGTTAAGTACGTTTGGGCTAAATTTTACGTAATATTTGGTTTAAGTCCGATAAAAATTTCACGCTCGCTTCGCTCGCGTATTCAGAAACTATATGCCCTTATTTTTGCATTTGTCAACAAACAAAAAGTTAAGTACGTTTGGGATAAATTTTACGTAATATTTGGTTTAAGTCCGATAAAAATTTCACGCTCGCTTCGCTCGCGTATTCAGAAACTATATGCCCTTGTTTTTGCATTTGTCAACAACCAAAAAGTTAAGTACGTTTGGGCTAAATTTTACGTAATATTTGGTTTAAGTCCGATAAAAATTTCGCGCTCGCTTCGCTCGCGTATTCAGAAACTATATGCCCTTGCTTTTGGCTTTTGTCATGTGTGTGATTGTATATATTCTGTACATGAAAATATAAACCTATGGCCCTCCCCCGGGGGATAGGTTGACTGCTGCCCCACCCTGAGCCCAAAGCTGGCTACGCCCATGTTATAATATTAATTACTTTAACAATGTTACACATTTATTACAGTTACATACTTATAAATATTTAAGATCTAATAATTAACTTCCAGCATCTGCAAAACGAATCCTAAAAATAACGATTGTAATAGCTCGAAACGTTTTTATACCTAAGTAGGTAGAATAGCAACCACGTCATAACATAAGTACAAAAATGTAATCAAAAAATAAATATTAAAAACAATAAACGTTATAATTTCAATAACATGGGATTACGCAGCTGTCAATTCAATATGAAAGTAAACAATATTGTCGAAAAGCAATCGTGCAGTGTAAATATTTAATAATCGCCATCTGGCACGTGCGTCCCCGGCTGCACATTATACACGGACGGGGCAGGACCGATGTTTTCTTCAAAACTCCTATAATCCACTGCAAGCCTAGTACAATACAACAGTAACAGTAGTCTAAGGATGATGAAACTTCTGCTTTAGTTCGATTCATAGGCATGGAGTCTGGATTAAAATTTGTAGTTTGTTTACTTACCCATGTTTATGGTAAAAAGTTAGCACTTTCTCCTTTGAATTTGTATGATGTAAATTATTTGAAAAGAGGTAACGGTTCTAAGGAAAATTGACTCGGATTTTCCACGCGTCAAAGCTCGTTTCATAAGGACAATATCGCGCGTTTACATTCAACTACAAACATTGATAAATATGCCTCTACAAAATCATGACACCTGGAACTGCGCGATACGTTTTTTATTGCATGAAATGACGCTCGTGGAAAAATCGAGAGTATTTAACTATTAATATCTTCTAATATGACAGCACTAAGTCTTTAAGTCTTGAGTGGGAGAAACCGCTGTACAAACCTAGTATAAAGTACTCTGCTCCATCCAGTGTGACTCGGCGTCTAATATCAGGCCTGCAGAGTAGGTATGTGACCTCCTTTCGTAATAAATGACACTAGGCTACATAATGTGTTTTCGTGAGGGCACGGCTGGGCCAAGGATTACTCGACGTGCCATCTGTTTCCTCTTATGATAAGCCTATTAATAATGAAGGGAAATCTATTGTTTTTGATATGAATAGTCTTTGAGGCTGTTGATTGAAGGTAACATAATATGGAATAAGACATGCATGATGGGGTCTCGATTGAAAAGGAAATTTGTATAGGAAGGAGATTTGAGAACCGTGTTTTGGATTTGCAAAAGTTTGCCTGTAACTGCCTGTAAGTCAAAATTTCTTGGAATCCTGCCGTTTGTACATGTGTTATATTTTGCGTATTTGTTGATACTCATACTCTTGGGACGGCAAGAACTGTTGGGAGTCAAAATCCACATACTGTGTCAAAATCCTAGAATTTGCACCGCCAGGATTTACGTGGTACACAGAAACTTGGTTCTGTAGCTTCTGCCAGTGGTTTGAGTTGGGTCTCGTTGGAATTAATCACATACCCAGATAAAAAGCATATACATTCTTCAACTACCTATATAATTTTACTAGATATAGATATGTTAAAACTGAACGGTTTGTTTTTCTGCTTGACCATCATAATCTCAGGATCTACTGGACTTAATATTTTATTTGTCAGTGGATTAAATATTTGTCAGTGTTGTAAAGCCCATTTATCGAGAAAGGCAAGATTTATCAAAAGTTACCTATAGTCAAGGATACCGAATACCCAGCAAGACGCCAGTCTAACCTATCTATTACAAGACCCAAGTTGTGCCGAACTCTCGGACTATATTTAGTGTCTGGTTATCTTCTGCGTTATCTGTACGTGATACACTCAGACAAACTTCTGAGCTATATAGATGTTCAGAATAGATTGCAGATTATTTATGTGGTAAGGGGTTATTTGATCTGGGGTCAAGTTTGTGATTTTATGCAAGCAATTATTGTTTTAAAGGGGTTACTCGTAGCACAGTCCTTAAACTGTTGTTCCATGGTCGTTTATACTATACAAGATACTAACTAAATGTGTCTTTAATGACCTATATGATTGTATAATATACATACAAATATGTATATGTATTTACAAATTATAAGTATAACACGTATTTACAAGTACGTACCTTTATCAGTTATCTAGTGCCACAGTACTAAGAAATACATAATTATCATACAAAAAATGACGAATTTCAGTAGTAATCTGAATTCCATGAAGTAACTAGAGGTAGAGAGATAATTAGCGAAAAGTAACTGTAACTATGAAACTAGTTTAGACGCCTTAGTAAAAGTTTGTAATTTCATCTCTCAAGAACCTAAGTTACTTTGACAAATTGTGGTTACAAATGATATTGATTAAAATCACTACTTATCTCTGCCCATTTACACGAAGCTGTAACGACAATTTCTACGTAGATTAATTTATAAATAACTAGCCGTGTTCCCGCAGTTTCACCTACGTCCCGTGGGAACTACGGCCTATATTGGGATAAAATACTTATAGCCTATGTTACTCGGAAAGAGTATATCTAATTTTCCAATAGTGAATTATTTTTTAATCGGCCCAGCAGTTTCTGAGTTTATCCGTTGCACACTAACAAAAATGATTTTTTCCCTTTATTGATATTAGTATACATAGATAAGGTAACCAAAAATAGACACAACACAAACGCCGATAACAAACCGCTTACATACACTAATGCCATAAAAAACGAGCCAGCTAAACTCACTCACTCTCTCTTTATGTCCCATAAACAGGCTTTGAGGAAAAATATATCAAAACAAAAGGGATCTGGCACAAAAGTATCGACACATAGACACTCGGTTGCGGAATAATCGGACGTTTATCAGTACGTTTGGGTTAGCAGGCCTGGCTTGCGTAAGAATGAAATCCGTTTATGTACGGATATGTCTGACAGGGCATTTTTTTACCATATCAACCTTTATTTATATCCTTTTTTTTGGTAAGATATAAAACTGAGAATTTACCTGAAATAATCAACGTTACTTTGATGTAAAAGTATTATTAAACTCAATTTAATATTGACAGGTTTTGTAAGTTGGATTTAGGAGATAATTTGGAACCGCTGTTGGTCAGATTTCCAAAATTCTTTCACTGATAGATAGCTACAATGTTCCTGAGTGCCATATTTTATATATTTTATCCCGGTACGGGCAGTGGCTCCCACGGGACGCGGGTAAAGCCGCGAGAAAACGGCTAGTATGTAATAAGATGGTCAAGGAAAAAGATTCTCTTATTTGAAATCTCTACTGATTTCAATTAATAATCAAAAATTAAAACCTGACCTTAACTAGCCCGTTTAAAATCCTAACAGTTACCACAAAACGGTTGTCCAAACACCCCCTAAAATTCCTAAAACCATACAAAGACTTGAAAACATGTCGAACACGAGTCCAACTCGCTATCATGTATTTATTGGGTCCAGTCCACGTTTACTTAGGATGGGACTGGTACGTACATTAATGTACATACATGTACAATCCCTGTACCTATAGGTACATTGTCTGGGACACCGTGCGGTTAACTGTTCGCAGTTAAAGGTCGCGATGAGTTGACCCCGATCCTTCTTCTCGTAACTCGACCTATAGTTGGAGTTAAACGGTAACTTTAAGGGGTAGGCCTTTATGTATTGTTGTTGTATTTTTGCATATGTTGTTGAGTTTATTAGAAATGTTATTGAATTTCATTTGCTGATGATTTGTAGGTAGTTTTTGCTGAATAATTTATTTGGGTCAACCGATGGTTATAACCTTCCAACTAAGACTGAATAGAGGTCTTCTTTTGGTACACTCATAGAGTCGCTTTAGACAATTTGATGAGTCACTTGTCTAGCGATTGTGTCCTTTGAATTTGAGCCTTTTTCACCACACTTTTAGATCTCATCAGATTCAACAACTATTTAGAACAGGCCTTATGGATTTTACTCATTATATTTTTTCTCCTAAAGATTCGGGCATCCCTAGCTTGACCAAAAATCAGTATCTTCAGGGCGTTTTGGGGCACGATGGGGGTAGATGTGTTTGTCGCCGACTGTTCCAGGATTATGGCTGATTGATTGTGTGTGCTATTGCTTATGTTGTTAGCCCCGGATTAAGGTCAGTTTCGGACAGAATTACAAGAGTGTAATTTATTGGTGTGCGTAGGTAGGGTATATTTTTTGGTCAACGTGAATTGGATTGTTCCGGGATGTCTTCACTTTGTAGTAAGGTAGTTGATAATTTGATGTACTTTTTATGAGTTTTAAAGGTAATCATTATTACTAATGATTTTGCTGAATGGTATACTATTTGCAAAATTGCAGTACAAAATATTATTTTCCTGTGTAAAGATACATTTCTGCAAAACATGCCCATAAAAGTCGGCGTACATAGTCATAACAACAATATTTTGTAAGCACAAAGAATAACACAACAAGAAATATAGTCAAATTCTTAATTCTTTATTCCTGCCAGACGCGACCGAGTCTAGGACAAACTTTGAATACAAAACACAACTTTTATTCAACCTTTAAAATGGCAAGAGCTACTAACTTCGAAATCCCAACCGCAGTGCTATATCACTTAAGATTTTTTCATATTCAACTGCCGTTATTCCCAGAGCGGGCGTGCAAACTTCTTACCAACTTTCTGCAAGCGGATTTGAACTTTATCATCAACGGAGTGGAAGTCAAGTAGGTGGCATATAAAAGTTTGTTGAAGTGTTCCCACTGTGACAGCCAATCGTGGTGAAGTAGAATCGCTCTCCGCCAAGGCTCTGTTACAAGGGGCTATCCTTTTTAATACGGCCTCCGCTTTTTACCCTTTGAATTTGAAATAATACAGTCACGTGGTGAGGCGTGATCGGAATATCGCGGCTAGGGCTGCCACCGCGCGGATATTTGCCGAGCTTCGGTTATGCTTGCGGTTATTCGGATACTAAGGGTTGCATATTTGTCAAGGGTGGAAAATTGTTGTGTTCCGCATGGTAGGGTTAAGCGGAATACATAATATGTGGTGGGTCAGCCGCAGATTATCCTGTAGTAATAATAAATAAACACTATCCAATTTCCAGCTAACATGACCGTATGACCGTATATGGGAAGTCTATTCATTTAATATTTTATGTGTGGTACCGATGATGTTATTACGATGGGTGCCGATGGTTTTGGAGACATTTTATGTAATTGGCTATTTCGTTTGCGAATTATCGGGACCTTTATGTGGCAGCGAGTGAGTTTTCATTTGCCTATATTTTTTTCAATTTCTGTACAATATTTTACACAAGGCAACTTATTTTTATTTGGCGTCGATTTAAAGCTTTTTTTTATTCCAGTTTTCGAGTTAGTTTTCAAAATTCCAGGAATCTTTTTTGTCGGATATTGGATTTCTGATACTGAAAGCCCTGAACCAATCCTAACCAATGTATACGCGTATCTGTGACATTTTGCGAAATAAAGTTTATCGCGTAATATGATCGAAGTTGGGCCCTCTACGTAAATCTTCGTGCAGGACAGGCTACGAATTTTTAGTATCTTTTCATGTGAAGGATATATATTTTTAAGTCCCCCTTTGTTAAGGGAAAGTGATGGGATTAGTTTTATGGCTAGTTTTCATTATAAGCTGTAGACACCATAATTAAATACGTGGTAAAAGATGTCAGTCAAGCTCTTGATTTCTAAAAAAAAATATCTGTTTCATCACATCACATTACAACAAAAGCGATACATTATTTTGTAATAGACCTATCAACAAACACACACAAAATAAAATAATAATTTCACTAGTACTTGAAGCTTAAAAATATATCGGTACCTATTCTGATTGAAGAGTATTAATTTATTTTTTCATTGTTAAACTCTAACAAAGTTATTGGAGACAAAACTTTATAATAACAAAACAATAAGTCCATATAGACAAAAGGTCAATCTAATTAACTAGCAGAACAAAAATACAATCTTTAAAAATATTTAATGAATGAGGGTTTTCTAAAATGGCGTTCACGAGGTGGCAGCACCGAGTCGTCAGGTCCAGGTAACTGTCAAAGTGCTTATCTTTACTATGAATAGTGAACGATTTTAGTGTTTTTTTTTTTATTTTATAATTAAAGCACTGCATTATTGTTTTACTATTGAGGTTGAGTAAATAAAAAAAACTAAATCATATTGTGTTAACAAATTTTTCAACAAGCTTTTCCTTAGTACCAGTGACTTTTGCACCCTCTCTCTTAGCTCAATTTTTAGTTCGGAAACCTTATTCTGACCGTAGTCCATAATAAAATCAATAACACTTCCAATATAACAGAATTTCAATAAACAATAAGTTCGGACCCTACAATTCCATACTATTTGACAGCTGTTTGGACCTGACGCATACGAAGCGCCGCCTGGCGGCAGAAAAAGTATCGAAAACCCTCATTAATTATGTAATACCAAACTCATTTGAATGTCTCATCCCTCATTTAGTTCACACCGTTGATACTCACGCAGAGGAATACGACACTGTAGCCAAACTTTCAATATCAATCAATCCAAAACTAGAGGTACAATAACTATAGATATCCATATCAATCCATTTAACCCTAGAACGAACAATTGAAATCATAACCAACTACCAAGTTTATCGAGCAGAAACCAACCCGCTGATTGATTCGGCCTAAACGATAGCATTAGGGCTGTTCTGCCGGCCGAATTCGGCTCACGTCCGGCAGCGAAGGGTTGCGGATATTACGTATCCGAATAGTGCGGTCATTCGTACCCGCGGCGTTATTGCACGGGTTATTAAGTTATCTTGCTTCTTGCTTACATGTGTTGGTGATTTGTTTCCTTGTAATATGTGCAATGACTTGTTGGATAATTTGTGTGCCAGCTTTACACGGGTGATTGATGTAATGTTAATTTTATCAGTTTTGTAAATAGAATAAATACGCTGTCAATAAAGGCAAAAAATATGGGCTAGTGTAGTAAAGAAATTAAAACCAAATTTATAAAAAGGCTATTTTTAATCATACCTCTCGATTAATAAAATGATTAGCTCACCAAATATTATAACTTACACACATAAATAATCTTCAACTAAAAATAAAAATTCATTAAGTACTTACCTACATACATTTCAAAGCTGTTTACCTGACATAAGAATCATTGTTCAACATTATTAAAATCCTTCAACATCACAAATTCTATCTTCTGCAACCCTAAACATCAAAAACTCAAATTCACATTTTCATCCGCGTTCATGCTCAGTTCTCCGATGAGTGAATTCTGTTCAGCCGACATGGTGCTTCTAAGGCTCGCCACACACGTCTTGCTCCTCCTCAAAGGAGGTCTGCCCCTGATCCTGCCTTCATACTTGTGCCTCTTGTGGTTTACTGGACTCTCTGTGTCGGAGAGCTCGTCACACTTGCGCTTTCCTGATGATGAAGAGGAGTTGAAGGAGAAGGATCGGTGAGGCGTTGTTGTAGCTGGAAGAGAAGTTTTGTTTTAATATTACAAGCTAGAACAAAGTATACAATGTAGATTCGGTCACTTCATATAGATAATGCTTGATAGTTTCTTGAAAGGGTTGTGCTGCATGGCACCCCAATTTTGAGGCGGTTTTTATGTTTTCATGTAATTAATAATTGCTAAAACGACTTTGAAATCGTTCCAACATTTTCAACGCAGAAAAGGAAATTATTCATGGCGCTATGTAGGTCTCATAAAACATCAATCAAATGAAAACTGGCAGATTAATAAAACAGTAACAGGACGATTAATAAATCTAAATACTTAAACGGGTGACAAAATTACATGATTAAAACGTCGCCATCAATCTCAAAGTCGAGCAACAAAAAAATCTAAGCAACAATTTCCGAAGTGCGAGAGCGGAAAGTAATAAATTTGAAAGAAAAAAAGATTTTAAGAACGCAAGAAAAAAAATGATAAACCACCGTCTCCCAGTATGATTGAAGCGAGCTTCTCATGAATAGAAAAATGCAATATTGCCTGCCACTTGACACGGAACGGAATTACCCGCCGTTGCAAAATTTACGATTTGAATTCCATCCGGCATTTTTTTGCGCCCAGAAATATCTTTGTGACGTTCCTATAAAGTTTTTGGACGATATCCAGTCGTTGGAAGGTGGTAATAAAATTTTGGTTGGAAGAAACATTTTTCAGCATTTCTGTATCCGAAACAGATGGAACGATATTGCTTGAACATGGATTTTATTCTGTACATCTAGATTCTAGTTAAATGGGACAGATGTACGATCCAAGAAGTTCTTTTATTTATGAAGCAATATCTTCTTTCTGCCTCGTATCCTCGAAAAGTGTGATGAAACTTCATATCGGACAAAAACAGCCGCAACTGAGTTAAAAACCTTTTGTTTAAGTTGGTTAAAAAAATTACCTATTCTACGTTAGATTTTTTCATTGTGATTTAAAAACAACTTTGCCAAAATTCGCATTTGTTTGTATCTACAAACAAATGCGAATTTTGGCAAAGTTGTGGTACAAGATTGTAGCTCTGGTAAAAAACACTTTTCTCATCATCATCAAAATTAACAGTGTCAATACAGACTAATGATGCAAGTTTCATGATGTATGTAACTGTGTATGTAGTGTCTACTCGTGTAGCTCAACCAACACCATGTTTGGTTTACATGCTTCAATTAGCAACACAAGACACCACATCATATCGATTATGATAATATTCCGATATTATTTCATGACTCAAACTATTCACATTTGATCAAGTAAATCATCCTTAAAAGAAAATATGTCTTTTCAGTTTTATCTTTTTATCTCAAAGTAATAACATTTGTGTTTCTAAAGTGAACGAAATTACTTTTACATATCGTCATGTTACCATTTGATTCTCAACCTAATAAACATGTAGCAATAAAACTCATTTTGTTTTATTCGAACAATATTAAAACTCCTAAGAATTCGAACAGAGTTAAGTGTAGAAGAACAATTTTGATTGCTCGACATTTTATTTACAAAAAGACAGGCTTATCCGAATAAAATGCAAAAAGTCGAGGAATTTCGGCAGTAAAATGGTGAACAATTCTTTATTGTTGCTTGTCTCACAATGGCTTGTTACTTCCAAGGAAGTTTATTTCCGGATACTAATAAAGGAAATGAGCGCAATATTGTTGTTAAAGGCAGAAAATACAAACGGACAGATCTACAAACAGTTTTGTGACTGACGCTGTTTAGGATAGAAAGAAAATCGTCTTGTATCGTTAATTGACTGGTACTATAACGATGAAAGAGAATAAACATGCTTTAGCGAGATTTAACACTAGTATCAATTACAAGCTTATCAGAATTTAAATCTGTAATATTCAGTAGCAGTTTCGTAAATTATTCAGAATTCAAGTATGTACAAATTGCCTACATCAAAGATTGCACGCAATTGATAGACATGAGTGTTATAAAAGACTATATTTCTATAACTTTAAATTAGACAACAGACAATCTACCCACCCAAGTATGTAACAAAATTATTCATTGCAACATAAAAAACTTAAAACCACATTATTAAAATGACACACATTTACCCCAGAAGCTAACTAAACCCGATATTGTCCCGAAATTCTTCAGCACCGCATCAAGCCATTAAAACTCCCACCTTTTCCAAATGAGTTTTATTACCCATGAAATAAGGTCTATTTTCCAATAAAGGTTTGAGTTAAGAAGTTTTGATCGCAAAACATGATGAGGTTGTCAATATTTGCTCGCAATGTTTGCCGTTCGCAGCGAGGGTGAGTTAATACGTTGATTTTAGAACGTAATTATTGGAAAATTTCAAGCAATATGAAAATTGGTGGAAAATTTGATGTGGCGAATACTGGAGTACTCTTGGGTTTACTACATATCTTTGCACAGCACACGAATCAGTGTTAATCGGATAAAGTATTAAGAATTGATGGACTTGCATGCACTTTTAATTAGACGCCTATAAATAGAGTAGTGACCTACAAGTATAATGGTACCTGTACTATCAAACTATTACATAAAATTCCAAGAAGAAATTCAAGCAATATATGTATAGGCAAGTTTCATCTACGTTACAAATCATAGTACAACATAATACACGCCCGCAAAAGTTACCGCGAACAGGGAAACTGGAGGCAGCCACAAAAATAAACAACTAAAAGACCCCATTAATAGAAAGGAAACCAATAAACGTACTCACCGAAATTACCGCTCTGCTCACCAAAGAACACATTTTTCACAGCTCTCGCCACGCTCGACCAGATGTTTTCTTTAATCGATTCCAGATTCTTATCGATTTCAGTCGATTTCTCATCTGCCGTAACCTGACATTCCTCCACAAGCCTCTTCACACTAACTTTCTTCTTCGTTATCACAAACTTAAACTGAATTTCTGTTTCTTCTTCCGTGTTCGTTAAAACAGATGAGATACAGTTCTGCAATGTCCCAGCTATGTTCGTTGTAAATGCTGATATCGCGTTTCTGCCTACTTCTGGAGTAGCAATACACGTTCTGAATAATTCATTCGATTCTTTTGAGGACTCTAATTCGATTTGGGGACTGTCTTCTTTAAAGTTTATGGCTCGAGCGTGCATGGTTGAAGGTTCTCCGACTGACGGAGTATTTTCCTGATTGTCAGCAGTTTTTTCTCTTGTTTTCGGAGTTCTTGCCATAATCATGCCCTGATTTTCAAAACGGTTGATTAAAGCTTGGAAGCGAGGGTTTTGGCAGAATTTTGGCCTTTGTGGACCGGGTGTTAGCATTCGCTTTGGTTTTCTCAACACTGAAAAAGAAAATATAAAAGAAACATTCGTCTTGGTTGTTCAACAGAGAAAATTCAAAACTTGGCCAATTTAGGTGGCTTTTGGGAATATGCGAAGTTTTATGTTATATCAGCTGAACATTAAAACTTAGAATAGCTTTAATCATTTCAGACATTAAAATACATAGTAATGATATTTTACATAAACTTATTTAACTTTAACAAATTGTCTGAATGTTATGAGTCTGGCTTGTCGAAAGATGTACAGATACGGCTGCAAAATACGTCTTAAATAATTTTCAGAATAATTTGGCTATTACTCATATATATTTTAACCACAAGAGTTAAAATTTTGTACCATTATACATGATTTTAAAAGCATGAAATGACTTTTCATTACCTCTCTTAGCTTTAACCTGTTCAAATACAGTATCATCAGCAAACTTGACCTTCTTAGTCTTCATAGAACCCTCGTTCGAGTCCTGGAAGGTGACATGTTTCTCCGTGCTGTCCTGACTAGCGATACGAATTTTGCTGCCAGTCACTATGATACTCTTCAGTTTTGGTGCATCCAGATCTGATTTTGAAGGCTGTAAAAAACAAATTAAAAATATATGGGGACAGGTTCTTGTAAGCATCAGATTGCTCTGTAAAAAGTTCATTAGGTGCCTACTGAACTGAATCTTTCTGCAAAATAAAATACACATATACAATTATGTTGCCCTTGGACAATCTCAAGTCCAAAGGTATTCTTTTCAGTATGAACTACATCTTATACGCCATATTTAAGTGCTAATAAATAAGATGGACTGACTTTTATTGACGAACCTTGCATGTAGGCATTATTTTATTTCACTCATATTTTATACAAAATATATATATGACACGTACCTCTATGTTCATACTCTGAGCAGCACTCTCAGTGGTCTCAATCTCTGAGAGTGGAGAGTCAGCTCCTTGGTCAGCGAACAATGGCCAGCCGTTACCAGCAGGATGGGTGGGCGTACTCGTGGTGACAATTTGAGCTAGCTTGATCAGGTGAGGCAAGTGGGAGGTCGGGGTTGTCATCTCCTTTTGTGGGTCTGGAATTCATTAATTATACCAATGAGGGCAAAACATGGATTTTGACACATTAAAGAAATTGTGTTATAAAGTGAATATTGCACTCACCTATATTACTCTCAATTCTCACAGGTGTAGTCTTAGTAACAGATGGCCCATCAAAGTCATCCCCTATTGTTTCCTCATACTCTTCAACAACTCTCTGCCTCATCAAAGACAAAAGCTTTTTCGTGTGAGGTGTAGCAGCCCTTTGCCTTTTCGATCTAGGAGTTTTTGGAACTAATTTTGGATGAGGCGTCATATTATCTTCCAATTTAATGCCTTCATCTTCGCTGTCGCTAGACTCGTAATCAACTATATATTTCTTTCTAACAATCGGAGTTATAACAGCAGTTTTACTGTTCTTATTAACAGAAATAATACCTTCATAGTTCTCACCATATTTGCTAACTTTTTCATAAAGGGAATCAAACTTTTCATCTACTTCTTTGAGTTGGGTATTGCTTGCTTCAGCTTCTTTGCCAACTAATTCAGAGATGCTTGTACATTTATCTATGTTGATGAAATCTTCCATTTTATAGAAGATTTTGTTGCACTTTTTGCAATGTAGAGGAGTGTGTTCTTTAGTTAAGTGTTTGATGAAATCAAGATTGAGTTGTTCTGGTTTGCAAAGGAACTGAAATCCTCGACAGATAGGACAGTCGTACGTGAGGCCGTGGGTTACTTTCTCGTGACGTCGGCGGCAATCAGCGCAGCAGAAAACTAGTTGACACACTATGCAACGTACCTGAAATTGTCATCAATAAATTGTAAGTAAAAAATATCATATATTTATTAAAAATTCATAATTAAATTGAAAAACAATTTGTTTTAAAACACTACAAACATTAAGAGTATTCGGCTCAATTCGGCTACACACGAATTGTGAAATAGTTCAATAAAATTAATTGTTACAAGTTGTATATTTTTCGAAGAATTAATTTCAATTGGATATAACATTTTTGTATACATTTTACAAAAAAAATAACCATATCAAATGTACAATAAGAGCTTTATAACTACCTAGTTTACCTACCTAATAGAAAGTGAATTCCAAAAAGCCCAAATTAACAACACTCATATTACCCCCCCACACCAAAACCTTCAAAATCACTTCCCACTTCCCATTCCCGTATTGTCAAATTCCCATCAGCTGCGGTAACTATTTCCTTACCGCTGTGGTAATTAGGAGCTGCATCGTCTGCATGTGTTTGCGGTTCTAATTGGCTTGTTGACCCGATTGCCAGTTACCGTCAGAATCGCTGTCACTCCCCACCGATCCCCTCGAAATAGATATAGAGAGTTGCTACCTAATTGCTACCAGCTAGCATTAGTTGTTAGTAATTGCTACTCTCGTGGTCTTGAAGACATTCAGCATCTAAAACCATTCTGATATCAAGATGGCTGTCTCTTTTCCCAGTGTGAAGAAACTCTGTATATCATAAAACTTAAAATATACCTTTTAGAACAATAAATAAATAAAACGGCGCAAAAGTATTGGGTTTTTGTTACCCAGAATTGCTAGTCGCTAATTTCACGCAAAAACTCTTTTCTTTTAACATCTCTTTATCTGCGAAATCGATGAGGTCCAAAAATTTTTTTGTAGCAATTGGTAGCAACTAGTAGTAGCTGGTAACAATTAGGTAGCAACTCTATCTGTCGATGAGAAGTGTCCGCGATTCTGGCGTTAACGATAGCCAGCTCGCTAGTAATGCCATCATCAGCTGATACTAGATCTGCGTACTGATTGCTATTATGATCTTATGATCTTCAGTTGTTGATGGGTTAGGATTGTGCTTGAGAGTCTATTGATTTATGGGGCTGGCATTCTGACAGATAGTCCTAATGGGGTAGTTTATTAAGATTGTTAGCTTGTATTGTATAGAGGTACTGTTGTTAGTTCTTATAAAAATAAGAAAAGTCATGAATTGAAGTTTAAGTTAATAAATCCCTAAGATGACCCACTGACCAATATTTTTAACAAGTCATGAAGGATGACTGTACGCAGCAAATACACCAACATTTTATTTTATCATGATGAAACTTCAACGGATTTCTTAGTACCTAATCAAAGCAATTGATTCATTATTGGATACACAATAAATTCAACAAAAAATAACAAACTCCAAAATATCGAAAACACAACCGAAAAACAGACTCCCTGACACCTAACACAATTCGCGATCACAAGCCTCGCCCTAACTCGGTTCCAACTAAGGACATTCGAAGTCCGAGTACATTCGCGCACATAACTCTGAACTCGGTACAGGCTTAGCAAAAAGCGAAAGCGTGTTCTCCCCAACCGTATTACCAGCCAAATGTGTAACGAAGGCTACAGCTGATGGAAGGACGTATGTGCTGTGGAAGCGTGATCTAATTTAGACCCTAATTTGTGGTATGTAGGTTTGATTTTTGATTGTGTCTGCTTTGTAGCTCTTGATTAGTTTTTGTTGGTTTGAGTGCTAAGTTGTCGTTGATTTGTTAGGTGAAATTAATGATATTTTTAATTAATTATTTTTCAAATCAGTATGGAGAATGCAAATTCTATGTAAACCAAGGGATCTTTAATTGATTTATATAATTGAACTAGATTGATTGATATAGATATATTTTTGGTTCCAGGAAAACTACTTACGGATGGGGAAAAGTATGAAATATCTTTCAAGTCACTTTACCATCATGAAAAAACATTTCCATTTCCATAAACGCTGAAAATTACATACCCCATTTAACACTAATTTTCCCTAACTACTTACACACATCAAAATTACAACATAGGTACCTACCCAAATAACATAAGCGACATACTCCTAATACCTTCATATTTGCTGCCACAGCCTACACATAAGCCCCTAATATTTTGACACGTCGTGTCACGAGGTGTCACGATGTGTCCCGAAGTGTCCCGAAGTGTCCCGACGGGGATCAGCCAGGTAATCATATTGGGAATACGTGTCCTCACTCGTAGTGCGTAGAGGGTTAAATACAATATGTGGATGTTAGATTTTGATGTATGTTGTATCTGAGCTTGTATTAGTAGTATTCATGTAAGTATGATGTAAGATGTAAGGATAGAATCCGTGGTTCTATTGTTTTGTTATGTAGTGGGAAACCCATATATTAAATAATAATCAGCATTCAAGGATTTAGCCATTGACATTGACAGTACGAAGTCAATATTTATATCAAGGAACCGCTGCGTATGGGTACAATTTTTATCTTCATTTTGACCTTATAACAAAATTGACTAAAACATTACCAATAGATAGCCATGGCAAAATAGACAACTTAATAACATGATATACTTTTCTGCCAGTAAAATGATTAGTTCAATCAGTTATCTCAAACAAAAAAAAAATAGAACCATTTTTCCTATCAAGCATTAACCTACGTTTATGTTTCCTACACTAAAACATTTCCTTAATATATTTTTCATAGCAAAGCGTATCTCCCATCAGGATGGAGTAGATTAATAACTAAACAGTGATGTCCATCGATCCCGGATCCCGGTCCCGGATGGGATTGTTCCCACGGGATCGCTCTAGTGAGCGGCTATACAGATGCAATTAAGATTAACTTTGAACGAGTATTTTTCATTTTACAACGTAAAATGGTGTAAGTATTGGAAACTGGCTATTTATTTGTTAGTGTCGTTTTGTCACTGATGGCTTTTAAGTTTTTATTTTATATATATTATATATAATATTTTAATCCTTATGACTAAGATTTGCTCTTTTAAGGCGAGGAAGTGGTCAACAATAATTCCATAACCGGCACGCGCATCTAAGGCGCCAAAAGGGGTCGGAGCGTCTGAGCGGGGCGAGGATAACAATACGCGCGCTAGCTTATAACTAAAAGTCGTAAGCGACAAAATGGTTTTGTAATTTTATTATTTAGAAATGATAATTTGATAAAAAATCCTACTACAATTTTAAAGAGTATGTATATACTCAACTACTAAAAAAGTTAAGAGGCTTTAATCGGTCCCGTTTGCCCATAATATGTGAATCTCTTTTTAAAAAGAGGTATGTTTGATATATTTTTCTCTGTTATAAAAGTTACCTAATCATGTTTCTACAACTAACAAAATAAGGTTTATATCATGAACTTTCAGGTAACCAAGTTGTATTTTGATCCGTTTTGTATTTACTGAGAAAAATTGACATCCTTGGCGCCAAAAATTCCAATTCGTCCTCTTAAATATCTGCTAAAAATGTATTTCTACACAGACTGACAACATTTAATATTTACAACATAAATGTTTCTTACTGTTGCGAACTTGGATGGATGAATAAATCGTAAAAAATAAACATACCTTTGCATAACATAAGCATCACACAATTAACAGTTTTTACAACAGTGTATTTTTTTAACTGAAAGCCAGAAAGGGTTATGTTCTTCTTAAACACTCGTCACCTACATAATTTAACCATTATAGAAACTTCAAAATTACTCACCTCAACAGACGGTTTCATTGTTGTTCCATTTTACATAAAACATCCAGTAAATAATATTTAAATACAAGTAAAAATTAACCACAATACTTCAATCCACCGCACTTCGTAATCACTCAAATACAATTTATATCTAATACTTCTGCTAACCGCTAAACTGGGTTTAGTGATAAAACATTTTTTTGAAGTACCCACATAATATTTTATTTTCGAACACTTTCTCGGATACGCGTACCAGAGTATAGATTAGATAGATTTCTGAAATTGTAGAATTAAATGAATTATAGTATTATTGCTTTTATCAATTAAGTTAAGTTAATCAATTTTAATGTATGATTTATCAATATGATTATATTTAATGATAATGTAATATGAAAATCGAAAAAACAAATGAAAAATATTTAGAAAAAACTCAATATTAATAATCAAACGCTAATAAATCGGTGTCCAACAAAAAGTTGGACACTGATTCTGTCGGGCGTCCAGCAGTGAGTAGCTGTTGTCACCAGCCGTCAGTCATATCTGTGAATCCAATTTATTGGCTCGCTCGACCGACTAAAAATACTCGGACCCTAACTTAATAGGCGTTTTACACTCAAATGTGGAGCGAGGTAGGTTTTTTTGTTTTTCAATGATGGTGACGGTTTTACTAATGGGTGTTCAGAATTCTAACTATCTGTTAATTTGCTCACTAAAGATAGAATTTTGATATTACACCCGTACAAGAAATGTCAAATTCCTATTTCTAGTAAGATAAGTATAGAATATTGGGAAAGGGGATTTTCGTTGGAAAATATTGCGAGGGTCAGACTTAGGTCAGGATTAAGTGCTATAGGTAAGGCCTGGTTACCGAGGTAAGCGCTAACCGAGACCTGTGGAACTAAGTTAAAAGTATAGTTTATCACTCAGATAAGTTCCTGATAGAAGTTCAATGAATTCATCAGTAACCGGTAAAACTGGCCGTAAATTCAGTGTTGCATCAGCAATTAAATAAATATTTACTTAATTATATATTTATATCGTCTTTAAAAAACTAAAAATAATAAAAGAACATATCATAACATAGCTTTAAACAAACCCTATTTAAGGCATAAGTTTTTCTATTAAAGGCCTACACTGGAACAGAGCTAGAGTGAAACGGAGCGGTTTCCTGGGCTCACACAAAGCGGCAGGAAATTGCGCTGTGTTCACTCCGAGGCCCACAGCATACTCCGAACATAAATATCGTGTACTGTATTAAATATACTAGCATACCGCGGTTTTTCTTGAACTTAACCAACTATGAACGTAGGACAAAAAAAAATAAAAGTTATACGATCAAATATAAAAACGCTTCTCATTTTGAAGGACAACTTAAACAATATTTTATGTGTGTCACACTAAACTGCGAAAGAAAGATATTTAGGGTACACTTATAGATAAGTTAATTTTGAATATTTCATGGAAAAAGTGAAAAATATTATGTTTGAAACCTCGAAGGAGACAAATGTCTGTTTATACATGCATAAAAACTCACTGCACATTTGTGATATTCATTAATTAATCGAATCCATTGTCTTGTATCATACGAGAAGACTTTTGAAGAGTAGCTTACCTGTAACAAATAAAGATGATATTAATGGCAATATATTAATGCTTATAAAAAAGTGGAGACGTTAAACGAACAATGATTTTAGATTTTGCATCAGAATAACCTTAACAAAGATCATTTTATCTACCACACACGTTATTCCACGCGCCATAAATATTATTATTATCACCCCAACCCACATGTTGTTCTTCCATTTCTTCGCAACAACAAAAGTACACAGTGTGTTCTAAAAGTACACAGCTCAACACACACTGTGTATAAAAGTACACAAAGAGAGAACCTTTATAAGCCGGCATTTGAAACCACCTGTCGGCCACCTGTTGGCTACCTCATTTAAAATTTCGCAGCTAAGACAAAGTTTACGCTTCAAGTATTTATGCTTTTACTTATCAAAGGCTAGGATTATCCAGTTTATTGTATGGAAACTAGGTGGCCTTTCAACAGGTTGTGTTGCTTATACATCTATATGTAGCTCTATAGCTTGTAGACTAGATTTTAACAACGATACTTCCCAAGTATGTCGCTTCGATTTCAGGTCAGGTAACTGATAGTATAACTTTTTTAAGTATTTGTACTTTCTTAGGATATGTTGGATATCAATGACTGTAAAGGTGACGGAACATCTTGAGAAAACATAAATCTACTTAGCCTTTTCTCTTTGTTTTTGGAGATATTTGGGGTCATCTATAATAGCTTACATGAAGATGTGTAGTGCACTGTAGGGTACTATCATGTAAAATTGTAGATACTTGTAATTTAACGAAAGTATCAAGATTTTTTAAATCTGACTGTGCATAATAAACTGCATACTTGCATTCACTGTCGGTAGGACGGACGGATGGACATACAGACGGACAGAATAACGGGGCCTGCACTAATTGGTTCACTTTGTCGCCCAGGGCGTCGCGGACGAGTCAATTCGGATTTTTTTGCTGTCTTTTATTCAATTTGCTATAGTTCTCTTCTCATGTTTTTTGCATTTCTCGTCATGAATTTTAAATTGCGAATTTCCAAGATTTTTTATGTCTCTTATATTTATTTATTAAACGTGGAAATATCGAGGGAGGTGACGTCACAAACTACGTGACAGTACAGAATTTTACTTTCACCAACTTCAAAAGTCGTTTCATAAGTCATGTGTATAACATAATATAATTACACATACATATATCATCGTTAAGTAGGTCCAATTAAACATAAAATTCTGTTTGGAACGTAAGTAAAACCGCGTGGTTTCGTGTGCCTTGGGTAAGTCAATTAGAACACCCTAATTTTGAGTAACGCTGCGGCTATGGGTCGGGAGGGAGCGGGTAGCGGAATGACCTGATTTAAAAGGATATTTGTGTAGCATGTGAGGAACATAGAAACTATATTATGTACTTACTTTTAGGATTAAAATCTTGTGTGATCTTTTAATTTTAGAATAAATGCAATTTTATTTAAAGTTAGAATATGTTATATATTTAACAGCCAACTGGAAACGCCATTGCCATTGTGTAAGAATTTGGTTCGTATGTGTAACGATATGAAAATACACGAGTGAGCTATCATTGTTGCGTTGCCTCGTCCTTCGCACGTAAATGTGCCGACAGTTGAGCTAATGGATACTTGGGACTGAGAAAATGCATAGGCTATTTGTTACAGGCTGCTCTTTATTTGAGTGAGGAATACATTCCTCCATGTCATGTTTTTAATATAGAAGTGCATTAATGCGTTAGATTCGCAATCGGAATTACACTCAACATGTTATGACCCGCGGTCTCTTGTCACTAAACCCTCACCCTAAACGTGTTAGCTTATTCTTTTAGTGAAAAGTACTTCATCACGCGTCTAATTACTTGGTACATTTTAACGTATGTTAAGTAACTGCCGCCCAGCTGACGAGCACAATTTTTAATGGAGCGGTAATGATATTGTGGAAGTTTTTGATGAGAATTTACGCGTGTTTTTCTTTTGTATTTCAGTACACATTATAATAAACAAGGTCCTCCACCGCGTCTGTCTGTATGTTTGCGATAGACTCAAAAACCCCTACAAGGATTTTTATCTGGTTTTTACCAGAAGTAAGCAGATGGATTAATGAAGAAAGTTTTAGAATATAGGTAATTTATATACCAGGAGGAGCAGATCAGGTCGCTAGTACATATTGCTAATAGAGTAGAATGTCAGTAGATAGTATAGTTTTTGGTTTAAATTGATTTGTACGAGTACCTACTTGAATTCAAAAACAAATATTTTCAAAGTCCTTCAGAACAAAACCACAAAAAACAAACACAAACACATCGCGACAAAATCTATTAAACCTCATTATAGTGACGTCACAGAATTATGACATACGGCTACCCGCGTCAAGTTGACGTGCCGCCATGACAGGCCCAGTATCGACGGTCAGACGTCGTCAGAACAACTGAAACAAAAGGTCTGATGTGGGATGATTGTGGGCTGTGACAAGCCCTGTTTATTTTCAATGAGGATTATGTTGCTAGGACCCAAGGGATTGTTTAAATTTGGAGTGAATGGAAATGCTATTGATGTGGTGTTTGAAGGTGTGGTGACAGGGAAGAAGGAAGGTTTGAGGATGTTTTAACTTTAGTTTTATTTTGGCTAGAATCTATAGAATGACTCGCGTGTAATGTATGTAGATAATGGTACAAGCGGTATATCTGATATACTTTTTTATATCAACTGAAGTCTTTAAAGGTGAGTTACTCCATAATGTTGTTACCTCCTGCCGCAAATTGGTCAAACTATCACTATTTGATAACTGAAAATGGTGAATCTTTCAGTCGCAGCCATTTATGTAAATGTGGCAGAGATGATGTTTGACACGTCTTTAAAATTGAGTGTCATTTAAGTAACTGTTCATCATCTAATTATGTCACTTTAATTTAACTGGAAATATCTTCATTACGACCATCACCGACCAGTAATCAGTCGTATCTCCATTGATTACATCAGCGTAACAATTGTCCACAATTAATTGAACTGTTCAATTAATGCTATCTGCCATCTTGTCGTTTAATTGTAGTTGATAGCTTGAAAGGAGTGTTATTAGTAAACATGATAGATAAGTAATTGATCTACCATGTCATTGATTTGAGGTTGTTTTTATGGTGATCGGTTGCTTCATAGATAAAAGTAAGTATGTTGTTCTTGAATGGACTATTATATTTTTTCAATATTTTATTCACTTCAAAGCTTTTTTCTAATTGTGATGGGAACTGGTCTGACATTTAGGCAGTTTTTTAAGAACACTTTAAAAGATTGTAACGATTGTGAAATATTGAAACCAATAATA
Organism: Helicoverpa zea x Helicoverpa armigera; assembly: GCA_033682625.1. Taxonomy (NCBI): domain Eukaryota; kingdom Metazoa; phylum Arthropoda; class Insecta; order Lepidoptera; family Noctuidae; genus Helicoverpa; species Helicoverpa zea x Helicoverpa armigera. The sequence continues at coordinate 11,150,395 of JAWIIS010000043.1, read as the reverse complement.
AATATATGCTTACAGGAACTGTGGAACCTGAACAAAATTCAGCAATGGTTTCAGCATTTAATACGTGACTTAAAGATTTACGTTTTACTCATTTCACTTATTAATTTCTTAACAAAGCACAAAGAAAATTACCAGCAACAATACTTAAAATTTAGGCTACATATTTCAGTGGCATAATACCTCGGAAGTGGCCGATACCCTTGCGAAACTAAGCCGTGACCCTGTATGATATATATTAAGACCCTCATCTATTTAGGAAATGGTAGGGCCCATTCCTTACCTCAGAAGTTGGAGTATGAATTGGGTGTATAGCACAGGGGACATCTTGGAAGTAAGCGAAAAGTTGATCAGGAGTAAATACGAAATTCTGATAGTCGAGCCACCAATATCTAACCTATAGTACTAGTAATATTACGCCTTTTGTTTGCTTAAAGAATTGCTCATCTCAGTAACTGTGGTTTCGATTATAAAGAAATTTAAGTAGCCCATTTATCGAGGCTGTAGGTTACTTTGTATCTAAGTGCGTAAAGAACTACCCATACGGGCGGTTCGAGAAAATTAAATATGACTAGCTGTTGCCCGCAACTTCGTCTGCGTAGGCAATATAGAATAGTCAAAATACTACTTATCCCGTAGGGTCATTCTTTCACGTGACAGTATAATTAGGATTAGCACTTAGTAGTCGCATAGATTCATTGATCAAGGTTGTGTTGTGGATGTGACCATTTATCTAAACAAAAGAAGTAAAGTTTGTGACGTTGTGAATATCTCTGGATCTAGTCAGCCAATTTGGAAAATTATTGCGTATGGTGCGTAAGTAATTTTCACAGGAAACAGTTATAATCTATGTCTATATGCTTTGAGTCTGACAAAGCTGTCATTTGTACATTTTCTGCAGCTGCTGCGACTAATCAGAAGCCAGAAAGTCTGCCAGTTTCACCATGGATATCGTCTTGTGTAGTGAGACTGGATTGAAGATAGGTAGATAGGTAGTCGCTCCAAGCAAAATATTGGTACTCAAACAGATTCGGTGACTGGAAGGCAACACCAACATAGTTGGGGAATAGCTGGATGGTTGATAAAATGAGTCATCATCATCAGCAGGCGCATAGGGTAGGATAGTTTCACTACTGATTTACTTCGATTTTCTGTGCACTTACTCACTATGGTAAGGCTGACCCCACATTAGGCGTGCGCGATCCTCGGGCGTGTGAGTAGCGCGGGCGTCGCGAGCACGCTGCATGAACGTCGCGTTTTGCTGCCCTGCGGCATGTGTGAAGAGTGCAAGCGACGCGCTCGCGGCGAGCACGCGGCGCTCGAGTTGCGTTCTTACCCCTTCACCCGCTATCCCCGCCGTCCGCTAAACGCCTTAGCAATTAAACGTCAAGGAGAGCGGCGCTTGCGCGCCGCGAGTTCGCTGTAGGTAAATGCCGCAGGGCAGCAAAACGCGACGCTCAGGCAGCGCGCTCGCGACGCACGCGCGGCGCCCGCGCTACTCACACGCCCGAGAATCGCGCACGCGTAATGCGGGGGAGGCCTAAGCCGGGACTCCACCGAAATGTTTGCATTAGTTCACGAATAGGCAAAATGTACGTATCTGTGAGAGTCCACTTCATCTGTTCGTACTTGAAACCTGCAGTTTTGCCAAGATTTTCAAAATGTTCGCTTGCAATTTGACTATTCTTGGTTGGAGCCAGCAAATCGAAAGAAACATAAGTGTTGTATACTGTGCGTCACTACCGCACACCGGGAAAATTTCGCTCTTGCGGAGGACGTTTATATATCATATTTTGTGTCACACAGGACGACAGTAAGTATCCACCGAAACACTTTCAAAGATCTGATGAACGAACAAATCAGACCTGACTTGGTCACCTGGGGCCAATCAGACCTCTATGAAGCGATCATATGCTTTGGCTCCTACTGTTATTGTGGTTTCTGAAAATTTATTCACCTCATTCAACGATGAATGTAATTCTGATGGTACTATTAAGAACACTTGCTTAGCGCAGAAGCTGACGTTGGCAGGTCGACTCTTTTGACTTCTCGAATAGGATACCATTGGTTTTTGTGCAATGCACACCTGCAATGCATGCTGGATTAGGATAGGATACAGGTGGATAGGATTTGCAACAGAAAACAATTCTGTCTTTATGATTGAATGACATCAAACGTAGTTTTATATAAAAGGTGTTTTTTTAGACTTGGCTCGGGTCTTACTGAGACTGTTCGTAATCGTGACCAGTGTATTTGCGATCAGAAGTTGACAGTAAGCATGTCTCTGGTATGCGACGCGCAATTTGTACGTTTTCAGACGCATAAAGCATTTTACGTGTGTATGGTATTAAATCGAGAAAGCTCCCATTTCTTATCTGCACTTTGTATCTGGGCTTGTTCTTAAAGCTACAGAATCCTACATTACCTACCTACCTCACGCTTAGCAGCGCTTGTGAGAGATAGATCCTCCTTTCTTCTTGGATTAAGTTTACATATTTTGCATCAGAAAAAATAATTAAGGTCTACTTAATACTACTCACTCAAAGTAATTTGTTGAAGGCCACCACATTAGTGGAAGATAAGCTAAACTATGTTTATGAAAAAATCCAGATATGAACTCCATCTGTAACTTTAAATGATAATTAAGTGTTATACTAAAGCCATCATTTTTGATATAATGTTCAAAAAATAATTTAGATGGCACCGTTTTAAATTTCGCTGAGAACTATTAATTTTCCTTTCATCAAGGTAATAATTATAATTAGATTTTGATGTGGCACGGCAAACTGACAAACACTATTGAAATGTCTATCGAAAAATTACACTACCTGTTAAAATATGGTGAATTACGGAAAATACACAACTCCATCTGTTGTCCAAATAATAATCCTCTATAAAGAATGTATGGTAATTTATTGTCATTTACCACCTCGCTCCTTTGACAAATTTTATGTATTTTATTTAACACAGATTACCACAGATGGAGCTACTTTAACCTTGGCTAAACAAAATTTTCATTTTTTTTTTCTTCCGAAGTTACTTATGAAGGTGTGATTTTCTGTGTAAAGGTTAATAATAGGCCGATCAACTAATATAAGTACAACATTCAAATGTACAGTTTTGACAAACAGATTGCGTGTCGTAATATTTTACATCTTGAATTCACCAAATTAATCATATCTTTTGATAGAGTGAATCGATTTCGATGAAACAAAAACTAAGTAATACCCCAAGTTACGTAGAATTTTTGTATATAAGCATTGTCTGCATTGAATTCATAGATTTTACGTGAATCCCGAACGAACAAACAGATAAACAGACAAACAGACAAACAGACAAACAGACAAAAATGACAAAAATGATGGAAATGGGTTCTGTTAGTTATCCTTTAACATGCTGGCTATTTTTGTTGTCAATTTCTTCAATGTACAAAAATTACTTTTCTACAGATTTATTATATGTATAGATAATAACTTTCCACAATTCAGAGGGAAGTAAGTTATGGAAACAAAAGTGTCCATAAAATACACCATCTCTAAAATTACTGTCGACTATTTAAAAAGATAGATAGTCTTATTCATACTCCAAGGTCTGATCGTAATTTCCATAACAAAGCCTGCCCGGCCAAGAGGAGAGGTCGCTAATTACACTATATTTCTTTCACACGGCTGACATGACAATTTCGCAGGCCTAATTTAAATATACCACAATGCGTGCCTTAAGTCTCACTTACCGATTTACCTATTTTGTTTTGTGAGTATTTTTAATTATAAGATTCTGGTGAAGCGTCAATGTCTTTTTTCAATGCAAATATTTATTCAATAATAAACTAAATACATAAGTTACTTTCCCGCAACTTAAAACTTTATTTCGATCATTTTCATATTTATAATAACCCAATTGATTCTCTGGTGATGATATCCGAACGACAATACCGCAGCGCCCATTGGTTCGTATCGAGTGTTCTAGAAGATACTCGCATCAAGCTAGCGTGTTGCGTCTGGCCACCGCCAAGGACGGACGTAGTACTTCTCCCGTCGCCATTCGCATTGTGTCGAATACACACCGCTCCGCGTCATTATTTCCCTATATGTGATTTCCTGAAGATTCTCGTGTAATAATTGAACCTGCTGCTAGAATACATTGCGGACTTATAGTGCAGTGCTGATTTCACGAGTTTTAACCAGTCCACCGGTGGATGAACCTAGATTTAGCTCGCCGGCCGGCAGCCCTACCGCGACCACGCGCCCTGGAACGAGGCATCTTCACATCTCGCTGGTTCTAAGTGAGATCCCTGGATTCACAAGGTACGTGGGCTTTATTGCTGCAAATAGTTGTAGTGGGTATTGGTGTCAAAAGGAATATCATCAGCAGGGATTTAATTGAAATACGATTTGGGTTTCACCGCCATATTGTTTTTCCCGCATTCGATTTTCAAGATTTGAAATCACCGCTCCCGCATCCCGTATTTCTCTTTTCTTTCTTCATTCTACCTTTTAAATTCTTCCCAACTAAATTAATTTAATTTATTATTTTTCCCTGATGAGGCTATTTACACGCCGCACCAGATTCTCAAAAACTGCAAAATCTTAAATGTTGATACTTATATGAACCATAGATATGCTTGTATTAATAATTTTGGTCATGCATTTAGAATTGTAACCCTACACCCTACATAAAAAAGATTTTTTTTTTTGCAAAATTATGTATATCCAAAATCCTGAAAGTTCATCACTGTATAACTTCGGACCTAAGCCTGCTGGGGTACCAGGTTATTTTTAAATCAAAATAAATAATAATATTGATCGTTGATTGATTGATAAAAAAATTACTAAATAAAATTAATGATTGAACAAGACGAACACAAAAAAAAATATAAAGTACAAAAACAGTTCAGCAGCCTGATGATGGTTTTCACCTGGATCTAGCAGGAGATGCGGCAGTCAATCAGTTTGAAGTAGGTAATTGAAGTGTTAGCACGGTATCAGGAAAAGTCATAATACGATTTCCTACCGCCTTGCCAAAATAACAGAGATTTCAGCAGCCAATAATCAAAATCACAGCAGCTATAAAATAAATCTATAGCAAAGCAGTAATCCCCAACTGCTACAATAAATATTCCTTTTCCTCAATTAATTCGGAATACTAAAAAGTCTTAATTTACTGAAGTGGCTTCGTAATTAATACAACGTCTTCCCGGGACCTAATTTACTGCCAATCCGTAAGAAATTACCATTTTTCCTTCGTAGTCGGCGAAAAAATAGCATTAATTATAATGGCTAGGCCGTTTGTTGTAAAAGAAAGGTGCGTATGTTATGAGAAAAGTAATTTATTATACTTTATGACATTATCTTGATATCTCCCAGGCTTGGGACATTCATTAAAGAAAGCCTGCCAACTGCGGAATTGTGTCACACAAAGGGTATTTCTATATTGTATGATTTTCGGACTAATATTTTCAGGTTGCTAAGGTACTATATTATTTTCTGTGATTACATATTAGACAAAACATTAATTAGGTATCACTAGATTCTTAATATTATGTAGTACTGCGTCGCATCCGCCTGTTTGTTTGTTTGATTTAAACTGAAAAGCTTTTACACAGTTTTTTCATGCAATGTTGAGTATCTAGATAGTGTCTCATGAAAAGAGTTTTAGATTATAAGGAGTAGGCATTTTTGAAAAGTTCCTTAGTTAGGTACGTTTTGTTAAAAAAAAACATACATAGTGCACTTTTAGCCATCGATATTTTCAACTATAATGATTCACCTCCTTTAATTAATACCTATGGTGTTAATGAACATAACTCCATTGTATTAGAAAACCTTCACAAATCACAGCAAGAAACAACTCCCCATCCAAATAACCCTTTATTTATTTAATAAAACATACACAAACAAAACAAAATAAACTCGCGAAATAACTCATGAACATTTATAATGTAGCGTTGCAATTAACTGCACAATGTATAATGAAACAAAGGACTTGTCACATCGCTAATTATGAACATTAGTCATTTGAATCAGGACTGAGCTTCGGCTTGACAGGGAAACGTCACCTGTTGATTTTAATTAAGTATGGGTTACTAGATGTTTGCTGTGGTTTTGCTTGTGATATGAGTGTAAAAAGTGACCTATCATATGTCACATCTCAGGCGTTACTTCCCGCAAAATAGCCTAATCTTATTCAGATGTTTAAGGTATATCACTGAAAAGTTTCATTAAAATACATTCAATAGTCCTGAGTAAGTAAGTAAAAGAGTAACACATATATTCACGTACATCCATAAACCAATATATTGGATCCTTATAAACTTTCACATTTAAAACCATTAGTGTTAAACTTGTAAAAAATCTTCTTATAAAAACAGCACTTAATGAAACTTTCAATAAAATATCTCCATTTCGAAGTCACATACGTGCATTATACGCAGTTTCATAGTGGAAAGGGTATAATCTAATAGATCCGAATTCACAGATAAGTCTGTTTGTGAACAATCCAATTATTGCCACCTTTTATTACCTGAGAGTAAAAGGATTTATGGGACCCAAAATCAGGGCCTTTGTTAAAGAAGGCCATGCAATATACGACTATTTTGACTCGATAAAAACATTTTATGGTACCTACCTTATTCATTTGTAACCGATCAATCAATGTGTTCTTAAGTTTGTATTTAAGTACATACATCACATTAAGGATATTTGTGTACATACATTGGTACATTACGCTTAGGATATTCATGCATTGAAAATCATGAAGTTGATTTTTTGCGAGTGTATGAAAATGTCAATATTTATTTACAAATCTTTGTAAGCATATGGACTCGTTGATTCTTTTCGTGAAAAATACTTTATTCAATGTTATGACAATAGCATTCAACTATTAAAATTAAACCAGTACAATACAGTTATTCTAACAGCAGATAGGACGATCCGTAGTGAAACACATAAGGGACAAAACACATTTCGCAACGTACTTACGTCGTTATTGTTATTGAATGAAGATGTAGTAGATAACCCAAAACTATTGTTTATCAAATAGTTAATCATTCATACGTGAAACCCTTCGGGTATCAGCTCAATAAAAACAAACATTTCAATAATACAGTCATTAGTTACCAAAACGATACGGTAAAAAACACACGACAAGCCTACTGAACTAGACAAAACCCCGAACACGTTCCCATTCACAGGCATTGAAAACCGATACAGGCTGAATAGGTAGGGCCTATACAAGTAATTGTCAATAGCACAATGCGTGATGAATAATGTAACTCTCGGTCGTGTCGCATGTCTCGCGTCGCGTCGTGAATGTCCGGCTTTATTTGCCGTAATTAATTCGATTACGCGAAGCATTATGTAGGTGACAGCAGCACGTGTGACGAGGGTCAACTTTTCACGAACTTATATGTCGTTTGTTTTGTTTTTTGGGCATAATTGTCGATATTTTCTAAAAATATATCGGCGTGGGTGCTAAAGGATAATTAAGGGTTTTCAAGTCCTATTTTTGGGGAGCATACCTGGCTTACTTCGAGGTTATTTTTAGATAACGTTGTTTTGATTCCTCTTTAGATCTAATTTTAATTCGTGGCCCAAATCTTTTGCTAAAAATAGCTTGCTTTGTCTAGCCGCCACAAAATAATGTGTAGATATTATTAACCCTATTCCCGGACCCAACCGAAGTGATCTTAAAGGGACAAAGGTGGCTTGAGTTACTGGGTGACATATCACAGGTTACATAATGCCTAAGTCACTTAAGGAACATTTCACCGTAGTCCTATTCACTAGGTTACAAAGAAGTATTGTTACAGGATGATGTTTGACAACGAATAATTAATCACTCTTTTTTAGGTATTGTTAACTTTGTAGTTCTAAGCATACTTTGTAAATTTCACTAAGTGACATCATGATAAAATCAAACTAAAATTTCTATATGATTTTTTTAAAGCCCAATGTTTTTTCGAATGTGTTGTAAAAGCAAAATCGTTGTAGTAATTCTCTAAAAACAAATTAAATATCTGTATATGAAAAGCGTTGTTTTAAATTAACTCATTTAATATTCATTTTTTAAATTAGTATTTGTTTAACTTATTATACATACCGAGCTAAGTCTAAATATCAAGTCAAACCTAAATAAACTTTAAATGTAATTTGAATAAACTCAAAATAATAAACTTTGTTGTTTAAGAAAATACATTCATATTTTAGAGCATTTACAATTAATGCTAAAATATTAAGACCACACTTAAATTAACACGAAATAAAGAGAATTTTCAAAGGCCATTCTCAGTTGTATTTATATGTGTTAATTTAATATAACATTATCACAAATTGGCAGGATTGCACATAAAACTGGGCCCTCGTTCGGGAATGTCACAACTCGACCCGCCAAGATGGCCGCCACACAAAATGGCGGCCCATTATTGCTTATTTATTTAAATTTACTCTAATTAGGAAGGTCGATGTGTTTTTTAAGGGAATTATTTATTGGGTGCACGCGCCAATTATAATTGTTACGAAATTACTAATTAGATTTATTTGTTTACTTTTATGGTAATTAAAAGTTGTTAATTGTTTACTGAGATTTAGTTCTGTTTTCGTTTTATTTTTAGATTTTGTTTTTTGTTTGATGTTGTATTGTTTTTAACAGTGCATCATTATGATTTATCTGTTTTTCAACAAATGATAGTTATGTACGTACCTACCATGTGCCCTGTCTAGCCCTATTTCATTACCCACTGAAATATTTCTGCAAAACACTAAAATGACTTTAAGATCTATCAAAAAAATTGTCAAGGCTTTTCCAACGCCAATATTTACCTCCCACAATAACAGACCAATCATAACAACCTCCAATGGCCACACAATTAAGGCTTCTCTCACAAATAACCGCGAAACAATATATAATTAAGGGCCACAATCACACGGGAGCTATCAACAAAGCTTCGCTGAAACTGTGTCGCGTGCAGAAATTTCAGAAGATGCCAGATAAAGGTTCTTTCAGTGGCTGAAAAGGAATTTCAACAAAGGCGTTGAATGCGCAACTTAGCCACGGACTCCAGGGCTGGTCAAATATGGAATTTTATGTGCTTTCATATTGTGTATTATAATATTTTGGGAACGCCTCTGAAATTGTAAGAATTTCTTTTTTGTTGTAGGAGGAGGCTTTTCAGGAATGCATAATGAATTTGGTGTTCGGAAGTTTTGGCTATCAGTTTGTTTTTAAATGGTAGTTTGATGTAGATTTTTATAATATCGGCAGACCAGACAGTGAACTTAAACGTAAAGTAGTTTTACCTTAATTTTTTTTTTATATATTATCACAGAGTGTCTTAGACTCTTTAGCGATCTGCCATATCTTTTCAACTTTACCTTAAAATACAGACACCTAAAGTAAGTAGGTATGAACCGTACCACACTGTATCAATATATCGCTATTTTATCAAAAGCCCCCAAACCCAGTGTCTTGCACCCCTGAGGTCCAAGCAATCAAGCCACGCATCCGTCGGTTCGTTTAAGATATTTCGCTTCACACAATGAAGTGGTCGCCAACTTTGATCTCAAGTGCACGCCACTTCACTACAGACGAGCATTTATTTATTATTATAGATATTGTGTACTGTCAAGTATTTAGAAGGCATCGTTTCACTCTGTCTTTGGAAATTATTCTACTCATCTACTCAGCATGCAACTTTGATTAATAATAATAATTATCATATATATTGTTTGTACTTTTTGTTACTTTCTTGAATGCGCTCATCTCGAGAACTAAAAGATCGATTTGAAAAATTTGAAGATGGCTTTTATACAAGATATTTATTTTCCTTTTGCCTCCTACAGGGCACGAGTGAAACCTCTAGCGGAAACTATATTTATTTGTTCTATACCCTTTGACTTTCACTTTGTGACTAGCAGACTTACACCAGACTGTTTAGCATCCTTTTCTTTAAAATATAAGATGAAATTACATTTATGAAGACCTTGATATCGTGCCCAAACTGTTAACTATTCAACAGATGGGCAACTAGCCTGAAATTTCATCACATCAGGATCTATTACCGTTTAAATCACGCTGACATGAGCTAAGAGGAATTGTGAGGCTATCGAAGCAACGATACATTTTCTTACAGTTTTGTGGGCGCTATCATTATCTTCAATGGGTTTACTATTATTGCTTTCTTCCGAAGCTGCGGAGGCTGTTGTCCTATTGAAAGCGATTGATTTGTTTCTTGCACAAATTACGTGTAATGTTCTTTAGTATTTTTGCCCTGTGGGGATGAAGTAAAATAAATTTCAAATCTTAGTATATTTACAAGGTTATTTTACTAGATGTAGTCTAAAAAGTATAAAACAGTTAAATTCTAATAATAATAATATATTTAGTCTCGGTTTTCCAAAAACTACAAAGTACGTGATACTTTTAGTATGTTTCTTCACACATGAGAAACGTAGCTGTATCTTTGAATTGATACCTTTTTAATACAAGAAACCTTCAATCTGACACCCATTTTAACCCTAATTATCCCCACACACTCGCTAATCGCTCTCATTCGCACAAAAGCTCTAAACGGAAAGTCGTAATCGATAAAGACTTCGCGGAAACAATATTTTTCCTTAATGCTCCGCTTACGCTCAAAGCCGGAGGTCTGATTACCTTTTTCTGTCAGTTTTGGGCCCCGAAAGATATCCTGCAAGATAATACTCTAAGCTTAGCGTAATTATTATTGTTCTCACAATATTTTGGAATGAAGTAAGATTATTTATTTAATTGTTAGGGTGGAAGCAGGTGAATTTTAAGTGGTGGACCTGTCTTTGAGTATCCGTTTTGAGCAAGAATATTAGGAAGGGACTTTATTCTGGTTCAAAAAACTAATTGCATTTACACTTCAGTTACATACTTTGGCGTGAAAGTGATATAGATATATAGATACCGAAAAACCTACTTTAGCATTTATAACAAGTAGTAAATATCAATCAGTGATTAACACTATCCAAACGTATCCGAAATATTAATATATTTCGAGCACTTTATATGTAATTATAAATAACAATAGTGTTATTTTTAACACACGTACGAAGCAATGTATCATGATGAACAAATAGATAATTATCATTGACCGCGCAAATTGTAATTGTTAGTTAATTAGTGTTCATTCAGTGTTTGCTTATCTAATTATGCGTTAAATTAATGTAATTTCTATGAATTATGTTAACGTGATGTTAATTACGTAGTATTAGTAATTTATGATTCATACATACAAACATTACTGGTAGAATTTAGTAGAAAAAAAACTATATAGGTACTTACTACTGTCTTCTCAAACCTGAAATTCTGTTCAGAATCGCACCTATGTCCATATAAAATTTCATCTAATTTAATTCAGTCGTAGGGAGATTCATTATGTTCATATTTCTTTCTACAAAACGACAGAAAATTCAAGACCTTATTTTATTAATCCGCCATTTTCTCAAAAAAACTTTCCAAAATTATTACCCCTTAAGTATTTGACAGCTTACCTGCTGAATATAAAACACGCCTTTCCTCTCCATAAAACCAAAGATGGATGGTGTTTTAAACACCATTAATTTCGTCTCCCTATGTTCCGCCATGACGTCAGACGCGCAGGTGAAGGGAGGCGCCATGGAGAACAAAATGACTAGCGGAGGTGCCATTCGAGCTGCGACGGGATTGTTTGAAAAAGTTACCACGGCGCGGCGCTAGGTACATAAAAGGACTACGAAGGAACACGATGGGTTTTTAGTCTGTGAAAATTAGACACTCCCTCACCGATGCTAACCCACAGCGGGAGGAATCATTTGATGATTTTTAACATCGGAAAAAAAGGTGCCATAACGAAAAATCTCCTAAGTAGCTCGCCAAAATGCGGGTGTTCGGGGAACGAGAAACGTTACTGTCTTTGCCCTTATACGTCTTCTTAGGACCCCACCATTTCGTTGACCAATATCAAAAATCGTCTTTTTGGTCATGTTCACCGTACGAAAATGAGCTAGATGTAGGCGCCTGACCTACCTGCATTATGGCATCTCCGCTCATGTTTCCTTACTCCGTGGGCACTTAATGTCCGCGTTGACACCATAGCATACCATGGAATGTTGTAAATGAGACTATGGGAATTTAATGGGATATTATCTTGTGATATTGTAATGAGGATTAATTATTTTGAGAACCATGGTTATGATAAATTGTTTAATGTTTGATTTGTTGCAAGTTTAGTTTAAGGTTTCTGTTAGTGTATATTGATTTTTTAATGTTAAATTATTCAATAGGAATGTATTAGTACCTACTTGGGGAGTTTGTTACACCACTTCTACTTCCCAGCAAAAACACAAAGAAACAGTGAAAGGAAATTTTGGGGGCGGTATTTTGTTTTTGATATTCTAAAAGTGCTGATTTATCAGTCTAATTTGAATAAACGTTTTTGATTTTTAACAAGTACTTTTTGTAATTCCACAAGATAAAATAAAATAAAATGATCACTCAACCAAAGACAAAAAAAAAAAATAAACAATTGCGAAAATACACAAGCAACGCCTTTCGCTAAAACTATTAGTACAAATCCCAGTATCAGAGCCTTACAAACACACCCACGCACACTCCGCTGTGTTATTGTGCTTTAACAAAAGGCATTACAGTGAGAATACACCTTATATGTATATAATACTACTGCCTGTGTACCTAGGTGTAGGACATACAAAGCAGATTATATGATGCAGGGAAGTACAAGGATATTTGCTCAATGTAGATAAAAAAGGTGTGTACCTAAATATGATTAGGTACAACGAACTTAGAAAAAAACTGTTACCTACACATCAATACAATAGGCTAGTTTCCTAAAAAATAATAATTAGTCCGTCTTGTAGATTGTCCAAAATTAAGCGATACGTATTTTTTCTTTTTTAAATTGGATCAGAACTTGTTAAGATATAGCGTGTTAAAGTTGAGTGTGACGTCACAAGTTGCTACAATTTTCAGGACACTGTGACGTAAAAGGCCCCCACTCCTAATTTTTGAAGTGTATTATCTTTGTCATTTTATGTTTAATTAAAAAAAGAAAAAATACGTATCCAATATTTTTTGATTATCTAAAAAGCGGACTAAATATTATTTCATTATTTCGACCCTGGACACTACCCTATTAAATGAAATTGGACTGGGTATCTGTATCACTAAAACAATCATTTTTATCAATTCATGTCTGTCAGTCTGTTCGTCCCGGCTAATCTCTGAAATATCGCGCCCGATTTTACCTTACAACAAACACATTTAACAGAAGTTTTACTGTAAATCGACTATCAACTGAAATTGTATTTACTTCAAAAATAATCTCGAGCACTACATATACTTACCAAAAATAACTAGAAAAGTCTAGTATAATTATAAAACACTGTTTTATTTATAAACTCATTCACCGAGATTATCTAATACCAAATTCAAATTCACCTTACAAAGTAATACATTAAAATAATCCTTGGAAACTGAAATTTTAATTCTTTTAATGTGAAAGGAGATTGCTCGAGTCTGGGAAGAGAGTGCCGTTGTGCTTAAAACTATCTTACATTAAGATAATAGCTTTAAGTGCAGGATTCTATGTTCTGAGAGCGCTCATTTCGCTCAAACATATTTTGTTTTAAGCATTGTTACCTGAAGTGTGTAGTAGGAGTGTGTTCATTTGTTTTGTAATCAGTGTTTTGTTTGTGATATACCTACTAAGGTTAGGTAAGTTGATTTGGATGGGACAAATTATTGTAGGTAATCTGTAAAATTGTCGATATTATATTTATGATATGTATTTTTCGCCACCGGTTTCACCAGCGTTCCGTAGAAATTTCCTAACGCACCCAGTAATTATAGATTTCCTGATAAGCTGATAAACTAACACTGAAAAAAAAATCTAATTGCACCAGTACTTTCTGAGATTAACGCGTCCAAGCAAACATACTCTTCAGCTTTATTATGTTAGTACCTATTGGACAACTGAAACTGTGTCGTAAATAATTCAACTTATTTTCCCTTACATAGGCATTAATGTTTCTATACATATACTAATTTTCAATGAACATGTTTTTTCCAAAAACTATTAGTTGAAACCTCGTTGGCACGGCTGCCAATTTCTGCATTCGAATATCGTTTCCGGGATCGATTCCGAGCCAAAAAGATAGACGCGAAATAGGTTAAAGGTGGCTATAAACATTTTAAAACTCTCGGTTCAAAGACTTTGACTTAGGAAAGACTTTCACTGTTGACAACCGAATTTAACAGGCACATTGAAAGTCGAATTTAAACTAACACAGTGAAATTACATACAACGCGTAAAAATTGGCATTCAGGAAGTTTATTTATTTCGACAACATCCGCAGATAATCTAAAATATTATAAAACTGAAGAATTGGTTTGTTTAATCGCATGGCCGAATAGAAAAAAAATATTTCAATGTTAGATAAATCGAACGTAAAACTCCAAGTAGGTAAACTTAACTTAGTTGGAAGGCAATTACTTCATAGGCAAATATTCTCTAAATCGAGATTCTACGAGGAACTCAGGTCCTAAAATCTTACTAAAAGTATTCCTTTTTAAACGGTTTTATTTAGCTCACCCAGTTTGTTTTATTCATTCTTTCTTGGGTCAAATTTAGTAATTCAAATTTCACCCTCTTCCTGTCAACCGATTAATCTGAAATTTTGTATACACCTTTAATTCCGATGACAATACAATATAGTAATATCAATAACATTGTAAATCCAATATGGCCGCCGGCACAAAATGGCGGATAACGTAGATTTTATCAATCCCATCAATATGGGTATCAAATGAAAGGGCTCAACAAGCAGAATACAATATACTATAAAAAATTGAAATCCAAGATGGCGGCCGCTACAAAATGGCGGATAACGTAGGTTTTATCAATCCCATCAATATGGGTATCAAATGAAAGTTCTCAACCAGTAGAATACAATGTACTATATAAAATTAAAATCCAAGATGGCGGCCTCTACAAAATGGCGGATAACTTAGGTTTTATAAATCCCATCAACATGGGTATCAAATGAAAGGTATCAACAAGTAGAATACAATTTACTATGCAAAATTGAAATTTAAGATGGCGGATAACGTAGGTTTTATCAATCCCATCAATATGGGTATCAAATGAAAGGGCTCAACAAAAGAATACAATATACTATAAAAAAATGAAATCCAAGATGGCGGCCGCTACAAAATGGCGGATAACGTAGGTTTTATCAATCCCATCAATATGGGTATCAAATGAAAGTTCTCAACCAGTAGAATACAATGTACTATATAAAATTAAAATCTAAGATGGCGGCCTCTACAAAATGGCGGATAAATTAGGTTCATTTGATACCCATGTTGATGGGTCTCAACAAGTAGAATACAATTTACTATGCAAAATTGAAATCTAAGATGGCCGCCGCTACCAAATGGCTGATAACAATTTTTTATCAATCCCACCAATATGGGTATCAAATGAAAGGGCTTCACAAGTAGAAAACTGTCAGTAACTCCAGCGGGGCCCAACAGGGCCAAGGCCTGCCTGGGCTGCGAGATTGTTCGAATGAGTTACCGCGGCCCTGGTACATAAAAGGCCTACGACGGAACAAAACGGTTCTTATTCAAGAGTCTGGCACTCCCTCACCGCTGCTGACCCACAGCAGGAGAGGTCATGTGATGATTTTTGGGGTCGTTAAAAAAAAAAGTATCTGGAAGGGCTATGTATTGAGGAATTAGATTGTAATAAATTGTATATAATGAATTAGATAGAATGAGGAATATTCGGTAGGCATTTTCATTAAATACTAAAAACTAGAAAATAAAAAATCGGTAAAAAAACTTTTAAGTTAAACGGTTTTATCTTATGTGCACTGAAAACTAGAAAATAAAAAAATAGTTACTTACCTGTCAACCTACGTAGGTGGTCCCGATCATATTAGACTAAAATAAAAACGTGGGGCCCCTGTGAAATCCTATCTATGGCAAAGCATATCTTTATACTTTGGTAGATCATGAGCTACGGCTGATTATTATTGATTGTCAAAATCTCCAGTTACGATTATAGTAAGTCGATGCAATCCACACCTATTATACCTCTAGAAGAGAGTACTACAGCAATAGTTAATGGGCCCCACGTTTTTATTTTAGTCTAATATGATCGGGACCACCTACGTAGGTTGACAGGTAAGTAACTATTTTTTTATTTTCTAGTTTTCAGTGCACATAAGATAAAACCGTTTAACTTAAAAGTTTTTTTACCGATTTTTTTAACTAGAAGTTGTTAGAAAACTATATTTTCTCGAACATTTCCGTACGTAACCAGCGTAAGTGGAAGTTTAAGAGGCGATAAAAGACGTTTGGTGTCTTCCAAACGGTAAAGACTAATGGTAGTACGTTGCCCTGTAAGTCCCAACTATTTTGTAGTTAAAAAACATTTTAGCGTTATTTAACGCACAGGTGATTTTGGATTTTGAAATTGTGGTTGTTATGAGTTTGACAATCAAAATTTGCAAAAGATAAACAAATTAAGGTGTAATTATAAGCTGCGGGATTGTCCGAAAGAGTTATCGCGTTCCTGATGGGTATATGAAAGGCCTACGAAGGAACATGATGGGTTTTAATCAGTAAGAGTCGACACTCCCTCACGCTGCTAACCCACACCAGGACGGGTAATTTGATGATTTCCCATAAAAAAAGTTTTGGAGTACCTACCAGGATTCACATAGCTCTGATTGAGCTCTGATTGAGATTTTTTTTTTGAAAATTCCCGGAGTGCGTTTTAACTCTAAAAAAATCTAAGAAGAGGAATTGAACCCGCGATAGCAAGCACAGGATCTAACCACTCAGCCTATGCCTTAGCACAAAACTAGATATTTGGCAATATACGAGATAGCACAAATCACGGCGCTAGTTCATATTTCGCTGCATAGCGCAAGCCATTTGGCTCATATCTAGGAAGATTTATATCAAATTCAGATTTGTGAATTTCATATCTTCTTTGTCTCATAAAGTTGTATTTTTATATATTCTGTTCACTATATCCAGTAGGTAGGCCACATGGATTTTTAACCAGAAAGAAATGACAACTTGAATCACCATCTGCCTAGCTTTTTCCTAACTATAATATTATGTTGGGGTCGTCTTCTGGTCTAAACGGATGCAAAGTCAAATCAAATTATTTATTTCATTCAGATCCTTAACAAGCACTTATGAACGTCAAAAAACATAAATACCGTGTGTGAAAAGATGTCCCGACATTATTAAAAAAAAAAAAATTGTTTGTAAGGTGTAAGTAACGAGCACGTTTTTTTTAAAACCAAGCAGACATACTTTCGTGTTTAAAATGATGTTATACATATCAAAAAAGAATTTAATCTTTGTTAAAAACACAGCTAACACTCATTAATTGACAACTCCCATGTACTCAATTTAAAGACTTTTCAGATCAAAAATTACAGACGCGCGGAAATTCCTCCAGTGTGAAATCGCTGTAAAACATATACCTTTACGACAGATTAGTTTAAAACAAAATACAATCGCATGTTCGCATGTTGAGTTATTATTGAGCCCTGCAACTGACAGCTTCAACAGTTGATCCACAAAGCGAATACTGTATGAAAAACTGACAGCTTGATAGAATTGTGATAGGCTATGGATAGCTTTCATTGGTAAAATACTGATGAAAATATAAAAATATAAAATTTGATTGTCGTGGAAAGTACCCAGATCGCAATCAGGTTACGGTGCGTGTGAAGTCTCATATTGTTTTTCTTATTTATTTTATTTATTTAACCATTTATTTACACACAGTAAACACACACGAAAGAAGTACTACTTCTTGTAACATAAAATAGTACAAAGGTACTGCTTATTTCTAAAGAAATCTCTTTGAGCAGACCCGTAGTAGGAGAGTTAAAATATAGAGATGTAGAACTAGACAGACTGTGTACATTTTCTTTATTTCTAAATGCAAAACTAGTTATGAATGGCATTAAATTAACTGAAAGTCATGTAATCCATAAACTCTACTTGAATATCATGTACACAAGTATAATCACGCTGAAAGGGTACTAACTTCAGGAACTTTACAACAAGTTACTGAAGTCTACCGTCCACATTTTATCTGGACAACGCATAAAGAATACTGTTTAGAATATTCTTTCTAGAAAGTCTTCTCGACTAAGAATTTATTTTCTATCTCTTAAACTATTTGCACTTTAGATATTGGTGTTGGAGTTTACTTTATAAGTAAAGTATATTAAAACCTATAAAAATGACGTAAATATAAAATTTTGTAAATAGGCTGTCTTATGTTTCTCATATTTATATTCAAATTAAAGATATAAAACAAAACTAATACAAAAACTTTTCAAACAGTAAAACTAAGCCAATAAACTTAAAAACTTCTAAGGAACCCAAAACATTAAACATAACATTTTGCGACCAAAGTTCTAAGCATGAAATAAATAAAAACTATCGGTACACATGACGGCCGCGCCGCACGTCAACGCGCTGTGAATACTAAGCAAGAAATGACACATGACTTTGAAAAAAGAATTCGCCATATTTTTTTTTCTCGCGGTGCGAATGAAATATGGTGTTGGTACATGAGAAAGTACTGCTAATGTTTCTCTGAGATGAATAGGTAGGAAACGGATTTCGGAAAAAGAAAAATGGCTCCCATGTCTTTTTTTGTGAATTGATAACTGAATTATGCTTGGTTCTATTATCATATGAAAACATTTGGCTAGTTTATAGGTGGTCAATAGGTGGAAGAAAACTCAGATAAGTAAATTATGAAATCTCGGACATCTCAAGAAATACTAGTATTCCTTTCTGGGTATACTTGTTTAGATAACTTTTATCGAAAAACTGTGACATAATATGCAGAAAATTCACCCTCGCAAAGACTGAGCCTATACATACATTCGGAGCCGGAATTCGACTGTTTCTTTACCAAGAAAAGTCTGACCTCCCACGAAAATATTCCAAAATAATTTCCACGGGCAGCTATTACAAGAATATCTATTACACTACTTCCCTTTGTGTCTTTATGTATCTTTTGTGGCCCCAATAATTGTAGCGAGGTATTGAATGGGCCCAAAATATCAAATATCGGACATCAAAGATGGATCTTGTGAGGCATCTCTTTGAATGAATTCTCGTCGTCATTAGTGAGCCTAAGCCTTAGTGATTCGTGGTAAATTACAAATATATTTTTAGAAGTGTTATATGTATGTATATGTATGTAATACTTAGTGTTATTATGGGTAAATTTGAAAGTAACGTCGCATTTCTAGCTTTCACATCGAAACTACATAACCGATTTGAATGGAATTTGGTACCCATAATTTATGTCCCTAATTTAAGCCCAAGAAAGGACCTACATAAGCTATTTTTGGCCGATAGCCGGGCGCGAGAAGTTCCCATAGGATGATAGGACGTGAGTGGAACTATAGAATATCTAATATCTTTGTAATATTTAAAACTACGGCTGCGAACACTTTTTCGTTTGCAAGTGAAAATAAAATCATCTCGACGGAACATCCTAATTAGGTCTTTCGTTTAAATCAGTGTAAAAGCTAACGTATTTTATTTTCGTCTAAAGTTAAATTTTAATTTTAAGTAATACGACTTTATAAACTTAACTCGAAATAAAAATGCGGTCAAACTTTCTTTTTAAAAATAAAATGTCTGAATTTAAATTTCGGTGATAAAATGTTACTTTTTCTTTTAGGAATTTTCCAAAAAGTACAGTAAATGTGCGTTTCCAAAACAGACATAAATAGACAAGGAAATCCATTAGATACGTAATTGGCACAAATGATTATTGCCACTAAGCTATCATCAAGTATTCACGTCACTTTCAAGTGGTTTCTTTTTCGCGTTTTCCTCAAATTAAGAGCAGAGTGCGTGAGAGTCTTTTAGATTTTTTTTATGCCGTTACAATCGATTCCACTCCACGTGGCAAAAGGAAATACTGGTTTTTCTCGTTCATAATGATCTTGGAAAACATTAAAGTGATTAAAATTATATATAATTTGTTTTGCCTTTACTTAACAAAGTCTTGGTCTCGCCATCACGTTATCGGTCGACTTTCAGAGTCGAAAACTCGGATGTATGCAAAGGAAGATTTAAAAATCAAACACGCCTTTCGCAATCCCTTATTTTGTCATTTTAAAAACTATTCATGTCTTACGAATAAACTATGTCCTACAACACAAGTTCTACTCAGTACGAAACAACGTCAGCTTGAATACAACCAGAGCCAGATCAGTCCATTTGCACCGGGATCACGTAAAACCCATTGAACTGAAATAATATGAGGATTTATTTTATTGTCGCGAGAGATACACTGCGCTATCTTGATGGATGGACCTATGTGGTACACAAATAAGACGGGTTATGTACTTTAGAGAGTGCATTGCTGGCCATTTATAGCACAAAGAATAAATAGGTGTTTTCCGAGGTGTGTTCCGATTTATAAATGGATTTAGATTGTTTGTGGTGGTTGTAGGTGGAAAACAGTTCAATTGGAACCTTTAACAAAACAAGACAAGTGTGATGTGGAGTGCCACATCACACTTGTCTTGTTTATATAGTGATATATAGGCACTTACATTTTCACATAGGATGAATTTCTATTTGACAGGCTGTTTTCACATTTTTCAAAGTTTAATGTGAGTTCATAATTCAAGCCTTTCTAAATCCCTAAATTGTCTTTTAAAAATGTTTATGCCTATTTTATACATTATAACACGGAAATAAAAAAGGTAAACACTCCACATCAATTTACAGAAAACCATTATAAAACATACAGAATTGACCTCATAAATTCCTTGTTGTCAATCGTCATCAAAACCAAGCTGGTCCCTATTGCAGCCGCGTGAATTTATTGCTTGTACTCAGCACTTAGACGGCCATGTTTATCGACCAACACTAAACGACGATTCTCGATATAATTTATCGACTCTTCCCCAACATTGGTTTTTACATTTTATTTACGATTGGAATTTCTGATTGCTATTTTTACGATTGGACGTAACTTTGTAGAGGTAAGGATACCTAATTATGCTGTTAGGGAAATTATTGCTAAGGTTTTTTATGGGCGTTTTAGGGTTGAACATATGCGGCCTTTTTAATAAATAAATAAATTAGGTATCAAAGTGTTATCGGTGTAAATTCCATTTGTGAATGGCTCGTAAAGTGGGGTTGAATTTGTAGGTCGTTTGAGAAGCGTGGGCTGTTTACTTTACATAATGTATTCACGGTGGAAACATTCTGTTTCGTTTTAGGTAAAGAAGTGGGAATTGAACACAGGTTTAGGTAAAAAGGTGACTTCTAAAGCGTACCTTATTTAGTACTAGGGGCAAATTTATCAATTGAGAAGAATCAAAACGATCCCAATTCAAATTGTTTTTGTATTGATACCCTAACATTTTGTAAAGTCTGAAAGAGTTTTATCTAGCTATTTAAAACTTCATACGTTTTAAAATTCAATATTTTTCTCTATGAAAGTGGTTAACCTCTTTATGTATTATGAAGTGTGATAATTACAAAAAAAAGTACAACCTAACTTGAACAGACACGTTCGGAAACGAACAAAATTAAAAACTATTTGGACGTTGACATGGAAGCAATTCGTAAAATGTACGAATATTTGCAATGTTCATTCACTGTGCGAAGTAAGTTTTTAAATCATAACTTTTTTGAAATGCACGTGAATATCTTGAGTATGATGTGGTTTTCTTTTTTGAATGTACGTAAAGAGATTTTTGTGTTGTGCTATAGTTTCGGTAATATAAGGAAAAATGCAAGATTTATACACTGAGGAATATTTTTTTGAAAATCTCATTCAAAACACTTAAAAATGTAATGTAACAGTAAGCAAATAGCATAAACCTTTATTTCAGTCAGATTGA
The DNA here is from genome assembly GCA_033682625.1 of Helicoverpa zea x Helicoverpa armigera. NCBI lineage: Eukaryota > Metazoa > Arthropoda > Insecta > Lepidoptera > Noctuidae > Helicoverpa > Helicoverpa zea x Helicoverpa armigera. The sequence continues at coordinate 11,128,448 of JAWIIS010000043.1, read as the reverse complement.
TGCTGAAATCTAGCCAATAGCCAGATAATACATAATTTATTTCTAAATATTACTACTGTTTTACTACCCCTATTTGATCATAGAAACCCTTAACTCAATTTGGTACAAATCTACTGAATTCCAGTTTGAGTATATTGCCTAAATCCCTTTTTCATCAGTGAGTAACAGAATTTCCACGGTCCACATACGCCGTACCTATATTGGCAATGAAACATATCTTGGACGATAAAAATATAAATCCAAATATAATTGTATTTTTGTATCTATGTACAATAAACTAATTTTGTCTTATGGACGTAAATGCGACTCTTGAATTGGGATTTCTGGATTTATTTCCTAAGAAAAAAAACATTTCTGCTTAAATAAAATAATAAGGAAATATGTAAAAAGTCATATTAATGCTCACTTGGAATTCTCCATTAAGTACTGCTATTGCAGAAAGTAGCAAATCATAAATATCACCAGATTAAAAAAACATATAAAACACGATCCTATCCATTTAACATTGGACATTTTGGTTTGTCGATCAGGGATTCCATCACACCTGATTTACGATTGTGACAATATCAGAAAAATAATGGTGTTAAATAAGCACCTCTACCCTTAAGGGGAAACAGACAGGATTACCTTTTACATTTGTCCAATAAAACAAAAAGGTAAAAAAGACAAACATTTTTTGTATTTTTAAATAGCTTAACGTGGGAGGTTTAGCGGTTACAGCCGTCAGTTAACGTGAGATATCCTACCCACAGACAGAATGGTTCAAACGCGAAAACACGACTTTATGCGACTGACAGGTTTCACGCGACCAAAGTACCTACGAGCGATGCGACTTTTTTTAATCACTTTTTTTCTCTTTTTTGTCGGAAAATCGGTGAGCTGTGGCCGGATTTATTTACAGTTAGTAAGAGGCGTGTCGCGCTGTGTGAAAAATTTATAGGCTCCTTTTTCTATGTTGATCGGTGTTCGGAGAATGTTACGTGTATTTTTACTGAGAATGGAAAATTCTGAGCTGTTCTTAGCAGCTTCGTTGCTCTTGTGTAAACGGTTTTACAATAGCCGAGAAGAAAATGATGTAGCACATAATTTTTAAACCAAAAAGACTGGAATAAAGTGCAAAAATGTTTTCGATAACAAGGAGCTTTTATTTTTTTCCTAGACCTAGAAAATAAATACACGAAAACCAGACAATACCTAATCAAATAATGCCAAAAATCCGTTCAACAACGTACAGATACATAAAATAATATCGTCCCAAAAAGTAACCCTCCGACTGCGACATCTGGGTCGAAAATACCATCATAACAAAGTAATTGTACCCAAGATACACGTTATCAAATTTCGTAGGACGAACGATCTGATTTGCCATTTTTTATCGAGTTACGAACATACACCTTACGATTTGTTGTGAGTCCCAATGCGATCTGTTTCGCAAAATTTGATTTTGCCTGAAAATAATGCTGTTAACTCACCTAAATTCGTTAGGAGAATTTTTGAAAATCCATTGCTTACCTGTAAATAGAAAGAAAACATAAATTATAATTTTGAAGAAAAATAATTTTAAGCTTATAAGAATCAATGAACAAGAATAATTACAAAAGAAATGTGCGAGTTCTGAAACTGAAAATTACGCAACAATATTTCATACGATAATTCGGTTAAAAAAACATGTTCAATACTTTTTGCTAAGCGGTTTACGCTTCAGTGAAAACAAAGTTCTTTAAGTTACAAAGCAAAATTCAACCGTTACTTCCGTAGCTCATTGTAAAAATGTTAATTGAACTCAATTAATCATTAACAGTATCTGTCTGCACCTTTATCTCACTGCATTAAACCTAATAGATGCAATAAAATGTACAGCCAGCTAGATTGCGACGCTATATTAAGCGTCTCGCTACCATCTCATTTGATTGCCAAGACCATTAATTGGTTTCAGTGCAATGAAAGCGATTTAATTGAAAGTGAGCAGCGGAGGGTTAAATACACACGTAAAATCACGTGTAGGGCCTCAGACGGATTAATTAGAGATGAAATTAGTGTTGAAGTACTTAGTCCTTGGAAGAAAAGAGTAATGAGTTAAAATTAGAAAAAAATATTTTATTACTGCTTACTTGGTTCGCTTCACCAGAGTTTGTTCAAATATTCTAGATTTATATTATAAAGTAACCTTATCGGGTGTTTGTTGTGACAGGACAAAACGGTTAGGTGTTGTTTAAATCCTATTTCGGGACGAGAAAAAACGTTCAAACAAAATTCAATATTTTTTCAGCCCTCAAACGTTTCAGTCTAAAATTACCTAGAGCCTTCACATAACACTAGATCTGCCTGAAAAAACTCAGCTAAAATAGTGCCTAATGGAACCCACAAATTGTGAGTAAAAATAACAAAATTCTGCTATTTACAGTAATGTTTGTACGTAATAGTGAATGTATATAACTTTATGTAATGGCTGGAGTAAAAACAAATAGATCTAAAGCCTTTGGATATTAGGATCGTATATAAGGGACATTTACATGTATAAAGAAGGCTGAGCGAATGGTACTTTATGACGTTTTTGATAGTAAAATTTTCACAGCTCATATGAAATATGTCGGATGATATGTCGCGATATGAGGTGAGGATGGCCGTAAAATATTAATGGAATACTTTGGAAGTGGGCGAATTGAGTTTGTTTTAATAATAGTCAGTTTTATTTCCTCGGACAGATTACGGTCGTAAGAGAGTTTTTATTGTCACTCCGAGATAGTTTGAAGTTACGATTTACTTAGAGAAGAGATATTTTCATAGTACGTAGTTTTGAATGGAGAAAAAGCGTTTTTATATACTGTATAAACTATATTATGTACTATATGTTCTTGAAATTGTTGAGTTTAAATTTCACGTTTCTAGAGATGTTACATAATATCATACAAAGAGCAATGAAACGCCGAATTTATGATGAAATTAAACTGAAAATATGCTGTACAGGTAACTGTGTTTTTACGTACGTCTGAATTAATTCGCTGTTTTAACTTTGATGACCTATAAAAGTTATGTGAATGTGTGTTTACTTATGTATCTCTAATTATGCGAAGGTTTGTTGTCGGTATAAAAACGAGTGGTATAGGTAAAAATAATATACGAAATATTTCACATATAAAGCAAAAAGGAGTCGGTTTGCAACATCAAAGATAAGTGAAAAGTGATTATCGAATTCCGTGAAAAAAAGTAAAAGTATATTTCTGTGATCTTAGAACTTTCATGCCTTTATCACATACCGTTTTACTTACATAGGCAATAGTGTTGACTATTAAGCGGATTTCTGTTATTTGCATTTGTCAAGAAATAACTGCGACAAAACTGTGAAATAAAATTCTTGGAAAGACTAAACTGTCGTAGGTATTTAAGCACTGACTTTTAGCAAGCTATCTTTGGAAAAAAATATTTTGGTTATAAACGTAGGTAGTAGACACCGATTTCGAACAACGTACCAAACATTTTTATAATATTTTTGTTTATTTTCCTTGTATTTTATTTTCCTAAAATATAAAATGGTGGGAATATTCACGACTTTCCATAAAAAAGACAGAGTTTCAGTTCGTGTTTGACATAAAAATGTCCCGGATATCGCTGACTTCAAAAAAAGGCATATAACCCACACCTGACTACCAAAAAGCCTTGAAAAACAATGGAAAAAAATATACTACGAGATTTTTGCACAGGTTTTGTAGTTGTGTTCAGATACCGTTTTGTCCTATACGGTCAAAACAATGTGTTTTAAAAATTGTTAGGTAGGCGCAAAGAATAATAATATTTTTGAAATTCGATGGTACATACACATCTACGGTTGCGAAATTGCAATAAAAATAATAAGGTATATTCATCCTAGGAAAGTATAAAAGAGTTTTGCTCATTTTCCAGCAGTCTTACAAAATAGTGATATCCCTTTTGTAAGGTTGCGTAGGTAACTGGATTGAAATAAGTTAGGAAGTCGGTCCATGTAAAACACTGGTACGCAGCTGCATTCGGTGAGACTAGAAGCTTGCCTACCTCAACATAATTGGGAAAAGACATTTTATAAAGTAATATTGACTTATAAAATCTCATGAAATCTTTGTTAGCCTAAAACACAGGCGATAAGGGAGGGCAAAGTAAAGGTTATTCTTCAAATAAAGTCTAATGGGTCATGAAATATTTTTTATCTACGTTTAATGGTTCATAATGAAGATAAAAGCCACATCTGTAATTCAAGCATTTTACATACATGAGCTTTTTTAAATCGTAATAATATGATTTGTTTGTATAACGTTATGAAAAAAACCGGCCAAGTGCGAGTCGGACTCGTGCACGAAGGGTTCCGTAAATTACAGTTAAATCAACCTATCTCAAAAACTATAAGAGATACTTTGATCAAACCAAAAATCGTTGAAAGAGTTAATTAGCATGCATCACCTCTATTTTTTTTAGAATTTTATACCCCGTAGTTATAAAAATAGAGGGGGGGGGACATACTTTTTACGACTTTGAGAGCTGATATCTCAAAAACCGTTCACTTTAAGAAAAATGTTTTTTAGAAAACTTTATATCATTTTAAAAGACCTTTCCATTGATACCCCACACGGGTATGTACATCGAAAAAAAAAATTTCATCCCTCAGTTACATGTATGGGGGGCCCCACCCCCAATTCTTTTTTTTACTATTTAGTGTCATATTTTTGTAGCGGTTCATACAACACATATTCCCATCAAATTTCATCACTGTAGTACTTATAGTTTCCGAGTAAATCGGCTGTGACAGACGGACAGACGGACAGACGGACAGACGGACAGACGGACAGACGGACATGACGAAACTATAAGGGTTCCGTTTTTGCCATTTTGGCTACGGAACCCTAAAAAGGTTATGAGGATTATCAGTTAAAAATCTAGGTTCATGTCATTTACGTGTTTTATAATTAGCATTACCCTACAAAAACTTTTAACTCGCGAATACGTTCGTATTCCAAAACGAACTATGAATTCCCATATAAGAAGTAAGATAAGCTTTTTTCACTTAACCAACAATTTCCAAGACTCTCACTTTTAGTTGAGGCGTTTGAGTGTGAAAGCTTAACAAAAAAACCTTTTTAAATATTAATAACATTTTCTATACTAAAGCTGGATTTGGAGTCCCTATTTAAATTATTCCTCACTTTAAAATAGTTCTCCTAAAGTTACCTTACTAATTTTCACTCCACAAATGATATTTTTCTTTCATCAATATTAATCAAATTACTAAGAAAATGGCTAAAATTTAATTTTCCCGCAGTTCCTAAGTTAACACTGAAGTAAAGTTAATTAAAAAAACTGCTAATTTCCGGACCAGTCACAATTAAACTAGCGGAATGGAAGATAAATATAGGGATGGCTTTATATTCTACGGGATTCTATAGAATTATATAACTTAACGTCTAAGCTTATTTATACTTATTTTTAGAAGATAAGCGATTACTTGTCTAATTTAAAATCTACAACTCTTTCAAAAAGGAGATTTGCGATGCTGAACAGAAACAAATATCCATGTGAATAACGTTTTTTTTATTAAAACTTAGACTCTTCATATGTGTCAAGAGGTTCTAATGACTACTAACAAAATACGGATACTATTCACGAGATTATATAACTCATTTATCACAAGGTTCGTCTTATACCAGAATAATAAATTATAAGCATATTTCGCTTCACACGCATAATAATTTCAAAACAAAGTATCGAAACAAGCCATGATTCCTTGCTTACATCGTAACTTGGAAACTTTGTCGGGCACAAACTTAGAGCAAATAACAAACTGGACCAGGCGGGAGCACAAATCTCTATTCGAAAACCTATATTCAATTTACAGGCAGTGGGATGATGCAGGAACAAAATAAGAATACAGCTTAGGTAGGTACACATGCAGTTTTGATGACATCGTTACATACACTTAAGGCTGAATTGACAAACATGAACTCTTCAAATATATTTTGGACAACTATGGCCGGTTAAAGGTGTCGGAAAAATATCGAGTACTTAAACCTGCTGCAATCACCAACCCGCATTGAGCAAGCGTGGTGATTAACGCTCAATCCTTCTCCGTGTGAGAGGAGGGCTGTACTAGCAGTGGGACTATAAAAAGGCTGATGATAATGACGTTGATGAACTCTCTCGTGTCGTACCTTTTCCTTTCGCAAAGAGGAAGACAACGCTTCCAGTTGATTTAACGCTCCAAGGGTATAAATTATAAAATAATTAAAACTTCCCAACTGAGTTGGAAAACATTTTGCTAACAGATCCATGTGTATTTTATGTTGGTGAGATTAGAAAACGAGTTTCCTTGTTCCTCTTAATGTTCTTTGTTTTAATGTTCCTTTTTTTGCGAAATTAACTTTTAATGCTACGCGCATATTCCCCAAAAAAATGGTCATCGCCTGCGTGATTGTTTCTGTTATTTTTATTATCCTGTCTGAGGATTTAAGAGAATATTAACTACGAGCGTCTTTCAGCATTTTCACCCGCTTCCCAATGGAACAACTTCCTGCACCAGGACAAGAAACAGTCCCTCGAGACGCAAGTCAAAAATGGCAGAAGCTTATTCCTAGCTTTGTAACCTATGGTGCCTATGGCACGCAAAAATAATTATACACAGTAAAAGTTCCCCATAAAAGTGTAACACCTAAACAGCATACCGTAAGAAAGTCTACGAACCGTGACTAATTATCAAACGATCCATTAATAACGAACTCCTTTATAACGCTCATCACTGGGCTGCTTAATGAAGAACGGGATATTACCTCATTTGAGGATCACTCCATACTTCCTTAGGCATTTGATCATGGAAATGAGATGGATTGTGATGGAACTAATTACTTGTACACTACTTTTATTAACGAGTAGCTGATCCCGCGAACTTCGTATCGTTTAAACCTTCCCTGGACCTCTACAAACATTTTAAAACCAAAATAAACCAAATCGGTACTGCCATTCTAGAGTTTTAGTAAGACTAACCAACAGCAATTCATTTTTATATATAAGATTCCTACAGTTCTATCTATCTATTTGTTGTATTGAGAAATTGACAGAATTTAGATGAGGCGTATGTCAACATTCTATCTGTAGTTAGCAAATCAATGGATAATACATATATTAGGAACGGCACCGCAAGAAGATAGAGGAAGGAGTTGATTGGTAATTTTGGATCAAGACTTATTTTTTAGGCATAATTATTCAGAAGTAACGTAGACAAAATTAACAAATCTGTGTATGGGCTGTATTATACATTCTTCATAACTTAATTAATTATTCCGATTATTCAGTAACTCATGCACTCACCTCGCTACAGTTGAGAAACAAAGATGGCCGCCGTTACGACGGAAAGTATTCGCCCCAAACAAAAAATACTTCGTCAAGAAATTTAATAATAACAGATTGAACAAAGTTGCACCGTTGTTGCTTGTTATTTGACAAGTTCGTGTTATTGCATAATGCCAGTGTTTGTGTATCGGTTATGTACGAGTATTTGGAGTTTAACAATGTTGGTCAAAATGTTATATCCGTATAAAGACTTGACATAGAATTGTCTTCTAGTGAGCTATAAGTAGTATTTTTGTAGTAAGTAAGTACTTAACGCTCCATTTCTAAATACATTGCAAGATACATACTACACCTACCTAATTTTATGCAAATAATCTATATTATGAGCCGAAAGTTGCTGTGAAATCGATTCTTTCGGTGTTCATCAAGCAAAATACATATTTTGTCGTGGGGTTAGGCAGGAAAGAAATCGCATTTTTTATCTAGATACTATTAAGTACCAAACAAAAATTCAGTATCCGAGTAAATTGACAGAAAAGAGTATATTTTTTTTGTCAAAGAAGGAAAATTCCACTACCAAACAGTCTGTCTTTCAACCACAAGCTATTTTATATTCCTAATGACAAAACTTTCCTGTTATTGCATACAAAGATATTTTGTTTACAAATGGAAAGTGGGGCAAAGTCCTTCTAAGTCATTTCTGTCAACTGCAAACTGGTGATTCTGACCCCCCCTTGTTTTTCTTCAGCGATTTTATGATAGCAGTGTATACTGAGTGAAATCTCTCTAAACTGTTTATTTGTTTACTTCTGGTTTCTTGATAGAAAAGACGTTTAGATTTTTTATAGTTTAAAAAATGGATTTTGATAAAATCGACTGATGAAGTAATAATGGCAAAGTTTTTAAGGTAACTTATTATTTTTTTCAGTATGTATCTGCAACTAGCTGTTTTCCCCCGAATACACATGCATCTCGTGGGAACTACTATTCTTACCGAGATAAAACGTAACCTATGTTACTTGGGAAGAGTGCAGCTTTCCAACAATGTAAGAATTTTCCAAATCGGTTTAGTAGTTTCAGAAAAAAAAAACAAACAAATGAATCCACTTTATAATATAAGTACAGAAGTATAGACAATATTTCCTTAATAGCCAAACATTACATCAAAACAGTCTAACACTGTTTTTCATCCAGTATTTCATGGCTTGGCATTTTTTAACTGGAGTACGGTATTATTATACGTCAAGAGGCTACAAATGGTGTCAACAAGGCACTTCGTTTCGGGATTGTACGCGATATAATATCGAGGTATACTGGCTATAATCTAGAAACCTGGATTTGACTGAAAAGCTAGACTTTATGGTGTAATATTATGAAACGACATAACACAAAAAACAATATAATTTTTCTCAAGTTAAAAGGTTACATGACAATCACAAGATATCATACAATCTTTTCACTTTAAGTTTTATTTATGATTTCTTGCTCCAAAAATGTTTTTTTTTTAAATTATCACTAAATAGACAGTATATATCTTGTCATAGATACTAACTTGTAGATGATAGATACTGTGTATCTTGTGATTGTGATATAATCTTTCAACTTATGAAAAAATGTTTTTTTGCTTGTGTTTCTACTCTTTCCCGTTTCAAAAATGTTGGTAAATAAATCACAACACTAAAGTATTATTTGCCCCCAACCTAAAATATAGCAACAATTGATTGCAAAGTTTGCCAACATCTCATCACTGTAGTTCGACAAACAACATGTTACAATAAAAAGAGCAAAACAAACGAATCTACACAATTGTTTGTTTTGGACATGAAAGTGGAGACAGACATACAAACATAATACAAACGACAAATTGTTCAAAGATGACTCAAACATCAATATAGTTACAGCAACTTTGAGATACATTATTGTATGTTTATGTACTCTTACTAGCTGAAGGAACGAAGTACCTAATATCATAAAACAAAATTCTCATACCAGGATTTATTTTCAAGTCAAGACACCTTCAGCAAGATTCACATTTCCGAGACCAGGAGTTGACACTAAGCCACTTCATATCTTGTTCCTGGAAGCGAAAATAAAATTGTGCACCTCCGAAAATTTTGGAGTATTCTACCAAATGTGACAGTTCTCTAAGTATATCTTCGTTCCACTTTCACGGGCTTAGATAGCATTGCCAGCGTTATCGGGACACTGCAGCCTTCCTAGGTACTATTCGTAATAGCCGAGAATGAGGTGATAAGTTACCACTATATTTCTTCCTTAGATTACCATGTTCAGTTCTGTAACTCATTCCGAGAATTCCATTGGAAGCATTTCCAAACTGAAATGATAACATCTTTATGTAAACGAAGGCGAATACTTGTCGTTTTGTGAACATAACACACAGATTCGACTGCGCTGAATTAATTTTATTGTTGAACTTAACTTGTTTTTCGGACCCATAACTCTAACTGGCTCAAGGACCGGGTCTTTCGACAACATTTATTTTATTAGTCCCCAAGTATTTGGAATTTGAATATCACTTATTTGAGTTTTGAATAAAAAAAATGTGCTGTTGATGTTTTATTCCGGCTGCTAAGATAGGTCATAAGATGAAACACTTCTACAAGAATGGATCTTTCTTTAAGCTTTCGAACATACCATAGGTCTATCTTATCCAACTACGAAAGTGCAAAAAAGTTATGAAGAGGACCCTAAAGACTCCTTAACTGAACATTTCTTGAAACAAAACAACACAATGCAACTTAATTTAAGCCCTGCCAACACAAACTACCTCAATCACAAATTGAAGATAATTTAATTAAACAATAACTTGTTCCAAAAACTTTGCTACAGTCTCCTCTGGAGATGCTTAACCCAAAAACTGTGATTAGCTTTTATGTTACGAGTAGGGATCCCAAATTGTCAAGTAATGCACTCTTAGACCCTTTGTTCCCAAGTAAAGTTTATTATTTTTGTAATCATACACTAGTAGGTCGAGAGCACACTTAAGGCTGTATTTACGGAGACGAGGGGATGTTTGCCGAACAAATGAGTTCAGATATGCAATTTTTGTTATGAAAATGTTCCTGCCAGTTGGAAAATGAAAGAATAACAGTTGGTACGAGATACAGGGGAATAGATTAGAGTGGTGCTTGTAAAACTTATGAAGAAGTTTAATATCAAAACAAATAACGTTAGGGTTGTTTGTAGGATTACTGTTTGAATAACGTTTGTGAAAGGCTTGAGGTGCTTGCTTACTTGGCATTGTAGTGATCTTTCTAAACAAATATTATAAAGCACTCTTTTTTATTTTTTTCTTTTACTGAATACATTAATAATTTAAATACACTTTCGCAGTTAGGAAACTACATTTAGGCTATATTCAATACGGGCACTCGAAGAAATTCCTCCAAGACCGAGAAGATGATACGACGAAAATCATCTCAGTAACCGGTTTCAATAGAACAATTCATGCTGGTTTATTTCAAAAAACATGTACTAACGCCATAAAAGATGCAAGAAAACTAAAATTCAAATCTATTTATTCCCATAACAGAAGCCAATAGCGTTAGTTCAGTTCAAAGGAGCATTTCTGCAGAATAAGTGGAGGCAACAGTAGGCCTGAGGCCTGAATGTGAGGCCAACAGCCTGTTTGCTTGGCCCGCACTTCTAGGCCAGATAAGTCACGCCTCGTGGACTAGCTAGGGCTGCGCTGAAAATTTTAAAGTTGTTAATTTTAATTTTATTATATTTTATTTAACCAGAAGTCGAGAATTTGCAATAGCTCTTCTTGATAATATACTTAGTTATTTTTGGAAAGCTTGTGTAAAATGATATGTTTTTAGACCTAATGGATTTAGAAACGTGTTGGTCGATTAGTCAGTCACCTAGAAAAAGTATTTGTAGTATTTGCAAATTTTTGAAAGCAGTAATTACCGTGGACTTAAGAAGAAAGTAACCAAAGTTATAAAACGTACAAATTCCATTGCTCCATTTAATTGTTGAGTTGAGTTAATAAAACGGGAGAAACTAAATGGCTAAATACATTATTCAAATAGCGCGGTAAAAATAAAATGTGGACGCATTATTTTTGCACCAGTAATAAAAATTTCTCGGCGTGAATTTTGACGGTACTGTGGAATTTAAATTGAGTGTCGATATTTTATATTTGTACTGGTAGTTAATACTGCAGCCGTGTGAAATGTAAATAATATTATTTACCATACATTTGGTTTAGCAATATACATAACCTGCGGTTGTTTTAAATCGACCGTGTTATGCTAATGGTTCCTGTTAGGGTTGGTTTCTCTTCAATTTACATACAGGTTGGATATTATTTTAGCACTTTCATGTTTGGATTATAATAGTTTTCATTTGGGATTATGGTTTCGTGTTTAGGATTTAATTTAGATCTTATTTACATATTCCCATTAAATAAAACACACATTGTATATAAGGTGCTTTCTAATCTATAAGCGCAATGCAATTTTAAAATGGTGGTGTAATCTATAAGCGCAATACTACCCCCCATTCAAGTCCTGGCAGGTAATATTAAAGCACCTTATATATCTTTACATCATCTTTTCTCGTACGAAGAAGGAAGCGTCAATTAACCCAAAGTCCAGGTTTCCTTAAGATATTTCCTTCACCTATACTCAGCCATTGGTGACCAAGATATACCTACGTAAAGAGTTTATTTACCTTAAGAAAGTTACACTAAGACTTGCCTAACCTAGAATTGAGCTCGCACACACATATTGCCTTGCCTAACTCGGAATCGAACCAGTCGTACTTGAGAGGCTGATGCTTTAACCACTATGTGTCTCCAAAATCCATGCTATACTATCAACAGCTGTAACTACAAATATTAACTTAATATTTTTAGTTTTAAAATTTCCTAGTGGCAACCCTATATCGCTTCTCTCGCAGCGACAAGTGACGTCACAAATCCTGCTTAGCTTCGTGCCTGCGTTCATGTATTTTTGTATTGTCGCTGTAACTTTGCATCACATGCCTCCAATTTTGTTTGTATTTATCATTTTATCCTTCTAAATAGCGTGTTTAAAATAATGGTATCACTAGAGTCTAAAAAATTTCATCCGCGGTAACACCTGTCGTGTTTATTTATTGGGTACACAGATGCTGATAAAAAGTTGCCAATATTTTATTCTCATAATAATATAAGCTACGTAACTATCAAGTTTTATAAAAATCCGTCCAACAGTTCTTTCAAGAAGGAGGAACAAACATCCATCCATTCATACATACAAACTTTCGCGTTTATCATATTAGTAGGATTATGCATGTATCCGCTACCACTATCCGTCATATTCGACCCCTATCGTTAGTCATCTTTCAATATTTTACAGTGTCGAATAACTAATGTTTTCGCCTCCAAAGGAAGAAGGACCATTAGTTTTCGACCATTACTAGGATCCATCGATGCACCTACAAAGCATGATTTTCATTACTTTTGCACAAAGACAGTGCAGCTGCTCCGTCCATATTTTATTTTCTAAGAGAGTAAAATGTACATAAGTTTTATACAGCACTTGTACAGCTTTCAGCGCAAATGTAAAATCCCTTTTAATGTCATCGGGCCACAGTTCAGTGTACGGGGAAATAATGTTTAAGTATTTCAAGTTAATATTCCCGATTGATGCCAAGAAAGAAAAAATAGTCAATAGTTACTGAATTCAATAAATATCTAGTTTTGATGGCAAAATTTGAATGGCAAAAATCATTTATTGACATACCTAACATAAAACAAACAAAATAAGAAATAAAAAGTACAAAGAATAGTACACATTATGGTTATGCCAAATAGGTCAAGTTCAATATTATGCCAGACAGCGAATACCTGGCACTGGTTTACAACTAAACCTGTCCTTAACTAGGTGCTACATTTATAACTTCCCATATTTTTATCCTCCTCATTCACACCTATTATTATTTAAAATAAATAATTAACAACAAACACTACGCACCACAACTCCATTACCGAAATACCTCAGCACGGAGAGGTGGCACCGTGCCCCTCTCCCCCCGCACAGGCCCTCTCCGGGGTGTGAGTAATGGATCTCAGATCGATCCTCTTGTACACATTTAAGTCTTAAGGCGTGTTCTATCAATAGTCTGCCGAGGTGGTGTGAAGGGACAATCAGGAAGGGTGTGGACAGTTTTGAAATTCTGATTAGTTTTAAGTAATTATTGTAATGATAAAAATACCTAATGAAATCTGATAGTCGTATAAATTGATTTAGTAAGGCTTATAGATTGGGCGCAAAATATTATGAAACAAGGACAAATGTGTTCAGCGGTGATTTCCTGAATTAATTTGCTGTCAAAAGTCATCTTGTTGGATGCTGTATGTGATCCGTGATAACAACCGTTGACAACACTAAATTACACCTCCAATCAAATCAAGGTACATCTACAGTTATGTTAATAACATGAGCAGATCAACACACATCTTATACTTTATTAAAACACCATAAACCCATAACGTGAAAGTCTTTAACACATAAATGAATAATTTAAACAATGAAACAGTAGCAATTACCAATTCAAATCGTAACGTTTACCATCGAGTTTACGTTCGTAATCTGTCTTGTTGGCGTTTCGGTGAGATTGCAATTAAACCAGGTTTAATTCGACGATTAGTCTTAACTGGCGTGACCCAATTACTATTGAGTTACAGACTAACGGAAGATTTGGGGAAATGACGAACTGTCTGCCTTGAAAGTAGGAACTCAACTATGATGTTGAGAGAAATTGCAAAAGACAGTTCCCTGAAATGGTAACTGGATTGATCGTAGTTTGGGTCGTAATTTTGCTATAGGTTAAACAAACAAGGCTGATTGAGTATACCAAAATAAGAAGTTGAAAATAATAAGCTGAAGATAAGAGGTTGGAAATTGTCTACTACCTAATTTCTAAGCAGAACTAATATAAAAATACCTTACCCAAAAAGTACAAAAAGGTACCCATAGAAGTTTGTAAAAGTTTGTAACTATATCACCCTTCGACTATAAGATGACTGAACTAATATGAATAGAATTTCGCAGGAAATAGATAAAATGTTGAAGACCGTCTCATTATAAGCATGCTACATTTTCAAAAAGATATTCTAACGTTAAGGACATTAAGAAAATCTTGGAAAGAACACAAAGATAAAATAATAATAATTGAATAACCATTACAAATGTTGTGAACAAACTTGAAGAAATCTGCGTCTGTAATCTTGTCTTTAACTCAGCGTTTAAAGGGCCAGAAAAGGCGTTACAGATGTCAACTGTCTCCGAAGTGCGAACAAAGTTGCGAAGGAATCTATTGCGGGAACCAGTTATATCTATAGGTATGATACGACCTTAAGCTTTTACTGAAGCAAAAGTAGCCTTCCTATACAGAATTTGTTGTTGGGTGGGAAAGATAAATATAAAGGAAAGATGTACTTTAAACTCGTCAAGAAGTCATCGTAAAGAAGTCGTGGTGGCCTAGTGGGTAAAGGACCAACCTCTCAAATATGAGGGCGCGAGTTCGATCCCAGGTCAGGCAAGTACCAATGCAACTTTTCTAAGTTTGTATGTACTTTCTAAGTATATCTTAGACAGCATTGGCTGTGTTTCGGATGGCACGTTAAACTGTAGGTCCCGGCTGTCATTGAACATCCTTGGCAGTCGTTACGGGTAGTCAGAAGCCAGTAAGACTGACACCAGTCTAACCAAGGGGTATCGGGTTGCCCGGGTAACTGGGTTGAGGAGGTCAGATAGGCAGTCGCTTCTTGTAAAGCACTGGTACTCAGCTGAATCCGGTTAGACTGGAAGCCGACCCCAACATGATTGGGAAAAGGCTCGGAGAATGATGATGTACTTTAAACTATGTACGAGGGTATGTGTGAATAACAAACACATTCTTTCAAAATATTCATGTCAGTTTTCATAAGTGTTATGATCGTGAGATAGTCTGTAGATGAAAAATGTTTCAGTATAGTTTAGCAAGCCTTGATATAGTGAATGTCTCTATTGCTTTGCTTCACAAACATCAGTGGTTTGTTGTCCAGCCAACAAAATTGGCAACGCCGAATTAAACAACAAGAATGAAGCAAACAAATTCTGACTGAAACATTCTAAATCACCAGCTTTACAATATCCAGCACCAATCTTCGTCCAACTGCCCAAAATTACATGAAATCTTGCCAAAACTTGGCTAAACAATTCCGATTTATTTTCAGCCAACCGCGACTTAAATTTGAGCAATCTAGTAAATTGGAAGCATTGTCGGCACTCCCGTTAACGACGACGCGTTTGAACGATACACCATTGATTAAGTGGGAATTGATAGATTGTTTTGTTTCGAAATTTATTTACAAAAGCCTCATTGTTTGAGTTGAGTGAAGATTAGTGAGAGAAACAGTGAATACAGCGGTATTGGTGAAATTGTAATTAATTGTTAAGCTGCAGAAAATTGATGGGGGTTCCTCCAATTTGCAAATTAGATGCCACCACACAATTGATTTAATTGGATACAACAAAATACTGTGCCGGTTTTCTTCGTAACATCACAAAGAGAAATGCTTCTATACATTTGTGAACTTCACGTCCAATCCTGCCTGGTGTCATGTTACGCAAATCAGCTGATGAAAGAATGAAGATATGTTATACATAATTCATTCATTCATCATATTATACAGGGAGATGAAGTGGCAGATTAAAGCAAGCTTGTAGCTACAGAAATTTGATCCGCATCAAACTCAGTCTGCTTATAAAGAGTATCAAGAGAACTCCGGTAGAAAATCAAACATTACCTGAACATTCATTCAATTATTGGTGTTCAAATTAGATTTGCGTTTTCCCTTTGTTTGTGCTACAGTCGGGAGGAATTTCAATCATTGAGTTCATCAATTTTAAAGTACGAGTTATTTTAATGCAAATTATCTTTTATAAAAGAGGGCATTTGATACCTTATTAAATGAAGTCGTTTTTGATGGTCTGTCTGATGAAATAAGGTAACCTATTAATTTTACGTTCATGTCTATTACATCTAGCAATTTTTGAATAAGGTAATTTTATGCAGATTAAATGCATTACAATCCGATCAATAGTTAATAATGTTTAACCTTAATATGCCATTATCCAGACTGAGAAAAGTGATCAAAATAACACAGCAAAGTACGTGTCAGTCACTAATTGTGATTGTGCTAAATAATGATGTATGATTAAAATGTTTTCTGAAGTACCTACTTGACGGGCTGGTAGCTAGCTACATGAGCAAGAAATAATAAGGATGTTTCTTGGAAGACAATAAGCAGGTATTGTAAGTCAAGTACCAACGTAAAATTGATTTCATTAAGCGTAATACTCAATCAAGATAAGGAAAAATCTCTTGTTATAATTATTTCTTATGCCTTTTATCCTTCTCGTACATATGTTTGATGTCCATCTTGTTAATAAGTGAGCATTATTAGATTTATGCTTTCACGTGTAACAAAAACCCTTATGATTCTTATTAAACATCAAGGGAAAAATCTCTCACACTTTGCAAAAATAAATGCCATAAAAAATACATACAAATATAGGTTCCATAGGTGCGTGAAATCTTTCTTTTTGAAGTTTGTAAAGTTGATCATTTTTAACCCCCGACGCAAAAACGACGGGGTGTTATAAGTTTGACGTGTCTGTGTGTGTGTGTGTGTGTGTGTGTGTGTGTGTGTGTGTGTGTGTGTATGTGGCATCGTAGCTGCCAAACGGATGGTCCGATTGTAATGCGGTTTTTTTTGTTTGAAAGGAATGTCAGTCGGGAGTGTTCTTAGCTATGTTTGGTGGAAATCGGTTCAGGTCTTCAAGGTCATCAGCTCGTTTGTTAGGTGTGATAGGAATGTTACACGCTCAGTTTACTTGCAAGCATATGTGGGATCTGACATTTGAGACACTAATGTCTTCTGGAACCACTGAGCTGGTCTGCTGTTAGGACCCGAAGATAGGAGACGTAACCCTGAACTGCCTTGTAGTAAACCCATCGAGTTTGGGCTCGTTGAATTTGTCTTGACTAGTTCTCTTCATGTTTGACGAGGACCTGATGCTGGCAATGGGATGGGGTGGATGAAACCCTGAAATTCCAGAATGAAACTTATAACCCTATTTATATTTTTGCTGAAAATCTAGTTATTGCTGTTTCTCAATCTGTGCAATTCTCCCAAAGCCAGTTTGTCGTGAGGATTGTAAAACAGCTTCCTTTGGTCGAGATCGCATATAGCGACTCCATCTAAACTTTTTACGCGGCTTAAAGCCACGTAGGCTTGGCCTTTTGCAAAGATTTTTTTGCCCAAATATATTACAGCCTTTTCAACTGTGGTTCCTTGTAACTTATGTACAGTAACAGCCCAACTAAGAATAATTGGAAACATTGTTCTTTCGATGTTACCGTACCCTCTGAGACCTTGAAAAGTTATACTTTGTGGTCGAATGGGAATCCAACCGTTTTCGTCTTTAGAACTCGTTCCAACGGACTCGTCATCAAATTTTATATAGATGGTTTTAGGAAGTTCACCTTCCTCTAACTGGTCTCGGCGAAGTCCATTCCATTCAATTTTTTTTATAATCCCCATGCTGCCATTTACTAACCCTTCAGACACCTTTAAATTAACTCTCAACATCACTCTAGCCCCAATTGCAATTTTAATACTATTGACTAACCCGCCCGTACAATTTGGATCTTGCGGAACAGAAACGTGGTTAGGTTTTTGTCCATAGGTGGCAGGTTCTTTAGACTCGTCGAGAGCATGTAAAGTATATATTTTTACTGTTTCAGCCATTGTTTCTATCATTTTCTCATTGTAACTGTTAACCAGTTTCACAGTAGGAAAAATCCGTACAGCGTTACCGTCAGAAAAATCTCCAGTTAATGGCACTCGACTTCTCTCAAGCAAAATTTCATATTGTTCCATAGTCAATTCCCCTATTCGCAAATTATTAAGAATATCTATAAATTGACTGTCGTTTTGTTGCCTGACATTAGTTTGCAGCTCACACAGTCCAAAATATTGCCAAAGATGGGGCTCTCCTTGGAATGCAAGAGGTTGTTTGAAGCACCAACTACCCTTGACGGGCGCTAATTGCATTATATCTCCAAAAAGTAAAACATTTACACCACCAAAAATATCTGTACAGCTTTTGAGTTCTTGTAAACGAAGATGTATAGATCGAAGAACTTCATATGACACCATTGATATTTCGTCTATAACAAGCCAACGGATATAACGCCATTTTCTTCGCATATCTTCTAGACGTTGTCCTGTCATTTGCCTGTAGACTGTGGCTCGACCTTTTTCGATGCCGAGGGAAAATGCACTATGCAGAGTTTTGCCGTTCACGAGCCGCGCTGCAACTCCTGTAGGTGCCGTGATTTCGACAAAACTTGCATGTAATACTTGGTCGACTGTGGGAGCATAACAACGTTGAATTTGGTGTACAAGAGTTTTAAGCACGAATGATTTGCCGCTACCAGCTCCACCCGTGATGAATAATTTTAATGGTAAATTTTCACTTGTGCTGGTTGTATTTATCACCTCATCTCGAATTCTGGTTGTTATTTTGTCATATATATTTTTTTGTTCAACGTTCATGGAGCTGACCATAGAATGGAATTCTGCGTCTGTAATATTGACATGAATTGATTCTTCAACTTCTTCAACTTCGATATCAACATCAGCCATTCCTGGATCATACCCGTCTACGATCGCCCCTACATCGTGGTTTTCTGTTTCTTGAACATTAAAATCATTAATTGCGGGAGGTTCAGCCAGTGCCAGAACTTGGCCAATAACTTGCTGAAGCTCGCGTTCAATAAATTGAAATTGCTCAACGGAATCTCCATGAAAAGGACGTAAACGATCTCTTTGTGCCATGAATGCTGCTTCGCAAGTTTCATAGCCAGTTAACAAATCTTCTTCGTTTCTAAATGGCACATGGGCAACAAGATAGCTGTAAAAATAGCCTTGTCGATCTCCCGTTTGCGTATAATAGCGAGTCCTCAAAATTGCTGGACGTCTTCGCTTTTTCATCATACTTCCATTCAGAAGTCTAATAATTGTTTGTGCAGTTTCAACGCCCTCATCTAGATCTGCATATGCTTCTTCATCACCGTTTTCTTCATCGTTTACAAATCGACTAGTATGTTCATAATTTATAGAAAATTCTGCTAAACTAAGATGCTCCAGATTTCTAGGCCTTTGAACATACCTGTCAAATATATTTTGATGTGTTTGACCTTCGTCACTATCATATCTCAAAATTCGGTAGCGCTCATTAGGTCGGCACGTATTGACGAAAACTACTTTTCTAGAACTATCCCTCAGCTTCAAGTGGCATAATCTGTATGCGCATTCACAGGCCGACACTCTGCGGTGATTTAATATTGCCATAGAAACAGCAAATAATTGCCTACCAATATCCCCGTGACTGGCTCGAACTTTGCTGACGGCATCTTTTACCGCTTGACCTACATCCTGTGGTTCGTGCTTTGAAGTATATTTGGCTATATAGTATGAAACAGCTGTTACATTACCACATGGCTGGATGTCCATATTTGCTTTCCAGAGTTTCAATATCTGCGGATTGTAATTATTTACGTACTGTTCTTCAGGAGTTCTTTTTAAAATACAAAATCGTCCATTGTTACGCAAAGTTTCGTCAGGTCCTAATAATACTGTTTCATCGCTTGCTGGTCTAGGAAAATTAAACCGACAGTGTCGATCCTGCCTGTTTTTATAACAGGTATGAGAATGTGAGTGAATTTGGACTCGTTTTACAACGTCATTTAGTTCATCGTCTGTGTTATTTAACGAACAAGAAACCATGTCATTAATCAAATTTCTACCCTCGGGAGTATCAAAATCAGGAGCATTTTGTATCCAACACAGCATGTGCAAATGTGGACTACCGCGGTTTTGAAACTCAATTCTCCACCAGAAATCTATAAGCTTTCCTCCTAGAATTTGATCGTCATTCTTTAAAAATGTCATAAAAGCATTAACACGTATCATGAATTGCCGACTTAAAGTCACAGGATGATTGTCGACTAATGCTTGTTTGTCATTAAAAGTTAAGTCGTTAGGACTTTCATTCGGTCTTCCGGCAGCAATCAAGAGCGCTTTGAGTATGTCGTACCAATTAAGATCGTTGCAGCTTAAGGTAAGGAACCATGTAGGAGGGCCTAAATTTTTTACCATAGCAATAAGATTGGAACAAGCACTTTGCCAGTAAGCATTAGATCCACGCATATTGCGCATATTTAGGTGAATATTTTCAACCAGGTTTTCAGGTCGACTTTCTCCCTGGCGCAATCTTAAAACCACCCCTACATTTTGCTTTGCTCTATAGAATTCCATTACCGATAATGCGTAGAAAAGATAGTCATGTCTTTGAAAGCGTGTGTCAGCTCCCATTATTCTAGCTTGACAGTAGTCTAAAGGTGTTATCGGATGAGTTCTAGTTTCCTGTAAGCCATTTCGACCATAAGGAAATAAGTGGAACCAAGACAGTTCTTCCGCTCTTTTCTCCCTGTTAATTTGTAAAGGAGCCTCGGTTTTCCGTCTTAATTGATGAACTGGTAACTGATCACAGTTATTGTTTTCGATAACAGTAGACAATTCAGGGATAGGTTCATCTACAACTCGTAAAACTGAGGTAGTAATCACAATATTGTCATTGTTCAAATCGTTTGATGACTCTGATAACTGCTGGGTATTTCTGTCAGTATTCGTATGAATGTCACTTTGGAGTTCGTTTACACTTTGATTTAATGGATTTACAACAGGGATAATTTTTGTAATACTATATTGATCATCGTCTGGCCTATTGCCTTGTAATTTGGGTATATTTGATTTTAAAATTGACCACAATTGTGGGATATCGGTGAGTGCTATTAAGCAAGCTTTTCCATCCTGAGCTACACGACCCTTTGGTCCCCTTGAATGAGAGTCAAACAAATAATATAAATCATCTCTTTTCCAAATTGCTACAGATATACCATTACATGTAACGATAGCTCCTTCATCAACACTAGATTCCGTAAAAAACTGAATTAAGCCATTTTTTAAATTGGGAAATCCATCAATATTTACGGTCAAATGGCCACAAATCGAATAACTTTCATCTTGAATTTGTATTATACATGAATGATTCAATACTTCAAAATTGATTTGTAACTCTTGGACACGTAAATATTCTGTATTAGCTTCAGACGAATTTGGAGCCCTTCGAGACTGTATACTATTTGAGTATAGCCGATCACCCGCAATCAATATTGTATCTATTATATTTGGAGACCATGTTTCAGTTTCTTTAATTTTTGCAACTGTAATAGCTACTGCTGCATTCGCAGTACATTGCTTCCCGCGTGAAAAATTTAGAAACTTACTGTGACTTTGATGGAATGAACCTCTCAGTATACGCCGATTATTATTAATATCTTGAAAACAACTTGTCTCATTTGTAATTTCCTGTTGTAATATGTCGTTATGCTCAACATGACAAATTTCATTAACATCGTAATTTTCGTTAAAGTTTACTGTAACATTTCTATACAAAGGATTATTGGCAATCAACCAATCTAATGCAGCTCGCAATTTTTGAATACTTACAGAATATTGACGTAATCTTTGAACTGATTCTAACTGTTCGCAAACAATAACCAGACCAGCACTACTCATTCTTAGAGGAAGTTGCTCAGCAATTTCGTCAACATCTTGGCCAAAAAGAACGGCTTGGCCGTGAAAACCATGTTGTCCGAAACGCCCGCTGAGTTTAACCATTTTTACAAATGGAATTATTCTACTTAACAAACGTACTTCTACATCTGACAGTGCGGCTATTTCAGGGGGAATATCGTCTAAGAACATACTATTCCAATAGGCTTGAGTAGGTGTTCTTGATCTACGAAGCGTTCTGACACATCGGTGACAGGCAGAGATAACGTCATATTGCGTCATCAATTCATTTGGTATTAAATCTCCTGGAAAATGAGCCAACGTTACAGACTGTACTTGCTTACTATAGCAAAGTTTATGACAAATTAAACAAACTTTATCAGCAAATTTGTTTATTGAATTATTAAAATCTATTCTACATTTGGCTCTAAACCGAATTGTAGCTGCTGCATCTCTAGCTTGTCTAGAAGCACATTGTTCCGAAGTTTCATTTAAACGAGATTCAGCAGTACACTGTGCGTTTGTAGCACGCCTTAATAAAGTTTGCTGTGGAGTCTCATTTAAACGAGACTCGGCAGTACACTGTGCGTTTGCAGCACGCCTTAATGAAGCTTGCTCTGGAGTTTCATTTAAACGAGACTCGGCAGTACACTGTGCGTTTGCAGCACGCCTTAATGAAGCTTGCTCTGGAGTTTCATTTAAACGAGACTCGGCAGTACACTGTGCGTTTGCAGCACGCCTTAATGAAGCTTGCTCTGGAGTTTCATTTAAACGAGACTCGGCAGTACACTGTGCGTTTGCAACACGCCTTAATGAAGCTTGCTCTGGAGTTTCATTTAAACGAGACTCGGCAGTACACTGTGCGTTTGCAACACGCCTTAATGAAGCTTGCTCTGGAGTTTCATTTAAACGAGATTCAGCAGTACACTGTGTGTTTGCAGCACGCCTCAATGAAGCTTGCTCTGGAGTTTCGTTTAAACGAGATTCAGCAGTACACTGTGCGTTTGCAGCACGCCTCAATAAAGCTTGCTCTGGAGTTTCATTTGAACGAGACTCTGCAGTATACTGTGCGTTTGCAGCACGCCTTATTGAAGCTTGCTCTGGAGTTTCATTTAAACGAGACTTGGCAGTACACTGTGCGTTTGCAGCACGTCTTCTTGAAGCTTGCCTCGGAGTTTCATTTAAACGAAACTTTTTTGTACACTGTGCATTTTTTAAAAGTCTGGAAGCACGTTGACTCGGAGTTTCATTTTTATCTACATATTGATTTAATTTGCGCCGTTTGGCTTCGTTATTAGCTTTTTTTGTTTTTCTTCCCAGTCCCATTTTATAAGACTAGTATAGACTTGATGAAACAGACAATTTTGAAACACAAAATTACCCTTAAATGGCAAGAAAAATGAAAGAAATTATGAATAATTAAGGAGCTTCTTTAAAAAGCATGAAATAAAAAATTAAATTAAAAATTTAAAAAAACCCCCGACCCAAAAAAATGCTGCGATACAAAAAGTCAAAATATAAAAAGCTAAAAATAACTTTTAACACTAAGTAAGTACATAGTAGACTTTGACTTTGAATTTATGTTGACCGTACGTATGAAATTTTTAATTAAATTTTGTCGCGTCGGGGGACCGCTTTTTAGCTTTAAAAATACTAGGTAACCTAAATCAAATGATTCCTAACTAATCACAACATTCGTATAAAAAAAACCACCTATCTAAATAAATTAGATAGACTATAAGTAATTAGATATATAATAAGTACGTATTCAAAATAAAAGTGAACCTACTTTAAAACTAAATATATTATGTACACAACTACTAACTGATACAATAACACTGGACAAAAATTAAAACAGACGAATAGTACGAGTCACAAGATTTACTTGTAAAGAAAGAAGAAGATAAGTAAACAAAATAATATTTAAATTGAAACGAAAATGGAAACTAAGTAACATAAAACGTAAGAAAAAAACTTAATTAAATTTTAACTTAACTTAATTTAATTGAAGAAAGAAGAAGATAAAGTAAACAAAATTAAAGTATTTAAATTAAAACGAAAATGTTAACGTAAGTAACGAAATCAAATATAACTTAATTCTCTTAACTATCTAAATAAATGATAAACAAAAATTTTAACCACCAATCTTAGTACGACTCAAAAGATTTGCATGAAAAACGACGACCGTCAACGACGTCTGCCCTCGCGTGTCTGCCCGCTCGGGTCGATAAACCTACATCCATACTACGCTCAATCCCCACTCTCGCGTCGTGCGGCCGCCCGCGCCGCCGCCCGCGCCGCTGCCCGCGCCGCCGCGGTGCGTGGTGGTGACGTCCGGACTACGCGGGACGCGAAGAGTTAATAAACTACTACAATATTGTATAACAATGGGATTGAGGTCTTCAATGTGTGTTCTTAATTATAGCGGTCCCCCGACGCGACAAAATTTAATTAAAAATTTCATACGTACGGTCAACATAAATTCAAAGTCAAAGTCTACTATGTACTTACTTAGTGTTAAAAGTTATTTTTAGCTTTTTATATTTTGACTTTTTGTATCGCAGCATTTTTTTGGGTCGGGGGTTTTTTTAAATTTTTAATTTATAAAGATGTCAAATCAAATAGTTTTCTTCTAAAACATAGATTATATTGAGCTTCACATCATAATACTAGCACGATAGTCAATTAGCATCCTTACCATGAAGAGCAAAATAAAATCTTTACTATTTTAGGATCTATCAAACATAAGTACTCCTTGGAAATCTCTTGGCTTCTATAAATAAAACTTATTCTAGTTCTCAGTAAAATAATTAATAATAACATTTAACAGATGATAAAGGAAAGTGTTTTTAGATTTACTGAAGAAAAGAAATAAGCAATCGCTCCACTGACTCTTAAAGAGAACTTAAGTTTCTAAGAAAAGTACGAGTGTTAAGGAAAATCAACCACTTCTTATTCCAATAAAATTATTGTAGGATCAAGTATTTGATTCAATTTAGTTTTTTATAGAACACTAGCTCCTGACAGCGGTTTCACTCGCTTCTCGTGGAAACATCTCCACGAACCTGGAAAAGCATTGCACGTAGCCTTCCTTGATAAATGGGCTATCTAACACTGAAAGATTTATTTAAATTAATCCAGTAGTTTCTGTGATTAGCGCGTTCAAGTAAACAAACTCTTCAGTTTTATCTTACTGGTATAAAGATATCAGGTACTCATCTACTACTCATCAATTTTACTAACGGAGTATTTATAACATAAATTTTAGTTTGTCACCTATCACATATAAATAACATACCAAATAAATATAAGTGACATATAAGTAATTATTTAACACTCACTTATTTACCGTTACTAAAACCTTCATAACACAGGCAATAGAATTGAAAATCAAACAAATTACCTACAAAATAACCAATTAACATCTCTAATGTTGTTTAATAACAATTTAGTAAGCACATTAATATTAACACGGTTAGAATTTGCATTTATTTACACGTGTAAAGTTATTTACGGCTTCATCGCACGTGTGAGCACGAGCTAATCCCCTGTGGCTTAGATTTTGATTTAATTGATCTGTTTTATAGCGGTTTTCCTTGTGGCGTGGGGGTTTTTATGAACTACGTAAAGTAAGGACTGCGTAGGTTTCGAAAGACTGTGTAGCCTTAAACTGTTTTGGCTGGACAGCTAGTCATACCTGTAGGTTAGACGACAAAAGTACAGTTGTAGTCGCAAGTGGTCTGATCAAATTCGATCCTCGTTCACACTTTCTCTACACGAATTTAAGGATAAGAGTCAAACCACAAGGCAGAAAGTTCTGCGGAGAGTTATGACCCTATCTAACGAGGATTTCTATACAGCTCTTAATCTCGAGCTTTTTGTGTTTTAAATAAGCAGGTACTACTATTAATATTGCCTACGTACTCCTAATAAAAACTATAAGTAGTTCAAATATTAAGAAAATACGACTGACTTCTTTTTAAAGGCAGTTAAGTTCCAACCCGATATTTTCCTTAGTTGATCAGCAAAGCAATAGCTATAGCTTCCCAATTGTATATCTATATATGTATTACATACATATGTATGGGCTCCTGAAAGTACCATGTGTGTGTGTGTACCCTACGGAAGGGGGTTCCAGAAGCGTTAAACAAAACAATTCGATTTTCGCACAAACTCGCGGTTGCTGTGTGGTAAGTTAGTATTGACTTCGTGGTGAATATATTAGTTTCAGAATTATTTTTTTCTAATTCTTGGTGATATCCACATCGATAGATCTTAACATTTAAAAAAAGCATTTAGAAAATTTTATTTTTTCTACTATTTCAAAGAAAGAGTTTTAATAAAGTTATTCTTGGTATGAATGAATCTTGATTTTAATGAAGCCTCCTAATTTTAATCAATTGATTTATCAAGCCTCCTAAGCAAAACTGCTCCATATAAAAAGTCAATCTTTTTGTAGAGACGCTTCAGATATTAAATAAATCTCCTCTAAGTGTAGGTAACCCTGGTGCGCTAAAAGCCGGAAATGCAGCCTCCAGCGATATTATCAATAATTAGGCACGGTAATTGAACCGGCACTAACGGCTCCCAAACCCCGGGTGAATAGTATTCACAGCTCCTGGGAAAATACCGGGAAAATTAGTAAAATTAGGATTTTGTCAGCGTTAGTACTCGTGCGTCAAAAATGTATCTATATTTAGAAATTACCAATTAGGTAATAAATTAGTTAAAGAAAAGTCAATTTGAGAATTGAAAATAAATTAACAATTTGAGGTATTTTTACTCTTTGACTATAAATATGTGCTATTTTTATTTTATTTACGCTTAAACATCATTAAAATAAAGGTATTTTGAACACCAATAATAGAATTGTGTCCTAAAATATGTAGTTGACGTTCGGCGTTCAAAGTTATAACCGCGGTAGCAAATGCTATCTAAGTATTATGTTATGACCATTATCTTATAATTTTATTGTTCAATTCACGTTAAAAACCTAAGATAACCGTAAAAAAATACAAAAAATATACATATTTAAATTTCTCTTTACCCCGCTACATACCTCACAGCATCCCGTCACACAAAAACGCCGGCGTTTAATTTTATTTTGTTTACTCTAAGGGACTCAACTCCCGAGGGCTGAGGGAGAGTAGATCAACATTGTCACCGCCGCGCAATTTGCCTGATTATACCAACTCTGGGTTCAATGGACTCTAATATCATGTTTATTCGCGGTGAGGATCGTATGTAAAGTGGCGACATCTAGCGTCAGTTTAGGAGTAACTAGATCTTGGTAGAATAATCTTAGGGCATAGACACAGTGGACTCGGGAGCGGTCTATGTGGAATGTGAATGGCCGGCGTTTTTGGGGGCTGTCTTTTGTAAACTTTACCTTCAAAAAGTACTGTTTTTTATGGGAAATCATCAAATGACTCCTCCCTCTATGGGTCAGCAGCGTGAAGGAGTGTCAGACTTTTACTGACTAAAGCCCATCATGTTCCGTCGTAAGCCTTTTATGTACCAGGGCCGCGGTAACTCTGTCGAACAATACCGCAGCACATTTTCTGATTTCTAGTCTACTTTAAATAAATGACTTTTTATATTTAACCGAACCGGCGCATCTACGTATTTTGAATAACTGTTATCGTAATAGTGGTTCTTGCATGGGTTATAGTGGTTTGGTTGTTTTTGCTAGTTTATATTTGTTTCAGTTACATAATAAGATGATTAATGATTTGTATGACGGAACTAATCGTAAGATCGGCCGAACTCGGCCTATATGAGTCGAATAGTCACGATAGGTAAAAAAACATAATAAGTCTTGAGTACCTACCTACTTACCTACCGTTACCTACCTACTTTGTTAATCTATTAACCATCGCTTTTTATACACTTTCATTTCCCTATAACTGTGTAGATATCAAAGAATATTGAATACTTGTTATATAAGTACCAGAAATACCATGCCATGCATATTAAATAAACTTTTCGATTAAAATAACGTGCTCCTGTGTTTCGATGATAAACCAAAAATGCACACACAATATTAAAATTTACATTTCACAAAAAGCCCCGTAAATTCTCAAAATGCAAGCACATAAAGCACCAAGTAGTTTTATTAATGAGCGCTCGACGCTTTTCGTTTTTATTTCCGTTCTTTATTTTTCACCGATAATCGACCAATTAAACCATTTCAACTGTCGTCATTAAAATACCACGGTTCGTAAGATTTACCGCTGAAATAATTAATGAAAACAACTGTAAATTGCATTTCGGATTGTTCATTTCTGTTAAAAAATGTGAAAAAAAAATTGGGCTCGTCCGGGATTTGAACCCGGGACCTCTCGCACCCTAAGCGAAAATCATACCCCTAGACCAACGAGCCAGCTGACAGTTTTGTTCAATTTGCGAATGTAATCATTTTAATGTGATAAAAAAACACTAGGTATGTAATTGGCAGCAAGTAGCAATAAAACTTCATTGATAAAGAAAATCCCATTAATAAATCATTATCAGACTCATTTTAATATCTTATTATAATGTTTATGGTTTAATTTCAACAGATAAAAAAACCTACATATTGATAGAAGACTATGAATAAACTGGCCCCACGATTTTTTCAGCATAATACTCTTCAGCTGCAAAAAAAGGTGCTGAAAGATAGGGGAAAGGTTTTGAAAACAGGGGCATACAACTTTAACACGTTTAAAAATTCATCAATTCACTTAGTTTTAAATGACCTCTCAACAAGAACACAAACTGTTCCCAAGTCATCCCATTTCCCATACTTTAAACACCATAATACAATCGCATTCGCCACCGCGTCAAATTTATACCTGCCCTTTATATAAACAACAGATACAGCACCCTGTAGGCTCGTAAACACGTAAGTACACACCCTGTATGTGTAGCCACGGAGTAAGGAATGAAAGTGGAGATACCATAAGGAAGGTAGGTCAGACATCTTACGTATGGTGGGCAAGATCAATTACTAGAACCCAATCTGTTAAAGACTGGTCTTGATGGATTGGTGATTTAGTTTTGAAAATAATGGGAGTTTTCCCAAAGAAGGTGTGTAAGGGCGCAGCTATATAGCATCGTTCCTCGTCCCCCGAACACCGGCATGTTGTCGCACTACTTTCTTAAAAGATTTTGCGCTATGACATCTCCGTTAGTCATTTTGTTCTCCGTGGCAGCACCATATAGCAACCCTGTGTGCTGTAATGTTGCACATGGTTATCTATGTCACCATGAAAGTGTTAATGTTAAACTAGCAGTTTCTAGCGGTTTCATTCGAGTCTCGAGGGAACAATTCACAGCATCCGAATAAGAAATATACACATGCATATGTACATGTATTACAGGATTTTTTATCTAGTAGTGTCAAACATACAGGCACCCTTACAAATCTTGAATGTCTGCTATAGATATGTCTTGTAAGTCTATAACAACTTTTACATACAATGACTTAGTTATACATATACAGCCTTACTTATGAACGTGAATTAAATATAAGTAACTTAATGGCTGTTTAAGAAAATTCTTACTTATAATCGTTGCTTAAGCATGTCTTAACGAACATTTAATCACTACTTAAGGCTTTAAGTGGTGATTAGTTAAAATGTTGCTTAGAAGGTAATTAGAGATTTTATAAGTAAGGGGGTTAGGAAATAAATTTGGACATAAACGCACTTAGATCGAGTAGGATAGGAAACGATTCAACTCCATTTTATACGTTCCAAGAAATACTGCCGCATTGATTGCAGTCATAGATATATTTTATGAATTTTATTGGAAATTCTCTAAGACTCTAAGAAGCTGTAGTTTCGGCAAGATTAATTTCAAAGGTGAACGTCCCTTGAATTATAAATTACAGGCTATTTTCTTAGAGCGTATGAAAATCAATTTCAAAATATTGTTGACCATAAAAAAGTGATCTTGTAAATAACATCTTTAACTACTCGATAAAAATATATCTTTCAATATAAAAAAGAAAAAAAAACTACAGATTTATTAGTAAGAAAGATCAATAAGGTTATAAAATCGTTATAAAACGACTTTCAATATTCTATTTGTAAGACTCCCAATAAATCATCTACCTAGCCTTTTTACCAAAAATTTACAAGGAGCAACTGCCTATCTGACCTCCTCAACCCAGTTACCTGGGCAACCCAATACCCCTAGGTAAGACTGGTTGTCAGATTTACTGACTTCCCGTAACGACTGCCAAAGATGTTCAAATGACAGCTGATTTATAAGACTCCCAACTTCAAATACTAATTACTCCAGCTAATTTACTGAACAAATGATTGATAGTACAATTAGGTAAAACAGAAGGGACTGGTAATATTTAGAGGCTATACTTAGATAATATAGATAGATCCATAGATCCGTAGTTAGCTAGATTGACCTACTTGCACACGCAAGCTCCGCTTTGTCAATAAGTTTGGAACGCACTGAGCTGTAAATAAATATGTACGTTGATGTGATCGGTAAATATAAATACTTCAGTAAGTAGTAAGATCTTAGAGGTTTAGAGTAGTTAGTTAAAGTTAGTAGGTAAGTGCTTTTGTTTAGGGATGAGTATGTGATATTGATTGTAAAAAAAATATTATAATGATGAGACATAATTTTATTCACATTGACATTTAATTATTGTGTGTCAGAGGATCCAATTTTCGCACCAAGATTAAGATAGTTTATTTGCCAATTTTGTAAGTAGTTTAGTAATTATTCGTAGTAAGAAAGTAAAGATTTTAAGCATTACCAAGCACGCAGCTTGCCTCTTATGAATTTATGTCAACAAATAAGTAGTGTTAGCTTTTACCATCAAAGCCAGAATAATCAAACATCTCATCATCTTAATAATACCAAGTTTATCAATACATCATTATGCAATTAATATCTATGTGACTGTCTTATAGCTATGATTACACGCTGTATCTCAATTAAACTGATAGACAACGGATATCAAATGACTTCTAGTTAAAATGACAATCCATTAATTAACATGTAATCAATTGCTTCATAATTGATAACGGATATTCAATATAGAGTCGCTATTGAATTAATTTATAATGCATTATTCATGACAGCAAATAGTTATATATCAAAATTTACTTAAAAATCAGACGCCTGATTCAGTAAATGGTCTACCTTACACTTTAATAATATTTCATATCAGACCAGTTCTTGAGATGATCACATTCACGAAAAAACAAACTCCACAGCTTTATAAGTTAGGCTTGGAACTACACTAAATCATAAACCAACTCATAAAAAATAATGCGCTGCATAAAAAAAAGGTTATGCCTACTTATTGTACTTGTAATACGATCATAAAGTGTATCTCTCGTTGCACCCCCATCTCAAAAACCAACTTAGACGTAAGTATGTAAGTACATCGTAACCGCCCTGTCTTGATCTGCGCTCAGACCATGGAGAACAAAATGACTAGCGGAGGTGCCGTAACAAAAAATCTCCTAAGAAAGTAACGCGCCAAAATGCGAGTGTGCGGAAAACGAGGACCGTTTCTGTGTTCGCCTTATACGCCTGCTTTGGACCCGACCACTTTTTATAATACCAGAAATCGTTGACAGATGCCTCAAAGACCTCGAGAGCCTCGTCTGTTCACTCGTGACTGATCGTTTTATCATGTCCATCGTACTTATTTGACATATAAGAAGGCACCTGATCTGGAGGCATTATGGCATCTCCACTCATCTTTCCTGACTCCATGGTTCAAACTTATATTTACGAGGAAAACAAACTTCCCCGTGTCTGTGTGGGCACAATTGTTTTTTATGGAACTGTTATTGGTTGGAGAATATATTACAGAACATTGTTATGTTGATTATAGATTTTCTGAGTTCATGGTGATTTTGTAAGATAGCGGTAGATAGAGGAGTATGGAAGGATGATAATGAGTCTCAGGAACTAGTGGACCAATTTGATAAATATATTAAACAACTCATTTACCGAGAAAGGCTATAAGCTACTTTATATCTAGGTATGCGGAATGAGTGCCTTGGATCGGCTATCGGAAGCGGTTTTATGATAAGAAATGCAATTATCCAAAATAAATCAACAATTTAGAAAGCGAAGGGGACAAAAATTCTTTAAAGGCATCTAAAGATTCTTTCTGTCATTATCTAACCTCGAGAGTCTAGAATCTTAGCTGAATAAAGTATTAAGGTATTCCACACCCAAATTCTACGACTTTAATGAAGCCATTACCACTAACAAAATTAAGCTTAGAATACCCTTTAACCCCTTAGAAGACACCTTAAAACCATTACCGTAACTTCTCCCAAAATGCAGCCATACAATTATCCCAAAGTATCCCCCAAATGAATTGGGGTAATACCTGCACCCCCGATTCATTTTTAATAGCAATGTGTTGTAGTTAAATTGCTCGTTAGGGGTACAATGTACCCCTGGCCTAACGAGGAGTGCGCGAATAAAAAGCTGGGGTAATGGCCAATGTGAAGCAGTTTGGGGTTATATGGACTGGTTTTTCGGAAGTTATGTTTTTGGACTATTGTCTTTGAATTAAATAGGTGTGCTTTTTTTTGTAAATTGGGTTTTATTTTGTTAGTGTAATAAGTTTTAATAGTATAGTTTGTTTTATATTAAACGTTAGCTAATTTCAAGAACCTTTCCATTTTTAACTTTGAAATGGATAATATCTTATTTAAAAATTAAGCTTTATATATATGCAAGAAAGAAAATAGGTTTTATCACAACACAAAAATAACAAGGTAAACAACTTAAACTACAGTAACTGAACTTCTTATCCCAAAATAATTATCGCTAAACCAGATCATTAGCATGTACGAACTAAAATTAAATGAAAATACATGGTTAGCTCACTTCACAGCTCTACTAGCTTAGTACGGCATTCAAGTGTAGCTTAGCGCTTAGGTATTCTAAGCTACGCAGTAAGGAAACACGAACGGAGATACCATAATGCAGGTAGGTCACGCGCCATCTTTTAGGTCAAATACGTAATTATACTTATAGTGGGCATGACTGATGATGACGATCAATTATGAGTGAACTAGCCACGTTTTCGGGTTCTTTAAGACACCTTTCAACCATTTTTTATTTTACAAAAAATGATCAGATCCAAAGAAGGCGTATAAAAGCGAAGACAGCAACGTGCCTCGTTGCCCACAACACCGCCGCACACCCGCATTTTGGCGCTCTACTTTCGTAGGGATCTAGAGAGCGTCTATCTATCAGAGCGTCGAGCTTTCTGTGTTCGCGTTCTACGTTCGAGCTCTACTACTAGTTCTAATTGACTGACGCGGTCTGAATGCCTTCTGTGTGAGCATATCTATGTAACTTAATGTAACACAAAGAACACAAAACTGACCGCTTGAATGATTGACCGCGTGACCGCTCTCTGTCTTATAGATCCTTTAGCAGTTTTTCCGTTATGGCACCTCCACAAGTCATTTTGTTCTCCATGCTTAGCTTATTGTAAGCTAATGCTGTACGTGTAACGTCTAGAGGCGTTCTATGTGTAGGGTAGCACGTCTTACCCACTTTTACCTAGCTCTTAATAGCAGATCGTTACACTAGATTGCGAATACAGGCGCTAGAGGTGGGTTAGTGTCGATAATTTTTGTAAATAACTAATTAATTAAGGATTTTTGAATTTTATTTGTGTGGCATTAATAGAATAAAGTAATGCTTCTTGCAGATTATTTTTCTGTCTTTTTTATATCGTAACTATATGTGCCGCAAATCGTTGATGGACGCAGTTTTGAATACGATTCCAAAACATCTACTGATAAGTTGCTGCAAAGCAAGTCAACTTTGAAGATATATTTCCTTATCTAAATGCATCTTAGCTATGGTTTTCACGCTAAAGAATGTTGAGTTTTAGTTCACAAATAGTTTCAATGTTCCTCATCAGCCTAACCTTTTCCCAACTAATGTTGAAGAAGGCTTCCAGTCTCACCGGACAGCTGAGTTTTCCATGACCTGTATTTTTCATGGAGCAATTCCTGAAAAAAGGTGTCGATGTTATTTTTATCGATAGTTTTCCCAACACTATCGCAGCTGGCACAAGAGCGGTCGGCGTACGATAATGTTAACGTTAATCACGGGATCCCGCCGTAATGAAGTTTCTTGTTAACTTTACTGAACGCAACCTCTTGCACGCTCCTGTCAACCTGGTACTTACAGCAGACATCTGATATTATGTAGTTTAAAAAATACTGCATCAAAAGGCCAATTTTAGTTTTATTTGTTTAAGATACTTTCTCATTCCAATACATACTTACATCGACTTCTAGGTATTTTATTGGCACGGGCAAGATCTAGACACACGTCAGTGTGTCCGCCAAGTTCGAGCAAAAAAAGCGACACACCGGCCGTGGGTTATATTACACGAACCATTTCGGGCCAAATTCGACCCCCCTGTAACTCAAAATCTATTTTATTTACGCATATCAAATTTCTAGTATCTGTTGAGAAACCCTCACTTATCTAAAATACAAAATTTCCTTAATATACCTATTGTAGGTCTTGAGATATTGACGTCAGAAAATCGCTATTTTTACTATACACTCACTGACTGATTCACTTATTCACTGATTCACTGACTCACTCATCAAAAACCTAGACCACTTCCAATGGTCGTATTGACTTGAAATTTGGCATGGAGGTAGGTCTTTATGTCAAGGTAAAGGGAAAAATCTGAAAATGGCCAAGTGTTAGTCGGTTTCAAAATAATGAAGGTGTAAAATACCCAGTGTAAATTTATACCCCTAAGGAACTAAAACGAACTATCTATATTTATATAATATATCTTCGAATGATCGTACCGATCTGAAATTCGTTACAAAGGTTTGTATTTAGTCAAAGTAAAAATCTGAAAACGGCCAAGTGTGAGCACTTTCGAAAATAACGAATGTGTAACTTTGATCCACGAACATAATATTTGATAACATGTCATGTCAGTCAGTTGGTAAATCTAGTCCATTTAGTTAATCTAGTTCATTTCTTTGTAAGAAGCATAGTGCATATTCAAAAATCTGAAAGATAGTATAAATGAGACATTTACTTAACTGACTTAATCATAAGAAAAAAATAAAATAAACAACCTTACAAAAATAAATGAAATCCCACCCAAAACAAAAATGTGAAAGACTGCCAAGTTCGATAATATGGGAATGCTTCGCCTATAAAAGAAGTGAGATCTGAATAAGTACCAAGTTCCATACACATACCTCAGTTAAAAATAGTTACTTTTTAATGATGATTACTTGGCAAGTTTTAATAGAAAATTAAATACTTGATTCATTGCGTTTAGTAGGTTTATAACAAGGTGTATGAAAACTTGCCAAGTAACATCATTAAAAAGTAACTATTTTTAACTGGGGTATGTGTATGGAACTTGGTACTTATTCAGATCTCACTTCTTTTATAGGCGAAGCATTCCCATATTATCGAACTTGGCAGTCTTTCACATTTTTGTTTTGGGTGGGATAATGATTTAATAACAACTTACTATAAAAGAAATTAATTTAACGTTTCTGTCTGTCCATTTACTAAAACTAAGAATTCACGAATTTTCATGCAGTTTTCACCAAAAGATTAATGAAATAAAATTATGAGGAATTTACATATTTAAACATTTAAATTAATGAAATTCGTGTTGAAATTGTGCACTTATTTTTTGGAGGAATAATAATAATACGATTGAGCTATTATAATAATTTTGATGGCTATGTATTAATATCAAAAGTTATTGTGTTATTATCTCCAAGACATACCCTCTACAATTAAACCAGGTCCAAGTATTCTCAAAGTTCTCAATAGGTGTGTCGTCAATTAATTATGCCGTGTGAACGTGACAGCGGAGTACCATCCTCCCTGTATGTAATGTCGTAAAAACTCCTTCGTTTGTGTGGTTGGTGACAAAAACGTTCTTTCAAATAGTTGCAGTAGTTTAGTATTTGTTATATAATTCGGCACCTCTGGATGAATATGTACCTGTTTTGAACGCAAGAGCGATTTCTATATTTTATACTGTCTACGTTCTAGGTAAGTTTTCAGGTTATCATCTCTCATAAAGAGTTCTTATCACGAGAAATATTCCATGACCAGTTTTATGACATTGCCAATGTTACTGAATTAGTTAATAGAAATAAAATACAGCATTGTTTCATAAAAGACGAACCAATGACAAGAACGTTTTCAAAACCAAACAAGATTCGAAGGTCGAAATTTAATAAAGCTATTTATTCATCTTATCAAGTAACCACTTCATTTAAATATGAGACGGTTTACAATGAGACCCAATTTCGCAAATACGCCAACATAAAAGTAAATACCGAATAATTTATTCGTATTCTACTTTAGGAATATTAGAAATGCGGTGTAAAAGAGAACTCTGTCAGTTTATTTGTTTCGATTTCAATAAAACTGCTCAACTGAAGATGTTGTATTTAAGTGCTAGCCGTTTTCACGCGGTTTCACCCACTTCCAGTGAGAACTACTGCTCGTACCGTGCTAAAATACAGCCTATGTTAGTCGAGCAGAGAAGAGTGTAGCTTCCCAACTGTGAAATATTTTTTCAAATCGGTGCAGTAGTTTTCAGTTTCAGGGTACAACATACAAACATAAAAAAAATCCTCTTTATTTTCTGTTTTTAGGACATTATTATGTTCTCCTTTGGCCACATTATCGTAGGCTCCTTAAACTTTTTCACAAAATTCTGCACTAACATAATTAATCGTTAACACGGTAAACTACTCCCTTCCCCCTTAACAATTTGCTCGGCTGTGCCCAAATCTGTCAAGTTTGCCCATAAGGGCACATTATAGGGCCCACGTTATGGCAACATGTGGTCTCGCCCAAATTGATTTTATGCTACAAGTTTGACACCTTGTCCTAAGGCTTCTGGAAGTTTCGGGGACTTTCGGGCACTTTCGGGGACTTTCGGGCACTCTCGAGGAATGATATTATTGGTTGCCAAGTTCGAGGTGTCGGGGAAACATGTTGTAGCATTAATGTCTTTAATCTTTAGATTTGTCTAGTAATTATGTAAGTGACATGTTAGTTCGTCGATAATCAAATTGGGTATTAATGGAATTGGTCTTTAAAAATGTTTAGTAGGTATTGAAGCTTCGAAGCTGGTCATAAGAGGTTGCTGAGAAGTTATTTTTGAGATAGGGACCTTGAAATAGACCAGGAGACTAACAGATGACATGCGAACTAGTAATATTATGTTTGACAATTATTGACTTCATTACTCCTGCAATTACCGGTTCTATATCATTTTCCAGGAACTCACGTACAACATCCCAAACACCAAACACCTGATAATTTGTCACGCCCCATTATTCGCATAAATCATACGAATAAATCCAAACCGAATACTAATTACGCACAGAACACCAATAAGTTACGTTTTTAATTTCATTCAGAACTTTTTGACCCAAATAAATTCTTATTGGACTAAAATACGGGCATATTTTACGAGCCTCACTTAATGAAACAAAAGTACATTCGTGTAATCAATTCTCACCCTCCGTATCCCGGGGGTGTCAAAAATCAAACCTGAAATAAAACGATATAATATAAAAGGGCTTGGATTTTAATATTGTGAGGTAAAATTTTACAATTTATGATCAGCTTACCTGAAAAATGTTTGAAGCTTTTAGTCTACAATCTTACGATCTGAATTCAAAATATGTAGTACCCAAATATAGCTATTATGTAGCATTTTTGTAAGTTATAAGGTAATGAGAAACCTAAAAGTTTGACTACCAGTCTTACCAAGAATTATCGTGTTGCCTGGATACTGAATTGAAAATTCTGATCGGCAGTCGCTCCACATAAAACACTGAACTCCCTTACATACGGTTCGACTGGAAGCTGACCTCAACTAAGTTGGGAAAAGGCAGTGGTGGTGAATCTATCTTCGGACTAAGTTTCATGTAAATCCGTTCATAAAACATTACAGAGAAATCGAGATCGAATCATTTTTGTAATAATAGCAAGGATTGCAGAAAGAATATTCCGGTAACACCACGAGCAGTATAGAATACAACTTAGCATAATATTGCTATAAGAATTCATAAAAAGCGAATAAAAATCCTTTGGGAGCCATTCCTGCGTTGCGTATCTGAGAATGAATCGAGCTGAAGTATAACATTATTATCCTATTGTTGCATTATCGTTCCCATTGCAGGCGTGAGTGCATTCTTATTCAAATCATAGAATTCATATTTTGTTTAAATATTAACTGTTTCCGTGGTTTTCACAAATAGTTCTCGTACCTATTTGGTGAAAATTATGTAAACTTCACCAGGATCCAGGGTTTTAAATATTTCGTTAGCAATATTTCATAAGGTACTTATTTGAAGCCGTTAATATACACATACCTAATATTTGTTATAAACGAAGAAGAAAATTGGTAGGAACAGCTAGATAAGAAATCAAAAGAAAATTACGTAGCCACCATTATTACAAGAACGCTTAACATTACAGAATCAGTAACAGAAAATACCAATAAAAAAGTAGAACAAAATAAAGAGTAAAATATTCAAAAAATCCCCTCTGAAACTCATCTCCAATACAGAGAAGATACAATTTAAACAAAATCGCATATCTAGCGCTCGGCACACACTGCGCCGGCTTCGAGGGCAAATTAAACAGGGCGCGATTCCGAACAAACAATTATTATGTACGCCGATCCGAGTACGCCTATCGTACGGTTATCTACTGTTCCATGTATGCCAACTATGTAAAGTTTTTTGCGATGTAAAAACTTCAGTAGTAATGGAATACTTTATTTCATTATTAATAACAAACAGATTAGTCGTTTAACTTATACTACTAACTGCCGATACTACTTCTTCTGCGTCAGAGACCATGTCACTCCACTACCGTATGTTCTGCAACTACGGATTTCTCCGTCATCTAGCGCGTCTCTTATCCCCACATATCGATTATGTAATACAACGAACTCTTTGGACAAAACTAAATTTGTTCAAATTAGTTAAAAGTTTAGTGTACAATATTATTAAGTAAGTTCCCTTGTACTTTTTGTGTACAAATCCAGACTACAGCTGCCTCTGTGAGATTCAAACTAGAACTTTCAAACTCATACTTCCTTCATACAATCGCACTTAAAACCTCAAACTGCAGTTTCTAAAGACCAAATATTTAATTGCTTACCACCCCATTGTCCAAACCTAATATATTGCCAACAAAACAACAAAATAGTTGGCAGGCCATTTTAATTGGCACCACAAGGATTAACGAGAAATCGATGGCAATTGCGAAACAATAGCATTTGTCGGGATTCCACTGGCATTAGTCTTGGGCGTCTGCAAGAAAATTAATTAGAATGGGAAGTACTAGGCAAACTAGTTTCTTGGTTAACGTGAAACATGTTGTGGTACATAATGACATTTATTAGTGCTTGCCTTGGTTCGGTGTGTTGAAGAAATGGGATTGTTTATACGAGTTACATTAAATGCTGTTCAACTATTGTTGTAGGTGAAATCAACTTGAAAACTACTGTGTTTCTGGTGGGGTTGCAGATTACTCATTAGGTAAGGTTGATTTGGCTTGGATTACAAAGGGAAAATGGTATTGTATATAACCAATAAGTGCTTCTGAAATAGCAGAAGAAACCACTGAAAGAAAAGGTTCTGAATACTGTACCTTACTCCAATGCCTTTATTACACGCTTTTTATTAGCTTCACCTGTATGTTTGTATGTTTGTAGGTTTGTATGTTTGTTTGTAACCGACTTCTTTGGGCGCGATTTTGACCCACTTTAAACGGCCAGATTTCGTTCAAACTTTGTAGATTTATTGAGGACCGATGACAATACACTAATTTGATAAAATTATTCCATTTTAACCGACTTCCCAAAAAGGAGGAGGTTACACATACACATCGATTACTCCGAGGTTTATAGACCGATTTACGTAATTCTTTTTTTGTTCGACTTGGAATAGCTGCCAGTTGGTCCCATATTCATCAGGTCAGGATCTGATGATGAAAACCCTGAGAAATCGAGGGCAACCTTCAAAACTTGTAGGCATACATAGGGTAAAAACTTGACACTTAGGTGTACGCCTAAAAGCACTATTCAACTGTGAAGATTTGGAGCTGACCTGATGATGGAGACCAGAGAGGGTCGAGGGAACTCGACGACTGAATACGTAAACTACCTCGTGTTTGGGCTTAAATTATTTGTATTGACAAGACCTTTGCAACAGTGAAGGTTTGGAGCTGACCTGATGATGGAGACCAGAGAAAATGGAGGGAACTCGACAACTGAATATGTAAACTACCTCGTGTTTGGGCTTAAATTATTTGTATTGACAAGACCTATGCAACAGTGAAGGTTTGGAGCTGACCTGATGATGGAGACCAGAGAAAGTCAAGGGAACTCGACAACTGAATATGTAAAATACCTCGTTTGGACTTATATTCTTTGTATTGATGAGAACTTCCCACTTGTATGGATAGTGACAACTATTCGTATCACTGAAAAGCTTTAAATAAATAACCTTTTTACAAAAAAATTAAACCGAGTTCCCAAAACACTAAAAAGCAAAAAAATAACTAATTTTAGGTGCATCGGCCTAGAAGTCGGTGGCAAAATTAACTTAGTAACATCCATTAGACACCGACTTCTAGGCTTTTCAATTTGCAAAATATGATCTTTGTTAATTTATATAATTTTCATCTATAGTCGATAAGCTTTAGCCGGTTTCTCTAATATTGACAAATTTTTGTATACTAAAGAGAATTTTAATTCTACAAAACAAATAATAGTTTGAAAACAAACTAAAAAGTAGAAAATAAATAATAGTTTAAAAAAACTAAAAAACACGCTTTTTATAGAAAAACGAACTAAAAAATAGGAAATAAATTTTAATGAATTTAAATTAAGAAAACAGTGTTAAAAATTTCAATGAATATAAATTAATAATAGTGTGAATACAAAAAAAGAAATATTTAAAAAAAGCGTGGGGTGCTTTTTAAGATATTATCGAAATGAAAATCACTG
Source organism: Helicoverpa zea x Helicoverpa armigera (assembly GCA_033682625.1). NCBI lineage: Eukaryota > Metazoa > Arthropoda > Insecta > Lepidoptera > Noctuidae > Helicoverpa > Helicoverpa zea x Helicoverpa armigera. The sequence continues at coordinate 11,087,388 of JAWIIS010000043.1, read as the reverse complement.
TACTCATATCTGTCAATAAAATATTTATAACTATTGACACCATGCACCCCACGCTTTTTTTTAAATATTTTTTTTTGTATTCACACTATTATTAATTTATATTCATTGAAATTTTTAACACTGTTTTCTTAATTTTTTTTTTAAATAAATAATAAAAATATTCACTTTGTCATCTTATAAAGCCAGTATTTAAGCCATAGTTAATAACAAGAGATAATAATCTTAATATTATCAAAAGTTTACGTGCCGTAAATCGTTGTCGCGTATCTTCGATAACGATATCAATTACCTATTGTGAATTACATAATATTATTATGTCAAAGTTATCCACGGTATATACTTACTTAAATTATATTTTACGATGATATTACCGAACAGTTCATTTTTTTTAATTAGTTCACACCAACCACTTGAATCTGGTCATACGATTTTTATGTCTGTATAAAGCTAATATAACTTTGGTCGTGATTTTTATTGGTTGTAAAAACTAGAACAGCCCCTTCAGTTTTAATTATCTCTGATTATAGAAATTACCGGATTTTATGGAAGCAGAAATCACTGGTATAACAGAATTAATTTTATGGCTCCATTAAACGCTTCAAGGTCAAACACCACTGAATATTCACTATTCCACATTCAACACTACAACGTATAATTACCATCGAGCCATTTAATGCAAAACTTGCGTGCACCGCCGTACAATAACAGGACGGCCAATGTTAGCGGTCAAGTACACCCGTGCAATCAAGTGCTGCTGACAGATTTATGCGAGGAAGTACCTTTTTCCATAGCCTGCGTGGTTCACAAAATTTATGGCCTCAGAATCGATATTAAAATGCTTTCAGATTTATCGTTTCGCTTTTATAGATAAGAGAAGGTCAAGGTCATTTGTAGAGCAATTATTTTGACCTTGAAAATGGTAAGGTATAATTAAAATGGATGCTTTGTGAGAGGTGTATAAATTATACAAGAGTATTTTAATTACAGTGGAGAGCCTAAATACACAGCTGGTGGATTTTAACAGAGATTTGTAGGAAAATAGACTTCGTTGTGTTATTTTTATTTGCTGTTTTTTGTTAGTCTTCAAGGTTAGTAGATCCGAAAACAATAAATTATTTAGTGATTTGACATTTGAAACTTCTACTGAAAATTATGTTATTTTTAAACCTTTCTCTATAGCTATTCTAGAATATTTTTTTACTCATACCTTTAGACTAAATAAAAATATGTGATTTAAAACGATAAAAAATTACTCCAACTTAACTCATGCTAAAATATTATAGCTGCATAAATAAATTCCTCTTAGCCCAATTAATTTACGCCTGAAGGTAAGCCTTTCCTATTTATTCCAGTTCAAACCGGTTTTATACAAAATTAATAAGCATTTTAACGTTAATTGTACAAATAGATTAAATGCTTTATTAATGCGCTTGGTGATCCCTTATCGATCATCCGATACTATCAGTTTAAGTGATTTGTTTACATAATAAATGGATTAAATCATTATGCAATCGTTTTTGCTGTGAATTTTAGGGTGACATCGGGTGACAATTATTATGTAACATTAAAATACTTACAAAAAATTTCATGCAGGCGGGTAAATTAACACTTAGAGAGCCAAAGTCAATCTAGTGATTGCACGAAATTTTTCAATTTTCATATCATCATCTTCGGCCTTTTTAATCGTCCCTCTGCTGGGCACAGACCTCGTCTCACACAGTTTAGGTACATATTTTTATTGTGTTTTTTTTTTCCAACTTATCACATTTCTTTTTCTAAAACTTCTGGACATATTATTCAACCCTAATTCTTTACATCATCAACATCCTACATTTTATCTCAACCCCCGTAAAAATAAAACCAAAGCAACCTCTTATATCTATTGACCTGTAAACATCCCTGATCGTAAGTCCATCGCTTCACTTACAATACGTCACAATTAGTTGCTACTGACTACTGTGACTGTAAGCACGTCTCAGGGTAATAACCTCTCGTGGATTACGATCTTACTTCAGTATTATAACCAACTGCGCCGAAGGAGCTGGAGCATGCTTTTTATTTATCACCTTGAAATCTTGATTTAACATGATATTTTGATAACACTAATGTGGATTATTTGTTCAGTGTCTGAAACATATGTAGGTTCGTAGTAAGATTGATTACGCATGCAGGCTTGTACCGGGTTAATAGCCATATTTTATTCTGATCGCAGGGCTAAGATTTGAGTAAATTAGCAAGCCTAGTTACCTGGTTAAGCATAAAATGATACCATTACATTTATACTTAAAAAGGTTGCTTCAAAGTAAAAACAGTTTCTTAAACACAGCATGTTTGAACAACAAACCCGATAAAAAAAAAACATGTCCAAAGCATGGATACAATAAAAGCTTGCCAGTAACTTGGCGCACCCTGTATAATACCCACTCGTGTGAAGTTTACACCTATTAAAACCTTCCAGTCAGCATATTCAGCGGAAAATGTTATTTTACTAGCAAGAGGGAAATATTTTATGAAGCACGCTAAAGTTATGTTTTCAGTACACTGCAGGAATTTTGCACTGAAACGCTTTGTTCGACTCAATTTTCCATCTTTTTTTGCACATTTGCATTATGCTAACAACATAATATTGTGAACATCCTGTTTACTTTGTTTTCATTGCAGAAGAAAATGATTAACCTTACTAAGCTATTAACTAACTCATCATCTGCCTAGCCTTTTCCCAACTATGTAGGTATGTTGGAGTCTGCTTTCTGATTGATCAGATGAAGTCAAGTACCAAGTGTTTACACAGAGCCATTGACCTCCTCAACCTAAATTACCTGAGCAACTCAATACTCATGGTAAGAATTATTTTCAGTTTCTGCCTTCCCGTAACGACTGCCAAATATGTTCATATAACAGTCGTCAATGAAGGAGAAAAGCGAGGCACATGAAACAAAAGCGCTTCATTACATCAAAATGTTATTATTACAAAACTTTTTTGCTCTTATCCATTCTAAAAATGGAGACGAAAAAATATGAATCCAGCAATACGACTGGGGGCACAATAAATAATTAATTATGAGCGTCGCTAATGAGGGCGCGCCAAGTTTTTCAATTAAAATAATTTTCTTGCTCACTTCGTCTATTTTAGACGGAACCGTAGATACAGATGCTTGGGTCCGCCATTATGGAGAATGAGGGAGCCAGCAAGTTTAATAAAAATGTATTTTTGTGAACTGAGGGCCAAGACTTTAAAATATAGAACTTATATAGAACAAATCATCATCAGCCTTTTTTATCGTCCTCTCACACAGAGAAGGATTGGGCGTTAATCACCGATTCCAGACTTTATTATCAAGGTTTCCTCGAGATGATTTCCTTCACCTTTAATCAGTTATTTTGTAAAAGGTATATATGAGAAAGTTCTTACAACTGTTGCATTTTGGTACTTGCCTGACCTAGAATCAAACCCATATACCTACTTGATGTTGAGATGTTGATGTTGTATTTACTAGGCCACCACGACTTTATAAATACTGATTTATAACTCCAAAAACAATTTCTTCGTTGCATGCAAATCGTAGCGCACTATCGGCGTGTCAGTAACATCGGCGGGGCGGTAACATCGGCGCGCAGGTAACATGGCCGTCCATCATCCATAGACAGTCGATTTGTTCATCGAACGTTCGTTTGTCACGCAAAGGAAAACAAAGGATTATGCCTAGCACGTTTGTTGATTGGCGATCTGGCTAGGATTCGAGAAATAAGGTGAATTGTGAACTTTATTTTCGTCATCTGAACTGAAGGAGTAAGTATGCAACACTAAAAAGTATCGGTCGGACATTCGGTTTAGAAGTCCGTGCCAAAATAAACATAGCTAGACCCGCCTTTTTTGCTTTTTTGTGTTTTTAGAAGTTATTTGTGCCCATGATGAAAGACGTAAACATACATACGCTTATATTTTTCATTAAGAATTAATTCGTTTGAGTGAATAAATTAACTCTTGTGTAAACATTTTGTTAAACGATGATTTAGATCAAAGCCTTGCTTCAGGCGTTTTATTAGAATGAGGTAAAAATTGTACTGTTTGTTCGACACGATGTTGTCTGTTTATTTTGTAGTAAACATACATTTAAGGTTCCTGCTCTAATTCAAGATCGACATTTGTTTTTCGTACATTACGTAATTTGTCTAAATAAAAAATTGCCAAAACATTGCAATTTAATATATAAACAGATTCGTCAATATCGAATAACAGGTGACCATTAAACATGCCAATGTGAACAGTCCTGCGTGCGACAAACTTCATGGTCACCCCCAAATCACAGAGAGGAACCAAACCTATCCCAAACCGTTGTATTGACACAAACTATCCGACATATCCCGGATCTATCCCCAACTATCCAACATACGCGACAATTGTCCACCAAATCTGTTTAATGACGAGCTACTAATTAGGACTTGGTGTTAGCTCTGGCTGCCACCGTTTGCCAAACCAATTTTAATCAAGTTTTCCGGATAAAACGGATATTTCGGATATTCCGGATAATTACGCGGTCAACGTTTCGGAATGTATCCGCTAATTATTTTCGGTTTCTAATTGACATCGCTGTGGTAGGACGACGTTTAGTTTGTTTAATTGATTTTAAAATTAATTGAGATATCTGACGTTTTGTAACTTTGTTCGCTTGACTATAATTATCTAGCATTCTAACAAAATAACTTTCTTTTAACTTATTTTGACCACTGTTTTGCTTTGGTTGACCAATCCAAATAGGTAAATGACATCAAATAATTGATTGATTGTTGGACCAATCGACCAGGGTAAGTATCAAGTTGCCCGGGTGAGTTGAGGAGTAAGAGGTCATATAGGCGATCACTGCATGTTTGGAGTTCTGCTGCATTTGTTCAGACTCTAATCCAATCCCTACATAATTGAAAAATGACTGAGATGTTTTTTTTATTGGTTATTATTTATTTTTAAGAAGAAGGGAGATTATTGTTGTAAATTGGACTCTAGTAGGTATATTTAAGCTAAGGATTATTTGCAGGTCCAATAGACAAGTCAGTATTAAGCATCAATCAGGTGGGAGTGTAATTATAAGCTAATTAACATTAAGTAATTAGCGCGGCTAATGACTAATGGGACGTCTATAGACGTTATTGTTGTTTGCTCACAGATTACATAATACGCATGATTGTGTTTGTTGCTAGTTGACTTGCGCCGGATTTCTATAACCGATCTAAGATGGTGATTTACTAGACGTAGATATATTTATATGTAGATAGACTAACTTAGGGTTTGACATTAGCTCCATACAAGTTCACTTAAATTGCAATGAACAGACTGATCAAATCAATCAAATCAAAAATCATTTATTCAAACTTGGCTGCAAGACAGCACTTTTTGAACGTCAGGAATTTACATAAGACAGCCCCCAAAACGCCCACCCTTCACCACTTCCTATGTGTTATTGCTGGGAAGAAGAAATGGCGCAACAAACTCCCCAAAATGATACTTATCTACTCTATTTTAGTTAAGAAGAAACATTTTTTTTTTGTTATTTGTGCAGGCTCCGGAACTATGAAGATACCCACCAAAAAAGTTTTGTCTGTTTTCATTTATATTGAAATATTATTTTTACTTTTAACGTAATATTGATACTTTAAAAGAATTTTATTTCCAGAAGACTTGTTTACATAATGTTAAAAGTCATTTATATTTCTATAAATATCTAGATATATTCCTACAGCACCCATTTAACCGACCAGCATTACAAATCAATAAGCAAAGGTCAAATAAAAGTATCCTCTCCCAATAAATTCCCATCGTTCTGACCTTTTAAACTCGTTACAAAAGCCATCACCAAAAAGTTTGTTCTCGACCGGGATTTGAACCCGGGACCGCCCTTAGCAAGAATAATACCTACGAGCCAGCTTAATTGAGTCAACATTTTTTTGGTCAAATTCTGTTCTACATTTTTTGAATGGAATTGTAATAAAAAGGATCAGTGACTTTTAGTAGCCTTGTGTTTTTAATTGAGAAGGTAACATTTAAACAGTATTCTATTGTAAACATTATAGTCAAAAAAATAACAAATGATTTTAATTTATTCAAAATTGTTCCATCATCCTTCTCCCAACTATGTATGGGATCGGCTGATGAAACAGAGTACCAGTGCTTTGCATGGAGTGTCAAAATAACATTAGGCTGTACTTGCAAAGAAAATACATGAATACTCCATTTAAGTAGATACTTAAGTTAAGTTAAACCATCTTGCTATGACTTATTATATAAAAATTCATTTCAAACAGGATACGCAGCAAGAATCAATGTAAATACAATACAATTTCAATGTAAATACAATTGATGAAATAAGTCTTATAAAGATTGTTGATAGTTAAGTGCCTTCTCAACAGAGTAGGTGTAGTAAAATAAACTCGTAAGAAATATGGTAAAGTCTCCACGTGTCAGTACTTTAGTCATTTATTCATGGGCGACCTAGATTATACGCTAATTGCATTGCTTTATACTTTCTATTTATTATGGCGTACAATATTCCTTGTTGTTTTACCTCCATGTTATTATTTTACGAAGAATGGATAGTTAGAAGGCATAAATTATAAAGGTAAGTCATTCCCAAAAAACTCTTTCGCAACTGGGTACGCCATTGAACCAAGATTTGTTGCGAGTAAATCTCTTTTAAAGAATTAATTCACCGTGATCATTCCAACTTTTAGTTACAAAAATTGGGCTCGTCCGGGATTTGAACCCGGGACCTCTCGCACCCTAAGCGAAAATCATACCCCTAGACCAACGAGCCAGCTGATTGTTACGGCTAAATAATACTCTGCGATAGTAAAATATCTGATAGACACTACCTTTCACTTCGTCACTGATAAAGATCTTGCTTTTAAACGGCATTGCTATATTGGCATCTACTTACTTGCGTTTTAACTTTGAACCTGTAGCAAGACTTGAGAAGATAACTCTGTCCCTCTATAGCACTTTCACGTAAAAGTGTGATGGTGTTTCCCGATTTTTCCCGGATGAGGTCGAAACGGCTTGGAAAAGCCAGAACATAAACTTGAACACTACTGTGTTGCTGCTGTTTTTTTTTTAATAGGTGTGTAAATTAAAACTTCAAGTATCTTTTCTTTATACAATTTATGTAAATTTAAGACACGCGTACTAGCAAATTAAGTACAATAATTTTCCAAAAACCCTCAGTGAGAACAATCAATAACCATTGCTACGAATTGTCACTAGTATAATATCTTCTATCGACATAACTTGTCACTAAATATTCCGTCTATATGTCCCACTTACAGTAAACAGCGTATGTAAATAGATCTTACCTACTAATGGTAAGATCAATCAGTTACGTTCACAGAACAAACATCTTAAATTATAGCTGGTTATGTTTGTCTGTTCTATAAATACCTATATAATTTGATTATGTCCTTCAATTACCTATATGAAATTTTGAGATTTTATCTTTCATTAGCTCTTTCCCTTGATTCTGACACACGTCTCGAAGGAAAAATTCCCCGCACTCGGATGAAAATAAGCCTTTATGTCCTTTTTCAGGTCCTGAACTATGTGTGTATTTGTATTTACATCGGTTTGCTCTGAGCGCATCGGAAAGACTTACTTTTTATAGGTTTTATAGGTATAACGCGTTTTTATAGGTTAAATATTTATGCTAATTATATCTGTATAGTATGTGTAAGTGCGATATTTAATCGGTATCCATGCTCATTATTATATTCCTTCTGCCCATCCCAATTTCAATTGAAGTGGGTGCAGTATGTTTTCTTCATCCATATATCACTGTCTGATATCATCTCACAAGTAACATTCTTTTCAGACATATCGTATTTCATACAATCCCCCGTTGTACCCATAGCAGCATAATTCCGAAATGAAATGCAAAAAACATTAGATATGTTGTATAAAAATATTCAATGGAATAACCGCCATTCGTTATCGCAATGATAAATAATTTGTAATTTATGACATCTTATTTTATCTAATCCAGTAATCTTTATTGAGAGTTAACTAAGTAATAAAGTAGCAATGATTTATCACCTTTATATCTGAGGATAATTGTAACAAGCTTAAGTACAAAACAGTTTTAAAAACCAGATAGAATCAATTATTAAACTATCTTATACTTTGAACGTTCAACTTATGTCATTATTGCAGGAACTATTCAAGAAGTTTTTACTCGTAACTTTAAAAAATTGGGCTCGTCCGGGATTTGAACCCGGGACCTCTCGCACCCTAAGCGAAAATCATACCCCCAGACCAACGAGCCAGCTGACATACTGAACAGAATTGGTGACCATTATCAAACTCTCGTAGTGAAAGGTGACCTACATACATGCGTTTACGCATTCCACAACTAACGCTGACGTCACAAAACGTGTTTTAAATCGAAAGTATAAGCGTGATATAAATATTATGTATACTAATGCTACTGGGCTGTTAAGAAATTGAATGTGGATAGTTCATTTGTGCACGTTAGTAGCTGGCTCGTTGGTCTAGGGGTATGATTTTCGCTTAGGGTGCGAGAGGTCCCGGGTTCAAATCCCGGACGAGCCCAATCTTTTAACTGAGTATGCAATGCTTCTGGACAGTTGCTACTCTATCCTCCTACAGTAAAACTGATTGAAAAACTCGCAGTTGATGCTAATATTGCGAGTCACCTGCTCTTTTTTAAATATTATCTTTTTTAAAAAATTTTTAATCAATATGATTTTGAGATTCATCCAAAGTTGCAAGAATCACTTAAAGCACCAGCCTAAAATTTTTCCATGATAAAATTATGTACTGAGTCCCCTATTCTCCCTTCTTTCTTGTACTAAGTAGGTAACGCACCTGATTGCCCTTTTCGTAGGACATTCCCGTAAGGTAATTGTACGTCCTTTTAGATCCCTTCCGGATTCCTACCTCTATAAATCCCTTTCGTGATTCGTCTTATTACATCCTTTCTATATTACTAAATCAACGGAACTATGGCGAAAGGAAAAGGGGACTTGTAAGATGTTCCATTTTTTTTTGGCTTACAGGTGTACGATAAAATCTTTGGTAAGTTAAGTAGATTAGTTATTATGATACTCTTTAGTGCCTCTAGATTTAGTATTGTGAACATTTATTCTATCCTAATTTCTGATGGATAAAAGAAACCAATATTTAGGTCCCTTGAAAAAGTATACGGAACTCTTTTGTAGTCTTTTGTCAGCTCAGCAAGCCACAAGCAGATGGATGGAATATGATTTCCGGTGCCCTGAGATCCTCAAAGATATGACTTCATAATTGACGGGGCCTACCAGGGAAACTGTATCTGCGAGGGCCATCTGAATTGGTAACAAAATGACATGTGATTGATTAGCCAGAGTTTTTTAGATTGCATGTAAAACATACTAGGTGTTTTTAATATTTGATTGGTATGTATTAGTTCTTACAAGTATATATAGGTACTGTTATAGTATGTATGCATTCTTATCTTCGTGTCTACGTGCCATTATGTAATTATCTGAGTGAAAGGCGTACTATACAAGTTGCTCGGTGTCTTGAGTTTCGGTGTGATAGTCAGCTGGCTCGTTGGTCTAGGGGTATGATTTTCGCTTAGGGTGCGAGAGGTCCCGGGTTCAAATCCCGGACGAGCCCAATTTTTACTCGATTGATAGTATTTTTTTCGGCGGCATTCGTTATTCTGATCCACATCACCAAGACGCTTTCGAAACATTTTTTTAGGCAGGATAACTCATGAGGCCAAGTAAATGATAATGGCAATAATGTCCTATGGCATAAATATGTTCACCCACTCATAAAGCCCTGTAAATCTAAATTTCCTAATGGCATACCTAAATAACTTCACCCAATTATAAATCTGGTGAAACCGTTTATCGCCTCATTTAAGTCATCTAAAACTGTGAACGCATTAAATGTCTAATTTACTAATACAGCCTATACTATCTACATAGATAAGTATCATCTTTGAAATCCACGAATGGAATAAACATTACGTGACTTTTAACTCAATGCTACGTCACGTTATAAATTATAGCAAACACCAATTTAAGTGGAAAAAATGTCTTACAGTGTATAATTTTATCTCACTCGTCAGCTGGCTCGTTGGTCTAGGGGTATGATTTTCGCTTAGGGTGCGAGAGGTCCCGGGTTCAAATCCCGGACGAGCCCAAATCTTTTGACAAGTATCACAATGTTTCTTAGCAGGCTGTGTTAGTTAATGACCTACATTTGAGACGCATCGTAGACCATACTTCCTACGATGCAAACTACATTAAGTTAAAAACAGAAACGTCATACATGTTTGGTTATCGAAAGTTATCAGAATCAACTAATTCAATATCAAATTAATAGTTTAACTAATATTCTAGTTTACATGACCACGTTCCCCCACACTCATCAGAGACATTTTATGATTACTTAAGTCACAACTTAGTGACGGATTGTCAAAGAAATCCTTCACTAAAGAATGGCTTAAGTAACCAACCATTAAATGTCTCTGAGCGTGTCCATTTGACTTCACTTTATCTCGAATTTCGGATCAAAAATTTGAAAAAAAACCATATGATAAGAAATGCCTTTCTGGATGTGTAGCTAGTTAATAGGAAAGCTAGTAAAAATTGACTAGTTTTCGCCTATACAAGTCAATCTCATACTCCGTATTCTTTAAAAAATCCTTCAGTCTAAAAGAAAGGACTCTACTGTGGTTATAATTTTCTATTATTAATGCAGGCAACCAATTGTTCATCCACTACTTAAAAGTATATTCGAATGGCTGCTACTAAAGAAAAAAAACATTCGTGCTGTTTGAAAAACTCCAGCAAATACATTCATCGCTCAGATTTATTGAATTTTTTTACACTATCAAAGGCAAAAAAAAATAAAATCTATAATAGTAATTAAATTTTTACCCAACACATACACCAGCAAAATAACATTCTTTCCATTTTTCGTACAGAAATTACATTTCTCTTAGGTAAATAAGTAAACATACAAGTTTCATTTATAAATTGACTTCACAAAGGTGGGATTAACTCAAAATTTAACTGTCTGCCTTTGAACAAGACAGAGACACAATATACTGGTAAAATGTTATTACAAGATTTAAGAATAAAAAACACAACATTATATAAACGTTTAGACGATGTTTTAATTTTAAAGAATTTATCTGTTATACATATTATTATTTAATGTAAAAGACATTGCTATTGTTATTAAACTTTTAAAAAGTTATTCAATCCACTAGCTTTAATAAAAAATAAAAACCTATAATTTTCAAGATCGTAACATAACCTTTTAACATGTAAGTGCATGAAACAAATATGAAATAGTTTGACGAGAGCAAACATCTCAAGATTGCTCTCCATGTATGTCGATGTATTGATATGTAATAGGAAATGTCTAAACATTGTATGTAACTTATACCTTATATCCTTTGAAACAAAAAACACGTGCAATATGTCTTTTTGGGATAAACTCTTAACTTACTGCGCGGATTTTCATGCGACTTCTACTTAAAAATAAAGTGATTCATAAGAAAAGGTGCAAACACCTCTAGTCCAACCCCTTACCGCTGGCCTATGTACCTAAAATATGTTTGTGTATTTGTACTTATAAAGGGTAAAAACTCCAATGAAAGTGAAATTGGCATACCCATAGGTAATATAAAGCCTGAAAAATATACGTAGGCTACTTTTTATCCAGATGGCCCTAGTAGTGGTAAATAGCCAGTCTTTCATAATTTCTAAAAGCAAATTCTACACCTAAAAGCAATTTCACAAGTGCGGTTTCAGCGTGTACTGAAAACTAATAAACCTGTAAACTGTTGACTCGTAATTTCGGATTTCATTGGTTTAGCCAAAGTTAGGCGATTGGGCACCAAAGCTTGGGCTTAGTATTGGAGAGGGCTATTGTGAAACCACTATCGGACAAATCTATTAGAAGGATTAGATACCTAAATAAGGATTGCATTATTCTATTGTAAGAAAGTTTGTGGAATTATTGGGTGATTTGTAGTTTTTAGTAGTTTTAATTGTTCTGTAGCTGGTGATATTAAGCATTAAGTAATACAAAGAATAAAAAAAGAGGCTGCGCATCCTTACCTATAGTAGTATGACGCTTGTGTGTTTGCACACGCTTATCTAAGAAACTTCTTATTCATAAGGTAATTTGAAAAATAGTCGAGGTTAGATGGATATGTAATTTTTTGATCCTATTGTGTGAAGTATTTATTTTGGAAAAGGAGTAAAGCTACAAAAATAACTAATAACAAATAATGATTTTTCAAAGCATTACTGCCCTATTTCCATCATTCACATGTCGATTCCACAGAAAATTAAAGTAGGTACAAACTAAATTTCCACATCCAAAGCGGCATTTAAACAGCTAAACTCAATAATATCGAATTATAACTAAACCTACTAAACCCGCTATTGATACAAAATACAATTTGAATGGTACAGTAATAACTGCAAATAATATTCCGTCGCAGCATCAAAACAAATATAGTTCGATGCAACGTTGTATCTTTGAAAAGCAAATATGGTGGCATAAGGCTGGGCGCATGCGAGATTGCTTTTTGCAAGGATTAACGGAACTATACGATTTATTGCTACACTACCATTTTTATTAGAAAGATCTAAGAAAATGATGCATAGACTATATCACAAAGAACTATACTGAAGTAAGAAATAAAAACAACGAATAAAAGGAGAAATAAAAGAGTACTGACAGAAGAGATAAGAGGAATTATTTTGACACACAAGCGAAACGAACCTCACTCAGGTTAATACTGCGAACCTATGGGTAACAGAGTTTTAACAAAGTATATTATTCTTGCTGATTATATGTTGGTATACAATTTGTAAAGACACATTGCCTGAATAATTACATGAGTAAATAGAGGGAGGATGCTTTATTGACGAGTCACAAAGGTTTGGAGATGGAAAATATACTACGCCGAATTGAAATTATAGGACAGGACCGGAAGAAGAAATTATTTAGATTACACATTCAAAATAACTTAAAGACTAATTGATAACGATTTGAAAAATAAAACTGCCAGAATAAACCAATATTGGTCGTGAAAGATTTGAAGAAACAAATGACGCTTTTAACATTTCCTTCGGGTATCGAAAATGATCGTTGCTAAAAATTTGGGCTCGTCCGGGATTTGAACCCGGGACCTCTCGCACCCTAAGCGAAAATCATACCCCTAGACCAACGAGCCGCTTGTGTGTTGTTGTAAAACATACGTACAGACCAAAGATTATTCGGCCTTTGTAACGCCTTTCACTAAATTAAGCAATATAGATAAAAGTATTACTTAATCAATATCGTCTGGTTATTATATCACGAAATATCAAAGTAATCACAGAGCAATAAAAACTGCAAATCCTCTATTAGATAGGGCTCGTTAGAATGTATGTATGGCTATGGCTTTAATAGAATTGGGTTTTATGAATCGATGCACGTAATAATAATTTCGCTGGGATAAAAACGTGAATTTGATACTCTTTGTTACTCTTCAATTGTTACTCTTTCACGATCTACGAATTGGATAAAACACTACATAATAATTTTTTGAAGATTTTACGTCATAATAATTTATAAGCTATTAATCATCATTAATTTAAGAGCCCAGCTCTTGTCGGTGCAGCTCCTTCCATTTACACCTATCTAGCGCCAACTCCTGAACTTCCTTATACGTCACAACCTTCACCTTTTCTTTAATTTGCTTGAAGCTATTATTCCGGTTAAAATCATGAGGAAGTGCCACTTTTACATAAAGCAAGAATAAACAATTTTATCCAATTAACTTTTTGAATATGAAATGTCGCCAATTCGCGTATCAAAAGTCGTTCTGTTTGTAACGTGCCTAAAACAAACATATTTCAACTAGCAATATCGTGTTCGGTGACGATCTTTTTTGTAAACACTCAATAGATGGACACCTGGTGCTAGATAAAAGTAGAAAGTATTGCAGAATAACGAATTGAAATGTTATCGACGAGTTGTTATGGATCAACCTTAAAAGTTCACAACATTGTTATAAATATCATTAATATACCTAAGTGCTTTAGCAACATCCTCCTTCCTAATATTAATTATAAAATCCATAATTACCTTAAAGCGAAAGTAACATTGTTTGTTTGGATATCCGCTTTTCACGCCAAAACTATAAGACCTAATGTTTAGTTCACAGAGATTGTAGTCTAAGAAAGGCCATAGGCTACTTTTTATTTAGAGGCGGGAAGTGTTTAGTTTTCTCCTGCAACTTCCTCGAGGAATATATTTATAGTGAGATAATAACAGATAGTCATACACGTGATTATTATATAAGGCGTGATAGTGAAAGGCAATCATTAGTCGCGAACTCCTACGTATATTTTGGACACCTATCAGCTGGCTCGTTGGTCTAGGGGTATGATTTTCGCTTAGGGTGCGAGAGGTCCCGGGTTCAAATCCCGGACGAGCCCAATTTTTTAAGTACTTTCAATACTTAGTAATTACCTACCCTACCTAAGTTTTCTTACCACGTGCATGTAGCATATGTTGGCAAACCACATATTTTTTTAAGTATTTAATGTTTGGTGCATGTGATCTCATAGTAGAATTGCATCCTGCATCCAAGCCTCATTTTATTATCTTACGGATTTATCACGAAGACTTTTGGCTAGCTCTCTTGAAAACATTATTCCAAGACCAGAAAAACACTGGGCTCACTAATAATAATGAGACAGAGTTCTAACCATGATTTCTAAAAAAAAACAGAATTAATAATTCACCAAAATGCTCACACACACCACAAAGGTTTTACCTAAAACTGCATAGCAGCAAGACGCCGACAGTTTAGCAATGCAAATGGCCGGCGCCGAGTCAGCTTGCAAGTGTCACTATCTTTCAGCTAAAATACGAATATAGTGGTATAAAGAGCCCCTTGACGTCCCAACCTTAAACCGGAATATTGTTTGTGAACCATGTTTTAGTAAAACGGGCTAATCTTCATTCTCTCTGCAATTCTGATTGTGTTTGGTGTACTGGTATTCTCTTTAGCAGGTAATACCTACTGGTATCCTTTAGTCATTGTCCTGTATCGCTAAAGGGAATGCAGATTTGTAATAATAGCTTTAAGACCTATTGTTGGCTATAGTGTAGACGGCTGTATTCCAAGGAGATCAGTCAGGTGTGCAAGATATAATAGAGTAAATATAGATGCACCCTCTATTGGTTTACTTTCATAGTAAGATAAGAAAGATATCAGGCTTAAGACTTACAGGTTTAATATCCCACGGGGTGAACTACCCGAATGCCCCGAATGAGAGCTAGTTTGAAAAAGTTTCCTCGAAGCGATTTCAGCCCGAACCGGGAATCCGAGACCAATAGGCAGACTGTATCTATTTCATTTCTATTGCACTAGTTTACTGTTTCGGAGATCTTAATGGTCATGAAAAACTATTGCAGTAGGTATTGAATTGCACTCGGAAATCATCCTGGCAGCGTAGCTTACGAATTCTGTAAATTCAATCAATGTTAGACTTTGAAGTACATTTTACAACATGGATTCAGCTTATCTCAAACATTTTTCTTCTATAAATCCATATTAAAATATTCCCATTCCCGTACTGAAAAAAAAAAACAGTGTTAGGTAATCCATTTATCGATGAGCCTAATATCAACTTTTTGTTCGAAAACTGGGAGACGCTAGTTCCAGATAATTTCAAACTAGCCTTAACTACCTTTGTAAATGACAAAGACAATCAACTACTAAATGTCAAGTGGGTACTTCAAATTAATAAACCGCTTCTGGCCATTTCCACAGTTCACTTGATAGCTCCAACAATGCCTCTGTATATTAACCAGATAAAACAATTATTTTCAATCCTTTAATAAGCCGTTATAAATTTTACCATTTTTACTGTAAAGGCCTTTTATAAAATGGCGGTTATGAACCTTAACAATATCAGAATATCTATAACAAAACAGTGAAATTAATCGTTTCATTCAGTTCCGTCACCACGCGAGACCGTTCAGATAAAACAACAAAGCGTACATATAAATCATTTTTTATTGAAAGCGAGGGTATTCGGAAATTTCAGCGGGTTGATAAAAATGTTTTATGATAACATTGTTTAACGTTTCCGAGGAGATTATGTATGTTATTCATGGTATTACTTATCAGGTAACCGGGCTTGTATTGTTTTAGCTTTGTGTTTGATATTGACCTTTGCAGCTATATTTTAGGTACTTTAAGCACATTTATCTTTCGGTATTACTTTTCCCACGATTGTTATTTTTTGTTTGAATTCTAGGCTGAACGCACCAAATTTTATTTTTTTTGCGCTATATCTGCAGTATCAAATTCTATGCCTAGTAAAAGTTGTCAGCAGATTTTCATAACTGTCTTTACATGGACCAAAAACATCTCTCACTGGTCCTTTTATACGCAGATCGTAAAAAAATTCAAACTGACAAACATGATGACGCAGCTCTAATTTCTGAAAGAATACTCCCTTCAATTTTGCCCGGTTTATTGTTGACAAAACTGGGCCAGCTCGCCTTACTTGCAATATGTTATACGGCACATCACTCTTATACCATGTCCCACAACATTTTCCGCGTGAATGCTCCACCTAACATTGTGGCCAAATGGAGATTTTACGATGTCACTAAAATTATTATTGTTGTCCAACATCATAATGGATGTGACCAGCGTATTTTTTACTCCGATGCTCACTAAAATAGTGGAGTGAAAATATCTAGGTATAGTTTCGTTGTTACGTTATTGGAAAATCATGTCTCGTGACGTCTCGTCTGCTTCTAAATTACAGCTGTGGCGAAAGCTTTGTGGAATAAAATTGAATCAAAAATGAACGTGTAGAGTTTTATATTGTTAACTATTTTCTATATTTTCTCAAGTCAAGCGCTCTCCAAAAACTATTATCTGGTCGAGCAGTATGGCTGCCTATGCTACGATAAGCTTATGTACGAGTGGACTAAATAGTCTGATGACGATCTTAACTGCAATGGAGTCACAGCTTCGGTTTATACCAAGTGGAAGACTTGTCACACAGACGGTGTTCAATACGACCAGGCTTTAGATCTCTGCTAAGGTGGAAGGACCAAATCAAGGCTGCAGTTATCAATCCATGCACGAGTGCACATGCAAAGCAAAAGTCGATGCAGTTCTATGCCGAATAACTTAGTCACACGTTGCACAGAAAATTATGGGCGAAAAAGGAATCACAGAATTTTTTTTATTGAGACCAGATGTTTCCTGTGGTTTTAGCTACTTTATGTACGCGGAGTTTTTTATATAGCTTAAGTACTAAATCTTAATTGGTTTACAGTTTTGAGCACATAACAATACTAAAGTGAGTAATGTTTATCGAAAAAAAAAAAAATATTTCTAATTAATGAAGATTTAAGTCTCTGCCCAAATATTTGCAGTTCTAATTATTCTAATATTCCACGTCAGAAACCAAAAGACAGATGTTAGATAACTTATTACATACAATTTACTCCGTAGCAAGAAGAAGATCATTTCAATTCAATTAAAGATAAGAAGAAGCACTTAAGAATTTGTAGACTCTCCGTTTTTATTTCGGTACACTAAAACATCTGTCATTTGTTCTAAAGAGAGGCTTTTTAGACTTCTTTTCAGCCAGTCACTAATGACATCGGAGTCATTATGAAAATTGCACACATTCTGACAAACTAATGAAGGCAATAAGTTATCATTTACTTTTTCTGCACTCAAAACCATTAGTGTTTTATGTTGAAAAATAATTACATCCATTATTACAATCAAAAGAATCATTAGGTTTGTTCAATTAGTGTTTAGTAGAAGAAAATAAATTAGTTTAAGAACGTAAGGACTAAAACTAATTTTGCAATGTTAAAATGAAGAGATTTTATGTTCTTCTGGTCCACTTTGAAAATTTTAAATTTTAGTATTTATTAAACCCATACGTTTATGTTTTTTACATAGTTACTTAATTATTAAAAATGACAACTTTTCGAAGGCTTATTTCAAACCTGTCACAGTATTTAAATTTATTGTTCCTATTGCTCGTTCTAGTGACTTATACCGTTTATTCGTCGGTATCCCGGGGTTGCAGCGACGAATGGAAATGACTTGGCCATTTATAGTCATCGAATCACCTCCCTTCGGTGATTTATTGGTTTAAGCCTTTGGATAGCTGGACCTTTGATGTAGTTTAGTTTTGCATAGTTTCGTTTTCGAAAAATAGTGTTTTTGTGTATTATTTTTCCATCCACCCCTTAGTTGATTTTTGTCGAATAACAAGACAAGAAAGAGTCAAAGAATGTTAACAATTTTGATCTTTTAACAATAAGATTATATTAAACAAAGTAAATTGAAATACTTTTAACAGGAAAGGCTGACAAGAATTACGGAAAAACTTAAAAATATAGATTCAGATTTTCTTTTCAAATACTGTCGAAAAATATCGAGATCCCAAAAGCGTTTGACGAACACCTGAACATTTGTCACCCAGCGCAAAACTTTGACGATTTATGTGGACATACATCAGTTTATTTGCAAGTCAGCTCAGCCTAGATAACATTTCAGCCTAAAGGCCTAAACATAGAACCAAATGAGCCGTGAAGGAATCAGGATTACTGAAATGTCAAGGGATTTTAACGATATTCAGCTGATGGTGATGTAATATTTTCTGAAAGACCTTTTAAAGTTCTCAAAAAATGCAAATTGGTATGAGAACAAACTAGTGATTAAGTAGTTAAAGTTTTAAAACTTTTCTTATTTTACAGTCGTTAGATAACATCGAGTTAGTTATTGGCAGAATATACCTACTAATCTCTCTCCGGTCGTGTCGGATTGCCGTCCCATCGGGCAATGAGAGTGAAGGAATAGTGAGTACACCTGTGTCTGCGCAAATGCTTGTGCACTAGGGTAATATGTTCTGCGCTGTTGGCTAATCTCCTTACACGAGAACAGCCGCCGTAGCCGATATCGGTTAGGAGGACATCATACTGAACCACAGCATTTTGTTAATATGTAGGTCCCTCCTCCCTCCGAGCCTTTTTCCCAAGCTATGTTGGGGTCGGCTTCCAGTCTAACCGGATTCAGCTGAGTACCAGTGCTTTACAAGAAGCGACTGCCTATCTGACCTCCTCAACCCAGTTACCCGGGCAACCCGATACCCCCTGGTTAGACTGGTGTCAGACTTACTGGCTTCTGACTACCCGTAACGACTGCCAAGGATGTTTCAATGACAGCCGGGACCTACAGTTTAACGTGCCATCCGAAACACAGTCATTGGTGTCTAAGATATACTTAGAAAGTACATACAAACTAGGAAAGTTGCATTGGTACTTGCCTGACCTGGAATCGAACCCGCGCCCTCATACTCGAGAGGTTGGTTCGTTGCCCACTAGGCCACCACGACTTTTTGTTAATATGTAGGTATTGAGTAAAATTACTATAATTTTTGAAACATTTTCTTCAGATTAAATGAGTCATTTTACACTCACCTTTAGACGATTACAAATAAAAATCTCTAAACTCATATATAAATAAAACGTGATCCAATACTCAAGCGCATCCAATACATATCTACCAGCATCATATTTCAGCCACCGAGACATCCAGTTACGATATAACGAGGAATCCTGTACTTTATGCCCCTAGTACGTTGAACTGACTGCTCACTTCAGTTCCATTGGTTTTCAATAAGATTTGCAATGCCGAATGCTGTATTATAATGCCTCCCAAAAAAGGATGAGGAATATGAAGATCTTAATTGGGTAATTGGGATATGATTTTCTGTACTCTACCTCTAAATCGTATTTTTCGAAGCGTGCTCGAAGAACATGGCCTATTGAGTTTGAAAAGAGTAGAGTTATGGTATAGGGAGTTTCTTGCCAGTTCATCTCCATAAGATCTGACTAGTTGAGTGTATTAAAATCTACAATCTGACGATGTTGAAAAGTATTTAGTATACTCTTTCCATTCAATATGAGCCATCATTCATACGTCTAAATACCATTCATATATAAAAGAACAGAAACTCTATGAACCTTGTTACTCCATCATTTTGAAGCATTGAACTATTAGTAAACTTATTCGGTAAGATCAAAGCGTTCACCTGGGTACCTTATCTCCTTACTTTGATAGTTCTTTCTGTACCCTTTTATTCGATCAAAGGGCACATATTTGTATTATAAGTTTATTTTGAAAGCTACGTTCGAAAGATCAGACGTGTTTTTGAAACTAGTTTGCATATTAAATGTTTCTGAGGATTGTTTACTTTAGGTATAGCTTTGGTAGGAGTATTTCAAAAAGTAAGATACTGGCTCATTAGAAATTTTTGTCAAGCTGAAAGATATAAAAATAAATAAGTATTGCACGAAGCAAAAACTCAAATGTTGAGATTAACAGCTGTTGCACATAAAAAGTTGAAACTCCAACATTCAGTATTCAGTCGCTGACTGCAGCTCAAAGTGCTAATTAATAAAGTATCAACATTTTGTTTACGAACTAACTTAAACTGCGAGATAGTTGGCAAAGACCGAGTGTGAAGATGAACGTTAATTAAATAGCGCCAAAAACTTCTTCAAGTAGCTTTGGAAATCACCAGAACGTTAAAATGTATACAACTAGATCAACTAGATGTCCCCCGCGGATTCAAGGATAATCATTTTCTGCAACGGAGTAAAACATAGCCTATTTCTCAGTGCTTGAGTTTTGTTTAAATCAGTTGAGTAGTTTTGGCTTGAAACAGTTAAAAGTATAAAAAAAATAAAACATTTCATTATTTTCGATTCAACAACAGCTTCAACACATCTTTTCCCCTCAAAACCTTATGGTTTCAAAACCTGATGGTTTCAGTACCGTGATGGGGAAACAAAAGCACAACATATGAAGTTATGATTAAAAACTAAACACAGTAAAATAATTCCTTTAGACAACAAAATTTCCTCAATAAAATAAAAAAATATCTCTGAAATATTAAATTTTCATCCACAGACGACGAAATATAATGAGAAGGCAACTTGTTTTAATGAACTTTATATTGAGTGCTATGCAAAAGATGGGTAGGAGTATGCTAATTAGGATCGCATCAAAGCCTTTATCTATGCTCTTTGGTAGTAAATTCGCTACTATGCTTCGTGGCTAGCTCGTAATGAATGCTACTAGGCTTTATCTTTGCATGATTTGCTAAGTTAATTAGTCAAGCCTCTAGATGTATCTCTGTTACGTAATGCTCTGGAAATATTATTTCGTTTTATTTAGTTTGTGTTACGAAAACCTTTAGAACATATATTTTTATATTTGTTTCTCTTATTGTTACACACACGACACTTTCTGCACTACCTACTATATAGATGTTATTTGCCTAAGTTTTCTTATTACTATTAATTTAATTCAATACCTAGTCCCATTAGATACCCAATTACATAAATCAATTCTGATATTCCTCTTACCCCGACTTTGACATTAAATCGCTTATATCAGGTGTACAGTGATTTTGCAATTTTGCTGACCATGGTTGATCTTATGTAATCGTTTTATCAAATAACATTCATACCATTATTTAGTATGCGATAGCATTTCACACTGGGTATTAAATTATTTAGAGCACCGATACGTTCCCCAATTGAGCATAAATTTAAAGGCAAAAGGGATATTGTATAGTTGACACAAATGTTTATTTTTGTTGAGTCCACATTTAATATACATATATTTGGACGATATAATATTCTGTCGTTATTGCTTTACTAGGTACCATTTTGAATAACTATTTAATTTATCTTGACAAAATATAGTCATGTAATACATATATATTATTCTAGATAGATAATTATCTATTAATAGTCAAAATGAAATTGATTTTTTACATAACTTTTATTCATGCAAGATGGTAAAAAGCCAAATCTCAAAAATTCGTTACAAAATAATCCGCACCCAACATACGTAAAGAAAATCCATTTTTAGCTAATAGTGAAGATCGAAAAAAATCATTCCCATACTCAACATGTAATAGGGCACTCAGATTCTCTTGTAATATAATTATTAGCGATAATTCCCTCTTCTGAACACGTAGAAGGGTGGCTCGGGGCACTTATGCAGAGGGCTCCTTGACATTTCACTTGGATAGCACGCCAATTTCTTGCTCATTCAACTTGATTAATCAATTAAGATAAAATGAATATGGTTTTTTGGGAGCTTATTAATTTCGTCTGTACACTGGATGTATGTATCTTATATCGTATACCTCTAGAAGGTAAATAAGATCAAATAGAAGATATTTATTAGCTAGAGGGTACCTACAATTCATAAATTTCGCTTTTGTATAAATACGTATTTCAAGGAAGCAGAAATACTCATCTTGCTTTCTCAATCACTAATCTCAAATCGCAACATCGCATAATAACAAACTATGTAAAAATGTTCAAAATAGTAAATACTAAAGAAACATGCATTGTAACAGCAATACGGCAACTATTTGAATCAGTTATTGGTATTGGATCGGGTCGAGCGGCGCCATTAACATTGTAAATCAAATTAAACCCGGCGAGCAAATGATAAAGTGTCCTGACGCCCCGTACTTTGGTACATGCTTCTAAAGCTATATGTATTTGAAGTAATTTCGATTTTAGTATCAACATTTTGTATAATATCAGGATCGGGAGTGGGCGTAGAGGAAATAACGTCATAATTAGATATGTTTAATATCCCAAAATTGTGTGAGCTGTAATTTCACCAGCCAATAGGCCAGACCTGTCAACAGCTTCATTATTGCAAACCAAAGCGATAAACTAAGGTTTTCCATCCATATCCCACACATAGCTACACAGCCAAAACGCCTAATACTAACCGCAAACTAACCATAACAATAAACAATTTCAGATTGGACGGTGCCATGAAACCACACGTCTGAAAATCCGGTCTCTCCTAATCAGATCCCGATTTATGGAAGAGCCCAAAATTGCCAATGAAATACGAACTTTACACCTTATGGAATACAGTCAACTATTCAGTGGCACAGTCGAGAATATTTTCACAATTTCCAATTAAAATTAGACTTTAGAATTAGAGCATTTGAAGCGGAATTTTCTTTATCAAAAAGTTATTATTATGTCTGTCCGTATATTAGTTCAGTGTGGATGAGTATATTTTCCTATTCACATGTTTAACTTTGCCAGTTATTTGGGAGTTCTTGTTTATTATCCTAAAGGGTACGCCGACTAAATTGAAAACGAATGAACCATCCATGTTTTAATTAAAATGGTAGATATAAAATGTAATGCGAATAGAATACTACAACTGTTTAAAGTTTCAATAGTTGTAGTTAATGAATAAGCTTATACAATGAAAAATTTGATACAAACAGTAGATGTAAAGAAGTTGAATAACAGACTAGAAGATAGACATAAAGTAATAAACTGGACTCACAAAAAGATTTCCGCCAAATATCTCTGCAATCACAAAACGCAAACAATATACCGAAGATGATAGTTCTAATAATCATGAAACATAACTATCAGATACATACAGCATGCTCACGGACATTTGCGGTGACGTAGCATGCGTGACGACCGCAGACGTGACCGCGGAATGCGCATCGTTGACGGACGGTAACGTCAAATGGACGGCGAGAATGTCCGACGATATAATTGTTAACGTGACTTATGGTTTGGTGTTTTCTGAGTAATTTTTTCTGGGTTTGTTTCTTGGGTTTTATCTGTATTTGTTATAGGAGTAGTTTCTGAAATTTTCTTTTAAGATAATGGTTAGGTTCTTGGTAAGGTCGTGTTTAACAAATGGTGTACTGTTTTCTTTCATTACAATTCAGTCTATTAAAATTTCTGTCACGGTTAACCGTTTGCTAAATTACTTATTTTGATGAATTGAATTAAATTTTTAAAGTTAATTATCAATTTCATTTATCACAATTAATACACCGCCAAATTTCTCAAAAATCGCTTTCACATTTAACTTTTCTGCCTCTGCAACAACAATTTTATTTTCAAGCAAATTAATTTCGCTCGTGTCATTGGCTTCCACGCATCGTTTGCACCAATGATTAATGCTGCCAGTTTTTTCGCTCACCTGATGTTAAATGGACCATTGACTAAGCAGATATAATCCATCAGACTCTGATAATGCCGTGTCGTTTGGGATGCGGGCACATGGGTCATGGGATGTGACCGGGCCATTTGTTGCTATGGGGTTTTGGCAAGAAACCAAATTCATTCAAATCATATTTTGTGCATAATATTCAAATAATGGTATCTATTAAAATTCAATATAATTCATATAATTATTTGTTGAAAGTCTACTTTTCACTTTTCAGAATCGATTAACTAAAGACTAAGAACAATAGTAAAAAGACTGAAGGATTAACTTAGTGTTCACACAAACCTCTGAACGTCTACATGTAAACGAAACAAAAGTAATGAACTCAATATTTCTCATAACGATATTTCTTGTTTCAAATTCACGAAGGAAAATTAGGTGCAAATCCTGTAGTCCCGCCTAGTAAACTTCAAAGCACTTTAACTGCTAAGAAGTTGGCGCCATTATTCAGACTGAAGTTGTCCGTCAAAGTGAAGTAAAGGTGTGTCTTGAGTACCATTGGATTGAAATTTAAAATGCAGCAAGAAAATATTTTACTGAAAGTAAAGTAAAGGAAGGATATTCAAATTATGGACGAGAACGTAGAACGCTTTATACTACTAAGTTACAATGGCATACTAATATACGAAGCTTGTACTCAATTATTATGTGTGGCAAAAACAGAAAGTTTTTATCAAGCTGTAACCATAGAGTACACATGTATTTCTACATCATTCAAGAGAGGTAAAAACAAAGCAAACATTTTAATAAAACAACACTGGTGGGAGAAAACGTGTTCCACATTATTTTCACATCTAAACAAAACAAAAGCCTGAAACATCCAAAATGCACAAAAACCCTTTAGAAAGTCACAAAGCGTCAAACAAAATTGTATTTATTATGAATTAGAGAACGTAAACGCACATTACTTATTCACTTACAAAGAAAAAACTTTTCGTACGATCTTCATCCCATTATGAATATACAAAGAGAATTTCACAGATGCTGCTTTATTCTTTCTTATTTGAATATTTTCTTTGTATGCTTGGAATTTGCCAGGTTGATCCAGGAAGAAAAATATGTGTTGATGGGGTGGTAGAAGAGCTAAGGTTTTTGGTCAAAAATAGGGATTTTTTGGAACTCTTTGTGGAATTTATGCGGTTATTTTTCGATAAATAATGGGAATGTGATCAAATTCCAAACACAATTTGGTCAAATACCTTACTATAACCACAAGTTCAGCTTTTATAAAACGTTTTTTTTTTTTTTTTTTTACAATTCTCCCTTAAAATAAGGTACGCCCATTTGTTTATTGTTCTAAAAACATTGGAACCATACCCTTTCATTCAAATCAACCGCGTCAATGTTTAAATAATTTCAAAACGTCGAGTTGTTACAAATGGTTACCCCAATAAAGTGCCATTAGGAACCCCTACATAGAAATTGCTCGATAAGTACCCATTCTCGGACATTTACCCTCAAAATGTTCAAAGCAGTTTTATGTAAAAAGTGGGGTTTTTATAGCTCCAACGCCTTCGTAATAACATGCTCAGATTGGAACTTTTTATTAAACGTTCGTATATTCAATAAGAATCTCAATGCTTTAGGCCAGTAAGGGAAAGTCGTGATTGAAGTACTTAAAGTTTTCAAAGTGATATATTTGTAAAAGATTTTGAAACAGAATTTTTGTTTGACTTCACGATAATAGGAATATGCCTATAGTTTTGGAAAACCAATACTATTTCTCTAACTTACCAAATCTGACAAAGTGACCCTGTGACAACACGACTAATTTACTAAAAGTACTCAAAATTACCAAATCTGACAAATTAGCAAGACTGTCAAATCACACACACTCTATCACAAAATATCATATAATTATAATTTATATAATCTATAGACACAACCATTTCAAAATAAAAGCACTGTAACAATAAAAACAGGTCATACATGACTAAGTTGATCCCCAAAGAACATGAGCAACAGATTCATTAAATACTGATTGATCTCAAAATATATCCCTATAGAAGCCTAACGGGGGTATAAATAAAACATTTTGAATACACGCGCCGAACGAATAATGATATGTGTCACCAGAGATTTGAGCTCAGTAAATATACTTGATCTGACAATCTTGGAGAGGGGACTTAAATGAAACGTTATACTTGTTTGTTTATTGGTACAAAATGGTTACGTTTTTGGATCTTAAAGTGATTATGTATGCTCTTATTTGGTAGCTACAAATATGCTATTTTGAAAACCTGCAACTTACCTACCCATTAAGCTACTAGCAGTTTCCAGTAGTAAGTTTTATCATATCAATATTCACTTTAATAAAAGAAAATGACATCATGTTATACTTAACCCTCGAAATTATAATAGCTTGCAGTAAACTTTTTAGTTACTAGTTTTATTAGTTTCTGATTATCGGAAATGATCAAAACATCGGCAGTTATGAGCCCACTACGATATTTATTGCGACAGCACTACCAAGATGAGTGTCATCCAATAGGAAGACAAGCTCTATAATACTCGTAAAGCTGCAACCGACATTTGATCTACGTCGATAAAAAGACATCCATAACAAGTGCACTCTCATAACATCGATCGACATTCGACATCGCCTGACATCAAGTAAAAAACCAATCGACATTTTGTCCGACTCGTCCGGACTACATCCTTCCATTCAAATATCCATCCATAGATTTATCGTTTGACATCGAGAGCAAAAGTCTGTTTTGGGTATCAAATGTTACTCAATTGAAATCAATTTTTTATTTCACACCAAGTATGATTGAATTACGATTGATAAGCCAGAGTATGGATGTCTTCTGAACAAAATCTTCGAATTCCTATCACTTAAGCTTCATATAAACATCCCGACTCAAAGAACATGAATTTATGTTACAAAAAAAACGCAATCGTCTATATCGAGGAATATAATTTTATGAGATATTTTATGGCAAACTGAAATTCATGTGGCACCCTAAAATTTTTACGTCCCACTGTCTGTATCGGGCTGTATCCCATAAAACGGATCATGCGTGAGAGAAGCTGTAAAATTGTGGGCTATCTTTTTATTGTGAACGTCTTATTTGAACAATGCGACTTAGATGAAGTTATATGGACAGGTTCAGTGAGGAATTTTTAGGTTTTTATCTAGTGTTGTTTAGTTATCTTTACGGTCTAGTTGCTTTTATCTTGCACACATGCAAGATTATTAAATGATTTATGAATACGTGTAGTTGTTTTACAGTATTTGATTTTATTAGTTATTGATCATAGTCCCAATGACCTTTATTCGCCTTTGCAAATCATTTATTCTATTTAACAACAAAAAATCTGTATCGGGTATATTTCTGTGATATTTGACAAAGAACATGATAAAATAATGTTTTATTCGAATGGGGATCCTTCTTTATTAGATACTAGCTTTTGCCCGCGACTTCGTTCGGCATGGAATAGTGGACGTCTGGCATATTTTTAGTTTGACCAATAGATGGCTGCTATATGTCCGGAATAAATTTTTATTTTTAATTTTTATATATTTTTTTTTTTAATAAAAACTATCCTATGTCCTTTCTCAAGTTCCAAACTATGTCTGTACCAAATTTCACACAAATCGGTTCAGTAGTTTAGGCGTGAAGAAAAGACAGACAGACAGACAGACAGACAGACAGACAGAGTTACTTTCACATTTATAATATTAGTTAGGATAACTACTCTTCATGCTATCTTCTTAGAACTACATTTCAAAAACAGTCAATAAAACAAGCAAGTCTTCTCCACAATTTTGTCAACACAGTTCTTTAATTCCATAGGACTTTAACTCGACTACGACAAACGTTAGTGCAACGTACAACCAGTAGCAATTTTCATTTAATCCTTTTGTTTAGTAGTTAGCTGTGTCTGGGAAACTAGCGACTGTTCGTTGAATTCCAGAGGATCCAACTTACTACTTTGTGTTGAAACGGTTTGTGTTTTATGCAAGACAGTTGCATCTGGCAATTTTGTTACCCGTGTGCCGTTTGTGTGAAGATGTTTTAGTTACGTGCTTTTGATAAAGGTAAATTGGGTATTTCAGGTAAACAAATAGCAATTTTATTAAAATAAAATATTAATTGGATTAACTTTGAAACAGCTTTAAATATTTACAAAGATATTAAACGCTTCAACAGTTTTTGTTACAGTTTAACCTTACATTACTAACCAATTAACGTTTCAAAAAATAACAAAGTCACCATGAAAAAGTACAACACAAATAAACCACGTGTATGACCCACTCAATCGCAAAAGTAGTTCTCTAATACCACGTAACTAAAGGAGGTAGCACTTCAGAAAATAGGAGAACAAGTTGTCACTTCCGTTATATCACGCGTGTTTATGATAGCCGCTCAGGGATCGGTGGGTTGTTAAAAATATTCTCTCACAAGGAAAACGCCGTGTTTATCCGCTAAAGGGTTCTTGAACCGAAACCTCTTACTTCTGATAGCATTGATGGAATATGATGAAACGGATCACTTTGCTAAAAATTAATGAACTGTGGTCTGAAGAATGTGATATAGGTACAAGTAATTATAAGTCTCAGCGTTCAACGATCATTAAATTTAAATTTAAACGTAGATATTAATAACATGTTCTGTGGATAATAAATATATGACGATAACTTAAATAAATCTAGGACTCACCAAATAATAAACTCCGAAGGGCATCACGACGACTGCCACCCAGCAGGATCAGCAACAGCCAAACTCACTAAAAATAATTAGTCACGGTTTGCAGCGTCCTCTCCCGCACTACACTCATAATCACTAACACATTCCCAAACAACGTGAAAAAAAGGAAATATTAACAGCAATAACGCCCACAGATTCTGATCCGAATCATCCACTTGTCTATTAAAACATGATATATTGAAAGTGCCATTAAAACTACAGTTTGTGTAACCGTACACGTCTGCCAAATCTAATTGGCTTGCGTTGGTACTAAAGTCGTGGGAGGTGTTACCATAGAAGTAATCACTGAAGTCTTCCGACTAGCTTCATAAAGTCACCACTGGTGTTTGTGTCCCTGACTTCGAGCTTGAGGGTAGCATTTCTGACGTCAGGTGGTCGTTTGGATGGGTAGAGGTACGTAGTGTAATGTGTATTGTTGTGGTATGGCACTAGTGTTGTGCTCATTGTCAGTTCAGAGCTCGGGTTGGAGCTTCGAGCCTTCATCGTCGTTCTCGCGTGCCCCCCGTCGCGGCCATTGTGCTAGTTGACGCGTCGCATCTGCAACAATGAAAAAGTTTGATTAATGTTTTCATAAATCGAAGCTATTTGTGAGAGTTCGCGGGGGAAGTTTTGCTAGTGCAGACTTTTTTGTGTGAATAGAGTTCTGTTCGATATTTAAAAAATAGTGAACATTTCGTTTTTAGACTGAAGTATGGACCAGGAAATAATAATGTTATCGATTTCAACGGAAGCTTACTAAGTATAGGTAAATAGACTTAACAAAAAAAACACGAAAACTTGATTATCAAACTGAACGATTCGCATTTAAGCCCCACAGATCACAGGATTAAAACTCATCAATCAATCTTCAAGGACGTCAATTGAAGCACTCATCCACAATCTTTTTTATAATTCTCCAAGTCAATTTAAAATGATTGATTGTGAGAAAAAATCAGGAGTGGTTATCAGCATGATAGATTATACTTAAGTTTCCGTTAAGCGCCGCTTTAATTGCTGTCCCTTAAGTGTTTTTGAGATTGAAGGATTAGAAATGAAAAAGTAATTTTATTAAAGTCAAGTTAAAAATGTACAAAAATTGCTACAAATAGTGGCTGCGACAGATTTGATTTGTCGAGACTCCGTAATCGATTTAAAATGAGATGAAAAAGTATTTTTCAGATAGTCGAGTTAAAAATTGTACGAACAATTATTCACGTTGATAAAAATAGTTTCTTATAAAAGAAGCAATAATAGACGTTTAGTACTCGGTTTTGAAATATTGTGTGGATACAAAATCGGTTTTCTAATACCGATTTAGTCTGTAACAAGTCTGAAAATGACTTTGGATGAGTACCTATTGTCTTCATGTAATAATATCGAGACTAAAGTCACCAAAGTCGCAGTTAACCTACTTCGCTTTATCTAAAATGTCTCACATTCACACTAGATATAATTTCTAATAGATTCAAGTGATAGCGTGCACCTTCTCAAGGTTCAAGAAGCCATAATTTCCCTTAAACATGGACTGAACGCTTAATAGCTAAATCATATGCCTATCTCACCATAATGACTGACACTTCCAATTCTGCTCACCCATTTGCACTACCATTATGCTCTAATTAAGTTCACTCCACATGAAAACGGCATGACTGACACAATGACAGCTTTCTTATTAGCATTTCACGTGATAACGCTTCTAGAATGTTCTCGCGATCAAAAATCTAAATTGTTGTGTCGTCAGCAGAAAAATGTGTTTGTTATCTGTGTTTGCGTTTTAATGGACTTGGAAGGAGCACGTCTTGGTTTTGGCAGTTTGTGTGTTGTTTTTGCTCTTGTTTTTTGTTGACCATACTTATGCTATATAGTTTTGTTTTGATCTCAACTCTCTCTCTATGCCACTGTATGGGTAAACAGTAACCTTTATTTAGAATACGTTTCCCAGGATTCATTCGAAATAAATTTTAATTAAGGATCAAACAATTCCTCATTCCCGTTTGATCCACCTGGTTTTTTGATGATTCCTAAAAAAACATTGCCCTCATCAATTATACACGCTGATCCGCCAGAAATTCCCGGTGCTTTGTTGTGTGCACAACAATAAGCAATAAATTGTCCGGGAGAGGCCGGGATCCGTCAAATCCCGGGACGGGACATTACCATATGCTCTTCATGATGAAACTGGCGAACTCAATTTTCGACACTATTGATTTTCTCCTGATCATTTAGTGGGTAATTGAAATTAATGATCTGTAAGGTGATCTGTTATTATTAAACAGCAATTATTGCCAAGATATTTAGACATGCTATACGTCATAGTTTCACTCGCTTAGGATAAGATTTCTTTAATAGCCGGACTAATTTCCAATTTCTTCTGTTTATAATTCTGTATCTATGTATGGTTTATGTTTTTTTTTTTCATACCAGCTTTTTTTTAAAATGATAATATCAAATTAACAATCTTAAAGTGAACTTGAAAACAGCAAAATGTTTCTATTTGATTGCTCTTCTTCAATTATGCAGGCAATTTTAAGTCAAAACAACGCTACATCCTCAGTCCTTGAACATAACGATGCGGATGCAACGTACACCACCTAAGAATCGTTCAAAAACTTAAGATCGTTAAGTGGTCCAGCAGCGGCTCCCGCCATGATAGATGAATAGATCACGCCATTAAGCCACGGGAGCTTGGCAGAACTCATTTATCTTAGCCAATTTATACACTGACACATGAAGGCGTAGGTTTTAGTTCAGTAATTAGTTTCGACGTTATAAATTGGGTTTAAAAGGAGCTTAGAAGTTGCTTTTAAAGTTTGAAATTGCTGGAGGGAACAACGGTTGTGTTGGAAAACTGGCGAATGGATACGAGTCTCAAGTCTGTTGGTGATGTGCTTATTGAAGTTGTATCATGGCTTTTTGCAATGAATTATACCTTTAGGTTGATCACCTTTATCATGTTAATATGTATATTCATATCGGATCGGCTAGTAAAGTTATTGCAAAAGAATAATGAATATACCGCATCAACCAATTTAGATAAAATATTGGTCAGTTATTTACTGTTTTCCAATATAATCGTTCCAATCCTATCCGTTAATGTTTTATTTGAAACCAATAAAATTAACTATTTGACGTTTAAATTGAAATATTTGCAAACCAAATTAAATGGAACGGCGTCAAAAATGAAAATAGCTTTTTGAAACGAAAATTATCATCTTTTGTGTAAAATATTTGCAGTATTTTTGTAAATTCGAAGAGTGGACTATGAAAAACGATTATAATTTATTTTCATTCTTAAATAACACATTCTTGCAAAACTGTAAAATATTTTTCATAAAATTGTTGTTTATAAAAATTAACTTCCACTTTATTTCACAAAAATTGTGAAGTTGATTAATTTTTGCCAAACCTGCTTTTAATCACGCTTTCCACCAAATACCCCTTAGAATCCCTGAAATATTCAAATTGGGGTATTTATGTGACGGACCAAAGCTGCAACCCTACTTATCACCGAACACCCAACGGTATTGTAAATTTCCGTAAATAAATTATAGCATTAATAAAGGGTTACCTGTTTTGAAACAACAGACTCACACTGAGTTTATATGGATGACATCATTATTATCAATATTCATCACTCAAATCTTTACCACAAGTATTTCTAAATACTAAGAACAGTGTTGGCCTAATTGAATTCAGCCTGTTTAATATAGTACCGTAAACTGTCAAACCCGTTTACCTGAATCTTCATAGTAATGAGACCTTTGTCTTACGAAAGATTAGGTTTCAAATTAAGTGAAGTCCTTGATTGGAATTAAATATAGAACAGTAATAAACCCATGACTCCTGAGTACGCTTGATCAAAATAAGATTTACTGTTATTATTGTAGAGTGCTTCTCAGAGAGAACATTTAATTGGTAGACGAAAAAATCTCACAGAACATCAAAAATCATTCAACGCACGCGTGCGAGATACAAGTTTACCTAACCTCACAAAAACAGACATGATATTTTATACCAACTCAGTGGCAAATCTCAGCACGATGAAATTTCCTGTCAGCGCTCGAAAGAGGCACTTAACCACCGCACAAATATTCACGCCACTACCGAAGCACTATATCAGGGCAAAATAAATATTTCACAAGTCGCCTACTGAGAAACGACACATAACTTATACTTTATTCGCGAGAAGCGTTAGTAATGAAACATCTAGGCTTCAGCGCTGTCACAATTTGGTCATACTAGTTGAAAGCTAACCCTTTATTTGATGGCTTGGAGTTTACTGTATATGTTTATTTAATTTTCTCAATTTTTCTAGAGTTCTCAAGAAGGTGTTTTTGATGCCATGTTATCGAATATTTTACGATAGGTTTGAGTAATCTTAGTTTAATCCTCTCAAATTATTCTCTCAATTTAATAAGCAATTTTTTTAATGTACTTTAAAATACAGTTATATTTTCATTCTCAACTTACCTAGCTCAACTGCGTGATTTAAATAATCTGTGTCTAATGCAAGAATAAACCTCTTCTATTCAGATTCCTAAGGGCATACTCTAAAAGCTATAAATCTTACTTATTCCACTAAATATAAATAGGCCTACGTAGTTTTAAAAAGTCGACCTTCAAAAATGCTGATATTAAAAAAAGCACTTATGTAAAAGTGCACAGAGTTCAAACTCATACATGTAGTAAATTATTAAAATATAATATTATTAAATATTAACCAGTAATACTGACTTGACAAAAATAGTTAAAGCTTGAGAGAGTGATGATCCTGCCAATATGAGATAGCACATTTTAGACATACTATTTACGTAGACGCATTTTATGAACATATTTTCACCAAAAGATGAATGAAGACAATAAGTGACAAAAAGAGCATCAGTTGGGAGTCACTGCAGGTCTAAAAGAAGAGAAGTCGTGGGTTTTAGTTTGGAAGAGCCTAACATATCGGCTGTTATCCACATTAGGAAGGGTCATTTGACGATTCAATTTTCTCACCCAAGCAATCGTCAATTGAGCAGTAGTCCTAGCAGAAATCTGAACTGGATGCCGAAGCGTGATGCTCTTAAGGCTAAAACACCAGTAGCCATTCATTATAACTACGTGGACGGTATCCTAACGTGCAGCCAATGCTCGCGCACGTTTTACCACATAAAATAGGGGTACTGGCAGCCATCAAAGGGCGCATAGAAGAGCTGATCATTCTAGCTCTTCTCTCAATGGTAGCTGAAAGCAGTCACCATAGCCGAAATCGGCAGGGAAGTATATAGTTCCTTAATGAAAATATTAGAGCACACAAAAAGTGTCTTTCTAGTCACAACCTGTCAGCTAATTCACTAGAACTTGTGACGTCACGTACTACAGCTGCCATTAATAATATTATAATTATGTCTGTCTGTCAAGTACGTGCTCTCAGAACGTTCGTTATTACGTTAGTTTTTTTGTCTGTTTTGTAGGATTTCCTCCACAATGTGTGGAGTGGACTGGATTAGGAAGTTTATTGTTTGCTTCGTCTTATTTTGTTTTGTTTGTTGTGATATCTTTGTGAATTGCCTGTTTTGATCTTGGTTAGAGATCCGTGAAGGATTATGACAGATGGATTAGTATAAGCACTTTAATTGGACGTTAGGTTTGAACCTTTGCCCCGTAACCCAATTTATCAACTGTCATCTTATTGTTATCCCCTTTCATGCCAAAGTCACCTTTTCGATTCAATTAAGCCAGCGTTTTACTTAAATTAGCCAAGATTATTCAAACTCAAAAACATTTATTCAAATTAGCTAATAAATCAGAACTTTTTGAACATCAAAACAAAAGATAGCTCTCGATACCAACGCCCTACACCATTTCCTACTTACATATTTTTGCTAGGAAAGAGGAAGTAGGTACTAAAATTGATCAGAACATTATGTACCACATAAACCCCAGCATCAGTTACATAACGTTTCCTAAAAAGTGTCTCCTCCCTTCAATACTGAGCGAGCTTGACACACAAATTCCCGATCTGTCGTTCGCTTAACAGACCTAAATCAATCAGAGATCGCGTTGAAGGTCATTTGACATTCCGAAGGTCTAAAAATAAGGCTCTGTCTGGCTGTTACGACATCTTCACGAGAAACCTTCCCAGATTTACGACCAGAAATATTAATTTTTATTTATGATGTGTTGACGGCGGATACAATTTATGCGTGACTGTAAGCATTTGATATGAGGTAGAAAATATGGGGATGCCCTGAAATTATTTTACTTTATCTTATTGTGACAGGGAAATGGCACATTAGGTGAAATAATATTACAGCGTTTTCCTTTATTTGGCATTTTTTCTGACTTAGGTATATCTTCACCTCCTACTAATGTTGCTGTACATTTCTCAAAGCCATGGCTTTCAGAAGAAATATACGTACTTCTACATAAATATTTAATTCGACGAGGAAGTAACAAAACAAAATCCTGAATTATTTGCAGCTACACTCACATTGCCCCCTTAGAACAACTGTAACTAGCTCATTGGTCTCATTCCGTATTAGCAATTAGATTGCAGAACAAAGAGTAATGGGTTTGTTTACTGAATCGCCGCAGTTGGTGGTAATAACCTCACCATACGATAGTGAAGTTAGTTTTATAGAACAACAACCAAAAATAGATCCTAGTTTACCATATGAAAGGTACAAGGAAGAGAATTAAAGGGAATAACTAAGAAAAACTATTTTGAAAAAATTGCAATTAAAAATTGCAAGTACTGTTGGTTTGCCCAATTTGAGGATTATGATGAAAAATGTATTCTTTTTTATGAAACCGTAAAAATACCCAATTAATTTCAATTTCTTTGCTTGCGCCCTTTATTGTGGCCTTATTCAGGATCAGAACATGACACTTCGGCAGGAACTCTCACACAGATTGCAAGTATGTATTTTTGAATTTTCTTTCTCTTTTTTAAATTGTAAAATGAAACCAAGATAGCGACTAATCTTAGACTATTTTCTTTTACGGCACCGAAAATTGTAACTGTTATTGCTATTGTAATATGCTGTTAATAGTAAGCTTATCATTGTAACGATTACATTACCAGAATTAATTAATTCGATCTGATTTTGTGCTGATACCTTTATTAGGTCATTTTCTATGAATAAAATGATAAGCCGCTATTTGAAGGACCGTTTGAAATTTCCTTTATTGGTATCTTTTCTTGTGTTATCTGATAAGTTGTTTTGGTTATATTAACCTATGTTTATTTTTGAAGATGCAAGATTTAATAACCATTACAGAACAAATGAAACAATGTCTCTAGTATTAATAATAAATTTCCATCTAGCTTGAGCTGCTCTACGCACCTTAACAAAAAGCCTTTCTCTATAAATGGGCTTATCTAAACACTGAAAGAATTTTCCAGACCAATTCGGTAGCTCCTGAGATTCTAACTCTAACAAGCAAATGAACTCTTCAGCTTTATTATTCTAAGTAGATAGATCGAATACTTTTCAACTGTCAATTAAATAATACCATCCACATTATCCACATTAAACCTTCAATATAGACCGATCAATGTTAACAATATTTATTTACTACCCCTATTGATACTGTAACAACAGGCTATTTAAATAACTGTAATGTCACTAATATTATTAACTTCAGCAACACTATTTAACATGAAAACATCATCTACCCAGCCTTTTCCCAACTATGTTGGGGGTCGGCTTCCAGTCTAACCGGGTGCAGCTGAGTATCAGTGTTTTACAAGGAGCGACTGCCTATCTGACCCTCTCAACCCAGTTACCCGTGCAACCCAATACCCCATAGTGAGACTGATTGTCAGACTTACTGGCTTCTGACTACCCGAAACGACTGTCACAGAAACACTATTTAACATGAAACATAAATTATAATAGTCCAAGCTTTAAACTTTATTATGAAAAACTATGTTCGAGCAATTCAAATTCAATTTTATTGTGGTTGTTAGTTGTAATTGTGTTAGTGAGAATCGTGGTCAAATTACTGCGGTGGGGATCGAATTATTTATTTATTAGAGAAGTGAGTGTTTTATACGGCTGGGACTGCTATTTACTAGGAATATTTTAATTTAAAATGTCAAAGACATGTCCTGTGTTCAAAAATTTCGTGACGTAAAAATGATTAGATTATTTCATCATTATTCATTTGAACATTTTAGACAAGACAAAGTAAATAAAACTGAGTGATTCTCAGTATTACATAAAACATAATTTAGATATATGTATGAAGTTCATAATTAAAAGGGCGGTGTGGTAACATGTGGATTAAGAATTTCTGGGAATTAATTATACAGCGCAAATATCATGTGAGCGCGACAATGTAATTATAATATTTGCCCCTTTTCGTCTGTTTCCTCATTTCATTTTTCACATTGTGTCCCATTTTTTGACAGTTATGGCTAATAAATTCTATTTTTTTGTGGGTTTTGTGGAATGTTCATTGTCTTTGCCTTGAATTATTTATTTTCTGCTTTGAAAAACATACTTGTAAGATGACGATAGAGAGAAGAGTATGGAAGAAGAAACATGTTTGCGCAGACCTCAAATTAAATCGGGGTACGGGAAAGAGAACTATGACGATAGTGATGAAAGTTTTTATCAGAAGAAACCTCATCAAAAATAGATTCCAAAAGCTTTCGAAAACTGCCTTCTAATTAGTCTACAACCAGAAGCAACAAATGCCCAACCAACAATAAACCAAGAAGAACAATAATTAGCAAAGCAATGTACGGTCACGTAAAGGCCCGAATTTAAATCGCAACGCGTTTGAGAGCGTGTTAACATCATTCATGTCACGTAACTAAGGGCAGGTAGTAATTCCGACTGTCGAGGAAACTGTTCTAGACTTGTTTGGACCAGATGCTCTCGTTACAATGTGGGTACTTACTTTGTAAGGCGGTAGAAGGTAGATTGAAAGCACTGGGGGGTGATTTTAGAGGAGATGTATTTTTCGAAGTCTTATTAATAAAATGCAAGTCAGAACTCAGACTTAGAGTCAGACTATAGCTCAAAATTGTATCTACACTAAAGTTAGAGAGTTTTTTTGTTTGAATGCACTAATCTTAGAAACTAATGGTCCTTAATGAGAAAGGTTACCTATAGGCAAATTTCGATCCTAGTGTGCAGAGTTGTTCCCGCGGAAACGTGAAATTGCTAGCGCCAGTATTAAAAATACAGTCAAGTTAAAACATGGTTCGGCCAAAGATAAAGGGCAAAACGTGTTACATAAATTGTCTCGGACAGAAAACAAATCTATGTAACTCAGGTAGCAGGACAATATATTTCCCTACATAACATCAACTATTGATTTAAACCTATCCACTTCTAAATCTCCAAAGTCGCAACTACTGGAGTGTCGAGACCATGTTTTTGTGTCCCAAACTTTGTGGCAGGGGGTCTCAGCAGTGTCCAACACTGATTTACCAAGTTTCCAGTGTCCTTGGTTCATAGTTTGTTGCAAATTTATGTTGACATTGTTGTTAAATCCATTAATAATAGTTGGAAGTGGATAGTTGATGTTTCGGTGGTTTTCTTCGTGCATAGTTATAGTGTCGAAATATGTTTTAGTTATCTCTAACAATATCGCAGCTATGTTTAGAACAGTCTCTACAATAAACTCTTTATCTTCAATATTTGAATTTTGAAAATACATTTTTGCCTTAAGTGCCAGATTAAGAGTTATCTCCCAACGAAATCCTTCAAACTCCATTTATTTATGAAGTATTCATGTTTTCCCCCCTCAAAATACAGGTACCACCTGACCTTTTCTAAGAGACAGCATCGAAATTGATTCAGAAACATCGCATGAAGTGTTCCCGAGGGCTTTCACTTACATTTCAGCAGTAAAGTCTTAATTGATCTTAAGTAATCGCCGCCCACCTGTTCGTTCCACATGATTAAACTTTTCTATTTAAACATTCCTTCACAGTGTCTTGTTCTACTCATTCTACTGTATCATTAAAATGTTTTCATTTATTTTTTGGAGTATTCAATATTGTTGTTTGATCCAACCCATGTTTTTGACTAATTAATAACGTAAATATTTTCTTCATCATATTGTCGTAGATTTAAGAGTTTTCAAATTACTGAATTTAAACTCGTAAACGATAGTGATGGGAAAACAATTGAAAAAAAGAATATTCGAAATATACCAGGCAATACAGATTCATATAATACACAAGAGCACAATTTGCAATCAATCACCTGTTTTTGTGCACTTTCATTTAATCACTTGTCGTCTGCATGCGTTGATGGATGCCGATGACGTCACGTGTCACGCTCGCACTAATTAGTTATTATTGTTGCTACTAATGAATTAATAGAATATCATGTTCGAGTTTATGAATTGGATTGTCAGATTATTAAGCGAATTGTTTTTGGGTGTCAAAAAACATGATAGCTCATGTTCAAGCAGAATGAGTTTACTTGTCATTACTATTCAATTCATTTTTAATTGCAAATAACTATTACTGTTAAACATTCCATTTGCCAGTTAAAAGAACAATGTTTTAACTGTAAAAACAAACAATGTATACAAAAATCTCTTTAAAAAGCAACAAAAACACACTTCCCTACCAATCACTGGAACAACTGTCGACGTACTAATCTGAGCCATAAGCCATAAACCAACATCACGACATGAAATTATTAAACGACTATAAAGTACCAACTGAATGACTTTAAAACTTCATTTTATAACGGCTATCCATAAAGTCGGAATGCCACTCAAAATCGGCCCTAAATAAAATCTACACCCATTGTAAAGCTGTCGGCGGATACTTCAAAAGCTATAAAATAGCTCAATATACGATAACTGGGTGTTGACACTAACCGAAAATTGGCTTAAACCTAGATTTATAGACGATTGCCACTGATGGTTTTTACGTTTTGTCAAAGTGTTGTTGATATCGAAACATTTTAAGTTGTTTGTCACTGGTGTATATATGGCTGGTGAATGGTTCTTTTAACCTACAGACAGACATGTGTTGCTGGGAGTTTGTTGCACCACTTCTTCTTCCCAGCAAAAACACATAGGAAGTGGTGAAGGGTAGGCGTTTTGGGGCTGTCTTATGTAATTTTTTTCTGACGTTCGAAAAGTGCTGTTTTGCAGCCAAGTTTGAATAATAAGTTTTGATTTTGATTGGCTAACGGAAGATTAACCTTGGCAAAAATTTTCTTTTGAAGTTCATTGGTATCGGTTCAGGTAAAGCAAATGCTGTTAAGAACGAAAATGAAAAATCTGATTTCCAACGTATTTGAAATAACGTAGAGAATGCGGATCCAATAATGGTAGAAAAAGCGAATGCATTTCAGTACTCAATCTTGGCCGTATTGGTATGGTTTAAAGACAATTCTTTGATAGTTTTTTAACGACATCGATCTGCTTTCTGTAAGTATTATGTAGCTATTCATCAATTGCTAAATGCATCTTAGTCCTCTTCTTCAATCGGCACTTCAATTTCTAATTGTCAAAATCCTGTATAAATTCCAAATTGATCTACTATCACTCTCCAAGACGAAGGTCTCGATGTGAACAAGGGCTTATCTTCAAAACAAACTAAAACCCAACTTGTAAATACAACTTACCCTCCCAGATTGATAGCTTCCCGCGACACTTTATCCCCATTCCCTTCTATTTAGTTACGAAATCAAATTATTTAAACAAATTTACCGCCTCTCAAATACATTTAACCTGTAGTTGCTCTGAGGTCTGAACATTAAGACCTCTAATTGGTCCCCCTGAAACTTTGAGCTGCTTACGACTGGCTGTTATTCCGTTTTGGGCACAGTTGCTGTAGGTCAGGTAACGTTGAATGTACCAATTTTGGTGCTTGTTATTTCAGTGGTTATTTTGCTGTAGGAAGACTATGTTCTCTTTTATAGCCAAATATATATTTTTTAACCATGGCTTTTAGTTTACTATTTTACAGTTGTGCAAAGTTATTGGTATAATGCACCCTCAAAATATCGTAGGTAATATCTCTTACCAGTTCTTGCTGTGTAAATCTGCTATTAAATTCCTTCATTCATTTCCTTTTTATGACTTTTTGATAAATAAGACACATATTTAAGAAAATCAAAAACGTAGTTTTATTTACTGAACATTGATAGTTCTGTCTAGGTACAGCCTTTTCTTTCACTAGAAACTCAAAGCAGTCAAAATCTTATACTTAACCATACTGGTCCCAACATTTGTCACCAACATCAGCAAGTGCCATTACAGGCAAACTTTGCCAGGTACCGTTCTACTTACGAGATTTAGTGTTCTATCTTTTTGTTTTTTAAACCACTTTGTGTGCCATTTTCTTAGTTTTAATGTACTTTTTGTGTCAAACGAAATGTTTAGATGTGACACTTTTTTTTTTTGTTATTTTGCTATGTAAGCGTCTCCATGTCTTTGTGGCTCTGTTTTTTTTGTAGGAAAAGTTTTCGGAGTTATGGATATTTGTGGTACGATTAATGACTATGGTTACTAAGTACGTCGTACATTATATTATTGTAACAATCTACGGTCATAAGAACCCGCGATAAAAAGGTCAAGCTCGATAGAAGCAATACAAAATGATAAAATTGTTAAAGTCGTAAATGATTAGCCTTAGGGAATTGATCAAATCCCCGTTTTTATCATATCCCTGCGACATTAATACTTTCCACTAATTTTAAACTAGAGTAACCCATTAGTCCAACATAACGAATGAGCATTTTCCCAGAAAACCATTTCCCAAATTAGTTATATCACACGCAGAAAGCAGAAAATAACTCTTACAACTAATCCCCACCAAAAGAAAACTAATTTTAAAACTTACAATTTTGTTTTCATTACAGTTTGCCGAAACTTTCCCAAATTAGGAGTCCACGTGAACAAATAAGTAGTTTTTAGAACTTCAGATCTTAAGTTTAACACGCCAAAAGTGCAATTAAACACGAAACGTTAAAATAATTAAAGTTTTCAATGAAAAAGTTATAATAAATCAGTTCGATTCTAATCTCGAATCAGAGAGGATTTAATAGTTGTCGAAATTTCTGGAAATTCATTAGGTGGGGTCGAGTTAATGACCCGGCTTCGATTGGACCGAAGTGACGTGCTCCCGACTGATTTGATCAATTATTATTACCGGGAGACCAGGTGGGCTTTCAACTTGGTTTTTGTTAAAGATTTATGGTGACTTTCGTCTGATTTTACGAGGTTAGAAATGACATTTATTTTTGCTGGAGTTTTGTGGGAGATGCTGATTGCTGCGTCTTTCATTTGTCTTTGGGAATACATTTTCATAAAAAAATGGGGGAAAAATCGAGTCGATACAAGTAATAATGTATGACGAAATGCAAGTTGGGACTTGTTTCTGCACAACATGTGTTATTTTTTTGCAATTTTTATAATTAATGAACATGTTAGTCTGCAATGGTTGGTTTTCTACTAAACACTTTCGACAAAGAAGCGTAACGTCTGCCTTTCTATAACGAAGTCCTTAACCCCCAGTTTTCCTAAACACTTCTAAAAATAAACTCTTGTCACATTTTCGATGTCAATTTTTACCTTGTCGGTGATGAATCGGATATTTTTACAGCACACACTTGATAGATTAGGGAGTATTACAAGCCAGTGAAGTGTCTCCGCGTTGAGCGATAATGTTCACCCCTTAGTCATTAGCTGAGAGCCTCTGTTTTCTTTCTCATATAAACTTAGAAATAAGATGTGGAAAGTGAGGTTAGCTTCAAAGACTTGCTTAAAATCTGTGTAGTCTATGATTGTGGGTCTAAATCGAACTTGATGCATGGGACGTCCTCAGGCACGGTGGAGACGGTGATGACTTGCGCAAGACGGCTGGCAGGAGCTGGATGCGAGCAGCCGAAAATCGATCTCAGTGGCGTGCACTTGGAGAGGCCTATGTCCAGCAGTGGACTGCGATAGGCTGATGATGTGTGATGTGATGTGCGTGGGACTTTGTGATAAGTAGCTGAAACGGAGTAACGGAGTATCTAAGATGTCGTACGTATGTTTATTTTCTGAAAGGTATGTTGGGTTTAGTTCTAAGTATGTATTATTTCCAGCTCACTAGGCATGATAAAAGAGTCCGATCTTATATTCATTCTGATCTTATTTTGCAGCTTAGGACTCAGATTTTCTTCACTTGAATGAACAATAATTTTCATTCTCATAGAAACTTCCAGAGCTCATAAATAACCACAATTCTCAACAGCTCTTCTTTAGCGATTCGCTTTCCAATTACCCTCGGAACGATAAAAAAGACAGAAGTAGGAAGTGCCATACATCGTCCCGGAGCATTGAACGTTGGACCCGAAGTTGTTCGGTAAATCACGGAGCCCAAGATTTATATTACAAGTTTGTACACCTGTTGGTGTACCGACTTCGGTGAGGTGTCCCACACTGGCTACCGCCAGAATACGCCACAATCCGCGATACGTCTAACAACGCGCATTGTCGCGTTTTCAGTTAATTCTGTTTCAGTTTTGCTTGGTGTGGTTTTGGAATTTTAGCATTAGCAACATCAACTCAAACAAATGTCAACAATAATTAATCTGCTACCATGGGGACTTATTGTCGTCGTCTTTGACCTTGATAACAGCTGGTATTATAATTTCAAGTCCAAAAAAGCCACATCTAAATCGAGAACTTCCTCCTTTATTTACAATCGGTCAAAAACCTGGAAAACTCAAAACACCTTTGACGCCAGGACTTGATCAAGATGTAGAAGGCACTACAAGGTCCTAAAACCATGGTAGTGTGAGATCCGCTTTACACTTGCTGCACAGTATAACCTGTCTAGGATTGAGTGATTGACTTTTTCGTTCTGCAAAGTTTTCAACTGGATTTATTGTGCTTGTAGAACTTTTTTAAGTTCATAAAAATAAGCTTTGGTGAATTGATGTGCAAATAAAACTAAGGGTCAGTTTGGCGACCCAAGGCGTCTTAAATATTAAGAACGTTGGAATACTTAATAGCGTTATTTTTTTCATAACATACCAACTTATGCGAACAATTGCATTTTGCAGAGTAGTATGAAATTAACTGTAGGTATGATCCTACTCATCACTTCATCCTTTTCATACTTTCATACTCAACATACTTTTTAATTTAGTGACATTCATATAAATGACATCTGTGATCCCATCAAAAGCATGCTATCAAAGAATGTAAGAAAAGTGATTAACTTTTGCGACTGTCACTAAATCACTTCTACTAGGTATCCCAATTGCTTCAAATATTCCTACAGCATTCCATTACCTCCCAAACCGTGCCATTAACACAACATAAGCAACAACAACGACGTGTAACAAACATATTTACATATGTATCGCTTTGCAGGAAAGTTCTCGAAGGAACCGCCGCCTAAATAATAAATCGTAACGTGTGTAATGTACTGGGAACTGCGATATGTAGGGCCATCTGGTGCTAAACAGCGGAAATAAAGGTTTTAACATGCAAAAAGAATGGTTAGGAGGTGTTGAAACTTGCATTGATGATTACTATTGAAATTATTACAAAACAAAAATCAACTTCAATAGTACGTATATCCAGGTAGGTAGGTACCTAAAAACTTTCCTAAGCCTGAAAAATAGTAAGTATGCTGAAAACCGCGTTTAAAATCGGTTCAGCCAAACGCATATAAATAAGTCAAAC
This sequence comes from Helicoverpa zea x Helicoverpa armigera, assembly GCA_033682625.1. NCBI lineage: Eukaryota > Metazoa > Arthropoda > Insecta > Lepidoptera > Noctuidae > Helicoverpa > Helicoverpa zea x Helicoverpa armigera. The sequence continues at coordinate 11,042,897 of JAWIIS010000043.1, read as the reverse complement.
TGGGTATCTCTTTTTTGAAGTTAGTTAAAATGTAGGTACCTTTATTGCATATTCTTGTTCTTCGAGCTCATTTTAGTTATTTTATACCCATATTGTATTTTCTACCTTAAGGAACAAAACAACGGATGTTTTGATTGAGCTAGCGTGTCAGTAATTGCTACAGAAAAGTTTTATCCAATATATCTGATAGTATATCGCAAAATGAGCAACAGAACCTATGCCTATAAATAAACTAAATTGGGTACATTTTTTTTAGCGGACTTGTTAAAACAGCTGGGTATTAAAACTGATTATTTTTATATGACTTACATATCATATTTATCTTCCAGCAATCAACTTAATACATTATTAAACTAGCCAAACAACCCCAGTTTGCAGAAAATTCTGCGTCAATTTTTAAAACCGAAGACGCCATCTTGTCCCGATAATCACAAAAGTCGTTCGTCCATTAAATAATTCATGAAGCTTCATCATGGCGTCCAATAGATAACCCTTTTAATGTTCAGACAATAGAATTTACTAATGTTTCATTAATATTTTAATCAGTAAACACACTGCTTCAAGTTTTCGCCCTTGACCTTCGAATGTTTAGAAGGCTGCATCAGAATTATTTAAGTTTAAAGTCATTTTTCTTTCTGTTTTGTATTTGTTTTCAATGTTACTATCTTCTTAGAGACGACTTAGTACTTTTTGATTGTATTATAGAAAGATTACTACTGTAAAATGTGTCACTAATAACGATAACATTTTAGCAATTTAAAACATTATTGTCATCATAAAACATTAGACCGACAATAATATTTTATGAGGATGAATAGACTGTGCTTATAGAAGGTATTACTCAGCATTTTTTTTATTAACATAGCCAATAGCTTCTAAAATGGTAGCTATAAAAGATACAAAATACAACACATAGAAACACCAAAGTACACAACCTAACGAGACTTATAATTAAACATTTTATAGACAACATAAACGGTGTGCAGTTTTTAAGATCCAGTTTGAACCGGTTTGAACCTCCCAGATTTAACAGATAGGCAGGTTTTATCCTAATAGCCGTAGATTAGCGATGGACCATAAAATTTTCATTTTGTACTGAGAAGCTCGAGATTAACCAGAAGGAACGCATTTATGCTAATGAATCTACTGATGAAAAAATAAAGCTTTTAGAGACCGTGAGATATTTTGGAAATAGTACACTGTAAAAGGAAATTAGGGGTATAAACTTGGAAGATTATTAATATATAGATCTATTTGTTTGCACATAAACTGTGAAATTGTGAGTGAATCTATTGATAAAAAATACTTTACCTTAATTATGATGAGATCATTTCTGTGAGCAATAGTATCATTCTAGAGCACACTGTAATATTTTAGACGGTTGATAATATGATCGTCCTCATAAATTAATGGTAGTCAGACCTTCTAAACAGCTTGATAGAGTGTAAGAATACCTTCAAGATGAACTGTCAACCAAACATCGGCCTACTGCATCCGGGGGTCTTTACTTAATCATTACAATAGTTCCTTTATCACACAGACCCTACGATCAATTTCTTATTTTAGGAAGGAATTAGACCAAACGCCTTCAAGACATATCAGTGCTAAATTCTTCAACTATTTTAACTTCTCCGTATTCCCTCTTGAATACGAAACATTTGACCTTCTCGAGTATTTCCATTCCGCTTGAAATGTCAGCCTAGTAATAGCTGGGAGTTATGTTTGTCTTTGTAACATAAAGGTGTTTCTCATAAAAAACCAAGCTACTGAACATTTTTCTATAGACCAGATCTTAAATTACGTATTTGAGTTTTAATATCACTTGTCCCTATTCATTCACGTTGTAATATTTGTAATGCCCCAGTATTTACCGTTTAATGTCTCAGAAATGGGTCCGTAATTTTTTATTTCGTTACTTTCCCTTTTGTCTTCTATATTTGGCTTTTCATTTAGAAAAACAATTATTTTTTGAGCTACAAGAGTGTGTTTCTATTTTTATATTGGTTATGACTGCTGAGTCACAATCTGTAGCTTGTTCCATTGCTATTTGTTCAATACTTTGTTAAGAATTTTCCATTTAAACAGTTTTGGCAAAATACAATTAAGACTTATTATTGCCACCAAACAATTTAATTACTACGCACAAAGACTCCCAAATTCAAAACAACACTACAATTCAGTCCATCTAACAAAACATCAGACTCGGAATGACCATGAAACTGATGGCAAAACATCACAGCTCAGAAAATCAGGGCCATTCCTCAAACGAGACAGAACGCAGAGCCTCCAAGCCCGGTCTTAGAAGTGTTATCAATAACTTTATTTAATAAGCCAACAATGATAAATAGCCAGCTCCAGTCTTCGAGAGCTCCTTTCAAATTTGTATCCATCGGACCGTAGAAATCATATTTTGTGTAACTGTTAAGACTTGCCTGAAATTCAGAAAGGTTCTCTTGAGCATGAATTATATTGAAAGTCGTATTTCTTTGGGAGGTAATCGTGAAATTTATGGCGTTTTGCTTCAATACGAAGCGAAATACGGAATAAATGTAATGAATGAGAGTTTGTCTGTCTGTAAGCCGTTTACGGGTGAACTGTTGATTTACAGGTGTCCTGACATTTGTAAAGTTACGGATTTTACTTCCGACATCTTGAAGATTCAAATGTTGAAGCCATTTACCTCTATTTGTCATCAGTGTTGTTTCCTAGCAAGTTTATTGACTACAAATACGGTCCGTGACTTGAAAAATACTTTCTGACGGTTCGCCACTTAGCTTAATTATTGTATAATTTATGGTTTTTGCTGTGCTATACTTCATGTGTAGAGTAGGTTATATTAAATCTCCATAAAAAAAACTATAATGACAACTACATATTTTACTTTCACAATGAAACCAAGTTTGATGGATTCTATACAAACTTTATTACGTATATCTACTCACTTAAATCAGTTCCTTCCAATTTAAACTTATTTTCAATTCACAAATCTAAAATATTACAAAAAACATACTGCAAAATATTCCCCCCACAACCCACCGTGTCAGTTTTCACTTAGCTAGCAAATAACGTGGTTACAAAAACCCCGGCGTTGGCTGCGTCGTATTATGTACTGTGCACATAGGGACAACACATGATACATAAATAACATAGACTGGGTATAGGGGTGGCTGGTAAATAATACATGAGCTATTGTTTAGTGTTTCATTATTAATAGGGGTTTTAATATGGGGGATTGATTAAATGTATGTAGTAGATGTTGTGTTCATGTAATCACTACGCTGTGATTTGAGGTTTTTTTGACGCTGCTGCTAAGCTATACCAAAAAAACAGAGAAGGATTAGAGCAAAAGAAAAAATTAAGCATGAATGCCCAAACCTTCTCCATGAAGTCACTAGTCACTACTATTAAAAAACGCATGAAAATCAGTGCAGTCGTTTTTTAACACTATCGCACACAGTCAGACAGAAATAGTAGATGAGGACTTATTTTCAAAAGAGAAGTGTTTGTTATAGATGACTATGACTCTAAAAATTAAGAAACTAAATATTGAAAATATATTAGACAAAACGAAATCACTACCAACCCTAGCTCTCCACGATAAAAGCGAACCGAGAGGAACCGTTTAAGTCTCTATTTTATTACACTACTCTATAATTTACGCTCTTTTTATACTTAACACAATATGCTGGCTTGTTCACGTTTTATACTGATCTAAAAGTTGAACAGTTTAAGTGCTACAGCTGATGAACTTTTGATTTTAAAACTTGGTATTGGTGTTCGATTTTGTGGGAATTGCTTTATAAATGTGTTTCTTTTTTAGCTTCTTGAGTATAGTAAGTATAGAGAAATTAATTACATTCGGTTTTGCCGGATTAGCAAGTTGAAGTGGCAATGGGGTCGAAAAGTGCTGGATTGGAGACCACGGACTAGCAAGCGTAGCGTAGGACGTCCACCAACAAGGTGAACAGACGACCTTATAAAGGTCGCCGGAAGACGCTGGATGCAGGTCGCCTCGAACAGGTATCTGTGGGAGATCTAAGGGGGAGGCCTATGTTCAGCAGTGGAAGTCCTATGGCTGAGATGATGATGATGATGATGATGATGATGAAGCAGATAATAAAGATAAAGCTGGCTTGTGTTTGAGTGTTATACTGATCTAAAAGTTGAACAGCATAAGTGCAATTGCTGATTACAGTCTTCAGTATCTCGTTAGAAGTTGTGAACTTTTGATTTTAAAACTTGGTATTGGTGTTCGATTTTGTGGGAATTTCTTTTGTTATGTGTTTTCTTATTGGCTTTTGAGTGTAGTATAAAATCAGTGCTTTGTGATGAAATGAAGTTTTTCTTTGATAATTAGTATCATTTTTAACAGCGAAGTATTAACAAGTACCGGTTCAAACAGCAACACGTGAAACTGCGCGACAGATTTTATTTGTCGCTCGGAATACGTCGCACGTAAAATAATTCAATACAAAATCCGCTATTGTGGATGCGCTGTAACTTTATAATATAAAACCTTTTTCAAAAGATAGACAAATATGTTCACTATTCCAAAGGCAATGAAAATAAACTATACTTTTCTAAAAAGCATTTATTCCACATCTTAGTTAAAAGCATGAAAACAAAGGAAGTAAATAATACAGAAAAAAATTCAAGCGGAAACTTTCAAACATGAAAACCTCTCGATTCACAAACTAATAGCATCCATTGTTCCATGAAAGCTTAAAAGAATTAACCCTATAAATAAGAATTTTAATTTAACCCTCTACTGCTGACCACTCGGAGCAATTTGTTGACCACTTGAAGCAATCTTTTCAAAGCTAGTATGTAGGAGTGAAGCATGTAGATTAAATATATGTCGGCGACTTCCGGGACTTCCGACAGATTAATACAGGAAGCCGGTAACTTGTTGCCTGGCTATCGATAGATCTCTTGCTTTTAGGTCAGAGATTTTTATTGAGATTGTGGAATTTTGTTTCAGTTTTATGATGAAGAATTTTGTAGTTAGAGGATAGTATAGGATTATTTTTTAATCGTATCAATCAATTGGGTGATTTTATATTATCAATTTTCGTGAAAATTTTGTAAACTCTTTATCAATTTTTGATAAACGAGTAACAGTGCCTTATATAAAATCCCGTAGCCACTTTTGAACTGTTACTGGCTAACACACATCTTGATTCAAATAACATTCATATTACTGTGTCTTGGATTGAGTTACATTGTAAAATGATAACTCAAGTAATAAACTACCTCAATTCTTACCTCAGCATTTTACAACCCAATCTGAAGTTGAAGCAATATAAACACGAAATGATCAAAGTCTGGTGTAATAAATTACATTGTATGTGGAAGTGGGTATTTCACTTAGTATTCAGTAATACGATATCTATGAGGAATTCCGATCTATTAATAATGAACCATAAAAACAAAATAGTTATGACTGCTGTAAAACGGTACTGTGTAACTGTGTAAAACGGTAAAAATAAAGTTCAGATTAATGTCGTTTTAAATGATTCACAGATAACTAAAAACAAATTTATACCAAGTTCATTCGCACATTTTCAGCTTGTGTTGATGTTTGAATGTTATGCGAAGCCCTAATATCTACATCAAATGGAAACAAACCGGATACTTTCTATTGAAATCCAAACTAATATTATAAATGCGAAAGTAACTCTGTCTGTCTGTCTTTCTGTCTTTCTGTCTTTCTGTCTGTCTGTCTGTCTTTTCTTCACGCCTAAACTACTGAACCGATTTGTGTGAAATTTGGTACAGACATAGTTTGAAACTTGAGAAAGGACATAGGATAGTTTTTATTACAAAAATAAATAAAAATAAAATTATTCCGGACACATAGCGCCATCTATTGGTCAAATCAAAATCTGCTGGTAGTCACTATTCCACGCGAACGAAGTTGCGGGCAAAAGCTAGTCGAAAATATTTTGACTTGGCTACAGAAACACGGATTCCGTAGATATTTTTTACAAAGTTTAAAGGAAATAAAATACAGGTATTTAACAAAATCAAATGCTGAATAAGTTCGGATATTAAAAAAATATATAGGTTAAACTTAACGAGCGAATGCGTGTCTGTAAAACCTTTTTAGAAAGGTGCTACGACTGTTTTAAATTAAAATAATCTAAAAGAGAAAGAGTACTGAAAGGTTCTTGTTTTAACCTTTGTTCTATGTTCACCTGATCTAAAATCCTCAAGAAAATACATATCTCTAAGAGCCCCCGCAGACCACAGACTTTTTATCGGCCGATAGTTTGGTCGGGCTCTTAATCAGTACGCAGATGTAAGCAAGTGCGCACACTATGACGATTTGGTATCGGCCGATAAACAAGTTTGATGGGCTTCCCGATTCCATTCAAACTAAACTGTCGGCAAACTATCGGCCGACCGTATAATCAGTATTGGCTCCCTACCACACGCGCACACATAACGATTTTTTAGTCGGCCGACTAAGCCGATAGTTCAGTTCGCTCCGAGCTTTGACAGCGAATGGTCGGTCGCGCGCGTTTTGTAAATTGGCGTCGCGCAATTCTCAGTCACTTATTTCGGAATCTTCGATCGTAACTTTGATCGAGGAAGTCGAAAAAGCCCTGCCCTTTAATAATCGAGTAATTTGGAATGCATACTTAGTGTAAAATTTTCCATTTAATAATCTATCACTAAAGATATGATGCACCCAATATTCTCGGGCTTTCTTTTTAATTTTCCTTCTCTGGTGTATGAGAGCAATAATAATTCTATGCAATGTTTTATTAATTTTCATCGTGCGGTGCGACCACTCTTTTCACCAGTTGGTTAGAAACTAGCAAACAGTCGGCCGACTGTTGGGATAGTTTGCGCGCTCATCACCGACTAAACTGTTTAGTTGGCTCGGTGTGCGTACTAGCAGGCCAACCCGACTAAACTATCGGCCGATAAAAAGTCTGTGGTCTGCGGGGGCTCTTAAACATCCAAGATCCAATATCCCGCAACACACATCAGCCATTCTCCCCGAGAACAGCATACACCTTCCGATTTGCTTATATTTGAGGCGATAAACTTCCATATGAGTTGTGTTATGGGCGACAATAACGTACGTCCGTGTGTCGCAACGGTTGCGGTGTGTTCAGCGCTTTATGGGGATTGGGGATACATGATGAAAGATATGAGGAACATGGTGATGGATGTTTTTATTAAGTTAGTAGTAGGTAGTGTAAAAATATTTTATTTGTTAGATTCATTCTTTACGGCATTGCTTGTCGCGGGTTACAATTAAATTCGGTCAGCTAAAATTCTTTTGGGCCTAGGTATTGTGCATGTTTTTTTTTTTATACAGCATGAATAAAATACATGTTCATTTCCCTACGTTGAGAAAAAAGATACATCTTCCAACGCAACACCAAACTGATTTAAGAAACTCCTTTATCACATCCTGTATTCTTTACACTGTCTTCCCCAAAAATCGGGCCCACGTGATGTGCGTTGCAATGACCCGGAACGCACAGATACCGAAACTTAAATTTGCGTCACAACAGAATCGAAGCAAATTTGGGTGAATTGAGAAGTTTGTGTGTTCCCCGTTTTATGGCTTTACGTGTATGGGTTGGCGTTATAGGATTGGTTCGATAGCGATGTTTTATTGTGTGTATTCTATTGTAATTTGGGGACTTGGGGAACTGGATGGGGGTTTTAGTGTTAAGGTGTGGCAGGTAATCTGATTGGAGAAATACTGATATTATGTAAGTTGTAGGTATGTTCAAAATTAGGAATATGTTGATGGAAATTATACTTATGGCGAATACCTACACTATATTTATCCCAGTTCAAATATAGCTCAATTAATGCCTTTTCCGAGCTTCCGTATGTAAAGGAAAACGCAATATGATCTTTTATGGCAATTAAAGAATAAACCAGTAACATTTTAAATCAGCTAGAAACATCTATAAAATCAAAGTTTTACCTTACATCTTTTTTAAACTAAACCATCTGGAATTTACCTGCAACAAAAATAGAAATAATTAAAATTTTGTTTAGTTCATATAAAAGGGAGCAAAAATAATTATTTCGACAGTGTTTTTTTGCGAGAAGTCTAATATCTGTATTAAATAAACCTTTCCACTCTTTAAATTAAGTCATACACTAATTGCACAGGTTCCAAATAACTTTTCCAAAAAAGTCTTATCAAGAAGAACCATCAAAAAATTCCATACTGATGCTCTTTCAAAAATAATGTTGTTTACATACCATAAACTAGTCCCACATTTTAGTATTAAGGTTATGTAAACTTCAGTAGCCGACGCAAAACTAGAATACTAGCCGAGTCGTCGATATTTTTTTCTCTTTTACATCCGAAATTGAACAACTGCTGGCTCAGCAGTAACAGAATTTGCTGTGGTTTGTTAAAGTAGAATACAGCTGTCTTTCCTATTGTTGAACAAGTTTCCTACTTTGCACGACAAAAATAATATCATAAGGAACTAAAAACTGCGTATTTAGATCCTTGGCCTAGAAACGTGTTGTAAGGTATAACTTATGCCCTTTTCTATATGAACTAATAAATACTAAATTATCCGATATATATTAGCTTCGTAATTGGTACTAAAAATATAAAGAATCAGTGAAGAACATTTTTCAGCAATTAACAAAACAAAATAAAGGAAAGCAAACAACTTGTTCACTGATCTAAAATTATTATCAGTCCCCATCACAGTAAATTACGAAAATTTACTTCAAAAGACAAAAATAAAGGCTCAGCCTACCAATAAGAAAGAAATAAAGTATTTAAACGTTTAATTTATAAATTACAGAAGGCTTATGCGCGGTTTCTGACAGAAATTACTCAAAGGTAAGGAAATGGGGGAAAGAGGGGAGCAACGAGGGTCGTAAAAGGAAAATGCCTTGATAACGCAAGTCCCCTGTAAGGAATTAATTAATAATCATTAAGCGTACCGTTTAGTATATAAGGACATTACGTAAATTAGGTTCCTGTATATAAGGGACATTTTTCGTTACATAGCGTTCAAACGTTCTGATTTTTTAATCAGTAACTTTCAGCAAGAAGCTGTATAACTTTGGTAGGTAATTCTTATTTCATCAACTGCCCAGCCTTTTCTCAATTATGTTGATTTTGACTTCTAGTTTAACAGGATGCAGCTGGGTACCTGTGTTTACATGGAGCGAGTGCTTACACCCCTTACTAAGACTGGCTCTTTGACTTTCTGGCATCTGACTACCTGTAACAACTGTCAAAGATATTCTAATATAACTCCACTCACTTAAAATGCATCACCTAAAACCTGCCAAATGGACGACACTCAAATATAAACAGTCTCATCATAACAAAAACACTACAAATATTCAAAGCACAAGTACCAAGTATAATGCCAGTAGTATTATAGCTGGAAGCTGGCGTCTCAAAGGACCAGCAGTACTAAGCTCATTTTGTGCAGCGCTGAAATGTAAGCACAATGCATATTGCATCACTGCATAAGTAGTGGAGCCATGCCAAATATTGCAAAGGGTTAAGTAACACAGCCTTTATATTTTTTAAAATTAATTACAGTGTTTGAATGTAATTTTTTTGAAGATTGTACAATACACTAGCTGCTTTCCTGTAATTTAACCAGCGTCCCGGGTGAAATTCTTCTCATACCCGGACAAAATATAGCCTATGTTATTCGGATATAATCTAGCTTCCTTACAGTGGAAGAATTTGCAAATCGGTTCAGTAGTTTTATTATATGTAGAAGGAAAGGTGTGATTAATCGTCGGATATTAAACTTCAGAAACTATTAAAATATCAACGCTTTTTTTCGAACCTACATATATTATTACTATCATACCGCAGCGCATAGTTATCCGAGCTTATTTAAGTTTCAAAATGTAAGTAAGTGCATAGTTAAGAAAATAATACCCAAGAGAATGAATTTCCATAAGATGAATAACGGCTAAAAGCCTGTCCGAACGATCTACCTTGCTCGATATTCAAGAAAATATATATAGGGTACGTAGGTGTTTAAGTATAGATATAGATGTTCAAGTAAGAGTACTCTGCACAACTCTCGCACACTCAGCCAGCTTCACACTAAGCAGTATTTTGTTATCTTGATTCTAATTTTTTTTATTCGGTCTGATACCCTTTCATGACTAAATTCCAGATCTTTGCAATGTGCGTACTAACATTCATCTTCATACTGATTTATGAGCCCAAACAAACAATCTGCTGTCAGAAAGTCTGCAGTGTACTCTAAAGGTATAGGTATTCAAGTTGATATACAGGTACCTATTCAGTGTACAGGTATTGTCATACATCGTTAATATGCAAAGCAAGCATTTAATATCTTAGCATAACTTAAAGGTGGTATAACAGGGCAGTGGGACTTGTGAGCTGACTTAGTTGTATTGCTGGTAATAAATTATAATTGTCACTTTCAACTTGGCCACGAATTGGCCTAGTTCTTGCAAGTGAGTTTTCTCACGATTTAGCACTAAGTTGAAAGAAAAGTATCAAGTAAAAATAACATTTGATTAAATCTAAATAATATTCTAGTTAAAAGTGTGACAAATAAATACCCTCTTCAAAAAACAGGTATGTATAGTATTTAGGCCATTGCATAAAATTCCTCTTGACCACAACGTTTTATATTTCATCTGTTTGCAAATTTAAAACTGCAAATCTATTTAATCCAGTTACGCATTGCTGTCCAAAATCAAATTACGAGCCGTCAGTAAAACTCGAGTGCACGATTCGATAAAATCGATTCGAAAAAAAAGGTTGCGTGAAAAAATAAATTTTACCCTAATACGTCTAAAATTATCTCGCCAAAAAAGTGTTGGATAAAAACGTCGGGCTGTTACGTGAGGTTCAAAGGGTACTTGCGCAGGCACCGAACCCGCACTAACGTGCTAATCGATGAGACACATTTCCTGCTGTAAGAGCGCTTCTACCCAGCTCTAATACACTTTATTTTACACGGAGTTGGTTTTACTGGAAGCGGCAGTGAATTTTTGTACTTTGTTGGTATATAATTTAGAAAAATGATGAGTAGTGATTTTTTTAAGTAAATGGCTTTATAGCTTTGTTTAATATCATTAACAGATGTGATTTCGTAGATATTTTTTTTAACTATATAAACACATTTTATTTGAAAATGAATGTGTAGTAAAAATGGCTTTTTTCATAAAGCTATAAATTTCCACTTAATCATTGAGCTTTTACTACTAAGAAATGGTTCAACATTATTGCGAAATAAAGCAAAAATATAAAAGGGGTGTTACTTAGCCAGCACTTCATCATAGTAATTAATTTTAAGACGTACTTCAAGTTATTTCTGCGTAATATTAAACAAAGCTTTTTTGACTTGAAGTGCTATGATTAATAAGACTATAGTTCGGCCGTTCAGAGAATGCGTTCCTGACACCTGTCAGTTAGTCAGGACTAGTGATGGGCACAACATAACACTAAGTTCGTTACCGTTCCCCCAAAATAAACCGCCGCATTATTTTAAGATTATTTTCGTTTTAAATTGGCGGAATCATTTAAAATTTATATTTTAGTTATTTAAGTGGAAACCAAAAAAAGGTAATATTCATATAATAAAATCGTTTTATTTATTCTTTGTTACAAAGTTACAATCTGTATTTCTATGCAATAAAGTAAGTACATTGAAGTGAATGTGCGTACAGAATATTAATCAGACTCCGATTCGCTTGAGGAGGTGGTGTCTTCATCATCATCTTCGCCTACGTGTATAATTATATTAGGCATTATCAATAACAGAATCAATCCTGATATCTCGGTCAAAATCTTCCAAAATCAGGTTTTCGCACGAAATGACAACAAACGACTATTTAGCGTCACAAAATGACGGCCCATGATGCCATTTGGGGTTACCATTTTCAACCTAAATATAAAAATGCTACTTTCTTTCGCGCGTTCAGTTTGATCATAGTTTTATTTTTATATTTCATAAAAGTTATCCTATAGTCCATTATTTTCAAATTCTTAAAAAGAAAAAGAAAACGTATTATTTTATATTATAAGTATAACTGTATAAGAACCATCAACCAGAACAGATTACGATACTTGCTTGTTATTTTTAGCACAGCACTACAAATATAAAGCGCTGACATAACCTTGTAATAGCGCAGTATAGATTTAGAAAAATATTGTTTACCAAGTTATTTGACACTCAATTTGGCACAAAATTACAACATTCATTGATTATTATTGATATAATAATGTTGTTTTAATGCTCAACAATTGTTAAAACGATAAACAACCAGCAAAAATATTTTTATCGTACTGCAACGCCATTACAAAGTTACGTCGTCAGTTCAATCGCGATGTGTCAGAAACGCATTCTCTGAGCGGCCGAACTATAAAACCGTTTTTTCTATTTTTGTTCGGTAAGCGAAACAAAACAAAATAGGTACTTTTTTAATTTTTTATACGAATTTAACAATGTATAAAGTAAGTAAATGCAATTTTAAGGCTTTTTTAAGAGATTTCAAATGCTTCTTTCATTCCAAAATGCAAGCATTATTTGCCTTTCGCATCTTCATAAAATTTTATTCTCAACATAATGCTGACAAACGAATCGTATATTCAAAGAATATAAAGTTGGAGCGGCTCTCGTGACGGTAAAGCTCGCAGTGGCGTCAGGCGACCCTCGTCATGTGCGATATCAAACGGAGCGCGCTGTCTGACCACGGCGCACGCATGAGAGCTAGATCAACTGCTGAACTTCTTAGTTTATAAACATTACTGACGTGTTTTAGAGCATAAATTTATCTTTGAGGTAAATTAATTTCAGGCTAAATAACACTAACACTAGGTACAAAGTAACGTCTAGCTTAGTTATAAAACACAATTACGCAACGGGATTGTTTGTAACAAACCTAACTTTGAAATTAATAATGTAAGTACCTTAGTTACAGATCTGCCAAATAATTGTAAAAGTACAAGGAATAACATAAAATAGGACCTTAAAAAAAAGCGATCGTTCAAAATAAAACCAAATGTTTCCAGTATTTCTAGCTCCGCAGCATCTGTCCCATTTCTCACTTGCCAATCTAACATGAACCTTATTGCCCCACAATAAGGGTCACCTACAAAGTTAGAGGCATCGTTTGATGAAGTTCTAGCGGTATGCAAGGCGACGTTCCACTGAAATGTACGACATCTAGAACGAACATAGTTTTTGTTATAAGATGGATGTGTCTATGCCTTTATGAAGATGTCTCGCTTTTCGGTTATTGAAATTGCAATTCCTGTTCGGTTATACTTAGCTGTTATTATTGAATATTTTTACGCTCCTTGGTTTCGATTGCAATGTAACTTATATTAGGTCTATGTAGGATTTTATTGATACGAGTAAGTTAAGGATACATACGTACGCAATACGTATACTGTTTCGGAAATACCTCAGAGAGACATTCATAATTTCAGTAGACTGAAACAAATTTCAATATGAAAGATATAGTTATGTTATGTTAGGTTATGTTTTCTCCAAATGAGAGAATTATATAAAGACTTCTGTAATTCTTTAAAGAGTTAAAACAAAATTAGACAATAATGAACGATAAAATTAGCAAGTAACATTATTCTGGACTTAAACTAGAGCTAAACTATTTGCACCAAATTCCATTTCGACACAATTCTCAATAAAATTTCAACGTTACTGTATAAGAAAATGTACTTTATATAAAACCGAATCGTTCTGAAGTCTAGTTAAAGAGTCGTTTCTCAAACGCGATGCTGTGTATCTCACAAACAGATCTGTGCCTCGTCTGAAAATAACCTAGAAATAACTTCTCGTTTTTCATGAATGTATCGATAAGGAAGCAAATCGATTTTGCATTTAGAATAATCGGTGTTTGATATGGTTATTTGGTTATTCTTATTTTATTCGGGTTTGGATGTTGACTTTTATTTTTTTATGGTTATCGTATTTTTGTGTTCTGTTGAGTTGAATGTCTTCACATTTTGAGTTCACGAGGTATTTTTTTTAAACAAACATAAAAAAATTGTCGATATTTGTGTGATGAGCATACTTGTTAACTGTGGACTGGGTGTTATAGTATGAAGTTTATCAGTTGTGTTAGCACCCATAACACAAGCGTATAAATAGCTCACCATGGGGCTAAACGACCGTGTGTGAAGGTGTTGCGATATTTATTTATTATATTATTATGTTGCTATAAAGCAACTAGTAAATTTCAAAATTAATTTAAAAAATTTCATGAACAAAAAACCTCATGAAATTCAAATAGACCAGTTTCCAAAAACCTTCAACAAATTTTGCATATTAATACTCTATCATTTTAGACGTTAACCCTCTAACGCTGATCTGCCGTTTACTAATTATGCCAATACTCGTTGACGATGGTTATGATAACAACGGTCCAGCATCAGAGGGGTTAGTAGGGGGTTAATTCAATCAAGTAAAAGTAGTCTTTAAAATTACCAGACACGTCCAGGTTAGAATTGGAGTAATTAGTTGAGACAACCCTTGTGTTAACGTTGATTATTTGTTTAAATTGGAAGCCTGAATTTGTGTATTTAATCAGGTGAACAACGGGTGAATGATAGTTGAAAATAAGCTTGTTGATTAAACTGCAGAACTGTTTCTACCACGGTCAGGGTCGTCCTCAATATTCTTATTATTTGTTCTATTGCATATTTTATACTGCAATATACACATTGTTTACCAATTTATATAAAAAAAATTGTTGAAAGGTTCTTGTAACCTACAGGCAAACATGTGTTGCTTGGGAGTTTGTTGCGCCACTTCTTCCCAGCAAAAGCACATAGAAAGTGGTGAAGGGTGGGCGTTTTGTGGGCTGTCTTTCGTAAATTTCTGACCTTCAAAAAGTGCTGTTTTGCAGACAAGTCTGAATTTGAATTTGCTTACAAGAGATAGGAAAGTTACAAAGCACATTTTGAACCTATCTATAGCTCAACAATTAAGTACATTACACGCCCACCCATCCAAAATGAAGCCGCGAATTACGCAACTTAAGTAAAACTTAACATTACATCTCCCTAAAGTACGAGTCGACATATTTCGCTATTATTGCTTAGAACTTAGTTTTAGTATACTTGTAAATTGGGATATTCAAGTTTTGGGTTCGTTCTGGTGAAAGGGATTTAGTTAGGAACAGCTTTCATTGATAAGATTTTAGGTACATGATTCTTTGCAAATGTCAAAGAAAAACATTTCCAGTTCTCTGTTTTCTGCGTTTTGACTTCTCGTAACGACTTTTAGAGATAATCAAATGACAGCCAGGACTTACCAAATTATCATACCTACTTTCCGAAGCATGGAGGAAGTCGTCATTTCTAGGTGATCACCCATCCACCGACCGACCGCGCTAAGCGTTGCTTGACCAAATGATCGATTGATCGGCGCATCTATTACTTGGCTTCAAGTATCTCACAAATTGAAGCAATTTTGATGGTTAAAGGCAAGTTCTAAACATCAAAATTGCTTGAACAGTTTAACATTTCTTTCTTTGAAGCCGTGTTTAAGTAAATAAAATATTAGCTAGGAAGCTAATAGTAAGGCTTAACGTAGGTACACTGTCGACGGTGCAGCTGGTGTCCACTTAAATATGGCGACTCGTAGTTTATTCAAATTAACCCATGAAGACAGCAAATGGACAGACAGAATCAATTTAAGTCATACTGGTGATAATACCTACATAAATGCACGTATATAAATACACGTAAACTACTGAATGAGGTGTAATTTGGCAGTAATATCCAGTATACCTAAGGCATTTAAATGGCATAAAAGGCAGTTTCCTTGGAACGCGTGGAGGAGAGAACAGCTAGGATGCAATCATTTTCCAAACCAGTTTTTGACAATAACTATCTGTGTCACCTAGGCTTCAATTTATCTCCATTCTAAATTACTGTCAAAACTATACTTACAACCCTTTACCCTACTAGTGAACTCAGAACAGACGTTCTTCACTTTCAAGTTAAGGATTGAAAATGTAATATTATCATTAAACATTTGAGCATCGTCTTACAATGTTATCTATCTGGAAATCGGCTTCCACCTTTCAAAATATGTTATGTATAATAAGCGGTAGTATTACCCCTTCACGGGGGTAAAACGTACGGAGCACCTCACTTACTGGGGTATGGGGGAGTTCCCCAAAATTCCTCGTATTCGAGAAGATCAAATAAATATCATAGCGCTATGAATATTTTTGGGGTCGTTGCCTTTATACACCTGCGAGGTATTTTTTTGGAGTTCGAAAAATGATTGTTTTATCGCAGTGTTTTGATCGTAGAGAACAAGATTTTCTAGGTTCATGTCGTACTTATATCTACACTAAGACAGTGTGTCAAATCTGTAGGTACGTCTAAGTCACTTTGAAATCATGACTCATCACAAGACTAACTTTCAAGTATGTCTAGATTGTTTCAAGCGTTCCCACTAATCATCATGTCTGACGATAAACCCTAAACATATAACGCTGTCGAAATATCAAACGCGACCAATAGTAATGGCTCTTCTGAAATTCATCCACCATAATGTTCCAGATAATAGCTTTTACAAGTTGAGCGTAACTTCTAAATACGTTTACAGCCGGGCCGTTGTGGGCGGCACGAAGCCGGCATGAAAGCTGCTACACAAATAAACTGTATTCATAAGTCCTTGGCGCACTGGCAAACTGTTCGAAGTGTTACATTAACATTTTCTACTCTGTGGCCGTATTGTCAATGTGCATGTTTAATTTCCGTAGCGATCGTTGAGAGAATGCTGTTTGTAAAACTTTATCTACTTCACTACGGCGAAAGTTTCTTAAAGAAAATGTTGGTTGTTTTTCTTTGGAACTCATTCATCACTCACCTCTTTTGTTAGAGTGGTTATGTTGGTACTCTAACTGTTATTATAATGCTTTCTAGCTAATCGTTTACTCAATTTTATTGTAAGGTAAGTCAAACTTTTGTAATAGATCAATGTGTTTGCTATCTTGGCTCGAACGTATTCTTCCATGATCGAACTAGACTTTCGATTAGTCGTTTGGATACTGTTTTAACAAGGTTTGAATTAAGAACTTCCATTGAAAAGTATGTACTTCATTTTTTAAAACAATTTCACCCATATTAAACTATATTTATTTGAATGGAAATTCCGCTTCACCATTTAGCATACCTATATACAAACAAGTAGGTACATCAACAAATAACTGAATTCCTGATCGATAGCAACTATCAAAACGACCCTTTTTGAAGGTCATAACTCAAAATATCCCAATCTAACTCGGTATTGACGTAACAGCAGCCATGAGCAGAAATATGGCAGCAGTAATGGCCTAGCTAGGGGAGAGAGGAAAATATCTCCAAACCCGGCCTTATTGAATGATATTATATTATAAATCCCAATGGACCAGATCTCTTCCGATTTCCGACCGATATTGATTTGAGGACCCTGGCTTGGATATGGAAATGCTGCCTGTAATGAAATATGGTGGATGTGTTGCTTATCTGTTTGGTGGCAGCTAACGTTAGATTTGATAAGGTACGAGATTTCTATACTAATGTTATAAAATAACATGCAATCTAGAGTGACCGTTACGTTCCTCTTTCATCGTGAAACAGCTGAACCATCACTCAAACGATCTCTGTAAAATATAATAAGTTGGTATCATAAGAAAATGATAATAGATTGGTATCATTAAAAAATTTGATGTACTTGTTGTCATATAATATTTTAAAGGTCTGTAATATTAACGGCGATAAAAGAATATTTTAAATGGCATTTTAGGCTGAAAAAACCTACCAAGGTCTTGATTCTACCTCTATTGCAAAATACTACCATTCTTCGCTTACATTTTTGAACATTTTATACAGCCAAGAGCTTAAGGAAAATTATTAAAATATCCGTCATTCTAGACTTCATAATAATTTTTCGCGCAAATAAAATATTTTAATAGATTCCCCAAATAAATCCAATTATGTTTACGACACGTAAAATTTGAATTGAGGAAAAACTAAATGAAACGTTTTTACTTATTACCATATTTTGACCGACTGAAGAAAATAATATGGACTATTAAACCAGCGAATTAAATATTAAAAGCAATTAAGTTTGGTTATAAAATTGTCCACTGCAATGCTGTAAGAAAATTCTGGCATTCCAGGTCAGGCAAGTGCCAATGTATATTTCCTAAGTTATATGTGCATTCTGATCTGGTACTTAATTATATCTTGTACACCAATGATTGGGCGAAGGTGATGGAAAACATCTTGAGGAAACCTGGATTTTAAAGTCTGAAATCGCCAATCCACTTTGAACGACAAACACCCATTTCTTCCGCCTGTTATGTTACCATGCAACAAAATAAACCAAACCTTGTGAATGTCGAGGCTTTTACTGAGCCAAAATAATCATATAACTAATGACCAAAAAATATAACCAGCATGACATTTCAAAAAACAAAAATATCCATCCCTATTTATAGCTTTGATAAATCAATGTGATTGACTAACATCTACTTTCTAGATTATACTATTCTGTTACTAAATAAATTAGAATTTTATCCATTAGTCTCCTAAGGTTTTATACACAGCTAGAATTTTTATTTTGTCGGCTAAGTACGTGAGACACATTAACGTGATCCATCTTCGGTTTCTTAGAGTTTTACACTCCAATATCGATAGGTTTTTAATGTAAAAGATGGTATTTTTCTTTTATGTAAAGTAAGTTTAGATCTAGTGGGTTAGAGTAAAATTTTAGAGGTAGGTCGTAATTTATTTAATTATTAGGAGTAAGTTGCACTACGTAATTATAACGACAACCAAATCTTAACCAGTCGTAAAATTGCAGCCAATTTACAAAATAGGTGATTTCATGGCTGGGTATTGTTATAGTTACATATATGGTGCATGCCACCCCTTTTGATACACAATAGATGAAAGGTCTAGCTAGTTATTTTTAAGAATTATTTCAAGATGTATTGTATCTCTCGTAATCGGCCGGTAGTTAAAATGACCGATATAAAAAATGTCACAGGAATAAAACATAAAATAATTCTTTTTTAATGTCCTATAGCAATAAAAAGATATAAATGCTGTGTTTGCTATGGGCAAATCGCCAGACAGTGACATTTGTACGTGCATTTCGAAGAGCACGTAAGAGTATCATGTTGTAGTTACCTACTTAAAATCTTTATACGAGTGTTTAATTTTAGTACCTAGTTTTCAAAAGGCCTGAAATAGGACTTCCGTTATTTTTTCATCTTTGGTAGCAATAATATTTTAATATTATAACGTACTAGCTTTTGCCCGCAACTTCGTTCGCGTGGAATAGTGACTACCAGCAGATTTTTGATTTGACCAATAGATGGCGCTATATGTCCGGAATAATTTTAAGTTACTTTCGCATTTATAATATTAGTTTGGATAATTATTTTTCAGAGTTCATTTTAACATCTTTGGCAGTTGTTTAAGGCGCAATAGCCAGAAAGTCTCGAAAATAATGTTCGGTATAGTAATTTCGAGCCCATTTTGAGGACATTTTAGATTGGAAACCAATCCCATCATAGTGAGGAAAATAAAAGGCCTATTATGGTGATGATCATAAAAACAATGCACCAAGATTTTCAAGCTACCAGGAAAGCATAAAATTCCAAGAGGTTTTCGATAAAATGTTCCCAAATAAACGATGATGGTCATTCGGACCACTAATTGCGGCTTTGTTGCACGTGATGTGACTAGAATTCGACACGAACTATCTGGTCATATGACGAATTGTACAAAAAGTACAATTTTGCGGCTACTGCGTACTAATTGGTCACGTTAAATGATACCGCTAGCTTTTGTTTTTGTATTTTGTTTTGTTTATTATTCTGTGAGCGCTTGATTGTAATACGTTTCAATTGATTTAAATGGTTTTGGTAGTTCATTTTATTTTAAAACTGATTTTAGTACTCACAGGTCTTTTTGTTAATTATTTACTTGGCGTAGTATTTTTTTTTATTGATGGAAAATTCTGTGTTATTAAGCCGATTGCGTTTAAATAATGATTGCGTAGGTACTTTCAAAAACGTGGACGCATTAAATTGCCCAAAATATTAAAGCAGAAACGTGTCTTTGTATTCGAAACAAGAATTTTCTCTCCTAAAATCAGAAGCTCATGACAATAACATCGAGTCACGTACAAGACCGTTCTGGCTCCTTAAGTTACATAATATTCATAATATAAGACCCCAAACTGTTGAATAAATTCATGAAAATCAAAGTAAATTGAGCGCGAACCGAGTCGCGGGTCGGCACTAAATTAACGTGTGCCGCGAATAGGGCACTTCTAGTTATTAAAATTAAAGCTGGCTTGTGGCGCTTGGGTGAGCAGACTATAAATATTTTGTGCAGTGTTGCAATTTCGTGGAGTTATGTACGAGTATCTTGTATGAAAATTAATTAATATTATGTTGCAAGGATTTAAAACGTTGTGAAGCCCTTGTGCAGTACAAATCCTTAAAATGAGTTATCGCTACTTTTGCAACAACTCAGCATAATGCTCTAACACTTCAGAAACGTGAAATATACTGTAAAGTTCAGCAGTCGAAGTAGTCTTCTTGCGTGCGCCGTGGTCAGACAGCGCGCTCCGTTTGATATCGCACATGACGAGGGTCGCCTGACGCCACTGCGAGCTTTACCGTCACGAGAGCCGCTCCAACTTTATATTCTTTGAATATACGATTCGTTTGTCAGCATTATGTTGAGAGTAAAATTTTATGAAAATGCGGAAGGGTGAGATAAAAATTCTATCATATTTTCGAGTGGATCTTGCAATTTTTCGTATTCGTAATGAGAAGAATTTTGTTCGATAGTTTATGAATGCAAGCAATCTCTGTCTTGCAGACCTTTTCTTTCACATTTGATAAAGGTACTTTAAGACATATTAGACATGATATTTGGGAGATTCTGTATAAAAACCTATAAATTATTCTGTTCCCCGAAGATAAGAAACACGTAAAATTTCTATTTTCAATCATTTCCCTGAGGCTTACGTAGTCTGAATTTTAGATTTTATATCTACTTTCATTCAAAAAATATTTATCAAGTTATAACATAGGTCCCCAAAGATATGAGCTTATGGTAACTTGCACTTGGGAGCAATGAAAGATTAACTTATAGGCACAATCTTTATATTTTTGAAAGAAACGATTTAAAACCTGTTTATGCAGAGTTTGCAGTGATAAAAGTAATTTAAGAAATATAATAAATATTATATCAAGAACTCTATAGCTAATCATTTCAAGTGTAATAACGAGCTTTCACACTACCGTGTTATTGTCGCGCATCTTTTGTACCCGTTAGTTGTCAACTGTTTTCTGTTGCTGGTATACACACGATAACGCCCGTGCGATCTGAGCGTCGCGCGGAAAACCGAGCAGAAAATCGCTTATATTTGAAAGTCCTGTTATAAGCAATTAAACGACATTACACTATTTTTTCTACATCTAAATTGTGTACCATTTTTTCAGTCAATCAAATTTCATGTTTATTTCTCTTTCTCCAATCACTTAAATACTACAAACCTTTTACCGAATTGGCTACTTAACCCTAAAAAACTAAGGGGTAGTAAATCGTCCTTATTATCTCAGTTTACGTACAAGCCACGTATTGGAAACTTCTCAGGTAAGGTTATGTGCTCTGAAACTCTTCGGTGTGTATTTTAATCTGATTTGCTGACTTTCCTTGAAGGTTTATAGTTTTGGGTCGGAGATACCTTCGGGAGAGATTGATGGTTGGGTCTTGGTGTTAGCGAAAAGCGTTTTAAGATGATTTTTTTTATGAGTAGTTGTCGTTTGTGAATTTTGAGTTATAATAATCCTATATATTTCTGTACGAACGTTACAAGTACTCATTTGACTAAATAATAAATTATCTCAACCTGCAAGGAAGGATAACAAATGCGAATCAATTGACACACGACTTTTTTATTGAAGAAGCCTTATGTGGAACGTTTTATTTGCTGCCATAAAATATAGCGCCATTTAGGTACATCGCTCGTTTCTTATCTATGTATAATTTCATTATGTAGATATAACCATGAGATACATGTATACTTTACTAAAATTCGACAGTAAAATTCTGTTTTATATCAATAACATCCACAACAAGAGTCATCTTCAATATCCACAAATTTAACTTTTCCAAAATCCGAATTAACCCTTGCATATCCCTTCACGACCAAAATTCCTCTTCAAGCATCAATCCCGCTAACATTACTTCCCCAACCGACCAACAAACTAAGACTACTTTTCCGAAAACTTTCAAGTCGAAAGTATCAAAGGCAAGTTAATAATATCGAAAACAGGCTCAGGTAGGCTTTAAGTAGTTCTCAACAGTTTCCCAACGGTTTTAGACTTGCTAAGGATGGGGCTTTTTCACGAGGATTGGAAGCAGTTATCGGGTTTCAATTGAGGTGGTTAAGGGTTAGAGTTTCCGTTGTTTGTAGTAACTTATCCATATATTATGTAGGTACCTGTTATAAAATGATGTTCAGTAAAATAACATTGAAAATTGGAAATGGTTATGGTCTTCCCTGGTTTTTGTAAATTAATGCTTGTTCTACAAGAGTAGAATTTTTCACGATGAATTACTTCCATCTTAATTAAGAATAACTTTATGCGTAACACATTTCTCTCAAAACCAATTCCTAGAAATATTTCCGACCATTGAACCCAAAAGTAAAAGACATAAAATCCACATAAAATTCGGTTACAACATCATATCACTGTATTTGCTTTAATTACGTATGTAAATTACATACAGTGGAAAACTCGCAAATTGTAATATATTAACCAATATAACAAGTTAATTAGAATTTTAGGGCGAGTTTGAAATGAGTAAATAACGTAGAGGGAAACAAGGCAGCCGTGGAGGTGTGTATTTGAATATGATTACGTTTTATTACTTCTGTGGTCATACTGACAGCGATTAGCGGGTTTCAATGTCAAAAGTTTATATTAATTGATTTATGTTACAGGTTTGTAAGGTCCCAGGCTTATATACCTACCTGGATTTTCCGCATAGCAGCCAGGAGACTGGCATTGCGCGGTGTAACACTCTCGTGCTTGGGAGGGCAGTAGTTAATGCTGTTCGAATGCTACTCAATAGCAGTCATTACAATTCCCTATCAGAGGTAATTTGAGAGGCTGATTTGAGAAATCTAGTTTTAGATTTATATCAAATCCGCCTAACGGCCTTATTAGGTAATTTAAACTGCGGCTCACTCGATATGAAAAAACTTTGAAAGGACTTAAAAAGCTTATGACAAGTTCTAATCTTAGAATAACAGTAATAATCGATATTTAGGTTACTGAGCCAGATGGCAGTGACTTCTCATAAAATATGGATGCTCAACCGCATTTACTAAGACTGGGTTTACTCGCGACAATGTAATTGTAGGTACATTAAGTGTTGAAAGCAAGCGTATCTATTATGTGCGAATAGAAGCGTATTATTTCATAAAAAGCAAAGAAGAGTGGGTAGAACAGTATTACTTGAAACTGGTGAAACGTTTAAGCATTGCTTAAGTCTATATACTTTTCTCTCACGGTTTCACTACCATCCCGTAGGAACTTAGGTATAAGCTATACGGATAAACATATTGTCTGCAGTTTTTCTTGATAAATAAACTATCTAATCTAGATACTTTTGAGAAGCGCAAAAACATTGAGCAGTTTTTCTATTCTGAAAATCCGCTAATCGCTTTCAATATGACCTAATATAAATGTTCGTATATTCTATAGTAATTAACGTAAACATTATGTTTTAAGATGTCGTCACGTGCCTCGTTTACGGTTCCGTATATTCTGTATAATAATAAACTTTTACTACTTGCATATCTCTTTAGACTTATTATACGCTTATTATACAGGGTGACTTTTTATAAAAAATATCATTTATCAAGATTTGGTACCAAAAGTGAATGAACACAGTTTATATTTAGAAACGTACTTATCATTTTTCTGGACCATTTGCCACGGCACAGTGGAATATTTATCAATTTTCTTTCGATATTTTTCATTGAAAGTATTGTGTCTTTGAATACTTTATGGCATTAGCAAATCATACTAGAGTTTTGTATTATTTTCTTTTTAAACCCAATATTGTAGAAGAAAGAAGAGTTAGTAAATATTATTATTTTTTTACACTTTATATCATATACAGTACCTTTGCACCAACCACTGCTATTTCTCCACCATCTAAAGGTAGACTGGTAGAAAACGCCTAAGGCGTTAAGTCCGTCCTTGTACAATATGTGCAAAAGCATTAAATAAATAAATGAATAATTTTAATTATATTGACAAAATACATTTTCAACATTGACACAGTGATAGCTTTAGGCATCAACCCTAAATTATTCGTAAAGTTGCATAAAGTTCCCGTAACCTAAAGATTACATCACAAAACTTCCTCTAAAACAACTTTGACGTTAAACCAAACTTACAACGCAAGCTTTCAGAGAACACTTGAAACAAACATACGAACATCTGCAAATGATATCCCACTACAAGGTCTGCTTACCCCCTTATGTATGATATCAACAGTTCTCAACTTACGCGACTCAGCGAGCCGTAAGCGTTAGCCGCACTGACCCGTAAATTTCAATCTTTGTCCAGTTACCAAGTTTTGGTACGAGTATATGTACAATTATATGGTTAAACTGTAATGTATCGGTTTTAAATTTTGTGGCTCATGGTGCTGTGTTGTAAAATGGTATCAATTTTCAGCAATGGTTGCATAGCCAACATCACATCCTAATTTTTCCTCTATCCTTTCGTGACGTTATCTCACAAATAATATTATTTCTTGCTATATCACCCAGTTCAGTTTATTGCTAAAAATACAAAACTTCTTCTTACATTTATGTGATGTAGATCACATTCGTAAAACTAAATAAGTATGCTCGAAATCTAGCCCTTTGTCTGCATTCGCATATGTGACAAGTTCGAGCAAAAAAGGCGACACACCGGCCGTGGGTTATATTACACGAACCATTTCGGGCCAAATTCGACCCCCCTGTAACTCAAAATCTATTTTATTTACGCATATCAAATTTCTAGTATCTGTTGAGACCCCCTCACTTATCTAAAATACAAAATTTCATTAATATACCTATTGTAGGTCTTGAGATATTGACGTCAGAAAATCGCTATTTTTACTATACACTCACTGACTGATTCACTGATTCACTGATTCACTGACTCACTCATCAAAAACCTAGACCACTTCCAATAGTCGTATTGACTTGAAATTTGGCATGGAGGTAGGTCCTTATGTCAAGGTAAAGGAAAAAATCTGAAAATGGCCAAGTGTGAGTCGGTTTCAAAATAATGAAGGTGTTTTATACCCTTTGTAAATTTATACCCCTAAGGAACTAAAACGAACTAAATTTATCTATATTTATATAATATATCTTCGAATGGTACAAAGGTTTGTATTTAGTCAAAGTAAAGTAAAAATCTGAAAACGGCCAAGTGTGAATCACTTTCGAAAATAACGAATGTGTAACTTTGATCCACGAACATAATATATGATAACATGTCATGTCAGTCAGTTGGTAAATCTAGTCATAGTTAATCTAGTTCATTTCTTTGTAAGAAACATAGTGCATATTAAAAAATCTAAAAGATAGTATAAATGAGACATTTCTTTAACTAACTTCATCATAAGAAAAAAATAAAATAAACAACCTTACAAAAATAAATGAAATCCCACCCAAAACAAAAATGTGAAAGACTGCCAAGTTCGATAATATGGGAATGCTTCGCCTATAAAAGAAGTGAGATCTGAATAAGTACCAAGTTCCATACACATACCTCAGTTAAAAATAGTTACTTTTTAATGATGATTACTTGGCAAGTTTTAATAGAAAATTAAATACTTGATTCATTGCGTTTAGTAGGTTTATAACAAGGTGTATGAAAACTTGCCAAGTAACATCATTAAAAAGTAACTATTTTTAACTGAGGTATGTGTATGGAACTTGGTACTTATTCAGATCTCACTTCTTTTATAGGCGAAGCATTCCCATATTATCGAACTTGGCAGTCTTTCACATTTTTGTTTTGGGTGGGTTAACTTAAGAGAAATAAAGCGTACATTTTAATTTTAATCGGTACACTTGCAGCAAAGATCCTGACCAAAAACCAACCAAACTTTAAAACAAAATGAGCGCCCCAATTTGATAACAATATAAATCAAGTAATTTTCGCAGCCATTGTGGTGGCCAACTTGATAGATATCTCAAATTGATATTGGGATTGGAGAGATTGGGGCTTGATACAGAACACAAGTTGCTCTCTAATTGGAATCACTAATTTGGTCAAGGTCAGACCCCAAGTATTTTGTATTATGGATCTCTCAGATCTGTCAAGATTTGAGGCAGTTGATTATTTGGGTACCTCATGGGATACCGGATTTAACTGGATATCCTATTCATTATGTTATAATATAGACCCTGAAATTGGAGAAGGCTACTTGTATCTAAGTGTATTACTACAAAAGTCGTAAGTGATTCTAACGGTTTTCTACGTAACGTGAAACTTCGACTGTTGAACCAACCATTAAATTGAAAGATGGTTAGTTCCAATCTAAAACCACTTGGATGAAGTAAGGTCAAAAATCTGTTTCTAATTTTGAATCCATCTCATTAAATAGGTTCATTCTTACCAACATCGGTCATACTCAAATACAATAATGATGGACCGCTGACAAGACCCAAAAATACCGTAAAAATTTCCACCAGGATTTAACATAATCCAAGCTTGGCAAAAAATATAATATTACTAGAAACAAAATAAAGGTATGATGTCTCATGTTATTAGCCGCTGTTCAAACGAGATAAAACACATTTGGCTCTAGGCAGCATTTGTCGAGTCTCACTGATTTAAATGGATTAGCCCTACATAATACATTATTTACATAATACATCAGACATTTGCGTAGGCCTTTCTTTTACGTCCGTTGCTTGTTTGCACTCGGACAGGATTTTACAAATGGTTCAGGATTCATTGCTTGGAGATCATCATTTTGGTTCCTATGTAAAGTTTAGGTTATCCCTCTGTTTGTTTTAAGGATTTGATTTATCTTTGGTACGAGATACATCTAAAGTTTCATTAACCATTTTATTCATCTACTTTTCGGAACAGTTTATTTCATTCGTATCATCAAAATTTTTATAAGGATATACTGTATCTACCAGTGCGTCATCTGAATCGAGCTACAACAACATACTATAATCAAATTGTCCCAAAATATCAAAAAAGGTCCCAAAAGCGTCCCATTAGCCAATCCATAGCAACTCATGCAAAATGTAAGGGTCCAAAGATTTGTACGACCAGACAGACCCCAGAATTTGTGGGCCATAACCTTCTACCTTATAAATCGGTGAAAAAATATACCCGCGGCCGACCTCAGGGGAAATACGGGACCCTCTCACGATGTTTACGAGTTTTGAAAATATTTTGGTAAGCTCGGAATATGAGGAGGATATTTTGTGGCCTAAGTGGAGGAATATGGCTGTGCAAGGATTTTTAAGTGTCCATTTTTGTTGAGATTTTGTTTGAGAAAAATGCTGAATTTTTTAGGGCAAAGAAGTTTAATTTGTGTTATTTCTGTTTACCTATTAACTTATTTGTGTGTCAACTTGAACTGTTATGAACCATTAAGTCTTTATCTACCTCTAGGAAAATTCTGTTTGTCATTCGGTTTTCAGTATATGAATTATTTTAACTGAGTACATAATTGACAAATTAGTCACTTAGTCATACGCAGGAATTAACTTCTTGGCCTTCGAAAGAACCAACTTTACAAGGGAAATATAACTCATACCTAGTTCTAGAATACCTAGATCAAGTTCCACAAGTTTTTCCATCGACTTCTATACCTGGGAAAGTTCATGCGAGTATTTTTCTTCAATTCCCAGTTCATGAGGTTGAGTGCACTTTGTTTCATTTCAATTCGTTGAGTAAAACTCCACTGTATTTGACTTTGATCCCACGTGAGAGAAATGCTTTTCAAAAAGTTGAAACGATTTGACTGTCTGACTAGAAAACGCTCTATTTTGAGAGCTTTCATTTTGTTTGATATCGATAGTTTTAGAACTATAGCTATGTAATAAAGTAGTGTTTGTTTTTTCTCTTCAGTTTCGTGAAATACTAGACAGATAGCAAAAAAAATCTTTAATTTAAAGCTACATTATCCATGTGTACTACAGGCTAAAAATAATATGTTTTGTTTCCATACAAATGTTGCTGAAGGCACTAAGCTTTATACAACAAAAAAGAGAAAATAATAGAATGAAAGTTGTCAATCATAGAAATTAAAATTACAATGTAAACGGCCCGTCACAACCAAATCTTAGTTTGAAACAAAAAACCATTTATTAAAAGCTTCGAAACTTCTCGAAAAAAATGGCGCACTCGCAAAATTTCAAATTACATTCCTCTCTGAAATAAGTTCTATGTAAATCGCTTAAACTTAAGTTTTTCGGATTTTCAAAACTAGATTTTTTTGATACTTTATTTCGAAATAATTCTGTGGAATATTTTTATAGTTTTATCTTCGAATAAGCAGTGCTGTATTAAAAGTTTAGTAAGTAATTTAGGCACAACATTTTATGTTGGCAACAAGATATTCAGGTCCTTAAATTTTTCAGATTATTGTTGATTTTGAGATGAATCTCACAAAACCAATTGTAACAACTACTACTATTGAGTAGCAAAGATAGGTGAAATTTTCTAAAACCCACAAAGGGATTTCGGCTCGTGCCGGGAAACGAACCTGAGATTTCGTGCATAGCAGTCGCGCTTTCAACAGCTAGACCAACAAGGACCAACTTATATGTACCTCTAGATACGTATTACTCGAAGAACAGATGAAAACGGACTGAACTCAATCTAGCAATGGTCTGTCTACCTTCAAGCGCTACAACGCTACAACATGGGCGTTTATAAATGAAGCACATTAATAAAGCGCTTAATACACCGGTGTAACATGTTTATTGCAAGCAATTAAGAGAGATTATAGCGCTTCAAATGCTTAATTACCTTAAAACGTCAATTCCAAGGCTTTTAAGGATTTTGATTTAATTATTGTTTTAGTACTTGATATCGTTGTTTTAGGATTATGTATTTTATGCATTTTTATATACTTGAAATACATACATAGACTTGAAATACTTGTCTTACATAGATCATGAGGTTAAGTCACAAATCTTTTCAGTTCTATCATTAGGTTTGAATGCTAATTTTACAGTCAACCGTTGGATAGGTCTAGTATTTCCGTTCCCTTGTGCATCCATATTAGTATTTTGCATCTAATTTATGTCATTTTTTAGTTCACTATTTAAACTGGATTTTGCCACTATGATGAGAAATCACTTTAAAAAGACTTTTTTTCTTTAAATCGCAATTTAAAACCTTTTCCCAATTTATTCAACACCCCTTCAAGATAGTTTTATTCATTAAAAATTACAAAAGAACTAAGTCTTTTCAAAACCTTCGTTTCACGTGACGTAACACAGCATTAACCTAAATATACTTAAACAAATGAAGACGCAGCATTTCAGCCTAGACTAATGTTGAGGATCCCTGATTATCTGGCAACGAGCCAGGATTTACTTAAAACTTCTCACTAGTGTATACGAAAGCATATTAAGCTGTAAGTAACAGCTGTCATTTGTATGTCTTTGAAAGTTGTTGCTATGTATCACACTACCGGGATTTCAGCGCGGAACATACGACAATTTCACTCAAAATGTGGTAAAATGGAGCCGAAAATCCACACGTGTAAAAATGTTATTACAGGTAGTCAAAAACCAATGATCCACTGATGAAGACGAATCCACTGGTAGCTAACAAATATTTAAAAAGAATGTAGATTATCTATATTTAGCATTAAAAAGCTGAAGAATTTTGTTTGCACGAACGCATCGCAGGAACTACGAGGTCCAATTTCAAAATATTTTAGAGCTTAATAGCCAATTCATCGAGGTAGTATATAGGCTACTTTTTAGATGGGTTGCCCTTAGAAACCGACGTTAAAAGTATTCGTGTATACTCCAAAAAAATATCACCGACACCACAATGACACCCTAAATCTACCAGCAAGACCATATCCCATAAAAATTTGGCCCCACATATTCCAATGATGAAGTATGATGGTTAATAAAACGGGCTGTATGGCTGTATCTCCCTACTGGTTTATTTGAAGCGGAGCCCCTCATGTGGAAAATCAAAGCGTGGCCTATTGGACTGTGAAGCTTAGCGAGTCGGTTGTTGCTTGCAGCCCGAACTTGCGAAGATGGGTATGCGTTTTTGATGAGAGTTTTGTCTTTTATAGGCTTTTGTGAGTGTTGGGAAATGCGTTTTTGATTCACGGAACGTGTTTTTTTGGCTAAATTTTGGATTTAATTTCAAAATGTACACATTTGTTTACGTACCTAATTTTTAAGGTAAATATGTGTGTGGTGTATATATTTTTTTACATTACTGCATCATTGTCATTTTAAAAGTCAAAGATACATTTTGGATTGTTTTTCATATTAGTTTTCCATCATTATGTTGTCAAAGGGTTTAGGTTGTGAAGGGTGGATTGCACCATTTAACTATCACGATAAACTGTCGTGAAATTGCTCCTTATTTTCTATTCGGTGATTTGATGGTTGGTTGTGGTTTAGTTAACGATATAGTTGAATGATGCAACTCACCCTAAAATTACAGATTAATTTCTACTGTACTCACGTAATCCTATTTCTGTACGTTAAAAATTTTCCATGTTTACCTGAAAACAAAAATATAAATATAATTACCTAGCATCAAGAAAGAGGTTAATAAGTATTATCTGGTAATCCTATTAAAAGAATATCCTTACTTCAAACATCACAAAAACAAAGCCTTCAAAACAAAGCATTTTTAATAATTGAAGTTAAATTATTCACTAAACATTTTCTCAAAAGCTATCTTAAATTAGTGAGTCGAAGAGTACAGACTAACTGCAAAGTTTTAGTCGACCAATAGTTTGTTTGGGCTCATAAATGTATGAAGATAAATGGTAGTACGCACATTACAAATATCAGGTATTTAGCCGGTACCAGACTGACTGAAACTTTTATTGGAATCATGACTAACGTAGAACTGTCGACTAAACAGTCTACAGTGTGTC
The DNA here is from genome assembly GCA_033682625.1 of Helicoverpa zea x Helicoverpa armigera. Taxonomy (NCBI): domain Eukaryota; kingdom Metazoa; phylum Arthropoda; class Insecta; order Lepidoptera; family Noctuidae; genus Helicoverpa; species Helicoverpa zea x Helicoverpa armigera. Next base: position 11,011,696 of record JAWIIS010000043.1, on the reverse strand, counting down.
ACCTTAATGGAAGAAAAATATATCAAACAAAATTTTCCCAAATGTTACCCAACTAAAATTAGTAAGTCTTATCAAACAAAATTTTCCCAAATGTTACCCAACTAAAATTAGTAAGTCTAAAATAGGCTGAATCAGTAGATAGGATTGACTGCAGACTGGACTGGATTAAACCGGTTGAAAGCCGTTCAACAGGTGATTAATTAAGTTTCGTTGTTACGGGAAATTAATTACAATTGCTTTCATAAGATAGTTTTATTGTTCTCATATTTCAGGAACTTTAGAGTTCCGGTTTCCGTTTTGTATTCTATAATGATGTAATTAATTGTCATTATTTTCAAACTTTAAAAGAATAAAACCTAAGTATCTAAAGAAAAACAGCAGAATAAAGTTGCTGAGAAACTTTTAGTGTTTTGCTTGGAGTGACTGTACAACCGACCTTTTTGACTCCTCAGTAAACCAGGCAACCCGACACCTCGTGGTAAGACTGGTTGTCAGACTGACTGACCTCTGACTCCCGTAACGAGTGCGAAAGATGGTTATTGGTCGATGAATACTTTATTTCGGAATAAAATCCGACATGGCAACAAAAGTCAAAAGTTATAATTAAATATCACTTTCATCACCAAAAAAGTACACCCATCTCTCAAAATATCCCATTACAAACATTTTTAGAAAAAAAATAAGGTAAAAGCACTAATTAAGTACTTACTCTCACATTATTACTGTACCGATCAAAAGAGACTACATATTATATGTAAGACCTTTACCAAATGGCTAACTTGAGTGTACAAACACTGTGGGAACAAACAAGTAATACATTCTAGTCTTTGATATTTATGTACTCAATTTGTACCAATTTACCACCAACAACTGTTTGTTTTCAATGATATCTAGCTAGTATTTTTCTGAGGAAAGTAATTCTTGGGTTAATGTAGGTGGGTATTTTTGTTTCAGGTGATTGTGTTAATAAAACAACAATACCATTTTTTTATATCTGAGTTTAGTATATTGCAGCCAACGTATGTGAAATCTTCATTACATGGGAACTAATTCGCGCACCTGGATAAACAGAAGCTATAGATAGCCTTCCGCGATAAGGATCGGACCAGCAAGTCCTGAGATTTGCGCGTACAAGCAATTAAACAAAGTCTTCAGATTTACAATAAAATTAGTAGCTGAAGTTTGAAGTTTTTTTAGACAGAATGCTTGAAATTCTTTAGACTGCAATATTTCGGTGTATGTTATCAGAGACGCACTAAAATAGCTGCTCTAGATCAAAATATAAATATCACCCATATAAAAAAATACCCAACAAAAATCCAACAATCTATAGCATTACACACAATAATTTTTACAAAAGCTCATTATGAGGGACTAAAGTAATCCTCTTGCGTACCTCATAAACCTTATTAATAGCTGATTATTGCGATACCGGATCAATAATGACTTTATTAAGGCATAGCCGTCATGGTTACCGGTAATATACGCACGGTAATCGGTATTGTCGGTTTTATAGTTAGCGTATAAAAGTAAGCTTTGGGATATGCGGGTTTTAATGTATCATGTTGATGTTGAAAAGTCGTGGTGGCCTAGTGGGTAAAGAACCAACCTCTCAACTATGAGTGCGCCAATGCCAATGCAACTTTTCTAAGTTTCTATGTATGTACTTTCTAAGTATATTTAAAAAACTAATGGGTGATAAAAAGGTGAAGAAAAATCTTGAGAAAACCTGGACTATTAAGTCTGAAATCACCAACCCGCATTGAGCAAGCGTGATGATTAATGCTCAATCCTTCTCCATGTGAGAGGAGGCGTGTGCCCAGCAGTGGGACGATAACAAAGGCTGTAGCGATGATTTGGAGACTCGTGGGTACATAAGTATCCGTACTATAGGTTAAGCAATACTTGGGTGTCGGTTGGTCCGTGGATGGGTGAACATCTATGTCATAACAAGTTCGTCCGTGTCTTGAAAGGCACCTTAAATTGGTGGTTCGGCTGTTAGCTAACCCTTAGCTGGTATCGCCTTTTTTGGCAACACTACCGGTATCGTGGGTCAAATTTTACCCATACCAAAAAATCTGTTGTAGAACGTATATTTTTTATTATTTGTATAAAATATGGTTAGTTATTAAATAAAAGAAGCATTTTTTACAAAATTATCTTGGTAATATTTTAGAATATTAAAAATTTATTATGTTTTACACACATTTGTAACTAACCTAATTTTTTGGCACTTTCTGGTTAGTGTGAACTTAAAACATTAAAAAAAAATAGAAATGTGTTAAAAACTGTAACTAAAAGATATGTATGGCACTTCTCATATCCTTATGACAACAAAAAAATAAATTACTTCTTAGATCAGTAAAAATTAAAAAAAATGACAACCAAAATCAAAACGACTTTTTTCCAATCTAACAAGATTAGTCTTTATACTTTCTGACAACTAGAATACTGAACATTTTGGAAATAATGTGTCTTACAAATAATATGTAAACATTTAGAGAAGGTTTTCGGTCATTTTTCCAATCGCATAGGTAGCATCGGGCCCTTTTCCGACTTGAAATTGAAGCTGCAGAAGAGGTCGATGCAACTGGTTCTTCAAACTGGGACTGATGACTAAAAGTTGGTTTATATTTGGTGTCCTTTCCGATTTTCCGGTTCCAAATCATCATTTGAGTCGTTCATCAATCCTCGATTTGTCTATCGTTCAAAAAGCCCCCCATTGTAGTAGAAATATTCACTAAAACAAAAAAAGTTACAAATTACACTCAGTGAAAAAAGTTACTTACTTGGTGTCGTGGGTCAAACGTGACCCAGTCGGCTACTTACCTCCGCTCCTAAGATAGTTGCAGCGCTGCAAATCCGCCCCCCGCCGCAGCTAGCGACGCACTGAGAATACGTAGAAGCGCGAAGTCGTAGCATAAATATTAAAAGAATAATTACCGAAAATGTCCGCTTCTGGGTCGAATTTGACCCACAATACCTGCTAAGGGCTAAACATCTTTGGCATTCCGGGTACTCAAAAGCCAGAAGGTCCGTCAACCAGTCTTAACTAATTAACAAGAGTGCCTGTCATCACGCTCACCTAATTAAAAAACGAAAAGATGAAAGCAGTTTTAATTTTGCACTGTCGTAATAAAGCCTTTTTGGACTTTTTCCTTAAAAACAATAGTTAATGGGATGCTAAGAAGTCGTTTATATATCTCCAACTATCCTTATCTATTCACTCTCCAAAAAACCGTAAGCACCTTACGTAAAACCGTAAATAATCGTAAACGTATATATGATACAAAAAATAACTACGAAAGTACTAGATAAACTATTCATGTTTACGTGGTTGTAACTGCTGCTTTGAAGATAGTTAGAAAGGTTTATTTCTGAAGAAGCTTGAGACTTGGAAGTAAGGAGTTAGAGATAGGTTTGTTTCTGGAGCTGAGCTGGGCTTTAGAGAAAGCTCCAAAATCTTCTCATAATGAGCTTTTAAATGTTTCAGAAGACTGAAAAGCAGATGAAAACCATTTTCTTGATTTTTACCCAAAAAATCTACGTACCTACAATACAAACCTAACTACGTAGATACAAAACAAATCTAGACAGCCCGTGACTCTAGCACGTGGTCTAGAGAGCGTTCTAGCTAAAGTGTCACAGTGTCGCGACATACAGACAGATCTATTTATCGTAGAAGCTGTGTGTGATAAACAATTCAGTTTACATGGTTGTAACTGCTGCCTAGAAATAGGTTTATTTCTGGAGTTGTTGTTGGTATGAGTACCGATAGGATTTAGAAATGCTTTAAAATCCTTATAAATGTTCCATAGATGTACCAGAAGACTGAAATAAGAAAAATTGAAAACCCTACTTTCAGATGAGAACCATTGAGTTTATGATTTCCATGTTATCGTAAGTTTCCACTTACGACAACATGCCATGCCATGCCTTGCCATGGAATACAAGCCTTGTTTACGTTTGTCTTCGTGAAAGATATTGAAACGTTTTCTTAAGCTTTTTTTTCGTGACATTGCGTCTGTGTACCTACATATTTTGCAAAGGAAACATAACATGTTTTCACCACAAATTATAATAAAAACAAATAAACAAACACAACATTTCAGCGACAATTTTTCAAAAATTCCCTCACAAAGACGCCATTAACAGCTCAGCTGACATCGTAACCGAATAACAGACTAAAATAAGTAAATAATCCTACTAATGTACACAATAATGGGGAATTAATGTCCCCTGGGCTGGCCTGCGAGCGCGGACGGTAATTGGCGCTGACACCCTAAAGCGTTGGCTTAATATATCGGCCGATACTCCCTTGGGTGGTGCTCTGTCCTAAACGATGCCTGTTCATTTAGTTCACAAGATTTTAATTAATAGTTCAGTTTTAGCTCGTGTTTTAGCTTATTTCGAAGCCATATTATGTAAATGAATATTAATAATGTTTTATATTGATAAGTTCTAGAATGTTTTTAAATTTTATTGATAAAATAACATTAATAAAAAAATGGCATGTAAAAAGGGCTAGAAGAACTTTTTCCAAACTGTGATGGACTTGACTTCTGATTTGCAATAATAGGTAGGTACATTAAAGTATCTAATAATTATACAAAGTATATTCACAAACAGACTTTCCATACCAACTGCAAAACATCTACAAATTACATAACACACTCTTCATAAAAACAAATTTTCCTCTACCAACCAATCTATTCCCAACATTTATTACTTTTCGTACAAAAAAACGGAGAAAATTTCCGTCGTAAGCAAACGAAATTCCCACACAAAATATTTAAAGGAACGCTTAGAATATGGCCTTGTTTTCAAACAAGGAAAGTTTATTTCGGAATGATTGAACTAGTAAAATGGATACCCAATGTAACGCCTCACTTATTTAGCATACAGACCCTACTGAAAAAACAACTTCAAAACCGAACATTTATAAAATACACCATACATTGCTTCTTCACAACCGGACAAAAAATTTCGAACCATGCTAAACACGCAATCTATTAATAAATTTTCCAAAGTACCGGGTCTCAGTTCAAGAGGCAGATAGGATCCTCTTCGTTTAAGTTGGTGCCGTCTATAGGCACTTTTACGTAAATTTATTTTATGTTATCGGTTGGCAAATAGCCTTCGAACATAATGGAACATTATCTATGTATTTGTTGAAACTTACTCCATCGTTACTAAGCAGACATTTACGAAAAACCGCATAAAACATTTTAAATCACACCAAATACCAAAGTGTTCTCTTGTTATATAAATGGCCTTATGATTATTAAAAATGCACGTGTGTGTGTCTCTGTATGTGAAGAAAGGCACTACTTAGAAAATTCTTCAGTAAATATTTTGCCAGTATATTGTAGGTAAATTCCAATATGTGCTAAGCCAGCTACATCAAGGCCAGCTAGAACTAATCTCACCATACAACCAAGAGTGGGACGCCAGAAAATAAATCAATTGGATAGACAGCAGGAACCACAGGACTGATAGAATCTCACTATGAAAACCTAATTTCCCCTGAGAATTCCGTAGGTCAGGCTGCACTCGTGGCCTCGAAAATTCAACAAAAGCTAGCTAGGTAACGCCGAAACTCCAAGTTCTTGAGAAATTCTAGCTCAGAAAATCAAGTTGAATTTCTTATATCCAATTTTGAAATAACACTAGGTTTATAAAATGGTGGAGAAACAAAAGGCGATCATGGATGTATGCCTTTCAACAAAGTTCAAATAAACATGCTGCCGAAGCAAAGCCTGTAGAGTAGACACAATGTGAAATATCAAGATAATCCTTTCTACAATACAAGGGAATATCAGCTCAAAGTTCTAACAGTATTAAAACTTGAAGGAGTTCGCGTCAATTCTGAAGGCCTGCTCTAGAACAGACAATGTTTGGAGTGCCTAAGATGACGACTGATAACGTATTGTAAGATTCTGTTCTTGAACTTACTGCCAACTTTTTGAAAGGCCCGTTAATGATTGTAAACCGGTGTTAAAAGAAATACTGAATTATTAATAGTGTAGAAAATAAAGAATTTTATAGTGACACTGATCTCTATTGCTGCTTTCTGGCCTATATTACCATTTTATTAAGGCTTCTTTACTGCTTTATAGTATTTTACAGAAAGTTTTTTTGCTTTCACATCTTTTTGTATTCACATTTGCAGCTGAGAAAAATGGTCTACCATTAATACAATCTAAAGTGCTTTAATGTAGTACAATTTAGATCGTACGACCATATTTCATTTATCAGTTTTTAATATGCGAGCGTCACAGACAAGGGCAAACGAAATGAAAGCCTACAAATGGTTCTTATATAAAATGTACAGACTAATGGTTTTTGCCGTTTATACCCAAAAATAATAATGTTAAAATAATTAATGAAAAAAAGTGTAGGTGTAACCAAATTCAAATAATCCAATTTAATCCAACACCGGCCGCAACGAGAACATAGCATATTTTAATTAACCTCCGTATAAACAAGATAATTGCTATCAATAAAGAGTAATTAAAACCTGACATTTAATTTTTTTGAACAAAAAATGTTTTGGGGAGGGTGAACAAGTAATTATTGGGGTCGCCTGATCGTTTGGGGGCTCTCGCTAAATGAATTTTTGCGTACCCCCGATGTGTTTCAGTGATGGTAAAAAATTAATCGCCTGTTCAAAGTTTAAATAGTGTTTCGTGTCTGGGTATTTTAACAATCTTTCTGCATTAGGATCGCCGTCAATTCAGATTGTCCTCTGAATTATTTCGAGTTGAAATTGAGATATTCATCAATATCTTAAAGTTTAACATAGTTATTAGTTAATGTAAGTAAGTTAATGGTTGATAAAATTAAGTTTTTTTTTGTGATCTTAATACATAAGGCAACTTCTAAGCCTTTGAAGGTCCCATACAGAGTTTCACGTGCCAAATAGAGGCAACACAAGACAAATTTACTTAAGAAAAATGTATGTACTCTAGAAGTTAATAACGAGAAAGCGCTCGGATAAAGAAAAATAGGTAATAGGCTTTTCTCAGGATCAATAAGCATGATTGATGAGGTCAACGACGAAATATTAAAACTGCGAACGTGTAAAATACATTACTTAGATATTATATATGATGAATAAGCCTGAAGGTATATTTTAGGCCTTTAAGTTAATAGAGTAACCTTCTATGACGATTGCTTTGACAATAACGTGAAAGGGCAATGACTTACTACATTAAATTACATTCCATTACCATAAAAAATAATGAGCGAATTAGTTTATTTGGAGAAATGAAAGCAAACAAATGGAGATGACTCCAAAAACAAATAATAACCTCTAAAGGATAGTCTTGCGATCAAATCTATACTTGCCCTAGAAATATTCAAACAGTTCTGTGACATTGACTAGCTGTAAGAAAAACTGCTTTTATGTTCATACGAAATCATTATTGCTTGAATCTCCATCCCCCAAAAACTGTGACTTTGTTACTTACATGAAAATATACATATGTATTTTAATAAAAAACATATATTGAATTTTTAATATTCTAAACATCATTTCCACGAGAAGAACTTCCAACTAAACAGAGTAGTTTATCAAAATTCGCTATCCGAAGCGAAAATTATTTATCGTAAGCCCCAAAATTTTCGGCCTCGGAAATCGAATCACCCGGAAACATTGGTATTACAAGCCACAAGACCAATAACGAGCCCAAACTTTATTAATTATAAATCATTACATTTTCCAAATCTTTACCAAGCAAAATGGTTACTCCAAAATTTAATTTTGAACTAAAAGGGCACACTAAAGACTGAACAGTCGACCGATTGTTAACCCGAAGTTGCAAAAAATGTTTTGTATAAGAAAATCTTGAAAAATCAAAATTTTCCAATCAAAGTTTTCCGTCGGTCTGATACCGGCAAAATACCTGATCTTTGTAATGTGCGTACTATCATTCATCTTCATACTGATTTATGAGCCCAAACAGACTATCGGTCGACTAAAAGTTTGTAGAGTACTCTTACTACAAAAAAAATGGTGCCAAAAAACGATTCGCGAAAATCGAGAAACTGCGTTTTTATTCAGTAATCGATTTGTTTGAGCTTACGTTTAAATTATAATATGTTTTAAATAAGAGGTTTAAATGTTTTTGATGTAAGTCGTTCGGGTGTGAGGTCAAATCCCTTTTTGGGATCCGTAAAGGGTCTTCACGAAATGCCTGAAAATTGCGAATTTTCCACGATATTCTATTACGTCTTATTTCTCTTAAAATTAAGCTGTTTTATTGGTGTAAAGCGATAATGTAAAAACTTTCCACATCTTGTACTCAATAGATTTATATTTGTAGGTGTTATTTATAATTTCGTCTACAAGTTACGGATAAAAATTACAATAAATTAAATGTAATAAAAAAAAATACTAAGCAACACTGCGAAAGCTACATTATCCAAATATCCTACCCAAATGTTTCCCATAACCCATTAACAGAACAAATAAAAACAACAAATAACAAAAATTAGGGACCCCAAAGCATTTAGCTGACCGCACAGAGTAGGATAAGTTTCAAATATTTATGCTTACAAGCGAAATTTGTGCTATTAATGAAATTAGTTCGACTTCGGCCGTTAACTTGGCGTGTTTAATCAAATTAAATGTTTGCTAGAAAAAGACATATTGGCCAAAGTTTCATTTCAGGAGTAGCTGATTGGTTTTCAGCAATTAAATAGGTTTTAGTATTGTTATTTGTGGTGTTAAAAGTTTGTTTTATTGGCTTTTTAATGACAATTTTTATGGTCTATTTTAGTGAGGATTATTGAACGATGATTGGTAGGTACATGGGGTAAAATTGACTGCCTGGGTAACTGGGATGAGGAGGTCGGATAGGCAGTCGCTCCTTGTGAAACACTTGTACTCAGCTGCGTACGTGAAGACTGCAAGTCGATCCCAATAGTTGAGCTCGGGAGATGATGATTGGTATCTATGCCTTAACTGCAAAACCAAAGATTCGTAAATTGCAGTTTTCTAGCAGATTATTTAACCTAACAAGACCTGCTGTCAGAGTCTTCTCAAATCCTTGGACTGTGACATGGAAATTGTGCTAACAACTCCGCTGACTAGGCAGCAGGGAACGACAGCTCAACGTCTGAAGCTGTCGGCTTATGTCTCTTAATACCTGATACTGGTTAGCTTCGTGACCTTCTGAAACATCGATGAACGTTTCAGACTAATTATGCTTCACTCGACATAAATTTCTGACCGGGTCTGATTTTTGTAGGACAGGTAAATATTCTACATAAAGGAAAAAGTTTCTAAGTTATTAGGAGTAAAGATTTCTCTGTGTAAACGTAGTGTTAGGGGGTTAGGCATCGTATTGAAGACTAATTTTATTGAAATTTTGGAAAATCTGCAAACTGTTGCAAAATTGAGCCTCAGTCTTTTTATGTCCAAACAAAACCCATTCATATTCCTTCTAAAACCCTTCATGTACCAGGGCCTTCGAACAATTCCGCAGCCTCCAGATCCTCAGATAATCGAAAACTGTCTAAATATTTTGATAAAACGTGTGTGTAAAACATTATGGTAATATCAGACCTCATTTTACGACAGCAGATATGAATCTTCCACGAAACATATCATCTAATACCAATACATCGATGTTCAGTTGTTCCCGTTCTACGAGCCGAAGTGTGACGTCACAGTTATAAGCACGTTAGTTGTGTATTTGTCAAGTAATTTAGCTGCAAGTGTCAGTATCCGCTTTTCCGCTATATAGTGAGATAGTATTCAGACCGCGACGTGGTTGTTGTATGTAAGTACGGGGTATGGTGCTGTGTTAGCGGGAGAACTTTTAGCTACTTTATGTTGATGTGTCGAAATACATATTAAAATCAATCGTTGTTGTTATACCATAATGGTCAAAAAATTAAAGAGAGCCTTTAGGACCCGTAACATCATGTTTTTTTTTTCAATTCGAGCAAGCTAAAGCAAATTAAGAAAGTTTGTTTTTGTGTGTTGTTTTTATTAATCACGGTAAAATATGTCGTTGCTAGTACCGAATCATCAGTGCAACACAACTCTTACAATAAACCTTTCAAATCAAACATTCATAAAACGCTACTAACTAACACTACAAACCCGTAACACATACTAAGCCCGTAACACATACAAACAAACACATTAATACAGTTATATTAGCTAAACATTCGTAGACAAGTAACGAGCTACTGTCTAGCAGTAGCTCTGACTCTCAGTAGCTCTGACTACCAGCAGCTTATTTACTTTGAAGCCTAATTAGCGACTTCCATTCATTGTTGTTACAATTATAAAACACAATTTTTGCATCCAAGTTCATAACGAACAAAATTTGTGGGTCCCGGCTGTCATTTGTACATCTCAGCAGTTGTCATGAGAAGTCAGAAGCCAGAAAGTCTGACAAACTGTGCTACGGATACGTATTGGATTGCCAGATTATAAATAGGCTGTCATATCCGTTTAGACTGAAAGATGACCCAAACATTTTTGGAGAAATAGCTCAGCACACGATGATATCAATGTAAATCTTGTAAAATTCCTCCAAGAAATATATGAAAACCATCTTAGTTTCATTTCTACCCAATAAACTCAATAACTCTTCATCACTTACATCGCTGAACAATATTGTTGAATATTGAAAAGTCTCTTCATAAGTAATAAAGAGCAAAGTTCGAAGTCAAAAGCGAAAGTCAATAATAAATGTACCCACATCTTTGTTATATCGTCATCTGCCTAGCTTTTTCCCAACTATATTGGAGTCAGCTTCCAGTCTAACTGGATGCAGCTGAGTACCAGTGTTTTACAAGGAACGACTGCCTATCTGACCTCCTTAACCCAGTTGCACGAGCGACCCAATACCCCTTCGTAAGACTAGTTGCCAGACTTACTGGCTTCTGACTTTCCGTAACGACTGCCAAAGATGTTTAAATGACAGCCAGAAACCTACAGCTTATCGTGCTTTCCAAAACAGGGAAAAACTCGGTATGACAAGATGGTTAGTTACCCATGGACCGATAGCCCCAAGCGTTTCTTAACCTTATGAGAAATCGTCTTATTTCTACCCAATAAACTCAATACCTGAACGACATAGTTGAACACTGAAAATCCTGTCCATAAGTAATTAAGAGCAAAGTTCGTTGGAAGTCAAAAGCTAAACTAAATAATAAATGAAACCACGTCTTTGTTACATGTTAATAAATGCTTTGTGATTGCTCCTATTGTTCGAGAAGGGGCTTTATTTGTGTTTCGTATAGGTTCTATCGGAATTTCGTTATGGTTTATATAAGTTGTAGTTATAGCTATAGATGGGTTATTGACTTAGGTTGGCCTTGAGTTTTCAGGTTTTTCTTTGAATATGAATTGTTGCTGGTAAATGGCAAAGAATTCCAGTAACAGAATGATGACACGATACTTGCGACTTGATGACGCACTCATTGATAAACTGTCCTAAGGAATCTTTATTTCAAGCGCTCAAATGTGGATTGAAAGTAATCTATTATCTACTTAATTTAACAAATTAACAGCATTATAAACTAAAGTAAATAACTGAAATCACATTAACTGATTGGCAATATTCGCGTCTACATATAGACTTTTACCAATCTACTACTGACTGCCTCGTTAATCTATTAATCAAAAGCCCTTATACATACATATTTATATTTTCATGTCTTTCAGAAGGACTCTGTATGAACAGGTATGAAGAAGAAGAATACCAACAACTTTGCGACAATGCCAGCAAACCATTTCCTACAATTGATGCTGAAAAACAATTCACCAGCTCACACCCCCAAAACTTAAGTAGTAAAGTTATTTATTGACGAATGATGAGTTCCGTCACGTCACCGCTCGTGCTAATATGTGTCGCACATTTAAGTTATTACTCGCCTCGGAGACAGCATATGTCGGGAAACTATCTCGCGAAGAATATTCGGAGTTTATTACGTAAGGAGTAGATTCTTCTTAAGATGCCACTATTGTTAAGAAACTTAATGCACCCAGATAAAAGTGTTTTGTTTAAGTTTTGATTCGAGAGTGGATCTTGCGATTTGTGACGTCATCTGATGCAAAATATGCAAAACAAATGACGATCGGCAAAAATCGGTCGCGTCTTTCACTACCACATTGGTAGTTGTCAATTGTTTTCTGTAGTCTGAATACCTATGTACGTGTGAAAATGCTCGGACAAAACAAGTGATGTCGCTAGAAGAATTCTGAGCGGAAAATCCGCTAGTACGAAAACGCTGTTACGCGATTCCATCAAATACCAAAACTGACTATAGTAAGCGTTTCCGAAATTACTGTGCTATTCTCATAAGATGTTAGTTACAGTCTTACAGAGCGGGTGTAACAGCGATTTCAAACTAAAACTGACCGTAAAATCCGCTAGTGCAATAGACTGTAAACATAGCTAACGATGTCGTTTTACATTGAATTCTAAAGGGATAGTTTTAAACTATAGAAGCTACAATGAGAACCGAGTAAAACTGCGGGTTACAACTAGTTTCCTAATAAAGAGGTTCCACATTAGTTGAAAGCACTCAGTCTTTTATGTGGTTACTCACAGCTGTAAATAAATCTAAGTAATTTGGTGTTGAAATCCTCAACCTTTTTGTATTAAGTAAAGATTAAAAAGGTATCAAAGGTACTGAAAGGCAAATATATGAAAAGGTAAAGTTCAGTTAACAGTTACCTATTTAGTTATTGAATGCTTCAGAGTTGGACGGTAACCTTTTAGTTTTAGTACATTATTCTTAATCATACATAGATCTATCTGTACAATTACAGACTAGTACATAGTTGTACTAGTATTTTGTTTGTAACCTAAAGGCTCCGAAACTACTTAACTGATTGGAATATTCTTTCACTGTTGGAAAGGTATACTATCCCCGAGTAATATAGGCTATACCTATTTATCCAGGATAGACAGCAGTTCTTTCGTGTTCAATTAAACCGTGTGAAAACTGCTAGTTTATTATAAACAATAATATTATTAACTTTTGCCTCTCTCTTGTCCCGTACCAAATTCCATATTAATTAAATGACTAGTTGAATTACTTACTAACTTTGGACATTCTTGCCGGCATTTCTCAATAATATCAAATCATTAGAACCATACAAATAGTTTAATGTTTCAAGTACTTGTACAGTAGCCTTGTTTTAAAATAAAACTGTTTGAGTTGAAACAGGTCGTGAGAGTTATAGTTGTATCATGTTTGCAATCCACGAAAAAAAAGATATAACCATAAATGACTCAGCATTTTGTAATACGTGACTAAAAAGCTTGACCTGCCCCACGCATAGTAATTAAAATTAGCTTATTAAACCCAAAATAAATAGTAATTATGTTTATACAACTAGCATGTAAAGGTATCGCGACAACGTACTACGCTAGCGTTTAACAAAAACCTAAATAAATATAGTTAGAACATACCTTTTACATCAAAAGGTTAAACACACGCTTTGAAATTCTTTGGTTAAATAAATACAGTGGTTTGGAGTGGTTTGCTCATGTTATTTTTGAACCATTTCGAAGTTAATTTAAAGCTTATAATTAGAGGTGAAATATTATGTGGTTTTTGATAATGTAGCAGCTTGGTTAAAATTAGGTAGTTGAATGAGGTTATTGAAATTAACGGTCATGTTAAAATGAATTGGACTTTTAATAAAAACCAAACTGGCCTAAAAGTTATGTATTATACTTTTAAGGCCGTATGGTATTTATTCACACTCTCATTTGCTAAAATGTAAGTTCTCAGAGAAGAGCAAGTAAAGAATGGTTCATCAACATACATTGATGTCATTCATTTCGTCTCCTTCTCGCTGAAGCTTAGGTAGTTAGGGTGCTTCCGAATTGAACATACCGCGTCAGTGCGGCTTCAGCACCGTAACGGTGCGTTTGTTGTGACGTTACACGCTTGTTTCAAGCTTCAGCGTTAAGCTAAAAAACCTAAACTTTATCATCATCACTTATTCCAATTATATTTGGGGTCGGCGCAGTGTGTGTCCTTCTTCCATACTCTTGTACCTGCCATCATCTTACAAGTAACATTGTAACCTTACCTTTATTTAATATTTTTTTCTCAAACTGATAACATATATGGATGAACGCAGTATACGTAGTATAGTATCTGTCATGTTTATCTTCTGGACCATAAAACCACAAACGCCATGTCCCCACATATTCCCAAAAAGAAATATACAAATCCATTTAATATGAAAAATTAAGCAATATTATAATAAAGCGAATTTCCTTAAAGACGGTATCCAAACGGACCGCCCTTTATCTAAGGTCCATAGGTCATTACCATAAAGCGATTTTGGGCTCCCCAGGGTCCAAAAGTCAAAGAGGTTTGATCCTGGTCAACTATTATTGTCTGCCATTTGCATACACAGGATATTGTATTGTAACTTTACATGTAAAAGTAATAGAAAAATAGATAAGTCCCTTGTTTTTTGTTTTTCGCTGATTTTGGGTGGGGCTTGTAGAATTTTATTTGGTGAAGTTATTGTAAGTGTGACGGGTTTGGTATGTAAGGTTATAAGATTGTGACTTGGTCTTTTAATAACCAGAGGATTATCTTCGACTTATATTGGTACAGTTAAGTTTGCTGTAGTTAAATTGTTTCTATTTGTGTAAGGGTCTATAGGAACGTGATTAACAGTTCGGCTGATCTATACACATGGATATGGTGTTTTTTAATAATTGAATCATTTATTGCAGTTATTTCGGAAAAAACATCAAGTTAAAGCTTACATACTGATATTTATATACATATGTAGTACGTAGTTAGTAGTAGTAGTAGCTTTGTCCCCCACTTCCTTATTTCGGTTCAAATTATTAGGACGTTTATAAAATGCTCTGAAACACATCACGATTGTTACAGCCAGCAAAAACAATGTGTTACCGTGATACAAACATGACATAAATACAAAAGGCTTATTGTAAGGACCACTTCACTTAATGAGTGCTGTGTGAAACATTGTTCGTCATTTGTCACATGTGTACTCGGATACAGAGTAACATTGTTTGATTCTGTTATTAAATTATATTGTTACGGATTTTCTTCGTGGTTCCAGCCACGTTTCAAGGGTTATGTTTCAAGTTCCAATCTTTCGTAGCCGGATAAATAATAGCTTTTTCTTTCTCAGGATCTTTAGGCTATTTTGTGTGTCAAATATTATCATTTTAAAATTTTCAGAAAGTTAGGTGGATTTGGCGTGAAAGCGCGACGTATGGGTAGAATACTACAGTACGAGAAAAACCTAAAATTCTTCGACTTATGTTTTTAACATTTGCAGCTAACTCAGATACATTGTATTATAAAAAAAAAACTTGTCAAAGTGAAAAATAATCTCAATCTCACCAGCATACTACCTTAGTTTTTTTACTTAAAACCTTAACCAAACAGCCTTCAAAAAGGGTAGAACTTTATCCGCGATGACCGGCCAATAATGGCCGGAAGCGTTCATTTTAATTGTCATTACCCGGGTCACACCCAGATTATCAGGGTGACATGATTAAAAACCCTTTGTAATACCCTGTTAGGGAGGAGGATTCATTTTTTTTAATTAGCTCACTGTTTTGGTAACGAACGCGTTTTTTGGAATTTCACGGCAATGTATTAAAGTGACGTTTATTAATTGGTCGTGTCGTGTAATTGTGTTAATTTATTTTTGAGGAAATAATGAGGTAATTATTTGTATGTCTTTCCTGGGGTTTCAATCTGTATTTAAATAAAATGTTGTATAAAATGTCTACTGATAATGATGTTATTTCTTGTCTTTCCTATTATAGCTAAAATTAACAATTGAAAAGTTCTCTGTGTTATAATAAAGTGAATTTAATGAAATTCTGTGTGAAAATACAAACACCTGAAAAGGACAGATACGATGTTTTTTTTTTTTCGAGAGCGCCGAGTAAAATCATCAAAAAAGCTAGTATCTGTTTTGTTATTGCACGTATCACCCCCTGATAAAGGTACTCGCACACAGGGATGATAGCTCACCTACCGAAAGATCAAAGCATTATATTTTTGCAAAAATCACCTTTTCCCGGAACCCGGGTTGTATTCGAAATAAGGTTAGACTAACATCTGACGGGTTTAACATATTTCACATTACCATTTCAAATAAGTAGATTATAATGAGATCAGGTACACGTACAATTTCGTCTCAAAAAGATCAAAAAAATAACCTATGGGTTGATGGGTGATGTTACTAATGTTGAGAGAATATTCGAAAGATATAATCTTATGTAAGGCAGTATATATGTCACCGTAAGATTACAAACATCGTTAGATTACAATCTATCTCGAGAGATTGTAAACTGTCGAATTATTGTGAACCGTAACATCTGATTGCAATTTAACGCATTATTTTTCGCTATATTATAATCTATCGATGAGAAATTGTCAAATTGTCAACTGTCCGAAAGCTCTCCCTGATTGGTCAGTCTTTTTGTAAGATCGACCAATCACGACCAGCCGTTCTGTTGCCATGGAGTTCCCGTAGAGTTAGAAATGAATTTGTGTTTGAAGACAAACTACCTAATTATTTTGTTTCTTATAATTTTCCAATTTCATTTAAATAAAACTACTTTTACGGATTTTATCGCGGTCGGTTTTAAACGTCGGGATTAAATAATATAATATAACCGCGATAAAATCCGTAAAAGTAGTTTTATTTAAATGTCTGAGTAAGTGTCAGAAATCAATATGTTTCCAATTTCAATTTGTGTTTGAAGAATAAATATTTCGTTACAATTTGTTCTCTCCATATGTCAGGAATATTACTTACATACTCGTACTAAATAATAAATATTTGAAGAATTTTTGAAGAGCATTTATTTTATTTAACTGACACCTCTATTTCATTCCTAACTCTACGGGAACTCCATGGGAACAGAACGGATTATTGGTCGATCTTACAAAAAGACTGACCAATCAGGGAGAGCTTTCGGACAGTTGACAATTTGACAATTTCTCATCGATAGATTATAATATAGCGAAAAATAATGCGTTAAATTGCAATCAGATGTTACGGTTCACAATAATTCGACAGTTTACAATCTCTCGAGATAGATTGTAATCTAACGATGTTTGTAATCTTACGGTGACATATACAAGGAAAACTGATAGCCCGAATCGAGCTACCAGCGCTTATTGGTTCTGGGCCATTCTGGTAACAGTTAGTAAAGCAAACAGATTGAAGTATCGTGAAGCAAATGTAACTGTCTTTAAGACAAATTCAAATGTTTATAATTAAATTAATAGTTTTAGTCAGTAGGTACCAGGTTTTGGAAGAGATGAGGAAGGGCGAGACGCCCTGGGCGATTGTTATTAAGACATTTGCTGCATGGCAGGGGTTTCATCTTCATCTGACATCTATAAACAGCTGCTAGATTATAAAAAAGGCTAGATTACAAAACAACTGATTGCCTTACAGTATGAAAAAATTACAATACATAAGGACACAGATCTTATGACCAATTTGGGGTATTGGGGTAGACCTTACGTTATCTCCCTTTATTTTAGTTAGTAGTGCCAAAAGTAGAATACTTCCGAAAAAAAAATACAGATAACATCCTGCTGCTAACTTATACACAAATATACACAATTGATTTGATTGATTGATTTGATTTGATAATCACACTAAATCCTTGACCTTGACAATGAACTGTATCGAATAGTAATCGATCAATATTCGGCTCTTGACATCGATGTATCGCTTTCAGGCAGATTAGCCACTCAATTATTAGTGACCAAGCTTGGAAGTTACAAGTTATGTTGAAGGATTAGTACCAGTGTAAGACATACATATGTAAATGTATTATTAGATATGTAAATTGGCTCATACGTGGTTGGTAATGAAAATAGAATAAAGATACTATTTTACTCCATACTCGTTCTTTACTGTAAGACTCACTCGTGAAAACTGTGCAACTGGTTTGACGTTTAATATGCGGTATGCTAAAGTATTTTGGAGAGTTCGATTTAGTTGCTTCCTTCTGGTAGCTTGCTTTGAACAATTATAATCACTACTGCAGGAGTTCTACATTATAAAAATATAAATGGCACTAGTTGCTATTAAAATTGGAACCTCTCATACACATAATTGTTCTGCGACTGAAACACGTGAAACTGCAAATTAGAATTGATTTTAAATGCCTAATCATTTATGAAGGAAATTCTATATTCCTAAAGGTATATGTACTTTATCAGTAAAAAACTAATAAAACTAAAATAGGGGTTGTCACGTACTTACCTACCTGCCACTTAACACAAATGTACATATACACATAATGTGATTAAATTAAATCACCTATATTTTATTGACACGTAGAAATTATATACCTACGTAAAATTATATTTATTTTATTTTTACATTACAGTAATTATCAAATATATAGCAATTTTTAGAAAATTTTATTACGTTTAATATTGAAAATGAACGTAACTACTTAAATCAATGTTTAGTAATTATCACTTACGGTATTTATGTTATACTCGAAAAAACGTGGTTTTATGATTAAAGTTCAGTTTGTTTGACCTAGTAACGAGGATGCGGGCTTTGAGAGATGGAGTTCAAATCCCATGTAACGCAAAATGGAAACGGGGTTGAAGAATAATGAGAGATTATAATAAAGTACAATCACTAGAGAAGCAAACAAGAAGTGTTTGTATGTAGGTATTTAAATGTGTAAATGAGTATGTCCACCATAAACATTTAAAAATCCTATGAGTGTTTCTCATGGTTTATCTTACCAGGTCCAAAACCATTCGGATTATTTTTTATTATTTTCTACAGGACAAGTATGAATATTTGTAGTATGTGTTTAATTGAATTGTTATCAAAATAATTTAAAAAAGATATAAGTGAACATGGAATAATTTTTTCGAACTTGGATGTAACAGATTTAACGGCCCATTTCGAAAGTCAAAACGCAGGACTCGAAAAGCCATTATCACTTTCTATGTGCTATTGCTGGGAAGAATAAGTAAGCTCACTTAAGTTACTAACATAATAATCTAGGTAATACATATTTGAAATAAATTCGGACAATCAAAATATTAAATAGTGAGTCTGAGACCAATCTCTAAAATCAAACGAAAAGGCATTTCATATTTCAAGACAATTACCTATAGGTCCAACATAAAGATGTCTAGAAGAGACACTTTGATCATAACAGTCTGCGACAAACAATGAGTTTGTCGTACAATAAACAATAAAATTAAATTAGTTTAAACAAATTATCGCGCCCCACGTCAATTTCTGTCGCTTCTAGTACGGCCCACACAGAACCCATGTCAGCCGCTTACAAAATGAAAATTAAATTATTTTATTTTGTTATTTTCAATTTCATTGAAATTCGAATTTGTTTTGTTTTATAAAGTTTAAATGGGTGTTATTTTAAATTGTTTTATTTCATTTTGTTTGTTGGGTTTCACTTAGTTGTAAATAATTGTATTGTATTTTTGTTACGATTTAACTGTAGAAAATATTGAACACCATTCACAAGTTAATAAGGGTCCAAGCTTTTGAAAATTATTCCTTATCCTAATAAAATAAGCTTTAATGTCATACGAGTACATAAGAATTAGATAACTTAACACATGCGTGTGATTTACATCGAAATTAAAATTTCCAAAAGTACCATAAATCATAATTATCCCATTCGTCTCGTAAACTAATTAACAAAATCGGGACGCCGCAAAAGTTTGAACATCATTAAAACATGGCTCATGATACACTGAACAATTAGGACCACATCTTAGAATTTTAAACATTAAAAAATTAAATTTTAAATTTAAACTTACCTTTATCACTCATCACATATCACAGTTTAAATTAAACACCACTATGATAACACGACACTGGGTTTCGCGCGGTTGATACGCCAAACGGACGGCACGCCAAACGGTTGATACGCGGCGGGGGCCATACGACACTGGCCCACAACTACGGAGCAAGGCGGGCGAAGTTTGCACGCATGCGTGTTGAGAGGCACGTCAGGTGTTCCAACTATTTTGGTCCTTCGAAAGTCCTTTCGCTATTTCTATGCTGAAGTGTGACAAGTATTTTTTTTTCAGTTTATTGGTAAATTGTAATATTGTATTTTGAGTTCTGACACATATGCGAAATATGAGACACATAAATACAACTACTTTTACGGATTTTCTCGCGGTTATATTAATATTATTTAATCCCGGCGTTTCGGATCGTTTACAGCATCCACGGTGACTTGATTACTTTTCTGATATTGGAATTAAAATCTCTTCCTGTTGTTTTTAGAAATCGAACCCGAGGACCCGTGCACAGCAGTCGCAGTTACCGACCAACGAAGCAGTTTTCAAGTACAAAATTACCAAAACACCAAATGGGCAATAAAATATTTCAGCATCCCATACCTCGGCACAAAGACATTGAATAAAACCGTTTAAAGTTAAAACTATCTCGTTAGCGTAACTACTAATGTTTACAGACAATAATTGTTCTGGGTTACACTAAAATGTCCAGTTTTGTTACGTTGTATGGGTATCTCACACTACCACTTATTATGATAGGCGACGTGGCAGAGATTTCAGTAACAAGAGACTAGAAAGTGGCTTAAATACGATAACTCTGCTAGTCGTGTATTTATCAGTACCTAGCTGTAATTGTTGCAATCTACTAGAACAAGAAGTTTTCATAGGTAGTTTTTCTTCCAGAAATAAAAAATCAAGTGCGAATTGAATCATGCATACTCCTATGAAATTGAATCAAGAATACAATTCGCTAAGCAGGTGCTAATTTTAATTAAATATGTCTACCATTCCAATCCACAAGTTCAACTCGCACTTAACTTTTCTAGACCTTATACATAAAATTGAAAATGAAATATAACATTAATTTAGTTACAGACAAAAAATACTTCATTGCGTGTAGTATGTGATCCGCCTAAGCAGTAGCAAGCCTTGTGGTACCTAAGCACAAGTTGTTAGCATAGTCACAGTTTGTCGTGTGCTTTGCTAATAAAGTATGCAAGCAGTTTACTATTTGTTACTTCAGTTTCAGAGCTGTAAGAGGTAAGTAACACTGTTATGTGAGCTTGGAGACCAGGGTCCACTGGAAATTCTTTGGTAAATATAATTCTGGTTGTTGGTTTGACTTGAAGGTGAGCACGTGTCATTAAATGTCCAATAATAAGGACATTTTTATGTGTATTGGTATAGCGCTTCAGCATGATATGATATACAAAGATGAACAATATGAAACTATGAACAAACCTATATGTTTGAGCGCGATAAGTTCGCGTTCATCTGCAAACGATTTTTTATTCGATGATTCAGTATGAAGTAAAAACGACCAAATTTTCAGTAAGAGAACAGTCTTATCAATAAATTATGATAGAAAGTGTTCAATTACAAAAATGGCTGGCGTACTTTATGTTTATTTATTTACCAATTATCTTTATTTCAGAAGCCACTTAAAGTGGGTATGTACCAGCTAGCGGTCGGTTTTTCATAACTATAATAAAACCCGTAAAACCTGAAGACCAGGTAGAAAAACGCGACATTTTATTACGAAAAGTTTACAATTGACGCTCACATAAAGTTGGGAGCGTTCATAATTTTGATGGCATTCTATATTAGTTTCCTTTGTGGCGACATCGAGCCCTTTATGGCCCAAGAATGTTATTCCACAAAGAAAGTTATTGTGAAAAATTTCCGTGTTACATGGACTTTTTTGGAGGATATAAAGATAAGGTTTCGGAAAATGTTACCTTTCTTATGGTATGTAAGCTTAGCTATTTCTTTTTTCTGGAAGTTATGTTAACGTGAATGTTTTTGAGATATTTAAAAGTCTTACTCATCCTCTTTCTTTATTGCTTTAATTTTTCCGTTAAAAAGAAATAACAACGCCAGTACTAATTAAAAATATACAGCGTTTCATTGTTTAGATATATTTTATAAACAAGCACTAATAAATAAAAATAAATGCTCGAATTAAACACCAATACTTTGGTCGCATTTATTATTTAAATAAATATGTTATCATTAAAACAATATCAAAGTTATTGGAATGCTAATGCGATCCGAACTTTATTGATGCAACTTTATTAATAAAGCATTTTATTTATTGTTATTTTATTTTTATTGGTGCAATAAAAGTGTACGCATTGTTTCAAAATTATTTTGAACAATTATTATGCGTGTTTCTTTTTATTTTTGGGAGGTCAATGGTCCATAAATAAAATATTTATTTAATAGTACGTAACGTTACTATTATTTATTGAACTACATGGTAAAATGTTCAAGTTGCTTACTATCGTCTTATGGCAGATCTAGATCTGTGTCTAGTCTTTTATCTGATAGGTTATGGCTGTAGGTCAACTTACAGTCAATGACCTGTGTGAAAAATAGAACTTTTTGTGGCATTGTAGAAAAAAAAGAAAAACATCTCTATGTATCCTATAATGATGTGGAATATTGAAAGATGTCGACGGCTTAGTTGGCTATTTTATAATATGTTATATTTTGGCTATATTTTACACTTTCACATTATTTGATTTCCCACTCGGTTTTTTACGGGCGTTCCGTACGACAAAAAACCTGTCGCCTTTGAGTCGGTAGGTAGTTGTCAATTGTTTGCGTACGATCCGCTAGTAGGAAAGTGCTACAAATACGATAGTCGAACATAAGATCCTAGGTTCAATTCCCGGGAAGGAAAATATATATTTTTAATATTTCTTAACGTCCTCATTGATGCTTTAACATAACAAAATGTGGGTGTAATAATACAGATCTGTCACATTTTCTTTTATTTATTGGAAATCTTTAAGTCTGTCAGTCTATCAGAATTAATCAGTCGTGAATATAAATCCGTAC
This sequence comes from Helicoverpa zea x Helicoverpa armigera, assembly GCA_033682625.1. Classification (NCBI taxonomy): domain Eukaryota; kingdom Metazoa; phylum Arthropoda; class Insecta; order Lepidoptera; family Noctuidae; genus Helicoverpa; species Helicoverpa zea x Helicoverpa armigera. The sequence continues at coordinate 10,988,815 of JAWIIS010000043.1, read as the reverse complement.
AGAATCAACTTTTTCCTCGGAATCCAGTAAGTCAGGGGTCACAGTTCAATTTCCTGTTAGGGAACAATTGTTCCAAATAATTCTATTTTTGTGAGTAACTAAATAAGTATGTTTCCAATAATTTTGTTTGTTTATCAATGGAATTCGGAAAAATTCTATGCTTATGTTATTTTTATAAATGAAAGTTAGGCTTTTGTCATTTTATAAATAGAAGATTTTTCTGTAGGATTTATATCTATTATTCCGTGTTTCTAAAGTTTCTCAAATCGTATCTTTTTTTATTTCATAAGACGGAAGAAAAATTACATGAAAGAGAGTCACTTGAATTAAAGATTTTCAATGAAAATTGTCTTGAATTCTTCTGAAAAATATACCTACTGGTATCAAAAACGTGCCTATCGAAAAATAATACTACCAAGTTGGTCCAATACGAGGCAAATCTAGCGAAATAGTTATAGTGTGAAATATTAACTAATCGGGTTTACTAGGTCATGGTATGATGGGGTCTTAAAATATCTCGTTATGTTGTTGACAAGCCAAAGTTTTTAGCCCAATGGAGTGTTTATGGGAGTTTTCTATGTAATGGGAATCTTCGCTATTTAGCCTATGGACTTGTTATGGTCTTGTAGTTTATTTAACTTGAATTTCTAGGTCGGGTTAATATACGAAATATTGTTATGAATATTTCGCGTTTGTTTATTTGACCTCAAATAATTGTTTGCTTTACAGAATCTTGATTTGATTGTGCAATTACCAAACTTACACTATCCTACTTTTAGTTGGCTTTATTTTTATTTATTTAGGTTAATTGCAATTGCTTACTTGTTTTGACTTAGCCATCAGCTCTTCCTACTACGGAAACTACTGTAGTAACTATTTTTAGGAAACGCCGATACCACAGATTACCTTAATAGTTCCTACTCACGTCCGAGCAAACCGTTTAATATCTGACATTTAATAACTGGACATCCAAGAGTCGTCTACTACCGACCTACCAAGAAGAAGAAGAAGACAGCCACCAGTCGGTTTCCAGAGCCTCGTCCGCTTTTCAGCAGGGATGCATCATTATCAAGCCTCGGCACGTAATATACTTACTTAACTTATAAAACTGTGCAAAAATTTTAAAAAATCTTACCACAACAAGAAAGTCAAAATAAATATTTATTTCATACATGATGCCAGCCAGACTTATCGAAATAAAGCATCGACAAAGCGGTCGTATTGGGCAATAGTGTCGCCATCCGAGGCGGATTGCATCTTTTTATTCATGAGGCTTCGGCACCTTCTGTCTGTATGTTATGCTTTATAATGTGCTGGTTTTTGCAATTATATGAAAAAACACGGATTTTGTATAGATTTCAATTCATTAATCTTGATTTCTTCTAGAAATCAAGCACAAGTTGAGACCAATTATTGGTTACAATAATTCTCAATCATTTTTAACTGTGAGGAAAACATTTTTACTACAGCCAAACATACTTACCTAATATATAATATATTAAAATCTACACTCAATTGTTTTAAATAAGCTAGTTGTTTGTTTTGCACTTCAAAACTTTTATTTGGTTCCGGCCAAATTACCTGATCATTGTTAGGTATTTGGAGCACTATCATTCATCTCTGCACTTTTTATGACTTTGGGCATTGTGGCGCAAATCACCAAAATAACTACCAAAAACAAATAAAGATGTTTTTTATTACTTTGTTCAGAAACTTGCATCTCGTATTTGAGATAAATCACCTATTGGGGAAAGTGATGAGTTTCCTCGTTTCCCGCACAACTTAGCAGGCGGGAAGTTTACGACTTCTGAATATTCATCAAGGAACTGACTTAGGCCGAAATTCACCAACAAATTAAACGTCCGTTTATTTATTTATTTCATTTCATCTTACACGCTAATCGATGAAGCATTCAAAACGCTTATAAAAATAACAAGAATCGTCGAATTACATCCTCTTCATTTGAAAAATAACACTTTTAAATCATAATTAAAGTTAAGTTATCTTTGCCTACGATTCACTATGAATTTTCACATTAAATTTTTAAAATAAACAGTTATTTTAAGAAAACTGAGGTTTATGTAAACGGTGGACTTGGGCCTTAGTAGGTTCTCAAACGTTTTATATTGCAGGTCTTGGTAAGTAAGCTTTTCTTAACTAGTTTCACAAGAATGACTTAGTCCAGCGTTGGACGGTTTTTGGTTGTGACGACATTAAATTAGCATACAACACTAGTAACCTGGGCTCTGAAAATAGTAAAAAAAATTGGTATACTAAAATAAATTAAATCATTAGACTCCCCGATGATCTACACCAGCTTATGTCTTACGGTGAGTTGCACCATTTAACATTGACGATAACCAAACCATTTTCAGTTGTTAGATCGCTGATTTGACCAATAGGCGGCATGTAAGTATACTTACCTACTGATGATGTAATGAAATCGTTTATTTTGCAAGTTGGACATTACATCACTTTTACAATTCATTTTAAGAACGCTGGGGTCGACATTTCCTTACTGACTGATCCCTGAGAAGAAACGCCGAAACAAACTCGAGGGTCATAGTCATACTTTTGTTTATCATTATAGTTAAATAGTGCAACTGGATCTTAGAATGATATTTAGGTTATTATCGAATAATGATATGGGAGATGATTGCAATTGCAATTTTGACGACTCCACCTAAGTAATTTGAACTCAAATGGAATAGGTACATATAAACCCAACTAACAACAATAAAGACTAAACCACGAGTTTCACTTCTAAACTCCCTACAGAGCTGCATAATGCAAGTAAGCATGCATGCATATGACGCTGACTTCATCCCATGCTAGGTGAACAAACGCACGTCTGCATACAATTAGGGGGATGCTCTAATTAGTTTCATGTCAGTGTTGATGAGTGTGGTCTCAAAGAACTGTGTTGTGGATAGTGGGACGCTCTATTTTTAGTTTTAGTTCTGCTGGACTTTGGAGAAGGTTGTTAGTTATTATTTTGATGTGAGTAAAAGTTCCTTAAAACAAGAGATTTTGTTGATTGAGAACGACAATAATTATCTAAATCTATACGCTTGTTATAAAGAGAAAAGATTTGATTGTCTGACATGAATAGGCTCCGCAACTTCTTGACCAATTTGATGAATTGGTTCACTTTTGGGAACCTACGTTATCCCCAGTGAACAAAGTCTTTATTTTAGTGTAGGCAGTAGTTCTCACGGGACGAGGGTGATACTGCGGTAAAACGATTAATAAAAAATTAAAAATGGAGTCGTTATAAGCAAACCAAAAACATTTTTCAACAGTCCCCAAATTGAGCCATTTAAAGTCAAGTTTCAAAATCTTTTACACAATCTAAGCTAGTGATGAACGTCCCAAGTAGTGACCGCAGTTGACATTCCGCTTACTTCAGATATATGTACTGAAACCACTAGCTTGACCTGAAAATGTTGCGAAGGATCACTTTCCTTAAAAGTTGAGATAAAACAGGATTTAGTTAAAAATATAGCAGTAACTTTGGAATTCAGTTAAAGGTTATTTTGAACTCCCAACGCAAAGAGAGTGTTATAAGTTTGACAGATATGTGTGTCTGTCTATTGCACCATAGGTCTTAATGTGATGAACCTATGTATTTGGATGAGTTTTTTTTAGTTGTAAGGTTGTAGTGGTTTGCCGGCTGTGGTTCTTGGGTGCGTGTCGTTGAAATTGACTTGACCATTATAAAGTTATTAGGCATTTTTGTGGCTAGGATTGATACTTAAGTGTCGAAGTTTTAAATGATATTTAATTATCATTTATGTACTTAATTAAAAGTCTATCATCCATATCAAAAATGTGATTGTTATCTCAAACAGGTTTTTAAAGATGCGAATTTTTCAGAGAGCCTGATGAAAACATTGGAGCAATCTACCACTTATATGCTTTAAGATATTAGTAGGTACTGATACAATATACAGATAAAGCCAGTGTGTAATTATTTTTAGTACATTTTGATTAATAACAGCTACTGAGTAGCTTCCAGTAACACTGCACCCTAAAACTTACAGATTTCGGCACGGCCCAGGAATTCAACCATGGAACATGTACCACAGTTACTCTTGTGACCAACGGGGCAGTAATACGACTCCAGTGATTCCCACTACATCCTATCTTCTACCCCTTACGTTACCACACAATACAAGAAAAATGAAGTGTAAAATTGAGTAGTGAGTGTTGAGTAATGGTCGAGTGACAGCGCTTCGAATAGCACTCGTTAGAAGCGAGTCGAGTGCCTCGTTAGTTCGTGTTAGAACATTTGCATGTTAGCCCGGTGGGGTCATGAGGACAGCGGGGCTATGAAGGCTGTAATGTTCATTCATGTAATACGGACCATGGTTGGTTTTGTTTTTTTAGCGTTTTCGAAAAAGGAAGGGCTCAGAAAAAGAAGAGAAGAAGTCAAAACAGAAGTCAGAGTCAAAATTAACGCAGACCTGTAGATACTGTTTGTTGTGACAAATGTGAAGCCATTCATTTTTTTACTTTAAGTGTTTTGTTAAAAATCTTGAGACTGTCCATTGCTGTAGAATGTTCTATCTAGATATTATAAGAAACTTTGCATTTACTGTATATTACTGTATATTGTAGTAATTTATATACTTAATAATGGAAGTTGCGGTTACTGTGAACAAAGACTTACTTAACCTTGAGCTATACAACTACTTTTAAGACAATATATATATATATATATTGTTATATATATATATATATATATATATATATATATAATAATGCTATGTTATACACCCTTCTTTATACCATCAAAAATTGTATCACCCTGATAGACTACTTTACTAAGAGACTGACAATTTGTACACAGAACCACACTGACAAGCCTTAAAAATCAGTCTGTAAAGCGTATTACTGCTCACTTCGCGGCCCCACACGGAGATGTGCCGCACGTGCTCTGAAAGCTAGCCTCAATGAAAAGAGGACGATGATTTAAGAAAACTGCACTCCGAGGGACAGCGATCCATTTAGCTTTTAATTTTAATGATATGGCATATGTAGGGAAAAGTTAAAATGTCAAATCTTAATAATTTTGTCGTTTAAATATTTTACATGATCATTTAAGATTTGTTACTACTGGTTGAACAGATAGTTAAATTAATCACGATAATTTTTTTACAGTATTTGTTAGGCTTTCACGCCATGATACGACAATTAGTATGCACTAAAACTGATAAATTATAAAAAAAAATATAAAAAATCCTTTGAAGAATTCAAGTGAAACTTGCAAATAAGTTTTTATGTAATAATTAGATTAAAATTCTATAAGTTTTTTCAAAAATAATAGCAAAATATTAAAATGTTGACCCTATCTCCGCATTTCGAACAAAATTTACACCGAAGATACGTTCCAGTGAATTCGTAGAGAAAATGATCCGACGAGTACATCTCTTTGGGATCTGGTGCTCAAAGCCGAAGCCACGCAACTCCCGACGGCTACGCGAATTGCACTCCGCTGGTAATATTAGGTACGGAAATATGGATGGATTGCTAACCAGAAATGCTACGTGAGATATTGGTCAAGGGGATAGAATTATTTGATGTACTGTTAATATTATAAATGCGTGAAAAATAATTATATGGGTGAAATTTGCCCTAATATTTAGCAGCTTTCGAGCAAATTACAATAACCTGAAGACTGCTTTTTATCTATGTGCAAGAAGTACATCCCTCAGTAATTGCTTATTAATGTATTTAGTTTAAACACTGTGAATGTGCTAATAATCGACCGCATTTTTTTTTCAGGAAACGTTGCTTTAAACTTCCAACCATTGGTCCATCTCGTCATTCTACGAAATGTTGTAAACAAACTTTCATGTTGGTTAAGAATAAAATATCGATTTGAACGTTTTTAAAGTTATAACCCCACACAAGAATCCGTCGCAAAGCAAAAGTTAGAGAGATAAGAGTGTCAAAGAGTAAGTACTGTGAGTATCGGAGGCTTGAGAGTGCCTCGCCTGAGACGCGAGGAACACTTGACGGGACTCTGTAATATCTTTATAGATTCAAATATTGTTCAGGAATTTTCTTGTAGTTTTTAAAGTTATTTATTTTTAAGGAAATCATTCTAATTGTTGTCAATCTATTCCTACACAGATTTTATTCTAAATTACACTTTTTATTATTTTGAATGCTATTTTTTTAAATCTAGGTAAACTTATACGCAGAAAAATCACAAAAGGAAGATTTTTTTGTAGTAAGTAACAAAGGATTTTTCTTATTTCAATTCTAGCAAAAAAATCACATAATACTTAGATGTTTTTCTAGACATGATCCTGTCTATACCTAGAATATACCTACGACAAAATTGGACAGTGCCCAGAAATCATGCCCTATAATGGCCTATGTAACATAATATGAGATATATTTACACTCAAATATATTATTGGATGTGTAAGATAAGATGATAATGGATGTATGAGTTAGCTGCAATAATATAGGAAGGTTGCTGATAATTGACAGAAAATTATTAACATTTACAAAACTTGTCAAAGAGTTACTATAAAATTTTCAAGTTCAATTACTTGACTTCATTATATTATATTTTTTTTATTTAATATACAAATATCTAATTCAGATTTGGGAAGCACCATTTAATGTGTACGAAATCACAATGCATGCCAAGGGTGAACATTTAACCAAATTAAAATACAATACCATAGTTCGAGTGACACCACATGCCAAACCTAGTATAGAACCTAATAAAACATACTTTGACAAATTCTTGCAACAACTCAAACAACAAGACATTGTGTGGTAATAATCCTTGCAATTAGTACCGATAGCCGCCGGAAGGGTAGTTAGAGAGTGGCCTAAATCAACTGATTTGTTGACGGTACGTGATTGGGTGAATACGGGACGTTTTGTAGTACTATTAATATATTGGGTTTGTTTATTATCTTGTTCATACTACTAACTACCTACTTATAAGTGTTATACGTAATTGTTTCCCATTTTTTTCAATGCTTTTCCGTATGAAAAGTATTTCGTGTGTCAAAAGGTAATAATTAAGTAAATATGTCACGATTAATATTGTCACAAGATTAAAAAATATGTGCATACAAATATTAGCTCCATATAAAGAATTGAATATTTGCATCTTTTTAAGATGTAGGAAACTAACTAACTTTTAGATTATTAATTAATTAATTCATGCATAATATGTTAATCTCTCAAAATAGACTGATGAGTTCATAGACCTCGTACGTGGTCTTGCTGTGCAATTTATGGACGCTTTTACGTACAAATATGCAAAAACGGTATATTGACGTTAATTCTAAAGCTACTTCCTAAAAAAAAACAAGAAAGTACATATCTACTTAAGTATTTCATATAAATTTATATTAAGAGTAATTAAGAAATTAATAGAGAACGATTATAATTAAACAGAAGAAAATCAAAAATAATCATTGTTTTTTAATTTCAGCCAGGATTTTATTTTTTCATGTTTTTATCTGGATGTCTTTATTGATGTCTCAAATAGGAATCAAAGAATATTGTCCATCCAGCAATTTAACAGAAAAAAATATTGCTCTAATTTAAATCAATATCTTGTCCTTCTTGTATTTAAATCCTTTTAATACTGTGTTGGCACATAGGAACAAAACCAAATATGTCTTTCATAAAACAATGTTTTAGTACAGTTGTACAAAACATAATAAGAGTACATACATACGTTTATATAACAAAACGGAATAAGAATGGTGTAGTTTGTTTATAAATACGCCGTGTTTGAAGTAAACAAAACTTTTCCTATATTGTTAAAATATGCGATTGAATCTCTTATTTAATATAAGGTCATATAAATCACGATATTTCTCTATTCACAGAATAATAATATTGTATCCATCTCATTGTAGTGATAGTGTTCTGCATATTATTATTATTTACTACAAAGGCATAATTACTTCTTGTCTTCAGTTGCATACTGAAAATGATGCGTCATGGAATTTCAGACTCAAACGCAAACTTTTATTCAAATTAGGTTAATAAATCAGCACTAGACATATAGTCCCTAAAATGCCCACCTTTCATCACTTCCTATGTGTAACAATTTGAAATAAAATATTGCATATTCTTTTGTACCTATTTTATAGGGTTCGTTATCTAGTTTCAGCCAAGTAAGTAAGAAGGATAATTTTGCTTTCATAACCACCTTTTTTTTAGAGCATAAGTAAATTAATAATGTTAATAAATGTATTTTAACTCCAATAAGTATACCCATACTTTCATTAAACTTTCCAAATCTGACGCACTCAGACTTTGATTATATTTTAAATTAAATCATTATTTTTTAAACAGCGTCATTGATGCATATCAACATATCTGATTCACAAACGTATTACCTAAGATTGTTAAAATTAGATATTTTTTTTTTGGGTTCCGTTGTAATGTGGCGGGAACGGAGCGATAAATGAATAGGCGTGTAGTCAGCTCAAGGGTCATTTATTGACTGTCTTACAATACACTGATACTTAATAACTAACACCACTACACCGTACTTAAAATGAAATGGGATCCTGTCATTAAAACACCGCTGGCCGTCCGTCGAATCTGTCACCAGGCTGTATCTCATGAACCATAATATTTACACAGTAAAAAAATTCTCAAGGGGTGTATTTATGTTACTACAATAGCAAGGAATACCTATTTAACAATATATTCAAAATAAATAGGAAAGGGGAACAGCTACTGTACTATTTTCTCAAAATTAACACACGGAACCTTTTGTCCTGCGACTCGCACCTCGCAGGTTATTTACATTTGTAGTTATGAAAAGGAAACTGAAATTAAAACTGCACAATTAGGTACCTTTATAAACACAATGCCACATTTGCATACATACATTGCATATTACAACAAAAATACATGCACTATTTCTCTGCACTGCCCCCTTATCCGATTTCAACTCACTACTTTCACTCTTACCGAGCCATTATAGGACATCGTCACGTCAAAATAAGGTTCAATTTACAAAAAAAAAAAATTAGGTGCCCATTTATTTGTTTTATTCAGTGCGATGAAAATGATTTAATGAATAATATTTGGCCGAAATAATTGCCGTGTAATTTTAATATCTCGTGAGTTAATTTTGAAAATATACGGCTGATATCTTTGAGCGTTTCTTTTTATTTTACATGGTCAATCCGTTATAATGATAGAAAAAAAGCTTTAAAACATTGTAGGTATATTTCAATACATTTTTATATGTTATGAATACTAAATGCCTCAAAGTTATGTTTCTATCTTTCAGCTTATTAGTGTCAAAATACATAATTGCTCGTGTGAAAGTTATCTTGACTGACTTAGAAGATAAAAAGACATAGACAACCATTGTGGTTGACCTTCATCTGTTGGTATATATTGCCATAGGATTAACTATTACTTCAATGTAAACACAAAGTACAAAGAAAACTGTTGACTTAAATTACGGCATATAAAAATATTACAACGTTTTATCTATTTCAACCATTTTATATTTGACTCGCAATTTCTCCGCGGTATCGCCTGCGTTTCGTGGGGCCTCCACCCGTTTCCAGATAAAATATAGCCTAGGTATGTTACTCGAGGATATGCTTTTCAATAGTGGAAGAATTTTCAATCTATTCAATAGTTTTGGACTCTATAAGGTACAAACAAACCTCTACAATATTAGTATAGATCACTTTCTTTCTCCTCAACACACGCGTGCCCGCTCAGAATTACACGACGTATGTTTACGCATTTTTTATAGTTCTCCTGCTTAAAGATAACGGTCCGTCACTTAGTTTGTTGCAAGTAGCCGTAAGATACAGTCATGGACCGCATCAAGTTTAAGGTCAATGGAGCAGAGTGCTCAGGTTAGTTTAACTTTGTTTTTTTTGAAAATTGGTTCAAGTATTTTGGAAATGGCATCACTATTTCTAAAAGATGTGGGATTTTTTTTGTGTATAAGTGGTGGGTGTTTATTGTTTATTTTGGGTAAAGGCTGTGGATTTCTTTTTTTTGAAAATTAGTTCATGTATTTTGAAAATATCATCACCGTTTCTAAAAGTTGTGTTTTTTTCTTAATAGTGGTGGAATTTATTTGTTTTTGTGTTAGGTAATATTTAATGCAGGTTAGTTAAGGACAGTAATATTTTTATTATTAAAAGTGAAAGTGTTTTAGAAGTAATTAATCTCAGCACATATGTACTTCCAACCTGCATAGAAAAGTGACGTATTCTTTTTATAACTTATTTTTTCTAATTGTTTTTTATTCACCTTTAGCTTATAGAATCCAATAAATAAATAATTTTATTTCAATTCATAATAAAAATGCTCTTGTTTGTCACGGCTATTCAAATAATTGAAAACAATAAACAATTATTTTTCCTATTTTGAAGTTTGGTTAAATTGGCTTTTTGTTTTATTTATAATTTAAAAATCCTTGAACCGCAACAAATAATTAAATGAAACGTACCTATATAATACGCTGAATAAAAATTGCATGCGTATAATATTTTCAGAGAACGATTTTTCGTTATTATCTAACCACATTGTTTATGTATTGGTTCTCTTTTTCTGCACGCAAGTGGATGCCTATTATAGGTTAAAATAATTTATAGTTCTTAAGGGATATAGGTTTTAATGATACAATATGTTTCAAATAGTTTATTTGAAGGTGAATCGGTGTAATTAAGGCTCAGTATTATTATTTTTTTAATTGGAAATATAACTTAGAACCTAACTTTAATATTTGTATTACCTCGCTATGCTTCTTATGAATAAATAAATATTTAATCTTAATTAACACACAATTGATTTTCTATTGTTCTATATTTCTTTATAATTACCTACATACAAGCAATTAACGAAGAGTATACGATATTATTATTTCGAATTAGAAACAGTAGCTAAGTACTTTGTACAGTACTTATCTTACACTAGCTTCTGCCAGCGGGTTCACCCGCATCCCGTGGGAACTACTTCCCGTACCGAGATAAAAAGTAGCCTATAGCCTTCCTCAATAAATGGGCTATCTAACATTGAAAGAAATTTTCAAATCGGACCAGTAGTTCCTGAGATTAGCACGTTCAAACAAACAAACAAACTCTTCAGCTTTATAATATTAGTATAGATTTTTTTCTATGGCAAAATTACATGTATCTAGTTATGACATACATAGGAAGTATCATATAAAAATTGACAAGGTGGACACACGTCTAGTACATGTTACGCCATTGCACTACTTCTTAAACCTTCCGCATACTTACTTACCGCTATATCTAATAAGTAACATAACTGGTATAAACCATATACCTTAGTTATGTAAAGATCAGATTAAATAGGTAGTCGGCCGATAATCATGAATTCAATCAAAGTTTTTAGTCGGTCTGACCGGTCAACTGATAGTTGTATGTGCGTACTACCATTAATTTCCATACTTATCAAGTGCTCGATCAAAATTATAAGTGTGTTTGTTTATTGTGCTGTAACAGTTAAACTGCTGAACTGATTGAGATGAAGTTTGGTATGGAGATACGCAGAGTAGTTAATTGGTTTGCGTTTTATCAGGAAGAGGGACATAATCCTAATGGAACTCGTGTGAAATAGCACCAAACAGACAACTACATTATTTGAACAGTCGTTGATTATAAGGAAAAAGTACCCGCATAACTTAAAAAAATAAATGTCACTACTTCTTGGAAATGATTGACTGACATTTAAGGTCATTTAAGGTCAAGAAATTATAAAGTTCCCAAAGTGAACGAAGGTTGTAAATAAGATTAAGTCTCCAAGTTAAAGTAACCATTATGTAATTATATAGAAAACGGTTAAAAAACGCCTTTAGAACAATGGTGACAATACCACAGTAATTAGTTAAGGTATTATGTGGAAATCACAAGGTTTTGCCTGAAGGGCAATTTATGTCTGAACCGGATAACAATCTTGAGACAAAATGTTACCGAAATAAGTAAAAACAATGAAATAATAAAAATAATGTCCATAATAAAACCATTGCATAAAAAAGGACCTAAATCAGACAAAAATAATTACAGACCAATTGCCCTTACTCCGGTTTTATCAAAGGTCTTCGAAAGAATTATGCTCAAAAGAGTAGTCAATTTCCTCGACAAATATGATATTTTGGCACCAGAACAATTCGGTTTCAGAAAATATAAATCAACACAACTAGCTACCTTTACCTTAATAAACAACATCATTAATAATATCAATCAGAAAATTCCAACTCTAGCACTATTGTTAGATCTCAGCAAAGCTTTTGATTTTGTTGATCATTCAATTCTCCTCTCGAAACTCGAGAAATATGGCATTAGGGGTTCGTCTTTGCAATGGTTCCAGTCCTACTTGCAAAACAGGAAACAATTTGCCAGGATTACAAAATTTGATACCGGAACAAATAATGTGGTGCAATTTGATTCGTATCAAAGAGCTAATTGTTCTGGGGTGCCGCAGGGGAGCATTCTAGGGCCTCTACTCTTTCTTATATATGTGAATGACCTTCCACGTGCCCTCAAACATAACTGTGTCCAATTTGCAGACGATACTACCATAATCTTGGACTGTAAAAACGTAGACACCTTCAAAGAAGAAATATATAAAACACTAGAAGATGTAGTAAAATGGCTAGAAATAAACAAATTAAAAATAAATATAGACAAAACAAAACTAATTAATTTTAAAACTTATAAGGGTAAAAACACTGAACTAAACATTAGCTACAAAAATACAGATATCAAACAAATAAATAGTGCAAAATTTTTGGGTATTATTCTTGACACACATCTCTCATGGAAAGATCATGTTAATAGTTTATGTGTAAAAATTAACAAGTTCGTATTCGCACTTAGAAAAGTGAAAGACGTGACGAGCCGCCATACCTCGATTATGGTATACCATGCCTACGTATGTTCTATAATTCGATACGGCATCGTGATATGGGGGAATTCTTGCGACATTGCTAGATTATTTATAGCACAGAAAAAGTGCATTCGAGCACTGTACGGAATGAGCTGGACAGAATCATGTAAACCTATCTTCAAGGCACATAGTCTCTTAACCGTACCTTGCATATACATATATGAAGTTTCTAAATTTGTTAAAAACCACGGTTATCTTTTTATATCTAATGATAACACATTTAGACGCAAAATTAATCGCCTTCCCTTAAAAATGCCCGTCCCTAAGCTGGAGCTTTTTAGGAAAAACTGTGCCTATATGGCTCCATTAATTTATAATTCTCTGCCTAAGGGAATGACTGACTTGCCGTACAACAAGTTCTGTACTGCCCTTCGAAAGTGGCTAATCCAGGAGAGTTTTTATAGTGTTAAAGAGTTTCTCAACAAAAGTACATGTCGATTTGGTGCCCACTAAATGCCGTACCTTTTTTTTAACCAATAATTTAATTTAAAAATTAATTTAATTGATTAATATATTAATTAAACAGATAATTGTATAATTCTATTAGCTTTAAAGAACCATATTTTGCATACCCGTAATACGGGTGAAATATGTTTTGTACACACTTACATAATTGTTAACACCTTATGTAAAACCATATTTCAAGCAAAATAAATGTTTTATGATTTATAATAATTACTAACTTCCGCCGGCGGTTTAGCTTGTGACCCTTTGGAACTACTCAGACGTTTCCATAAATGGGCTATCCAACACTGAAAGCTTTTTTCAAATCGATCTAGTAGTTCCTGGGGTCAGCTTTTCTAAGCAAACAAACTCTTCAATAGTTATGAACTTACCTGTTATGATATGTCCCAAGTTAAAAAGCTTTCTAAAAATACATAGAGATATTTTAATTATTTTGCATCCGTTTTACACTCTGTCAGTGGCATAATAACTGTAAACGTATGAATCTATTTAAGTCGTTCCTATTTATTCAAAATATAACATCATTAAATCACAAACAAATTCACGTGTTTGACTCAACATAGTAATAAAATTAACATAGAAAGACAATGACTCATCCTAATTTAATTTTAAAATTAACACCTATTTGTAACACGTGAGATTTTCTTTTATCAAGAAATAACAAAAACTGGAATTATTCAGTTATTTATAACATTCAAACGTAATATGGAGTTAGAATTTGTTTTGCGTGATATCAAAAGCAAACAAGGTAAAATTTGTTATCTATATGTACTACGTTTGAGTAATAACATAACGTCGTACCTAGGTTAATTAGTGGCTAAAAATATGTATATCGGATGTTTTAAAATACTGTTTACAGTTGAAGAATGTCTTTATGTAGTCTTCCGAGGATGTTTCCCACTTCTTCAATACACCGTCAATTACTTTTAGTTTTTACTTCTCAGAAAGTTGTTAGGTCGCTTTGTCTCAATCTCTCAATTAAATAAAAATAAAGCACTTTGATTATAATGTAACTAGATATTGAGTATTTAATCTTAATATTTATCCTCTAATTGGCTACTTTGCAATTCAATAAAATAAATGAAGTGGGTAATATTAGAAAGTAATAAGTAGATTAATCACTATCAAGCTTCAGGTAGGTTTAAAATAATTGACAGACACGCTCTCGTAACTTCCACCCACGTTATTTATTCATAGATATTAGATATACTTATATATGTACTACAATACATAATATCTATATTAACATCATACAACTTATTATAGGAGTTCGATTGTTTGAACGAGGTTATCTTTGGAAATACGAGATCGATAAAAAAATCTTTCAGATCTACATAACCCGTTTATAAATAAGGTACCACACTTACAGGCTACTTTTTATCTGAGTTTGTGAAGTACCCCACGGCACCTAAGTAAAACCGATGACTGAATCTAGTTATATCATAGAGCTGAAAGGTTTTTTTTTTGGATGCGCTTATCTCAGTAACTATACCTTCGATTTGAAAAAAAGCAGTATGAAGCAAAAGCTAGTCTTATGAATAAAAAAATAACCAATGTACAATTGCGCACAACGAGTAATATAAAACAGGTTTAGAGTAACAGTTTTGTCGAAAGTACATGCTGATTACATCTGTCTAGCCAGGTGATTACTTGCACTTATCTAGACTGAATTATTAGCCAGTATCAACCAGTTCAAACTGTACTTAACTAGCCGTTTCAGGCGGATTCATCTGCCGAGCTTATGGAAGAAATAATGTGTTGTGAACGCGGTATTAGACGCTGTCATATGAACATCTTTGGCAGTCGTTAAGGGTGGAAGCCTGTAAGTCTTTTTTTAACGACGTCAAAAATCATCAAATGAAGGGGTCATTTCCAAGTGTGATTTTTGACGTCGTCACCGCTGTGGGTTAGCAGCGGTGAGGGAGAGTCACCTCTTACTGACTAAAAACCGTCGTGTTCCGTGGTAGGCCTTTTATTTACCAGCGCCGCGGTAACTCTTTCGAACAATCCCGCAGCTCCGGCAGACCTAGGCCCTGCTGGGCCCCGCTGGGAAGCCAGTAAGTCTGACAACCATTCTTACGAAGGGGTAGTGTAATTGTCCTGAGAGAGAATATGATTGGTATTACGCACGTTACAAAGATCAGATATTAAGCCGACATCTGATCGACTGATTTTTGCATAGTAACCTATGCATAATTTTTCCATAATTATATTTTTGTGGTTTTGGTCAGGATGTTAATTTACCTACATATCATAATTCTAAGAAGGAAACTATTTGTTAGAAGGCATAATATGGAGGTATCAATTCGATTTAATTATACAAGTACAGGCTATAATTATAAATAATTGTAAAGCAATAAAAAAGAGGATACCCAAAAAGTAATTTTTTGCAACCAGAATTTAATTTGTTTCATTAACTTCATGATTTTGATTTAAAAAATCAGCTCTTAATTTTGCACCAAAATTATCATCATTTCAACAAGTATAAAAAACACTAATTAAAGCATTAAAATTAATCCAAAAGTGTTAATAAAAGTGAATCAATATCAAGATCAACTCAAAATTATTTTGTTTCTTTTTGTCAACGTGACATTAATATCCAAAATCTGGTGCATCGAAACCGGTTTGAACCGGCTCGTCGTCAGTTGCTTGCACTCACTGCATCAGATGTCTTTAGGGTAGAAATTAAGAGCGTATGACCGAAATTTCACTTTTTGTATCAACCGGAATTGTGTGTGAATTTTTGTGGAGAAATCTTTTATATGGAGCATTGAATATCACCCATGTTCAGTCAACCTATTTTGTCAAATTCAATTTCTCTCTTTTGGCAATTAGCATTTCTTCTGTACCTACTCCTATTACTATTATAATAGAGAGAAAACATACTTTTGTTTTAATGTATCCTAAAACCTTTAAAACGACTAAATCGATTCGAAAACACATATTTTTATTACACACTAATTAAAAGGATATTATGTAGTATCAACATAATTATAGCGAGGTCACCAAATCAATTTGAAGGATAATTTTAAAGAAATCGTAAAATAATCATGACTGTGTTGTGTTTCAATCTTCATTTTACAATAGGCACAGAAAACTGTTAGTGCTACAATCGTTGCTCACCAGAAAGATAACGGATAATAACGAACGAAAATATCGAAATAAATATTTGGAATATTTACTTATACAGAATATTAAGCAGAAAGTTTTATTTTTTGCTGAAAACGCAAATCTCAGGAACAACTATTTGCCTTACGTCCAACACAGCATAGACAAAAACATAATAATTTTGAAGTATCGAGAAAGTTGATGATCGAAAAGATCATTTTTATCATCATATCTTTGTATCTGAAAGAGTATATGAAATTGTATGAGTAAGGCTGAGTCATGTCAAAAATGACCTTTCTGCATGAAAGTGCATTTTAAGTGTTTTTGCGAATCTACATAATTTAATCTGATTAACATGAATTTCGTACACTTAAGTAGGGTGTCGAGTTTCATACATTAATTTTTTGTAGGTACTGATTTCTCTAGAGACAATTATTTAACTATGCCATTATACAACACCCAAATGCTGTTCCGGGTTCGATTCCCGATACGGTCAATATTTGTGTGATGCTTAGGAGCTGTGGTCTGGGTATCATTATAAGTTTACATACCTACCTACATAAGTAAAGTATATGTATGTAGTTTATCAGATGTGCCAGCACCCATTAGGTGCAGCATTATTTATCTTAATTTGAAGAGCCACAAATATCAATAACCTTATACCTCCTAAGTTACAATTCCTATTTCTTCCCCAGTGGGAGGTGACGTCAGTTCTGACGTGATGCTGCTAGACTACCTGCGCAAGCGACTTCAGCTGCGCGGCACCAAGTACATGTGTCTCGAAGGTGGCTGCGGAGCTTGCATGGTGACTGCCTCCAAATGTCCTGGAGCTCCTTATATTGCTGTTAATGCTGTGAGTAGTTTGTTTCTTGAACGTCAACCTATGTAGATGTGATGCGATCTTTTACTGACCTGAGTACATCATCTCCCGAGCCTTTTCCCAACTACGTTGGGGTCGGCTTCCAGTCTAACCGGATTCAGCTAAGTACTAGTGCTTTACAAGGAGTGAATGCCTGTCTGACCTCCTCAACCCTGTTACCCGGACAACCCGATACCCCATACTTACCTGACAACAAAGGAATGAAAAGTATATTGTGAGGTGTTACAAATCATTCGTACTACATCAAAACACATATCATCATCACACAAGTCTCTATCGGGATGGGGCAACTTTTACCTCCTCCAGGTAGAATATAGCGTTTAATAGAGTGTCATTAAGGAAATACCCACCTATAATCAAATAATAGACGAAGAAGAAGAAGACATAATAGAAGAAGTAAACATATAAAACACTTTCACCATAACAGTGTTTGGTGCCCATCGGGACTTGTGACGGCTGGGACATCAAAACAATTGAGGGATTGGGAAACAGAAAAATTGGGTACCACCCACTTCAAAAAACTTTGGCTGAACACCATGGATCACAATGCGGATACTGTACTTCAGGGTGGGTCATGGCTATGCATGGGTATGTATGCTCTTAAATCTTATAAAACCAAATAATTATGATTTTATATTCAAACACTCATTTTGTTACTTTTACTGTATTTTGCAGACTCCTAGAAAGCAAAAAGAACGTCACAATGCTGGAAGTAGAAAAAGCTTTTGGCAGCAATGTATGCCGTTGCACTGGCTACAGACCCATCTTAGAAGCCTTCAAAAGGTTCGCAAAAGACGCTCCAAAGGAAAAGAAAATTATGGATATAGAAGACCTGCAAATCTGCAAGAAATCTGGAAAGCACTGCAATAAAACTTGTGATGATGATGACGATTGGTGCGTCGTTGAAGATGAAGATGTACATGATTTAAAAATCAAAAGGATCGTGTTAAAAGATGGGAGGATATGGTTTAAGCCGAGAGTACTTCAAGATGTCTTTAATATTCTGTTGGCTGAAGGTTTAGGATCATATATGTTAGTGGGTGGAAATACTGCTAGAGGTAAATAATCCTTTTTATTGAACTTACTTAGTTTATAGATGGTGTAAAAGAAACTGATAATAATCCCTTTGTTTCTACAGGGGCAGTCCCAATAGAAGAATATCCTCGTGTCCTGGTCGATGTTAGCACACTCCTGGAACTAAAAACAGTTACATACGACCAGAATTTAATCGTTGGTGCTGGAATGACACTTACAGAGTTCTTGGAAGTTCTGAAGACGGCATCTGAACAGGAGTACTTTGGGTACTTGGCTAAAGTATACGCCCATGTGGATTTAGTAGCTCATATTCCTGTGAGAAATGTGAGTGTTGGTGACAATAAGTTTAGTGAAAGACAGACAGTGAAAAAAACATATAAGTTGCATCTTTCTATTATTTTGATTTCAGATGGGTACAATTGCAGGGAACTTGATGATAAAGCACCAAAATATATCATTCCCATCTGATATATTCTTACTTTTGACCACTGTAGGTGCTCAGCTTACTCTCGGCAAGTTAATTAGTACTGTAATGGGAAGTTTAACAAATATTTTAATCAAGTTTTTGCAGATATAATTATTTTTGTTTCTTACAGTTGACGTCAGTAGAACACTGCACATAGTGACTATGGAAAACTTCCTGAAAACAAATATGTCAGGAAAAGTAATTCTGAATGTAATGCTGCCACCACTAAGCAATCAGTACAGATTCTTTTCATACAAGGTACGTAAATAATAGATCATTTTATCACAGGCATGAAGTTCAAGTATTATAGTCTGAGTAAAATATTGTTAATTCAACATACTCGTAAATCAGCTAATCAGCCAAAATATAAAGCATAGAAGTTTGTTTGTTGGTTTAATTGCGCTAATCTCAAAAACAACTGGTTCGATTTGAAAAAATCTTCCAATGCTAGATGGCCTATTCCCTGAGGAGAGTTACTTTTATCCAGGTGCAAGGCAGTTCGGGCAAAATTAGTCAAAAATATAAAAAAATCTCACTAATCCTTTTAATTCTTATTTTACAGTTAATGCCAAGGGCCCAAAGCGCCCATGCCATAGTTAACACAGGCGTTCTCTACAAACTGAACGCAAATAACGTGGTTGAGAGAGCAAGAATCGTATATGGTGGTCTTTCTCCTAAATTCATAAGGGCTTTGGCTACAGAGACTTTTCTTATAGGAAAGCCTTTGTTTACTAATGAAACGTTACAAGCAGCGTTGAGAGTTTTGGATGGAGAAATGATCGTTGAAGAAAATCCACCCGAAGCTTCTGTGGCTTATAGACGGTTTATTGCAAAGGCATTGTTTTATAAGGTAAGGTTTTTATCATCTCTGTCTATGTCTTGGTTTTACATTTATCTTGAATTTTGTAGAGTATATAAATCGGAAGCATCTTAATTATGTTCTAAGTTAGCGAATGCCTTTTGTATTGAAGCTATATTCTTCACAACTCTACGTCGAGCGGAGTGAACTAAAAATCCTGAACCAGTATTGTATAATGCAGGCCACATATTGTTTTACTTTTTGTTCCGTTGTTATTTGTTTTTTTCTAAAAAAGAGGAACAAGCTTGAACTCCGTGATTACTTCGTGGCAGAAACGCGAAAATGCACTAACAAAATAAGCCATTAAACTTTCTTGTTTTTATCTCCGTAGAATTTCCTGTCTAGACCGCGTTGTTTTAAAACTAAGCTAGTTTTATAAAACAACTATTCAAAAGTGGCTTTTATATGTGTTGTGTAACTAGAAAATCTCGCAAACAAATGCAATTTTGTTAACTAAGTAACCAGTTCAGAATTACAAGATACTGAACATGTGTTGAGTAAACTTTCGTCAATCACAGTATCCAATTCTACAAAATTTTGGTTTCATTTCAGGGTCTTCTAACAATCTGCCCGAATGTTAGAAACCAGCGTTTAGCATCAGGCGCTGGGTACCTACACGGTACTAGACCAGTCTCAGATGCAAGACAGATCTTCACAACAGACCCCAAACTGTGGCCTCTGAATCAACCTATAGCTAAAGTGGAATCTTTGGTAAGAGTGTGCTTATTCAAAACTAAGTAACATAGTGTAATTGTAACATTTTATATGCTTTTCTGAAGACATTACAATCGATTTCTATATTTTTAAAGAGTGCTGTAGCTACAAGTAAATTATATGATATAATTGATGATATGATAAATCTGTACCTCCTGGTTTTCAGATCCAATGTGCTGGAGAAGCTAAATATACTGATGATATTCCAACATTACCTAATGAAGTGTTTGGTGCATTCGTACTTACTACCGTCGCTTTAGGTACTATTACCAAAATCGATGCCTCAGCTGCATTGGTAAGCATAATATAATGATTAGCTACCAAACTTTTGTACCTAATATCATATCTATAAATTGCATGTTTTATTACAGGCGTACCCTGGAGTAATAGCCTTCTACACAGCGAAAGATATACCAGGCTTGAACTCATTCACCCCAGCTGACAGTCTACTCTACTCAGCCAACGAAGAAGTTCTTTGCGATGGCAATGTAAAATATTACCATCAGCCACTCGGAATTATTGTCGCAGAAACTCAATTTGCTGCTAACAGAGCTACATCTCTTGTCAAAGTTACTTACAGCAATGTTAGAAAGCCTGTCATAGATGTCAAAGTTGCTAGGAAAGATGCAACAAAGAACACACTGTTCATGTCTATAGATGCTACAAATACTGGCAAAGATGTCTTTAAGACTTTTTCAGGAACGACTGCGATGTATGGACAGTATCATTTTACTATGGAAACGTTGCTATGTATAGTTTTACCTACAGAAGAAGGTATTGAAGTGCATTCTGCAACACAGTGGTTAGATGCGACGCAGGTTATGATATCAAGGGCTTTGAATATGGATGAGAATAAGTAAGTACTAATTTTATACTGTTATATCTAATTACATAATATGTATATCAATTCTGACGATCGTCTCGTGGCTAGGTCTCAAAACAAAAAAGTAAAGAAACAAAATCAGTTACGCCTACTAAACAATTACGAGCAATAATTCTTTCGACAGCCTTTTCATCCGCGTTTCATACTACTTCGCCTATCTAAAAATATTCGAAAAATAAATCATCTAACAAAACATACATTTTTTTTAATCCAACCAATAGTTCCCGAAATTAACGCGTTCAAACACACTAACAAACAAACCAAACTCTTCAAACTTTAGAAAGAGCATAGATTATCTCAAACATTATCTAGCTGTACGATAACTTTTTCACTAGGATAGACTACTACGTCTGACGTTTAGTAGTATATGTAAATTATATTATCTAAATGATTCACTAATTGTACAATAATTATCTCTCCAGAATAGACTGCTATGTCCGTCGCATAGGCGGAGCATACGGCATGAAGATATCTCGTAGCATCCAATCGGCCGTCGCTTGCAGCCTTATCGTGAAGAAGTTGAACCGCCCCTGTCGGTTCATTCAGCCTTTGACCACCAACTTCAGAGCTGTGGGCAAGAGATTGCCTTGTGTTAATGATTATGAGGTAACTTTGTTTTAACTTAACAATTTGTAGTTGGTAATTTGATAGTTTGTGGAAAAAATATGATTAATTGATGCTGAGATTTGTTTGTCAACTTTATGAATGTGCCAGTGCCAAATTATTATTATCAAAATACAAAAAACAAAGTTAGCTTCAACTAGATGTTTTTCCACGGCTTCACCCGCGTCCCGGAGCAACTACCGTCCCTAAAATATAGCCAATATGTAACTATAGCCTAATTTATAGCGTAACTTCCAACAGTGAAATATTTTTCAAACTCTTCATAGTTTCGAAGCCTTTTAGTTTACAAACAAACAAACAAAAACGATTGCTCATTATTATATTAGTATTATAGTATATTAGTGTAGATCACTTTTATCAACTGATCATCTCTCTTTCAGGTCAGTGTAAATAAGTCCGGCCAAATTCAGCGTCTCAACACAACATATTACGAAGACAATGGATACAAAATCAATGAAACTTTGACGGCACTTGGTGCTGATGTATATTTCAACTGCTACGATGCCACTCGAATGAATTACAAAGCGTTTGATACAATCACCGATACTCCTAAAAATACATGGTGTAGATCTCCAGGTAAGCAAAAACTAATATTCATTTAAATGTGTTGTCAATAATATTTAAACAATCAATAAAATTATATCAAAATATTTTCTCAGGTTCTCTGGAAGCTATAGCTTGTATGGAATTCATAGTGGAACGAATTTCCTATGAATTATCTCTAGACCCAGTGGCGGTCCGTCTAGCTAATCTAGATACAGCCAAATACAGTGAAATGACCGGCATGGTAGATATGTTGAAAACAAAAGCCGATTACGCCACTCGAAGAGCTGCAGTAAATACCTTTAACACACAAAATAGATGGAGGAAACGAGGACTGAGATGGGCTTTCGCAAGATGGTCACCTGTAGGAGCCCAACGTTTTGATGTGAACATGTCAGTCTTCCACGGAGACGGATCTGTGGTAATAACACATGCTGGAGTTGAAATGGGACAAGGCATCAACACTAAAGCAGTTCAAATAGCTGCGTATTTCCTCAAAATACCTATAGACAAAATACAGATTAAAGGCAATAATACAATTATTGCTCCTAATGGGTTCATTTCTGGTGGGAGTCTTACAACTCAGAGTATTATTATAGCTTTGAGGAGATGTTGTGATCAATTGAATGCGAGGTTAGCTCCTATAAGAGCAACGCTGACCAATCCTACTTGGGAACAGTTGATCACTGCAGCATTTAATGCTGATGTGGACTTACAAGCTCATGGTTTCGTTGGCAATGCTGATGCACAGACATACAATATATATGGCATGGCTTTATGTGAAGTTGAAATAGATGTTTTGACGGGAGAACACGAAGTTTTGAGAGTTGATATGATACAAGATGTAGGGCTAAGTGTTAGCCCTGAGGTAGATGTTGGACAAGTAAGTATTTTTCTTTTAACAGTTCTTACAGTAATTATGGTAGTCTTATCTCTATCCATTATTATTTGTTTAGGTGGAAGGATCCTTTGTAATGGGTCTTGGATACTGGACTTGTGAAAAGCTGGTATACGCTGAATCTGGAGAAATCCTGACAAACAGAACTTGGGACTATCACGTACCTGAGGCGAGAGATATACCTCAAGATTTCAGAGTATATTTCAAGAAGAACTCTTATAGTAACGATCTGATTTTAGGATCTAAAGGTAAGACAAAAGTGGATTATATTTTATTTCTAGTCTCAGTATTATCTTTATAATTGTACAATGTCGTGCTATGACGATGTGTACCTCTGTTTTTGGTCGTTGATTTAGCATCTTCAATCTTTATTTTCTTTTTATCTTTATCATTTATCTGTACATGTGTATCATGTGTCTGAATTTATTAAAATTATTTTTTCAAGTTTTACCCTATTATTTATTACGTCTTAATAATTCACAGCTACCGGAGAGCCAGCAATATGTTCAACAGTGGTCGTAGCGTTCGCGATCAGAGAGGCCATAGTACAGGCGAGACAGGAATCTGGCATCCCAACCACACAGTGGTTCAATATCGGTATGATAATTTTATTTACTGTAAACTTAACAGTTGGCCTTAATCACTTTCATTCCATTTTTTATAATTATTTTACTTTTCCTTTTTTCAGATGGACCAAGCACAACCGAAAATATATGTCTAGCAATTAATACTAATACTAAAGATTTTAAATTTTACTAACGAAGTAATTATTACCTACCTAAATAAATAGGACCACTAAGGGAGAATATTCGGAAGGGAGTATATTTTACATGCATTCTTAGGAATCATTTCCTTCATTGAAAAACTGTTCTAAGATGTATCCCCATGTTTAAATAATGCAGTTACCAGTTAATTGGGAAATATAAAGTTTCCTAGCTTAATCAGATTTTAACTTACTGAAATTCTTTTACGTCCATTACTTTTATTCTATAGCCATTGTTGTTATTGTGATCTGTTTATTTAACTGCAAAATAAATCATTAAAATATGATTAGCTATTTAGATAACTCTTTTGAATTTCTTGTCATAATGTAATATAATAGCATGTTAGTTGTTGTTACCCATGAAAAATAAAAAATACATTTATTTATTGTTTCGCAGACTTTAATTGGCTCTATTTCATTCCCTTATATTTTGACAGCTCATTCAAAGGTAAAATATACCATTTCACATCTTCAGACATAATCATCAAAATAAATATTGGATTTATGGTAATTTTTACGTACTGAAATCAACCATATTATATAACCTTAAACAATGTTTTTGAACTATAACACAATCAAACAATGTTGTATGTTACTTTTCTCTATACAAAACATCATACAACATTCATTCAGCTCACCAGTTTTTTCATGAAATAAAAAATATCTGGTAACAGAAGATCGGCTTAAAATTTTCAGGAATTTGAAACGTTTTATTTCTATGACTTCAAGTAACCATTGCCGGTATAAAAACGTTAAATATTTTAATTCCCGAAACATCTTATATTTCACAGAGTTTGAAACCTTATATTTTTTTTTTATAATCAGGTTTTTTTATAAATTCTCTGCGCACTGTAAAGGTTGTACTCACTGAAAATAAATGAGTCATTATATGACATTGACTTATCTTAGTTACATACATAGTTATCTTTTTGGTATTCGCAATTGTTTGCGTGTTACGCAAGGGAAAGCAAAACTCCTTTCATCATCATCATCATCATCTCAGCCATAGGACGTCCACTGCTGAACATAGGCCTCCCCCTTTGATCTCCACAGATACCTGTTGGAAGCGACCTGCATCCAGCGTCTTCCGGCGACCTTTATAAGGTCGCCGGAAGATAAAATTCAATAAGATAAAATAAGATAAAACTCCTTTGATATTTTACAAATCAAAATATAATATTAAGTGAATCATTTGGGTATTGTAATAGCTGATATACGCATGAATGTTGTTAAACAATATTCGGTGGTTAACGAATTCAATTAAAACTAAAGAGTCCGAACTGCCCGTGAACTCAACTTTAGGCGAACTCCAAAAGTAAACTAGAAACCTTAGTATCAAGCTTTTGTCAGTAGCTGCAACCGAGACTTTTTTGTGTTACAAAAATGGTGTAGCAATAATAATAATTAGTTATCACATTGAGATACTTTCAATAATTTTAACCAGTGGTTAGAACAATGTATGCACTCCTTATCATTATGAAAGTCATCCTCCGAGCCTTTTTCCCAAACTATGTTGGGGTCGGCTTCCAGTCTAACCGGATTCAGCTGAGTACCAGTGCTTTACAAGGAGCGACTGCCTATCTGACCTCCTCAACCCAGTTACCCGGGCAACCCGATACCCCTTGGTTAGACTGGTGTCAGACTTACTGGCTTCTGACTACCCGTAACGACTGCCAAGGATGTTCAATGACAGCCGGGACCTACAGTTTAACGTGCCATCCGAAACACAGTCAATGGTGTCTAAGATATACTTAGAAAGTACATACAAACTTAGAAAAGTTGCATTGGTACTTGCCTGACCTGGAATCGAACCCGCGCCCTCATACTCGAGAGGTTGGTTCTTTGCCCACTAGGCCACCACGATCTTATCATTATGAAAGTAACGATACTAAATACTGTTGTACTGCCAAAATAATGCGTCTGTTGACTTAATAAAAATAATTTTATTAGCACTTTTCGTAGAGATAACGGGTGGTAAGTTAGTTTGTTGCAAGTAGCCGTAAGATACAGTCATGGACCGCATCAAGTTTAAGGTCAATGGGGTCGAGTATTCAGGTTAGTTTTATTTGTTATTAAATAAAATTTTACCTATATTAAAAACTAAAAGAAATTACCAAGAAACAGCAAAAATGTAGACGGCAGAGAGTGTGATTAGGCTCATATTACAACGATCAGATATTTGGCCGGTATCAGACCGACCAAAAAGTTTGAGAAGGAAATCATTTAGCCTCGTGCCGTCCCACAGTTTAGTGTGAGAGGTCATCATCTTCCGAGCCCTTTTCCCAACTATGTTGGGGTCGGCTTCCAGTATAACCGGTTGTAGCTGAGTTCAAGTGCTTTACATGGAGCGACTGCCCTATCTAACCCCCTCAACCCAGTTACCCGGGCAACCCAATACCCTTTGGTCAGACTGGAGTCAGACTTACTGACTTCTGACTACCCGTAACGACTGCTAAGGATGTTCAATGACAGCCGGGACCTACAGTTTAGCGTTAGGGGTCTCTAAAGATTTTTAGGAGAAATCAAACAAACAATAATTTACGACGGTGATCAAATATCTCAAAGGCAGAGAAACCAATACCTTCTTTTAAAAGATGTCCGACCATTATTTAACAATGCTTTCTTTTCACAATTGCGCCGCAGCTATGCCGCGTTTTATGTGAACAAGATTACCAACATTATTTTTCCAATGTCACTCTTTATGAGATAAAATCTTGTTTGTGGTGTAAAGCCAGCAATGCTTATGTATTCATACCTATTAGAAGGAATGTGAATGATATAATAGTTCCCGATCAGAATCTTAGAACGAATGACCTAAAATGACATTATTTATTAGATAAAAACTAATAAACAACTACTATAGTTTAAATGCATTTAGAAGAGATGATATTCTAAATGAAGAAAGTGGAATCTCGTTAGTAATAATCCCCATTTTAGTGCAGTAAGGTAGAAAGATACACTTCTTGTGCTTAGCTCGGCTTAATACCTACTCTTTGTACAACGTTAACTTTGGACTTTGCAGTGGGCAATCATATCAGTTCCGATGTGATGCTGCTAGACTACCTTCGCAGCCGGCTTCAGCTGCGTGGAACTAAGTACATGTGTCGTGAAGGTGGCTGCGGGGCTTGCATGGTGACTGCTTCCAAGAGTTTAGGAGCTCCACATGCTGCTGTTAATTCTGTGGGTATTTCAAACTTCAGTGAATGGTTCCAGATGAACAAAAAAGCAAATTATTATGTACAGACAAGACATATAATGAAAAACAATAAAGTGTAGGTATACGAAGAAGCGATTAGGTTGTATTTACAAGCTCAAAATAGGCTCAAAATCTTGTGAAGTATGTAGCACGATATGATAAAGAAATTACCTAATGTAGTTATGTACTAATATTATGCTATCTTAATACTTAGTAAGCAATATTATCTTACCTGCGGTTTTCAACGAATAATTTTCAAGTGGATATTTCTGAAGTATTTTCCATTCCACAGTGTTTGGTATCCATTGGGTCTTGCGATGGCTGGGACATCACGACAATCGAAGGTTTGGGGAACAGAAAGATTGGGTACCATCCCATTCAGAAGACGCTGGCTGAGCACAACGGATCTCAATGTGGATATTGCACTTCTGGATGGGTTATGTCTATGCATGGGTATGTACCTAGACAAAAAGGGCCCAATGAGGACTTTATTGGTGAAAAAGATTGAGAAACAACACTTATCTATCATATTGATTTATTTCGTCAAAGGATACGATCACTCTTCAAATGATTATAATCCGATAAATATTTGAAAATTTACAGGCTTCTAGAAACTAAGAAGAATGTAACAATGCTAGAAGTAGAAAAGTCTTTCGGAAGCAATATTTGTCGCTGTACTGGGTATAGACCTATACTTGAGGCCTTCAAAAGATTCGCAACAGATACTCCGAAAGAGAGAAGAATTATGGATATAGAAGACTTGCAGATTTGTAGGAAATCTGGAAGGCAATGCAATAAGTCTGCTTGTGATGATGCTGATGATTGGTGTTTTGTACAAAATGATGACTTTCATGAGGTTAAAGTGAAGAGAATTGAGCTCACGGATGGTAAACTTTGGTTCAAGCCTAGGGTGCTTCAAGATGTTTTTGATATTTTGAAAACAGAAGGGCTGAGTTCTTATATGTTGATTGGTGGGAATACAGCTAAAGGTAATAAAGTTATCTTTTGATCAATCAAATAAATTTGATGTATTTAACCAATGTAATTTTAACATTGTATGATTACAGGAGCAGTCCCCATTTCTGATTATCCTCGTGTCCTGATTGACGTCAGTACTCTTCAAGAACTGAAAACTGTAACATATGACCAGAACCTCATCGTCGGTGCTGGAATCACACTGACAGAGTTCATGGAAGTTCTAAAGACAGCATCTGAAACGGAATTCTTTGGCTATCTGGCTAAGATCTATAGCCATGTGGATTTGGTAGCTCATATACCTGTTAGAAATGTAAGTTTTGAGGTACCTACCGATAGGAGTCTCTTATCATATAAGCTCTGAGAAACTGATTGATTATTTATTGGTTTATTTCAGGTGGGCACTATCGCTGGGAACTTGATGATCAAACACCAAACGATTTCCTTTCCATCTGATATATTTTTGCTATTAACAACCGTTGATGCTCAGTTAACGATCAGTAAGTGATTAATAGATCTATCTTTTGTTTTCTCACTAATAAGATGTCAATAATAAATGACGTAGTTTCAATAGGTAACTCCTGTTCTTGATTAATGTCAGCTTCATTAATTATTCTTTTCACAGTGGACATCAATGGAACCTCTCAAACGGTTACTATGGAAGCTTTCTTAAAACTAGATATGTCAGGAAAAGTAATAGTAAATGTGATGTTACCGCCACTAAGTAATGAATACAAATTCTTTACGTACAAGGTGAATATTAAGATAATGCTGAACATTCAGTTCAATTACGAGTTAGATCAACGTTTTCTTTGATATACATGTTTTGTTCTAGCTTATGCCAAGAGCCCAAAGTACTCACGCAATAGTCAACATAGGCTGCCTCTACAAACTTGACGCAACTAACGTAGTTCAAAGAGCAAGAATAGTTTATGGTGGCCTATCCTCTAATTTTGTGAGAGCGATAGCTACTGAAACTTTTCTTATAGGAAAGTCTTTATTCACAAATGAAACCCTGCAAGCAGCTCTAAAAGTGTTAGATGGAGAGATGATAGTTGAAGCAAATCCACCAGAACCTTCTGTGGAGTACATAAGATTTGTTGCTAAGGCATTGTTTTATAAGGTAAAGTACAACTACAACTATAACAAATCGATTTAGCCGTATTCGATAGTCAACTTCCAGTACTTCATCTCCTAAAATATCGTGACTTCTTACAGGGTCTGCTAACACTGTGTCCACCAAACATAATAAACACACGGTATGTTTCTGGGGTTGGAAATCTGCATGAATCTAGACCAGTTTCGGATGCAAAACAAACCTTCACTAGCGATCCTACGATTTGGCCGTTGAATCAACCTATTGCTAAAGTGGAATCTCTTGTGAGTAATCTTATTCTTTATGTAGGTACATGCTTTAATATTTGGCACGAAATGTACCTAGTAAATTATAGTTAGGTACCATTTTAATGAACAGTGATTTCACAATGTACTTTTTGTGCTCATTCATGTCGCCTTGTACCTATTCGACATCATCCATCCTCCGAGCCTTTTTCCCAAACTATGTTGGGGTCGGCTTCCAGTCGACATATGTATGTATAACAATATTAAAATAATTTGCTGCTTTCCAGATTCAATGTGCCGGAGAAGCTCAGTACACTGATGATATTCCGACAATGCCTAATGAAGTGTTTGGTGCTTTCGTACTCAGCACTGTAGCTCTAGGTACTATTGTCAAGATTGATGCTAGTGCTGCTTTGGTAAGGAAATTATCATCATTAACTAATGTCATCAATTATTACTAATTTCTCATTCTATATTATTCTTTGAATTCAGTCGTACCCTGGAGTAATAGCTTTCTACACAGCAAAAGATATACCAGGATTAAATTCCTTCACACCATCTGACAGCATATATTTCTCAGCCAACGAAGAAGTTCTATGCAGTGGGACTGTCAAATACTATCATCAGCCACTAGGAATCGTTGTGGCAAATTCACAACATACTGCTATCAGAGCCACTAGTTTAGTCAAAGTTACATATAGCAATGTTAAACAACCAGTTATAGATATCAAAGTAGCTAAAACTGATGCAACTAGATCCACTTTAGTATCATCGATAGATGCAACGAGTACTGGTACTGATGTTTATAAGACAATGTCTGGAAGCAACACGTTTTATGGACAGTACCCCTTTACTATGGAGACTTTGCTCTGTGTAGCAAAACCTACAGAAGAAGGTATTGAAGTGCATTCTGCAACACAATGGCTAGATGCAACACACGTCATGATATCAAGGGCATTGAATATGGATGAAAATAAGTAAGGTTTTGCATAACATTTACACATCAACTTTGTAAATTAATTACTTCTAATTTTCAGGCTCGTGTTCTGTATTTGTCAAATACATTAGTAACATTATACAATTTATTTATTTATTTTATTGCAAAAATGTATACAGGTGCATCCTTAGCCTAGGTATACATTACCCTGTTAGGGCGCAGCAAATTAACTTAAAACTAAATACACACACACATTACATATACATTGAATAGTAATAAGCAAATTTTTTTAAAATAATTTCTAGAATTGATTGCTACGTACGCCGCACTATGGGACGAACCTGTGCGTTTCATCTCAAAATTCTGTAACTTTTTTGTTTCTCGATATTTTGCATTGAAATTTTGTGTATGTACGTCTGAAAAGTTACGCTTTTAGATAAATAAATCGCTGCATCTTTAAATAATAGATTTATTACGAAAAAAAAAGTCAAATATAAAATTTTGAAATTTTTTATACAAAAATTAAATTTAATCATTATAATGAATTATTTGCTTACGTTATATTACAAAAAAAATATTAGGAAGTTAATAAAAAGATTATGGCATAATTTAAAACAAAAAAAAAAAAAACATGAAATTTCTCATCACTTGCCAATATTAAAAGCCCTTTAGCTTCCTGAAGTAGTTATTTTGGTATCATAGTACTGGTTCAGTTTAAGCTAGATATATAGGGGTCAGAAGTATACAACAACATGTGCTGAAAGACTTCCACTGTGGCAGACCTGGAACACTTTCTAGCGTGTGATTGAACCGATACTTCTAATAGTCTTTATTACGCGTCTTAAGCATCTTCCAATAATTGGAATATTAATAAAACTGTTCAATTATTTTGATACCATGTATAAGAATTTTGTGACTGACGATGGCATATACATATATAACTGTGCGGTCCTCAGCGCATAGTCACCAAACTTAACAGCGTTTACAGAAAATCCCGATGACATGGTTTCTGCAGAACATTGATAGTTTTGGAAAAATCTCCTTGCCGTATTTCCGTCACTGCTATTTCCAGAACCTTGACGAGGTTTATCAATGTTTAAGTCAAGCAATTTTCGGAAACGAGTTTGAACGTACTTCTCTTTTTCTTTAATCTTCTTATTCTCTGGAGTCGATGCAGACCACTTTAGAACAAGTCGTAATCAAATTTTATTTGATACTTTGCATTACCATTTTCACATCTATTGATAAATGAAAATTGACCAACAAATATTTCTCAATATCTAAAGTACTTTTCCCGCTTATTATCTGAGCACATATATCGCGTCGAAAACAAACGAATTCACTCATTTTTAATTTTATTATATTGCAGTTAGTTACACAAAGAAAATATTCGGACACATTGATGAACATGCTGAAAACCCGAGTATTTATAGGACCCTAGTTATAGTAACTTGTGAAAAATCTATAAGAAAAATGATAAGAATAGTTTTCACTTAGATAAAAAACTATGCAACATGATTTTTATCATATGTACATGTGTTTAGAATGTTCACTGCAAAAAAAAAATATCATGAGAAAAAATATTTTGGTTGATATTTTGGCTTCTAGCTCGAAATGGCGCAGTAATGACGCAGGTTTTTTTTATTTCCCTGTAACACTGAATAAGTAAGGTATCTTAAAATGTCATTAACTCGACACCGGGAGACACCGATAACAACAAAACCTCCACTTGAAAATTAGAAAGACATAAAATTTCCTTATGACGTTTAAAAATTAAATAAAAAATCAGAAAAAAATATATGTCATAAAAACATAACGGAATCGTAAACAAAAGATCTTAAGCTATTCAAAAATGTATAATACTAATATATTTCCTTGAAAGACATAGAAAATATCTCAAGTTGAACTTCTATAACGAGTGGTTTAGTTAATATGAAATTTTCAAAGTATGAAGTTTGAATGTAATTTTATGCAAGTAAAACATTTTTTTTATTTCTTTTTACTTCGGTTTCGGATAGTTTTATTATTAATGATTGCAAAACAATCAAAACAGTTTCAGTAACACGACCTTTGTCTCAACCATTTTTGATACGGAAAATACTGTTTGGTCCCATAGTGCGCCGTCTTGGTGGTGGGTATGGCATGAAAGTGTCCCGTAGCATCCAGTCAGCTGTAGCTTGCAGTCTTATCGTGCAGAAATTGAACCTACCCTGTCGGTTTATTCAGCCTTTGACCACCAACTTCAGAGCAGTTGGCAAGAGATTGCCTAGCCATAACGATTATGAGGTAAGCACAACGCAAATCTATGTTATTGTTAAATCAATTTATGACAATTATCCATTTTGAGATAACATTTTTTTGTAGGTTTCCGTTAATAAGTCAGGAGTAATCCAGAACTTAAACACGATAATTTATGAGGATAACGGATACAAAGTCAGTGAAACGTTGACTGCTCTTACTGCTGATGTATACTACAACTGCTACATTGCTACTGCCATGAACTTTAAATCATATGACATTACTACTGATACACATAAGAATACATGGTGCAGATCGCCAAGTAAGAAAAGTGTCGAAGTATAGATAGGATTGTACAAATACAGTATTAATAAGTTTAAAATCTTTTTCAGTTACTTTAGAGACGATAGCTTATATGGAATACATAATGGAGAGGATATCTTATGAACTCTCTCTGGACCCACTAGCTGTACGTTTAGCTAATCTAGATACAACCAACTTTAATGAAATGACCGGAATGGTGGAAACGCTCAAAACCAATGCTGAATACAGTACAAGACGAGCTGCAGTAGATACCTTTAATACACAGAATAGATGGAAGAAACGAGGATTAAGATGGGCGTTTGCAAGATGGTTATGTTCAGGGGGAAAACGTTTTGACCTGAATCTATCAGTATATCATGGAGATGGAACTGTTGTACTGACTCACGCTGGGATTGAAATGGGTCAAGGCATTAACACCAAAGCTGTCCAAATAACCGCGTACCTTTTAAAAATACCTGTAGAAAAGATTCAAGTCAAAGGGAATAATACTATAATTGCTCCTAATACTTTAGTATCTGGAGGGAGTCTGACAACTCAAGGAGTTATAATCGCTTTGAAGAGATGTTGTGAAGAACTGAATGCAAGATTAGAACCTATAAGAGCAACATTAACTAATCCTACTTGGGAAGACTTAATTACTGCAGCATATAATGCTGATGTAGACCTTCAAGTACATGGATTTACTAGTTTGAGTGACGCACAGACATACAATGTGTATGGTATGGCATTATGTGAAGCTGAAATAGATGTGTTAACAGGAGAACATGAGATTTTGAGAGTAGATATGTTGCAAGATGTGGGTTTAAGTATCAGCCCCGAAATTGATGTTGGACAAGTAAGCTATTTTTATTTTGCATGTTCTTTTCATTGTCGACTGTTTTTTAACTACTACTATATTTTTGTTAAGGTGGAAGGTGCCTTCATAATGGGTCTTGGATACTGGACCTGTGAAAAACTGGTTTTTGCAGACACTGGTGAAATTCTGACCAACAGAACTTGGGATTATCATGTACCTGAAGCGAGGGATATACCTCAAGATTTTCGGGTATATTTAAAGAAGAACTCTTATAGTAATGATGTTATACTTAGTTCGAAAGGTGAGGACAATGATGACATAAATGATAATGCTTTATATGACCCTGTAATTTTTAATTTAATATTTGTATTTATAGCTACTGGAGAGCCTGCAATGTGTTCAACAGTGGTCGTACCCTTTGCAATAAGGAAAGCCATTGTACAGGCTAGACAGGAATCTGGTATACCAACCACACAGTGGTATGATCAAGGTAAATTGAACAAAACAATAAACAAAAATGATTTTGGAAGTCTGACAAAAACTGCTAGGTATATGCTTATGCCTTTTTTATTTACAGATGGACCATGTTCAACTGAAAATATTTGTATGGCAGCCCATACGAAAACAGAAGATTTTAAATTTTATTAATCATAAAACTAAATCAATATTCCTAGGTATGAGAAAAGTATTAAAAATGAACTTTATGGGACCATCAAAATATATGCTGCTGCAGTGGCTGAAAGACTGGCTACCACAATGCTTTTAGTAGTCAATTTCCGTATGAGATAACTAAAATTATTTTATGTTTAAATGTGCGACCTTTTTGATAACAATAATTTTAATGTTTGAAGTCTGTCCCAGTTAATTTTACATATAACTAATAATACATTATTTCTATACGAGCTTAGTAAGAATATGGTACTGCTATCATTTTTGCGTGTGTAAAATGAATATTTATATGAAATAAATTATAATAATGCTGTTTTGTGACTCTTTAGTGATAATTTATGCTGCAATAAATTAAAGGAATACAATGTTTTAATGTCAAACGTAATTTAAAGTGATATGTGTGCAGCCAATGATAAAGTAATTAAAACTATTAAATTCTGAAATAATTTGTTTGGTTTTTATGTACTTATAATTTTTCGATATGTATTTATACAAGCCGTTATTTTTACGATTATATATTAATTAAATATAATGCATTAGTAATATTTAAAAAATGCATTTTAGTAACGCCAGGGCTATTTGGTTACCGTTACTGTTATAATACTTAATTTACGCGTACCTGATATAAAATATATGTACAAGGCTCAAAGAAACTAAGAGTAGAGTTATGAAAAGAAAACAAGAAACATGATTGAGGACAAAACGGTCAAAAATGTTTACCAAATTAAACCGAGTGTTTTCCGTCTTGTAATGTGTCAGTTGTTAATGAGGACAGCTCATTATTATAATTACTTTTTTCTTTAGAAAAATATTCGAAACCTTTTGATTAAATGTTTCTAGTTGTGTTTCATCTCTGAAGTGAAAAATATCCCACGTTGCAACAACACGTTTGCCCAGAACGGTGAGTGTGGTAAATCCCTGTACTTGGAGTAGCCTGGCCTTATCGGCTGTGATGATGATTTCATATTTTAATTTTTTTTTTTCATCATAATCGTGGTAACTCGTAATCTAGAAAAATACGTCTATTCTCTTTGTTTGTACTTACTCTGAAGCTACTGAACCGTTTTAAAAATTCTTTCACTTTTGATAGCGTACTATTTCCTAGTAACATAGGCTACAGTTTATCCCGGTGCAGGCAGCAGTTCCCACGGGATGAGTTTGAAACCGCTGGCAGAAGCTAGTGTGAATTACAATAAAAATGTTAATTTAAGTATCACTTGAGTAAATTTTGACCAACTCTCAAACAACCTGGTTTCCTATCCAATGCTCCTGAACCCCTGAACGACTGAACGATGAAGGAATACCGTCAATACATTACGCGGATTGCATGCACTCGGAGATTGGATAGCCTTACGGAGCGATGATTGCTGCCTGAAGTATAACTGTGGATTTGTGAAGTGTAAGTTCAGCTTGGATTTTGTGATAGTGGCATAAGCGAGTTTTTGAAGATATCGGATTTTATAAGATATCTCTTGAGGTTTTATAAGCTTGGGTTCTATTTCTGTGCTTAGCAAATGGCTACGAATGTAGGCAATTTAAAGACGGCAATCCAGCAGCGTGCAGCACTGTAAAGTCACACAGATATTCCCGCAAACATTTCGGTGGAATCCCACCGTAATGGAAAGATTTAAATTGAAAAAAAAAAAAAAAACTTATGTTACTATTGCAAAAAACGAATGTGAAAATATCTATCTCTACAAAAGTGTTTTTCTGCATGAAACAAAACAATTGTGAATTAATCTCTTTACAGTTGCAACCTACATTTTTTATATTTTCCATGCAATTTTAATATTTTTTCATGTGATTGCATGTCTGTGGCTGGCAGATTTACCATATCAATGGACATGCTTACTCACATTGGAGTAGTCAGCATTTTTATTGCTAAAAGTCATAAAGACTGCAATTGAATAGATATTTTCACTTCTTTTTATTTGCACCTATGTCTGTCTGTGACGCTTTCACGTCAAAACTACTGAACCGATTTAAATGTTTGGTACCTACATAGGTAGCCTGAAAAAGGCTGTGATTAATTTAATAAAATAGAATCTTAAAACACTTTGAGTATATTTTCTTCCTCTCATAATTAAATCGTGGTAAACAAATAAAAATGCGTGTTAAACGAATGCGTAGGCATTGCGTTTTACAAATCGCTGACAATTGTAATAATATACCTATCTATATACACATGTAGATCTATACGTGTTTCTAAGTATTAGTTAATTATTTATACCTAGTTGCAATTAAATTAAAATGACAATGCTGTACTTAGATTGCGGAAACAGGTATAAATATCTAAATAGTACTGAATAAACACTATTCACGTGCATCTTAACGTGCTTCGTGCATTAAGTAGGTAATTGGGGACAAAATAATTCTAATTAAAGTGTATTTAGGTAAGTAGTTCTAATTACTTTATCAAAGTGAAATAATTGGCAAACGATAGACGAAACTTCAGTATTATTTTTAGCCCTTTATTTGTCAAATACTATAAATATAGTTGAGCTGAAAATGCAGGTGAATTCTGCAGTTTCACATTACAATAAAATTAGTAATTAGTAGCCTAATTTATAATCTATATTACTGATTAGTGTCATAAAAATCCATCAAGTAGTTAATGAGTGAAAGTGTTACAAACATACATTAATAACAACACAATTTTGTTACATTGTTACAAACTTTGATTTCGCGGTTTTAATATTAGCAAGATACTTTTACTGATCCTTTTACTGATAATAATTTATTATTAAGTTGGAGTTAGAATGATCATTGCCAAACTTACTTTTATAAAATATGATGTTTGATGACGAAATGTTCAGTATATATTTTAGTTATAAAAGTTTCTGGATCTTTACTAATATTATAAATGCGAAAATGACTCTGTCTGTCTGTCTGTTACGCTTTCACGTCTAAACCACTGAACTGATTTCAATAAAATTTGGTACAGAGATAGAACATAGACCTTGAGAAAGAACATAGGATGGTTTTTATGCCAGACTTTTGAAGAATTCTCTTGGAAACGCGATATAACCGAACTCTACGTTGGCGAAGCTGCGGGCGGAAGCTAGTGGTCAATATACTTGGTAGTCCTTTTAACACCTTCGATTGTATTTTGTTTCAAATATATTTTATTTTCAAAATGTTTCTCAGGGTACACGTTTATACAGTAGCCTAAATGTTTAAATTATGATAGACGAGTAGCACCACGATAGTGTTCCACCTATAGGTACAAATAATTTTAAGCGCCAGTGCAAATGCAATAATTTAAGTGCACAGTTGCATTCTGGATGTCTTTTCGTGAAGTTTGCAATTATGGATAGAGTTAATTTCAAGATTAATGGCATGGAACATTCAGGTGAGTATTTTAATTATTTTATTAAAAATTAATTTTAATGATTCGAGTTAATTACGGATGTGCAGTTGTAAATATGCTGGGCTTCCGGTTATTTACAAAATGCGTTGTATTGCAAAAGAAATACAATTTTTAAAATATAGGCATATGATGAACAACAAAATAATGTATAATGATTATACTACGTTTGCATTATACATCTTGATGAAGCATTATCAGCAGTCGCGCTATGCGACTACTAGACCAAAGGGGCAAGAAGAGAAAGGGGCTGCAGGATTGTTCGAAAGAGCTACCGCGGCCCTGGTACGACGGAACACGACGGTTTTTAGCCAGTAAGAGTCTGACACTCCCTCATCGGTGCTAATCCACAGCGGAAGGGGTCATTTGATGATTTTTGACGTTGTTAAAAAGAAAGAGGCAAGGAATATAACATATTACATTTTCCAATATTCCAGTGGGATCCGAAGTGACTTCCTCCACGATGCTCCTAGACTATATAAGAGAGTCTTTAGAGCTGAGAGGCACCAAGTACATGTGTCGACAAGCTAGCTGCGGCGCATGCGTGGTCACTGTAAAAAGATCTACGGGTTCGCCTTATGCGGTTAATTCGGTATGTGATTAACAGGACTTTTTTTTATTTATCAAGCCTTTAACTGTCATTCTTACTATAAAGTATCTTCAGAATATAACGACGGACTTCGCATCCAGACACTAAAATAAAATAAAATTAACGAATTTTTCGCGACATCTTCTTCTAAATATGTTTATAAAATACCTATACTTGTCGAAAAGGGCCTAAGCAAAATAGACTTTGGTATTGTTTTTGTTTTAATAATAAATTATCCTACGTTAATTTTTAAACCCAGTTTGGACTTTACTAGTTTATTTAAATATAGATTCATACTATTTACCTTCTCTATCTATAAAGTGTATCCTACCGATAACGTCATGCCATGGTCTGGAGATCACCACCATTGAAGAGGTGGGCAACAGAAACAAAGGTTACCATCCACTGCAGACCACGTTAGCTGAGAATAATGGTTCTCAATGTGGATACTGTTCTCCAGGATGGGTCATGTCTATGTACAGGTAATAAAGAATGAAATACAATGGAATTTATATGATGATAAAATATAAATTGATTTGAATACAGATTATTTTTAACACAAGTAACGGGTGATTTTTTTGCTGATATCTTTTTGGCAACACTGTTTTTGGTAGATCACGCCTGAATCGTGTCTTGTGTCTTTGTGAAACTTGTTCAGTATGGTCTATAATTTAACCATGAATCAACTCACGAACGAACAACGCTTGCAAATTATTGAATTTTACTAACAAAGACGACAATGGCCGAAACGTTACTGTGAATGGCGGGCGTTACCGTGTGATGATTGGCGATTTTTTTTTGCCCAAAATGGAAGAATTGGACATGCCTGACATGTGGTACCAACAAGACGGTGCCACATGCCACACGGCACGCGAAACAATGGCCTAATTGAGAGCAGGCTTCGGTGAACAGTTTAACTCACGTTTTGGGCTCGTCAATTGGCCGCCTAGATCGTGTGATCTAACGCCTTTGGACTATTTCTTGTGGAGCCAGCAACGATTGACGCACTGGGAGCCAATATTGAAGCATTTATTCGTAATATACCGGCTGATATGTTGGAGAGAGTGCCGAAATTGGGCCTTGCGAATGGGCCATCTAAACCGGAGCCGCGGCCAGCATTTGCATGAAATCATCTTCAAACATTAAATTATATTGATCGTTCCATCGATTCCAATAAGGATTTCATCAAATCTTTCAAGTTTTTTGTGCTTCTTTTGAAAATCAAATCCTATACCTCTTAAAAAATCACCCGTTATAAGCGTAACTTACACTTAACTACAACACTTAGAGATACAGAAGTTAATTTTCATATAGCATCACAAGATCTCATAATCGGACCAAGTAAATACGTTATTTGTAAAGATTGAATTTATTCCAGCCTACTCCAAAGCAAAAGAGACCTAACAATGTTAGAAATAGAGAACTCTTTAGCAAGCAATATATGCAGATGTACTGGATACAGACCAATATTGGAAGCATTCAAGAAATTTGCCAAAGATGCTCCTAAAACTATAGAAATACCAGATATAGAAGATTTAAAAATATGTAGTAAAAGTAATGAAAGTTGCAAAAAAGAATGTGAAGATGAAGACTGGTGCATAGTTTCAAAGAGTGATGTCAATATGAATAATGATATAATTAAGATAAACTTGAAAGATGGAAGAACTTGGTATAAAGTCAACAAGGTCGCTGATATATTTAGTGTGCTTAAAACTGAAGGATATGATTCATATAGACTGATTTGTGGGAATACTGCTAAAGGTCATATCGACGTATTTATTACTGCTTTAGAGTTTGAACCTCAATTTGCTTGTATAGAAGAATTTGATGAGGAATTATTTGGATATTCACTTATTTACAAATTATACTTTTACAGTTGTCCCACCAGAAGTTGAAACTATACCTTATGAACGAGTACTTATAGACATAAGCGAAACCCAAGATCTAACTGGCTATATCATGGATCAGAACCTAATCATAGGTGCTGGAACAACTCTAAGCTCTTTGCTTGACATACTACTAATAGTATCAGCACAAGAGTATTTTCATTATTTGAAGATATTGCACGATCATATTTTGTTGGTTGCTCATATAGCCGTGAGGAATGTAAGTATTGTAAACGTTGTTGCAGTAATATTTTTGTTTCTTATGCATGAAGGATTGTTCTTTTTATAATCCTGTATTTTTTTAGGTCGGTTCAATAGCAGGAAACCTGATGATAAAACATAAGAACAATGATTTTACATCAGATTTATTTTTGTTGTTTGAAACCATTGGCGCCCAGCTGACTATCAGTAAGTTTTAACTCTTTTCATCTTATTTTAGTGTCATTTTATTGAATAACTTATTTTTGAAAGTCACATTAAAATTCTTGGAAAGTGCAGCTTCAGATAAGTTAAAGTTTTTATTACTATGATGTTATAAAAATGTATTATTATTGACACGAAATATGAAGACATTAAAGTAATAATGAGTTTATTTTAATTTCAGTGTCATCAAATGGCCTCAGTCAAATCGTTAAAATGGATCAGTTCTTAAAACTTGATATGAAGGCGAAACTGATTCTGAATGTGATGTTGCCTCCACTAAACAAACAGTATAAGCTTGCAACACTCAAGGTACTCTCTTAAATAAAGGCATAATAAAATTTGGTTTATTAGAGAATAACCTTTCTCAATCATTAGCTTGACTCTTAGAAAGATCATAATAAAACTGAACCATATTTGTTTTCTAGGTAATGCCAAGATCCCAAAATGCCCATGCAACAGTGAACGCGGGCTTTTTATTCAAACTGTCTCCAGAAA
Organism: Helicoverpa zea x Helicoverpa armigera; assembly: GCA_033682625.1. Lineage (NCBI taxonomy): Eukaryota > Metazoa > Arthropoda > Insecta > Lepidoptera > Noctuidae > Helicoverpa > Helicoverpa zea x Helicoverpa armigera. The sequence goes on along the minus strand of JAWIIS010000043.1, from coordinate 10,947,396 downwards.
ATATAGTTTTACAATCAAGAATAGCATTTAGCGGTCTTTCTGCACAATTCACAAGAGCATCAGCTACGGAACGCTTTATTGTAGGAAAATGTTTGTTTAATAATGACACGTTACAAGGAGCAATCAAAATTCTGAAAACTGAAATGGTGGTTACTGAAAATCCACCTGAACCTTCTGTTAATTATAGGAGACAATTGGCTTTGGGACTTTTCTATAAGGTAATGAATATAATTTAACAATGCTATTAGACAAAAAAAGGATTATTATTAGAGAAGAAAAGAAAGAAAGGTTTAGTAATGATAAAGTTGACAGACCTTAAATAATTAAGCTACATAATGAATTTCTTTTTCAGGGCCTCCTAAAATTATGTCCAGAATCATTATTGCACCCACGAATCAAATCTGGAGCTATAAAACTTCACGAGACTCGGCCGGTATCTGACGGCAAACAAATATTCACTACTAACCCAGTCGACTGGCCTATCAACCAGCCCATGCCGAAGATTGAAGCTTTAGTAAGGATTGTTTTAATGTGACCTTAAACAAGAATATTGTAAACCATCCTCATTATTATAAGCCTAGGAGTTTATTATTAGAAGCAGATCGCAGTGGCGTGCACTTGGAGAGGCCTATGTCCAGCAGTGGACTGCGATAGGCTGATGATGATGATGATGATGGAGTTTCCATAAGCAAAATGTTTGAGTACTACTGTTTTATTTTCAGATACAATGTGCAGGGGAAGCAAAGTATACTGATGACATCCCCACATTTCCTAAAGAAGTTTACGCCGCTTTTGTACTGAGTACTATTGGGAAAGGTCGTATTGTATCGATAGATCCTTCAGCTGCCCTTGTATGTATACAATACTCTTTCTTCATTATATTCAATTCAAGCGATAACGGGTGTTGAATGGACAAGTGGACACCCAGTGCTGCTGAAGAGGGGTGCTGTTGAGATACAGAACTCCGCATCTCACCTTATTAACACAACGCGGTGTTGCGGTTTGAATCAATATAACTTTTTAACTAATTCTCATAATCATACACTTGACTTAATATTTGCAAATTTTTCTAATACCACTATGAGATCAAGCTGTCCTTTAGTACCCGAAGACACGTTTCACCCTGCAATTGTAGTTCAAGCTGTAGATATTTTAATTCCTCCTTTGAAATTTAAGTCATTTCAAAAGCATCTTTTTGGCAGAGGTAATTATGAACGTATTAATAGCGAGTTGCTTGAGTATGATTGGGGATTGGTTTGTGATAGTGGCTCTGGACTTGACCGCGTGATAGAAATGTTCTACTCTGTGATTAACTCAGTTATTGATAAATATGTTCCAAAAAGTACAGTCGGTGGTGCTTACAGTTACCCTGTCTGGTACAGTCGGGCATTGATAAATGTAATTAAGGAAAAGTCTAAGGCTCGCCGCTTATGGAAGAAATACTCGAATCCCCATGATTACGCGACTTTTGCGCTTTTAAGAGATCGACAAAAAAAGATGCAAAAGGAGTGTCATAAAAGTTTTATAAATAGATCACAGGAGAACATAAAAAACTCACCCAAACAATTCTGGGCATATGTTAAAGCTAGGAAAAAGAATAAAAATAGTTATCCGAAATACATGACATATGATACGAACCTATTAACTAGTGAGACCGAAATATGTAATGCTTTTAATGATTATTTTTACAAAAATTTCAGCTGTAAGCGTGGGACCTATACCCCCTTCTCGCCTGATAATGAAACATCTGGTGACACATTACATAATCTAACTATTGACAGCGCGAGTATTCTGAAACTGTTGCAGAACTTGGATACCTTAAAGGGTTCAGGAAGTGACTGCATACCACCTCTTTTCTTCGTTAAATGCGCTCAATCCCTATTCTTACCAATCACATATATTTTCAACAGGTGTTTCAGTGAGGGATACTGTCCATCTGCATGGAAAACGGCCCATATTGTGCCCGTATATAAAAAAGGTTGCAAAACACATATAGAAAACTATCGTCCCATTTCAATATTAAATGTTTTAGGAAAAATTATGGAAAAAATTGTTCATAACTATATTTATCCAACGTTATCAAAATTAATTCCACAAGAACAACACGGGTTTATCAAAGGTCGGTCTACTAACACTAATTTAGCTGTATTTATTGAAAATGTTGCTCGAGATATGGATGGTGGTGGACAGGTTGACGTGATCTACACGGATTTTGAGAAAGCTTTTGACCGCGTGGATCACATCATCCTTCTGCGTAAGCTACAAGAGCTTGGAATTCATGGTAACTTGCTCAGGTGGTTTGAGTCATACCTTAAAAATCGATCTCAAATTGTTACATTGGGTGGAGTAAGGTCTGACTGCGTAAAAGTGCCATCTGGTGTGCCCCAGGGCTCAATTTTAGCTCCATTGCTTTATTCAGCGTACCTATACGATATAGGCGCACGTGTGCTTAACGCAAGGTTTCTGATGTATGCTGACGACACCAAGATTTTTATGACTATTAAAAATAAAGATGATTGTGACAAGCTACAAGAAGATTTAAATAGACTAACAGACTATTATAATACCAATAGAATAAATGTAAATGTTAACAAATGCCAGACTGTAACATTTACTAGGAAGCGAAATACGATTCAATACACTTATAATATTAGTGGTGGCAGTATTGTACGCTGTAATGTTATCAGGGATCTTGGTGTCGTCCTTGACTCAAAACTTCTGTTTTCGGAACATGTGTCCTATATCGTTGGTAAGGCATACAAAATTCTTGGATTCATTATGCGAATATGTAAAGTGTTTACCGATACAGATTGTATCAAAATCCTGTACTTTGCGTACATACGCAGTATATTAGAATACTGTAGCAGCATATGGAATCCACACTACCTAGTATACATACAGCAGATAGAATCCATACAATCTAAGTTCATTAAATATCTTAACTATCGCACTGGTTTTAGGCAAAAAGATTACCTTCTGTCATGCAAACATCATAACATACTTTCATTGCAGGACAGGCGATCGATTTTGGACATGGTATATAACGTTTGTAATGGGAACATAGATTGCGTTGCTCTAAGTAACTTAGTTCTTAGACTGAGCACTCCGTCTCGACGGACTAGGCACACACAGTTTTTCAGTGTACCACAAAATAGTACAAACTACGCGCAGAACTTGGTCATTGGTAGGATTTTAAGAAATTACAACAAAAAATTCTCTCATCTTGATGTATTTTACTATACAAAAGGTATGTTCAGGAAACTACTTGTATCCTCTGTACTTGACGAACTGACTAATAATTACAAATAGAAACAAATTAACAGAAGGCATATATAGGTAGTCACTGTACACTCATACACACACACACACACACACAAATTCATTCAATACTTCTCATGTACACTCCTTTAACATTTATACCTACAACTATAAAACTCGCAACGCTATGCAAAGATGATACTAGCATATAAAGCAATCTGTTCTGTAGCAATTATATGTAAAGTTATAAAATTGTAAATCCGTAATTGGCTGTAAGGTTGATTTTAAGTACCTATGTTAAGCAAATCTTGAGAGCTGTGGATTTTGTGATAACAATAAATAAATAAATAAATAAATAAATAAATAACTTTTCGTAGTCAATAAGATACAATGTAATGTAATTTCAGAACTATCCAGGTGTTATAGCATTCTATTCTTCAAAAGATATTCCTGGTTTGAACTCTTTTACACCTGAAGACGATCAAGTATACCAGATGAATGAAGAAGTGTTTTGCAGCGGCCAAGTCAAATACTTCAGCCAACCGCTAGGTTTAGTAGTAGCTGATACACAAGATACAGCAAACAAAGCCGTTAATTTAGTTAAAGTGAAATACACTAACGTTGAAAAACCAGTCTTGGAAGTGAAAGAAGCAAAGAAAGATCCAGAAAGGAATACTTTGTACCGAGAAATCAAAGCTAAAGCAAAAGGCCAGTATGTATCAAAAGTTATTAAAGGTGAATCTACGTTAAAGGGTCAGACTTATCTCTCTATAGAGACGTTGGTTAGTGTAACTAAGCCTACAGAAGAAGGTTTGGCTGTGTACTCAACAGCTCAATGGCCAGCAGCTACGCAGTTAATGGTATCACGAGCTTTGAAGATTGAACAGAGCAAGTAAGTAGCAGAATTTACATAAGAAATAATTCTTATAAAGGATTCACAATTCAGCTAATGATTCTTAACGAATAATCGTTAAGAATCCTTTTTTGTGTTCTAGAGTTGATGTATACATTCGTCGTATCGGAGGATCGTATGGCATAAAAATATCTCGAAGCATACAATCGGCAGTGGCATCTAGCTTGGTGGCCGTGAAGCTGAACCGTCCATGCAGGATCATACAGAGAATGGAGACTAATACCAAAGCTATGGGGAAGAGGTTTCCATGTTCGGCAGATTTTGAAGTAAGTATTTGTGCCATAAGTGGACCTCAATTTGTAAATACAGATAAATGGCTTGACCATCAAAAGGCAAAAATAAAAATCTAAATTGTGCATTGTGTTGAGAATGATATTATTATAACTGCAAATGGGGTGATTATGTAAACATTTAATTTTTCACTTACAGGTAGGCGTTAATAAATCAGGCATATTTCAATACATGAATTATAACTTGTACGAAGATAATGGATACGCCGTCAATGAAAACTTAACTGAGTTTGGCGTGAATGTTTACAACAACTGCTACAATGCAAGCACTTGGAATTTTAAGGCTATCAATACTATTACCGACACTGCTAAGAACACTTGGTTTCGGTCACCAGGTAAAAACAAATCGAACATAATTTTCATATTTTCTAGGACCTACTAATATAAATAGTTTTGACCATTTACAGGAACGCTAGAAAACATAGCAATGGTAGAAATGATGATGGAAAGGATGTCCTATGAACTATCTCTAGATCCCATACAGCTACGCCTCGCAAACTTAGATCCTCAATACAACGATCTGAGAGAAATGTGTCAAACAGTAATTTCTTCATCAGACTATGTTACTAGAAGAACTGCAGTCAACAAATTCAATGCTGAAAATAGATGGAAGAAACGAGGACTGAGACTTGTATTTCTTAGATGGTCTCATGTATACTCAAGATATTTTGATGTCAACATTGCGGTTTATCAAGGAGATGGAACAGTAGCTATAAGTCATGGAGGAGTTGAAATAGGTCAAGGCATAAACACTAAAGCAGCCCAAGTAGCAGCTTACATGTTAAACATACCTGTAGAAAAAGTAATTATCAAAGAAAACAATACTATTATGTCACCAAATGCAGCTGTGACGGGAGGTAGTCTAACAACACAGAATATAATTATAGCTGTAAAGAAATGCTGTGAGAGTTTATTGGAAAGACTTGAACCAATCAGAAAGGAGATGAAAAACCCGACTTGGGAAGAATTAGTGAAGAAAAGTTATGAAATGTCTGTCGATTTGCAATTCCACAGTTTTGTAGGAAAAGAAGATATAAAGGATTATAACATTTATGGTGTTACGGTTGCTGAAGTAGAAATTGATGTACTGACTGGAGAATCAGAAATATTACGAGTCGATATTCTTCAAGATGTTGGACATAGTATAAATCCTGAACTGGATGTTGGACAGGTACTTACAATTACATCATATGACCATATTAAGAGATAATATTTATAGCTATATATCTGTTATTTGAAGATCCTAACGGCCTAGCTATCAGCATTCAACAATACTATGCTCACGTAGATAATATTTAGTTGAGCTCATCTAAAATCTATTTACTTTCTAGGTAGAAGGAGCCTTTGTCATGGGCCTAGGATACTGGACCAGTGAGAATCTAGTTTACAATTCCAATACAGGAGAACTACTCACGGATCGCACTTGGAACTACTACGTACCACTAGCAAGAGATATTCCACAAGATTTCAGAGTGTATTTAAGAAAAAACTCTAATTTTAACAAAACTATCTTGGGATCTAAAGGTAAAAAGTATTCTTCTATTTTAGCAAACTTTCTGAATGAAATATTTAATGATCCTGACCAATTTTAACTCATTTTCTGAATGGATCCATGTCCTGTCCATTGGTAAGGACCAAAAGTACTGAAGACATTAAAATTAAAGGTAAGCAGATAGTATATCTAGAACCCGAAAAAGGACAAAGGCTACTTTTTTATTCACGTTTGAAAAGTACATTAAGGATGAAATCGCGTGTAGCACCTAATCAATTTATGATTGACATATTTACAGCATGCGGTGAGCCACCTATTTGTATGTCGGTGGCAATACCCATAGCTATACGGGAAGCCATCGTAGCAGCAAGACAAGAGTGTGGAATACCCAGCAGTATGTGGTTTAATATAGGTATGATCTTTTACAATTAAACTGTCATTAAAACCATTGAGATGTAGGGACAGTCCTCGTTAAACTTAATGGCAACTCGCATCTAACTACAAAGCACAAGTACCCATATTCTTACAAATAAAATTTTCTTTCTTTCTTACTTGTATACGGCCTAAAAATCTCGCTCACCATATTTACCATACTTATAATTGGATCTTCTACATCGACTAGTGCGATTACACGAGCCGCCATTTGGAAGCTTCGAACTATAACTATAAGAATAATATGGTCAAATGTAATTTTATACTTATGGTCATTTAATTTTCTATAATGCAAAGAGTGATTGTTAATCATAGGTTCATTTGGTAGGGTCAACTTTCTAAATTAGCCTACATGACAGCTTCAATAACAATATTGTTTTATTTTCAGATGGCCCATACACAACTGAACAAATATGCTTGGCCTGTGAAACTAACACAGACGATTTTAAATTTAATTAAATTATGTTTTATTTGGCTAAGCAATTAATTTTAATAAATATCATATACCTACGGTTAATTATACGACTTTATATTATGTGTTAATTGTATTTACATAAAACTGCAATAAATATTTATGTTTAGAACATTAATGTTTTTCGTACATCAGCGTTTTCTAGAATAATTGTAATTTATATTCACAACTAAAAAAATACACTCAAAATAAATATTATGTTTGTATTATCGCAGTGTTGTTTTAGGTAGAAAACGTAGACACTGCATTTTACTCAACAGTATCAGAAATACAATGTATTTATCATGAATTATCCTGAGTAGCTCCCAAAATTTTAACCTCCATAACAAATTATAAGTGACAGACAGACACACATACGCACTGTGGCACAAAAATTAAACAAATAATTGTCATTAATATAAATTGTATTACAGTGTAAAATACTTCTACTCTAAAATAAACATAATTTAAAAGGACACACTAGTACTTAAACACACTTTTATCAGTCGACTTTTCGAAGGTTGGTATATGAATTTCCACGTTATCGATCTTCCTTTGAACTTCTTCTAACTCCTTCAATTGTCTTTCTCTATCATCTCTTTTTTCTCTAGTTCTCTCATCAAAATGTTCATCTGTGAAAGCTTCCATATTGTTTCTTATAGTTTTTACGTCTTCTTTTAACCTGGAATCTACATTGTTTTGGAAATATTGTCTGCTGTTGTGTATTAGTCTTTTAGGAATTTTCTTTAAATCATCACCCGATTCTGGATTGGTCAAGTACTTCTTCTTGCATGCTGGGCAGAGCCTCTCCTCAAAGGACCTCTTCATCTTGTAGTGTATTATTGGATCATCACCCATCTTAATGTCATCTACTTTCTCTCTTCTATTTCCGTTGAAGAAGAAAAGTTTTCGCTTTTTATTTTTCTTGGGCTTCATGGGCTCTGATTTGTTATGGGAAAAAAACGGGAACTTTATAGTTTTGAGTGTGCTGTAACATAGAAAAGTTATATGCGAAAATAAATAAATATTTTTTCTAGGTCACCTTTATCGTTCATAGTAAATTAAAAATCTCTTAGGAAAATAAATAAAGAAGGAATGCACTAAAGGCACATGTATGGCAATAGAATAAACACAATTCTCAGCATTTGAAAATGAATTCGCTTTAAATAGCACAAATTTAACGACAACTGCACATTATCAACGTTATCAATTAGAACTTGCTTACCATTTTTTCTCGTGACTGTGTACGACATTTTGGTCCATAAGTAAATCGTCTTTGTAAATATTTCTGAATTTTTCATGTCCATATTTTTCTCCGTGTAGGTCATCCAGTGAATTATAATTTAAATGTTTTGAGTTAACCGAGTCCTTGAATAGTGGAGGGTTAATGTTCAAGTCTGATGGGGCATCGCCCATGTTTAAATAGTCTGCACTCTTTTCTCTTTTTCTGTTACTTTCGTCTAAATTCATGCCTATTATTGTGCCATAATCATAGTTTTTTGCCTTTCTTCTGAAATATTTAAACGTATGTATAAAAGTATTTTAAATTAATCTACATAGATTAATTTAAAATACTTTCCTATAGTCCTAATTCTGACCGCTGTTTTATTTTTTATTCTATCAAGCAACCTAAGTAATAATGTGGTTTATTAGTAAGATAATCTACATACATCAAGCTAGATGCTCAAGTACACTAAATTTTAATACATAATAATACTTGTGTCACCATTCACAACAAGCTCATATGGTATATGAAACAGTCACAATTTACAACACCTGAACTATTGCTGCAATCGACGATCTTGTGTACAAGTAATGAATACATACCGCTTCTTGTTCTTATATCTCATCATCGCTTCATCATCCTCGATAGATTCCTCGTCAGGCTGTATAAAACTTGCCACATCAAATTCCACAGGACTTCTGTCATAGTCGTACTCTTGACGTACAACACTTTTTCGTTCTTTCGGCTTTCTCACTCGTCTTACTCTATCCCTCCTTACATTTCGTCCTATTTTGTTAAAGCTGCGCTCAGTGATCTCGTCTATATAATTATAACAAAATGATAATTCGATACATAATAACAAACTTAATAAATAAAGGAATCGTAACATCGTTTCGTGACATGACCGCCGTTCATGACAGTGACACTTATTGTTTTATATGGCCAGTGCTATTTTTATTGATTTGGTGTTAAAAACTTTTTAGTGGTGTGACGCGGATATTTATGGTCTCTTTCATATTTTAACCGACTTCCCAAAAACAGAAGGTTCTCAATTCGTCGGAATTTTTTTTGAGCCTTCACATTGTGACGAAAGATTTGAATCTTGCCGCAGTTCTTTTCTCCCAAACATACAAAAACTACACCACAAAATATCCTACCAATTTCCAACACGTAATACAGACCCCACAAAATCTAATCTGATCTCATCTCTTAAAGAAAATTTTCTTGTGACCAAAATAGAATTGACACTAAAACAGCATGTGCCCTCAGGACAGGCCTGGGGGCGTTAGGCCCATAATTTATGACGGCAGTTTGTCCATGCCACTTGGTAAAGGGTTTAGGAGCCAGCCCTTCTTGGGCATTACGGCTCCGTAGGTACGAGGTTTCCGAAAAGTTATGGTGTAACCTGATTGGGTATGAATGTAAAGTGTTTCAGGATATTTTTGTCGTCTGTTTAGGGTTTGAGAAATATTAGTCAATATTTTTGCCAAATAGAATATATACCTAAGGCTGTTGTCATACACATTCCTTAAAGAATATATAGAATTCCTTAAAGATTAAACATAAACCACCACACACACACAGTTACACTACGAGACCAATAAATTGACCCAGCGTACTCAACATTTAATTCACACTCAAAACTCAAAAGTTGTCTCTTTAACACAGAACACAGACCAATATTTTCGCTTCAGCTTCTTACTCCCAAACAACAAATAGTAATGACGTCACAACACAAGCAGTTCCCGACATCTGCTTAGTATCTGAGCATTCTGAGCAATCAAGTAAGCGAATTAAGCGGTTATGTCCAATAATAAGATCTCGTAGGAACACGTCAGTGATACGCCCTGCTGTTAATGAGATTCCGAGCTTGATAGCGAAGTGACGATACGGGGGCGACACGACTTCGTTTTTGTATGAAGATTGAAGCATTTACGTCTTTTTGGTAATAGTTCCAGTTTTAGAGGTAATGGTTTATGCAGTTAGATAAGGTTCTGTTTTGAATCTAAAAGAATACCTACTTAACGCAGTGCAACTATAATAATTTACCAATAAACCCATAATATTCACATTTACAGTTGAGAGGATTTTTTAGGACTTTCTAAGATATTTGAATGTTTTGCTGAACTTAATATTTAAAGCTTAGGACCATAGTGGCCATTAAATTGGCTGTTAAAGATGAAATTAAGTAACTTTATTTTTGTTAGCGTTCGGTAGCTATTGGTTTAATTACCCGATTTTATTGCTCTTAAGTGTAGTTTAAGATAGGTAGATCAGCTAACGTATAGGAAAGAACAAAGTACAAAACTTATTGAAATTATTATTCTAAAAGAAATTCAAAGAAGAAGTTGAAAGTTTGTTTCTGTTTTGTATAGGCCTTGATTTCTTTTTAAGTTCAATTTAACGATACATTTAGGCTTCGTAACATGAAAATTTTCATAACTTTTATCTGCTTTCGCAATAGTGTAGAGTGCGTCTTGCGTGGGCGAATCAACGCGAACGCAATGCGAAGCGATTTGGAGTGTCCCAAGCGAATTTAAAAATGGAAGCTTCACCGCGCCATATCGCACCTCCTCACGTAGGGCACTAGAAAAGAAATCGACTGTTTGTAGTTTTCGCGTCGCGTTGCTTTGCGTTGGCATAACGATCGCTCACATAGGACGCACCGTATCTTTCCTCCTATGCAAAGACTACATTATTTTTTCTTTTCAAAAAATATCGTGTCTTCTAAAAGTCAGCACAGTTATTAGACAGCAGTAGACCAATTAGAACAAGCAACGGTTTCAAGACGTAAGCTTTTGTTTATGGAAGTGTAATGTACTGACGTAGGGTTGGGGGTAAATCCCGGTGTCTCAATAAGGTTGGTAATATACTGGACACTGGGTTGCGTTGTTGTATGGGCTTTTGTTAGATTGTGGCATACGTTGAAGTGCTATTTTATTCTATTTCTGTATACGTACACAGTCTTATTTTGAATGGAAAATCATCTCGAGTGTCTGACTGTTACTGACCAAAGCCCACCTGTATTCCCTCTGGAGCTTTTTGTGTACCAGGACCGAGATAAGTATTTCGACTAATCACGCACCGGCATATAAAATTCTTGTTGTAATTGCACACATACAATCGTACGATCCCATAACCATAATTGTACTTGAGTGACCCACAGTACCGCCAATATTTATTCGAATTTAAGAGGCTTTCCATAAAATACATATTAATATCTTCATACTTCCCTCTTTCTCACATAATAATCTTACTGCTAATATCCTTACAATAATACCCCCTTCTCGAAGACTCGTTGAGCAAAAATCAGAGAGTTCCCGAGCCTCTATGTAATATGTTAATTAAAGCGATCACGAGGCGTACGCCGGCACCCATATAATTTGAATTCATTATGTTCTCTTTAATTAAATTACCTTACTAATTGACACATATATTTGCCGGGTCTAGGGTTAAAAATACAATTTTGGGGGTTGAGATTTTGGCCTTGTATTTTTTTTTGTTTTAAGAAGGTCTTATGTAACCGCTAAGAAAAGGGTAAAAATAAAAACGTATGAAGGTATGTTTGCGAGTTATATTCTGTATTGCCTCACAATATCTTCGGTACTCTTTATTTTGAAGTTTTATCAATGAGAACACGATTTGGTAGGATCCATGAAACCATTTTCATTCCACTGCTTGGTTTTAAAATAGTGGAATGGAAAAAATCCTCTCTCAGTCCCAGGCGAAGTCTGAACACAGAAAAATAGAGGTGTTTATTCAGAGTCGAAAACTTTTTAAAACCTAGCCTAGTCCGAATGGTCCCTCAAAGTTAAAAATAAAAGTTATTCCAAAAACTATTTTGTGATTCAAAATGTTTGAAAATTCTTTTGTTAATTTTGGCTTTTATTGTAAAGGACTTTTACAAAATACTGGCTATTACATGCGGTTTCAATCGCGAGTCGATGGCATTTTCAGCACCCGAATAAAAAGAAGCTTATATAATGTTATTCTGTTGGCTTCTATAACATTCTCTAATCTAATAATCTTCTTTATCAATGCTATCCAACTTACCGGCCGACAAAATGTTCTACTGTGTAATGAAAGATACAAGCAGACAATTTAAGATTGAACAGATTTGATATTAAATGGAAGCACCTGAATTTTAAGAAACACATAGACATCTGTTCTGCGTTAGAAAGGAAAGGAACAAATTGCCTAAACGTCTTTAGGCGTAGCAACGGTTTCTCCAAAAATAGAAACACAACTTCTGAAATATTCAAGACATTTCTATTACAACAAAATTGCTTCACAAAAACAAATAATTTAGCATTAAAATTACCAACATAGCGTATCAAAGAACTCCCAAATAATAATATAAAAAAAGAAGTGCGTATATATATTAGGAGTTCTTTGACTGTTCAGGCGGATATTAAACAAAGGTTCAGTTGAAAAGGGTGGCCCAATAAATACAGTTTGTGACAGTGTCCCAAATTGTGACGAATTTATACTCATAGCGTTTGCTATATCCTCGTTTCATGGGAAGCCATGGATTTTGTTTGGAATATATGAATTTGAATAGCCATTTGAATTATAGCGGGGATAGAAAATCCTGTTGTTCTGAAAAAGTTTTTGTTTTTACCAAACAGACAAAAAGTAGATATAAATAAAAATAGAGAGATATAGACCTACTTACCATAAAGACAAAGAAATGTTATAAGGAATGGTGCTTTAACTTGGTGAAATGATGATTATGGAAGAAGAAAAAATGCTGGCGGGCAGGTAGTTGATGAAGACGCTTTCTTGCGGTTTAATCACGTTATTTTTTATGTAATTGGCATCATAAATATGTACTACATTTTACAATCAAAACTAATTTTCTCTAAATCACAAATGCATGTTATTTACTTTTGATACTTATTCAAACAGCCATAGGCAGTTGAACTACCAAAAACCAATCCAGTAAAAGTTCTACAGATTTCAGGTTCAAATAGCTTGTAAAAATGTAAATAAGAGATAATATTATAATCTAATTTTGTTATAACGTTACTGCTTACCTATTCTGTTTCAAGAATAAAGATAAAATTTAACTTTTCTGATTAGATTAGAAACCTCTTTACGTATGTAAATAGGCAATGTTCTGTAATAGTTTTAGATATAATCTTTTCGTTCAAATATTTAAAGGCTTTGAAAGAAAATCTTACAACAATTTTGGACATGAAGGTTAAATGCAAGTACGCGGGTTAGGAAATAGGCTGCAATATCTGGTTTGTTCCCACTAGTTCTACTGCTTAGTTCTACCGTAGAACTAATGGGAACTTTTTTTTTTAGTTCTACTATTTGAGGTGTAACAAAATAGTAGAACTAGTGGGAATTATGGTTTTTATTGGTATTCCCACTAGTTCCACTGAACATTGGCAGTAGAACTAATGGGACATAATTTTGTTCTACTAGACAGAAGAAGTACAGTCGACGGCCGATAGTTGTGATTTTTTAACCCCCGACGCAAAAACGACGGGGTGTTATAAGTTTGACGTGTCTGTGTGTGTGTGTGTGTGTGTATGTGGCATCGTAGCTCCCAAACGGATGATCCGATTGTAATGCGGTTTTTTTTGTTTAATAGGTATGTCAGTCGGGAGTGTTCTTAGCTGTTTGGTGGAAATCGGTTCAGGTCTTCAAGGTCATCAGCTCGTTTGCTAGATGTGATAGGAATGTTACACGCTCAGTTTACTTGCAAGTATATGTGGGATCTGAAATTTGAAACACTAATGTCTTTTGGAACCACTGAGCTGGTCTGCTGTTAGGGCACGAAGGTAGGAGACGTAACCCTGAACTGCCTTTTAGTAAACCCATCGAGTTTGGGCTCGTTGAATTTGTCTTGACGAGTTCTCTTCATGTTTCTGATTGACGAGAACCTGATGCTGGAAATGGGATGTGGCGGATGAAACCCTGGAATGCCGGAATGAAACGGATAAACCGATTTATATTTTTGTTGAAAATCTAGAATGTCCAAAGGTTAATCTTTATTGTTTCTCAATCTGTGCAATTCTCCCAGAGATAGTTTGTCATGAGGATTGTTAAACAGCTTCCTTTGGCCGAGATCGCATATAGAGACCCCATCTTAAGATAAAATAAATTAAATGAAAGAAGGAAAAATTAAGGAGCTCCTTTAAAAAGCATGAAATAAAATTAAATTATAAATTTAAAAAAACCCCCGACTCAAAAAAAGTACGCAATAATTATGACAAAAGGTTAAAAACGCTAAACCCTATAAAAAGCAAAAAATAACTTTTAACACTACGTAAACTAAATTTTGACGTGTCGGGGGACCGCTTTTTACCTTCATAAATACTTACATAAAGCAAATGATACCTACCTGATTACAACATTCGTTTAAAAAAAAACACGTATCTAAAGTAATGAATTAGAGCGGTCCCCCGACACGACAAAATTTAGTTTACGTAGTGTTAAAAGTTATTTTTTGCTTTTTATAGGGTTTAGCGTTTTTAACCTTTTGTCATAATTATTGCGTACTTTTTTTGAGTCGGGGGTTTTTTTAAATTTTTTCAGAGCTCAATATCGATAGCAGTCAGAATAACTTAGATTTTTTTCATGAATTTCAACAAAAATCAAATGTTTTTCTTTAGAAAAGTACTAGGACAGCAGAAATGAAGAGGAGCTAGTAAATCTTTTTTGTTCATCTAATTTTATAACACCTCTGTGGTGGTGTTAAAAAATCAGACATTGATAAAAAAAAACACGCTTTAAAAAGTTAGTTTAATGTGAGTGTTGTGTTGGAAACTAACAGTCCTTTTCAAAAAGTTAAACATCTGTTGAACACTTGTCTAAGTAAAGTGTGGCTATAAAAGGGACTTTAGTTCAACGTCATAATTTGTAAAAAAAAATGACAAGTGTTCAACAGATGTTTAATTTTTTTTTGTAATTTTTTTAAGCGTGTTTTTAAACTATTATTTTTATTTGTTTTTTTTTTGTCTTATCATAGGGCTGCAATTCAAACAGTCAATCAGCAAGTATTTTTAAATAATTTCAATACTACATGAATTTTGTATAATTTAATGTAGTATTGAAAATGAATATCAATATCTGATTTTTAAACAACACCACAGAGGTGTTATAAAATTAGATGAACAAAAGGATTAACTAGCTCCTCTTTATTTCTGCTGCCCTAGTACTTTTATAAAGAAAAACATTTGATTTTTGCTGAAAGTTATGAAAAAAATCTAAGTTTTTCTGACTGCTATCGATTTTGAGCTCTGAAAAAATCACAACTACAGATTACCGGACACGGCGAGATGTCACCCAGGCCGTCGACTGTACTTCTTCTGTCTAGTAGAACAAAATGTCCCATTAGTTCTTGTGGGAACAAACCCAATATCTATTTTCAAAACAATCACCAATTACTTACTTAGTATATTATACAAACCACTATGTTATGTGACAGTTATAACCTCGTTAAAGCATTACTAATTTAATGATAAAGTTACTCATACACATAAGGCAGTATACAATAATGCCTTATGTAGTCTCTTTACATCTACATGCAGTACATTAGGGTCTGTACCTACATGGGAGTATCTAAACGGAGAAATAAGTGTGACGTCAGAAGTAAATAAGGACTGTTGCCATGGTCACTACTTTATGTAGTACTTTTTCAGACTCTTGACTATCTGCATATCAATTTTTATTCAGTAGTTTTGGCGCGAAAACCGGCGGAGTTTCTTTTTAATTTATACTATTTATTATAAGTAAGGATTACCAACAATAACTTATCTAATTAAAAACCTATAATAATATGAAGTAAATAATAATTTCAAATTCATAATACAATTTGCAACCATCATTGAAAAGCGTTAAGTGATGGATGCTACCTCTAGTTTTAACCATACAAAATGATTGATGAAACTAATGACTGGGCGAGCTGGCTGATTTTCGCTTTGCCATAGATAAATCAATTGTTATGAATTATTCGTGTCGAGCTTTAACTAATAGTTGAGTTTAGTTTTGCGTGAAACTACGTGACTAGCATTGAAATAGGCTTTTGGTTTTAGTCAATACGGCCTGCTATGACTTAATTTAATTTATTAAACTAGTTGTGGTCTATTTAGCAATATACTAGATAATAAATAGATATAATTATGAAGAGGAATTCCTAATCTGTGCGATTTTTGTTCTATAATTCAGAATAGCATGACACAATCTAGCGTTTTGCTATTATAGTTTTTCAGGCGATTTTGTTCAGTTAACATCACATTACAGACAATTCTCAGGTAGCTAAAAAATAAGACTCGAGACGTCAATTTTAAATATAAAAAAATAATAATTTGGCTAAGTATCCTCAAACATATTATCCTCGCCCAATCTTAACATACCAAAATCAAAGCACTACACTTCCAACAAGAAAAAAAACCAGCTAATACAAAAATAACAATAGCTCAATAAAAATACACTTCTCTCAAATAAAACGTAACACACGAAAGTATAGCAAAACCATACAACATTCAGAAAGTCACACTTTCTCCCATTGTGCTTCAAGTAGTCGAGTTACTCTTTAAATCTAATTTGGAAAAGGATTTTCGTGTCAAAACTCTTGCTGTATTTACTGGCAGGTAAGTCAAACACTGAGCAGTGGGATTCAGAGTCGGATTTCATACCATTTGTATGTTTTAAGCGAATTTTCAGTGAGAAATATTGAATAATACCTATAGGTTACCGTTACAATGGTTTTCGAAAAGGCAGTGGCCTTTTATCATGTATTGATGTCTTCTTCTCTCGATAATCACCTTAAAATTAGGCATAAATCAGCAAATATCGTAATCCTCATGCCCTATATGACTTATTTGTTTATGATGGGACAGCTATCTTTTTCTTCCTTATTTATCTGAGTGACGTCATCCCAGTTACATATATTCCTTTTGTACTCCTATGTCTATGTCCTATGTCTGCAGATAGACAGTTCAATTTCAAGAAGACTAAAAAATATCAAAAGTGAAAACTAGACAACATGAAAGAATAGTGAAATAAGCATAACCATACGTGTCATGATATCTGAATATGCCATGCAGCATAATTAAAATACAAGAAAATAATGAAAAACTTGAACCAACCTCAACACGATAATCTCATAAAAATCTCGAATCAAAATGCCATTTAAAAGCAATAGATGGTACGAAATTGTTTTAAGTCAAGAGTGAGTCTTTTTGGAATACAACTCAAATAATAGCTCGCTCATTTCACCATTACACTTTCAGATCCGATCCGAAACAAAGTCAGAACTAGACAGAACTTTCTACCTTACATTAAAAACTTGGCAGGTAAAGAAATAGTCAAAAAGTTTTACCAAATCGCTTTGAAGTTTTTCGGTTTTTTAAAACTGAACAAATGCCTTAAGGCTTTATCACTTAAGGCTCATGTATTCGTGTGTCATTCAAAAGTCACCTTTGTAAGTCTTGTTAAGAATTGAATATTTGTTAGAAGACCAAAAAAAATTACGACACATGAATTTTACTGAATTTGTATGAAGTGATTTAGTTAAAAATAGACAGCTACTAAGGTTGTGTTCTCTGAAGATGTGTGCTTATCAGTTATGTTGATATTAACTTTTCCCTGTGCGTCGTTTTTATCCCTTCCTGAAGAAACTACTTCCCACATCCTAATTATTTGGTTGAACTGTTTGAAATCTTCCTTTTGACAAAACAAAATATATGTAGATCCTACATCCGTATTGAAAACCTCCTCCTTTTTGAACAGTCGGTTAAATACCCGACTGCACACTAAAAAAAGAGTAAAACAAGCCCCACAATAATATTGATCAATACAACTTTACTGAATATAATTTATAAATATTGATGGAAAGCTTCGCAGGCGGGGACCAACAGAGGCTTATTTATAGTCATTTCGGTTGTGCACCATTTAGCAGAATTTTCGTTGGTGGCGGTCAAGGTGGTCCCCGCCTGCGATGCTTTCCATCAATATTTATAAATTATATTCAGTAAAGTTGTATTGATCAATATTATTGTGGGGCTTGTTTTACTCTTTTTTTAGTGTGCAGTCGGGTATTTTGTTTTTTTAATAATAATTCTTTTATTTATAACTTTTTAGCTGTTTTTATTTAACGAAAATGTTGTAGATGTAGAAGACTATGTATATGTAAGTACCATTTTAAATTATTTCGACGACATTTGGCTTTAGATTACGAGTGATGTTACTCCGCAACATAAATTTACCGCCAATGCGACGTTCAAGACGATCAAGACGACGTTCATGCATTTGATCAAGACGACGTGATTGTATCGCCAAAAGAATCGCTTTTTGCTTGCTAACGCATGAGTTGCTTTGCGTTGACGCAGAATTAACATGTTCCCGTGGGAATTTTGAGAAAAAACGTATCCTATATTAATTACTCCCGTGATTGAAATGAATCTAATGATACCGCATACATATTTTTTTAAAGGGAAATTTAGAAAAAATATCCCGTGGGACTTTTAGGATAAAATGTATCCTATGACACTCCCGTAATCAAGACAAATCTAACGATACCTCATACATCAAAATCCATCAAGCCGTTTAGGCTACAGGAGGTCACAAAGGAACAGACATACATACATACTTACATACACTCGAAAAACATTACCCTCCTTCTTTGGCAGTCGGGTAAAAAGGCATCTCATTTCAAAACTATAGTTACTCCAACATTCTATGAGCACATTCGTATTATTGTCTACTAAACTCCCAGGACTAATTTCCCAGCGGGCGCATTCGATTTGTCGAACTGTATGTCGATGCCGAATTCTCAAAGTCAATATTTACGAAGAGATGTCGATACTCGATATTGTAGCGAAAGGTAATAGGCCCTGAGTAGTAGGCTTGTTTTCTGATCGGATGGTAATTGCGAGTGATTTGTGTGGGACTAGAGGAAGTTATTACAAATAGTGCTTTGCTTATTGCGAACAATTTTTGGATTAGTGACAAATCGCTATATCATAAATTATCTAATCTAATATAGGACGTCAAATATAGTTACATTTTTATTTTATAAGGCGTCGTCCTAATTGGGAGCGATCGTACGATGGCGCGATGCGTTTTTCATCTCACGATCTCACTTGCGAGGTTCAAATAGGACACTCTGATGAAATCTGTATGTTTGAACTCATCGCACGACGAGAACGCATCGTGTCATCGTACGATCGCTGTCAATTAGGACGACTCCTTAGATGAAAAACGCATCTCGCCATCGTACGATCGCTCCCAATTAGGACGACGCCTAATGGTAACATCCGCGGTTTCACTCGCGTCGCAAGAGATCCCTTGAAATCCGCACGATCGATCGATGGGAATAAAAAGTAGTCCTCTGCTTAAAAGCTACCTTTCTACCAATTTTCAACCAAATTGGTTTAGCGGTTCTTGAAGTTTAAACAGTGCTACTAACACCACTAAATTTTATTATGAGTAAAAAGATACAGATTTACTTCACGACAAGATAAACCACAGAAATGCACAAAAACAATGTAGAATAACTTCCTTCAGCCGAACATACCAAAACTTCATATCTCTGACCACTACTCAAGCAAATCGCGGTCACTCCATAAAACCCCAAAGCTATGACATTCCAGGTTCCTATCTTTTGAAGAACCATCTCATAAATACCCTCATTCTTAGCGGTTCTGACTTGGCAAGTTCTCAATATCTTGCATCCGAATTAAATGAAGGCGTCGTGTGGATAATATGCAAACTTGCTCGGAGTTGGGAAGTTGGGAGCCATCTATCGGTAGTCTGGGTATTTAATTAATATTTATGCTCTTATGTTCGTATGTAGCTACCGCTTGTTTTTTGTCTTTAAAGTTACCAAGATGTAACCGCATTGATAATCTTTTTGAACAATAGAATCCGGGAGGCCTAGAAAGTACTGTAAAGACGTGGAAAATTTGGAATTTGAAAAATGTCCTTTTGCACTTAATTCGATGCCAATACCAACAGAGAAACGTCAACGACATGGGCGCTGAGACAGACTTCATGAGTACGTTGTTCTGTTTACATGACGATCTTCACTTATATGTTTGTATGCTTGAACGCGTTTAAGTATATCATAAAAACGACTAGTCCGATTTGAATAAATCCGACTAGAGTACGTAGAGTAGTTGCCTCGGGACATGGGTGAAATTGCTGGAGGAAGCTAGTAAACATCGTAAACGATCAAAGATTTCAAACAAAATACCTACTAACTTCACATGAAGTTTTCGGTAGTAACCAGAACGAAATCCAAGCAGCTGAGGTGTAAATAATGCGGCGCAGCAATACCGATAGTTTTGAACTAGACGAGGCGCCGGCTAACTTTGTTGGTGAAACTTTCCGCAGCGCCATCTATCGTTACATACGATTATTAATTAATAATATTAGATTGTGCGGTACGGTTGCGGATTGTGGTAGGGTTGCTACATTTTAGTAGCTGTATTTGATTTATAACACAATTTGAACAGAACTATCTGATTCTGATAAATGGATTAATCCATTCAGAAAGCCCGCGATCGCTGTCTGTTAGGTGGGAAATCATCAAATGATTCCTACGCTGATGGTGAACCAATAGGAAGTGTCTGTCTGTTCTCCTATAAAGTCCATCTAATTGTTCTGGAGCCATTGCAGGCCCACGGTACTTAACTCGAACTATCACGCAGCCGTTGTAATGTACCTATATGATTTTAAAATACAAAATGGTAGCTCATTTGATATTATATCAGAAACAATGCAAGCTTATAGGTGGATACCTTTAAGCCTTTACTTTACCTTAACCAGAAATGGAACAAAAAACTTAAGAGCAACTCACTAACTATAACAAT
Organism: Helicoverpa zea x Helicoverpa armigera; assembly: GCA_033682625.1. Taxonomy (NCBI): domain Eukaryota; kingdom Metazoa; phylum Arthropoda; class Insecta; order Lepidoptera; family Noctuidae; genus Helicoverpa; species Helicoverpa zea x Helicoverpa armigera. The sequence goes on along the minus strand of JAWIIS010000043.1, from coordinate 10,926,505 downwards.
GTTTCTTTGGAACAACTATGTTCTGCTGTTGACGTCGACAGATGATCTACCTCAAGTTTGTCGACTCTTGAATAAAGTCCACCACACTATTCCATTTCCTTATTTCCTATAATGAACTTGATGTGGTCAATCTTAACAAATATCCATAACTAAGAACAGCTAGTTATGAATATTTTGTGGTACTTGCCGCCCGCTGATAAAAAGTAGCTATGCAATGAGCCCAGGTCTTTTCTCAGACTCACTCAGGACGCGGGTGAAACTGCTTGCGGAAGCCAGTACCAGATAAATATTATATTTACCTATAATAGGTTACAAAATGTGTACATACCTCGAACTTATTGAATAACATTCTCAAACACTAAGGTGTTATAATTATATACTACAACCAACAATAATTTTACCTTACAACTAGTTATTTTAACAGGCCATAAAACATAGGTGTGCTTAAGAATCATTACCAAACGGTAAAGGGTGGGAACTCTCATTACTAGGTATATGGTGAGGCAGTTAACTAGCGCAATTACTACTCGAAACTCGTAAATATAGTCGAGTATTAGTGTAGTTACTTACTATGTAATTACCAGGATTAACCAATTGTTATTTAAGACTGTTTTGTAGTTTGGATTTCCTGGTTTCTATTTTCTTCTGTAGTTATTTTACGGTTTCACCCCCATTCTGAGGGAACTGTTTAATGCATCCACATAATATGTAGTATACTACATGTATTGTAGTTTCAATGGCTTTTTTACATAGGTTCTTATGATAATTCTTTACTTGCCAAATGCAGAGGCTCAACTAGGCCTGTACCAGTCTTCATTATAAAGTATTGGATAAGGAAAGAATTTTTGTAAAAAAATAAGACTGATTGAGTTGAGAAAATATTTTCATACTAAAACGCTATTCAGAGTTAAGAATGGTTATCGCACTAGAGCTTAAAGGAAATCGTCAATATGAACTGAACATGTACCCTTTCTACGTGCTATAAAGGATCCTATCCTACAATAGGACAATAATAGGCCAGTATTAAATAAAGAAATATCACAGAAATTCGCCAGACAGGCAATACGCCATATTGTGCTCTCAACAATGCATCAGAACTGAATAGAGCCCGTCAAATATTGAATTTACAATGAGACTTCGATAGAAAGGGCGATTTATTAAATAACCTACTTTCGCAGCCTTTTGGGGGTTCGTAGCTGTGAAGTTTTTAAGGTCAAGTGATCGAGTGTTTTCACTAACTTCAATAGGTATTGGGAGTTGATAATGTTTTTATATTTTGCTTTTTTTCATTTGACGATCGTCATTTCGGTGCTACTAATATTGACGCTGTATTATTGTATAAATGTGTACCTAAGCTAGAAAAGGTCTGTGCCCTACAGTGGGACATGAGAAAAGCTAATGATGATGATGATATATCAACTTTTGTTGTGATATATCACTTACATATTGTCGGAACATAGAATTTTCTCTAAGAAAATACATCTACGTCTAACATTACCATTCAAGAAAAATACCTCAAAATAAAACAACACAACTTTTTGAATCCGCAACCTTAAGTTAACAAACCAAATCTCAAAGAGTAAATTAGCACTTAATCATTTCTTTGTGTATCCTAATGTCAAAGAGCACTAGAGCACATTGAAATGTTAGGACCTCCCGACCTATGATTATGGCCTACAAATTGATACTTATCGACACTCCCGTACGTAACTTATACTTAGTAGTAATAAGTAGTTGTGGCGTACTTAGCATGAGTAAGAGCTCAAGCACACTGCAAACTTTTAGTCGGCCGATAGTTTGTTTGAGATCATTAAAAAGAGTAACCATGGAGTTTCTTGCCCGTTCTTCTCCATAGGAAGTTACTTTTGGAATGGGCAACTAGAATCAAACTTATTTATAATTTTTGACGTTCATAACCCTCTGCAGCTGAGGTGGTAGTCCCACAGACACCGCAAAATACAAAATCAAGTTTTTTACCGTCATTTTTCAAATTCGTGCGCCAGCTCTTCGAGTACCTTCCTATAAAGGGCTCGTGCGTCGGACAGTGTGCGGGAGGCGGTCACAGTGAGCTTACTTTAGCGTGGAGGAAGAAAAGTGTCCACGGGACTACCACGTCAGCGTCAAGGTAAGTTTCCACGAGACTACCACCTCAGTCAAATGGTTATATCTTCATAGTGTCTCCTAAACTACCACGTCAGTAAACTAGTTTAAATGACTCATTATTTCGTGTTATTTTCCAATTTTCATAAAATAATACATGAATACTTTAATTACTAATCAATTAACTTGAATACCAAGCTAACTAGTGTTAAGTACCTAACAAGTTTTTAGATGGACATCTCAAGCAACAACCCTAAACCAGGTTCTGCTCGTAAAAGAACATCGGCTGGAACTCTCCAGAGACATGAAGGGGAAATATTGAACTAACTGTAACAGGAAAGTGACGATGCCTTTAGTGTTAGGTATTGATGATAAAGATGGAGATCCATAAGTTTCGAGCCTGAAACCGAACTCGATGAAGATGACGCCATTTCACGTGAAGAAGAGTTTTAGGCATGGATGGGGGGTCCACTAAGTGACAAAACATTTTGTTATATTTTTCCAACTTAAATAAAAAGACAAACCAAGTATCGTTGCTGTGATTGTTCGAAGCCAGTTTGCCTTCAGTTCTCTAAGCCACTGTGTGATAATTGCCAAAAAAAGGTGTGACTTTGAATCACTCTAGTTTATAATTTGACCAACGAATGTATCTCATTTTTCCAACACTGATTCATATTATTGTGAACTTTTAAAATATGTAATGTAAAATTTGAAAAAGTTGATTTTATTACTATTTTTAGTTCATAAATGTTTAAGTAGAATTTTTCAGACTGATTTGACATATGTAAATAAAAGTTATTTAATTTTGAAAGTACATTTTGTTTTTTTTATTCCAAGTTAATTTAACATTTAAAATAGGCTATAAATCTAATAAATATCAATAAGTTAGCTGTATACCTTAATTTTACAAAAATATTTGCAGTTAAAGTGGTGTCTCGTGTACTACCACCTCAGTTGAATTGTAAAAATTTGACCACGTCAGTTGCAGAGGGATAAGTGCTTGTAAAGGCCTTAATGAAATAAATCATAGATAAGTCCTCATCTGCTCCCAACTATACTGCCTTTTTTCCGAACTATATTGGGGTCGGCTTCCAATCTAATCGAACGCAGCTGAGTACCAGAGTTTTACAAGGAGCGACTGCCTATCTGACCTCCTCAATTCTTTACCCGGGCAATCCAAAACCCCCTGGTAAGACTGGCTGTCACTTACTGGCTTCTGGTTACCCGAAACGACTGCCAATGATGTTAAATCACAGCTGGGACTTACAGTTCAACGTGCCCTCCGAATCACATATGAACTGAAATCACGTATGAAGATAAATAGTAATACTCATATTGCAACGATTTAGACATGTAACCGGTATCACACCGACTGAAAGATTGAAATCAAGTTTAAAAAAAAAGAAATTGTGAATAATCGAATCAACTGTCGGCCAACTTTTTAGTCTGCAGTTTGCGGGTATTCTAAGTATGAATAATAGTGAGGTGGAGCGCATAGTTATCGGCCAAGCGAACACATGAGGTCACGATCCTAGGGATCGATTATAAACGATTTAAAATGGAGTATGGGGGTAAATTGGAAAATTGAGCTTTTAAGGTAAATAGTTGTAGGTGGTGTCTAAACGTTTATGGGATTGTAAGTGTGGACGCTTTGCTAGATTTCTTCATATATCAAAAATAAGACGTTTACGTTAAGGTACAGGATTTATGATAGCCAAAATTAAATGTCTTGACGAGGGACACGCGTAACATTTACTTACAAAACTAACTACCATTTCGGACAGAAAGCATAGAAAAGAAAAATGTTTACCTACAGTGTTATGCTTTATATCCCTATCAGAATTCCATTACAAATAAAAATTGCAGTCCAGATCACAGACCGGTACCAGTTTGCAACAGAACTTAACAGACTATTTTCACTTAGGTATTTACAAAATTTTAACAACTATAATTAACCAAAATAATGCTTATAAAGTAGTCCCAAACTTTGTAATAAGCAGTACAGCAAAACATTTTGTTTAATACTTTAATTTTGTACTTCTAATTAAATCCTTGTACCGAAGAAAACTTACGTATATACAAACGGTTTAAAATTGAGCCGCCGTTAACAATGAAAGTGAAGGTCTTTCAGGCCTTTGTCTAAATTAATTACAAATTTTCCACCTCATTCTGAGGAAAAAATAATCAATCCTATTACAGAGAAACAATTAAGACGAGAATAAATTTTAATTTGGGAATCGTAGTAGGAAACGGTCGGTGTTAATTTAGTTTTGTTTTTTTGGACTTTTACTAGACTGAAATATTTTCCTTGGCTGTCTTTTTGCTGGGAAATAGTTTTAAATTAGGAAATCAAAGAAATACTTGAGGTTGAAAATTACTTTATTACGTACCTACCACATTAAAGTAGCATTCGTTAACAAACGTTTTTTTTTTTACTATGTGTTAACTGTACTTATTTATTATCATTTTACGTAACAGGTACATAGGCCGACAACAGGTGCTTACACCTGAACCTTGATATTAAAAGACCTACATTGAACAGGGCTTGGTCTTTTACTAGGAAATGATTCAGTTTTAAATCGCGATTTTGCGGAATATTTAACCTATATAAATAGGTTATTTTATTATTGATCTATGTACAAGTAACTTTGATTTGTATATTAGTGCCGTCTAGGTACATGTGATTTCGCAAGCTCACAAGTATCGTATTACTGTTAAGTTTTATCCACTTAAAAAAAGTAATTGCTACAGCCCAACTGGTCAATCGATCAGGAGGGTAAGCAATGCTGGTCACAGTCGGTCCCAGGATGGTTGATCATCTTTGACATTATGAGTTCGTTCGTATTTTTATAGTATGTTATCCCGGATATCATGGGTAGTCAGAAAATCTTACAACAGACTACCAGTGCTACCACTAACATATTTAAAGGTAGTTAGTAATTAGAACCCATCCAAAACAAAAATGTGAAAGACTGCCAAGTTCGATAATATGGGAATGCTTCGCCTATAAAAGAAGTGAGATCTGAATAAGTACCAAGTTCCATACACATACCTCAGTTAAAAATAGTTACTTTTTAATGATGTTACTTGGCAAGTTTTATTAACCTACTAAACGCAATGAATCAAGTATTTAATTTTCTATTAAAACTTGCCAAGTAATCATCATTAAAAAGTAACTATTTTTAACTGAGGTATGTGTATGGAACTTGGTACTTATTCAGATCTCACTTCTTTTATAGGCGAAGCATTCCCATATTATCGAACTTGGCAGTCTTTCACATTTTTGTTTTGGATGGGATTTCATTTATTTTTGTAAGGCTGTTTATTTTATTTTTTTCTTATGATTAAGTTAGTTAAGTAAATGTCTCATTTATACTATCTTTCAGATTTTTAAATATGCACTATGCTTCTTACAAAGAAATGAACTAGATTAACTAAATGGACTAGATTTACCAACTGAATGACATGACATGTTATCATATATTATGTTCGTGGATCAAAGTTATACATTCGTTATTTTCGAAAATGACTCACACTTGGCCGTTTTCAGATTTTTACTTTGACTAAATACAAACCTTTGTAACGAATTTCAGATCGGTACGACCATTCGAAGATATATTATATAAATATAGATAAATTTAGTTCGTTTTAGTTCCTTAGGGGTATTTTACACCTTCATTATTTTGAAACCGACTCACACTTGGCCATTTTCAGATTTTTTCCTTTACCTTGACATAAAGACCTACCTCCATGCCAAATTTCAAGTCAATACGACCATTGGAAGTGGTCTAGGTTTTTGATGAGTGAGTCAGTGAATCAGTGAATAAGTGAATCAGTCAGTGAGTGTATAGTAAAAATAGCGATTTTCTGACGTCAATATCTCAAGACCTACAATAGGTATATTAATGAAATTTTGTATTTTAGATAAGTGAGGGGGTCTTAACAGATACTAGAAATTTGATATGCGTAAATAAAATAGATTTTGAGTTACAGGGGGGTCGAATTTGGCCCGAAATGGTTCGTGTAATATAACCCACGGCCGGTGTGTCGCTTTTTTTGCTCGAACTTGGCGGACACACTGCCGTGTGTCTAGATTTACTAGAATGTTGTAAATATCTTGACAAATACAGAACATACATTTCGAAATATCTTACCTATGTTTACACAGACAAGACATAATATAGACTGATTGCCAGACATAATTCCCAACTAGAAATAAATTGATACCCTAGGCTAGTCCTTGATATAAGTAACTAGACTACAGACATTCTAATTACATACGACTTACTAGGAAATGATAGAAAACATAACACATATTATTATTATTTAGAACTACATTTTGTAGAACTTACATTCATTCATATATCTGGCCATTTCCCAACTATGTTGGGGGCAGCTTCCAGTCTAATCGAATGCAGCTGAGTACCAGTGTTTTACATGGAGCAACAGCCTATCTGACCTTCTCAACACAGTTGCCTAGGTAATAGTAAGTATATCCCTTGATGAAAGACGAAACTGGTTATCAGATGATCAGATGCTTAAATGGCAACGGGAACCCACCAATTTAACGTGCTTTCCGAAGCACGGAGAAACTCTCAATGATAAGATGGTCATTCAGCCAAGGATTGACCGCGTCAAGCGTTGCTTTACTTTGAGATCGAGTCCCTTAAATTCCATTGTGGAACAATTTTACTCTGATCATAGGACCGACGCAACGTTTCGAACACGTCATGAACTGTCATGGGTTCACTCAGATTTAAAATCAGTCAGGATTTTTTTTAAATTTCATAATGGTGGGTTGTTCTCATACTGGGCGTTTCTCCTAACCTTGTTTTTTTGCTGATTATTATCTACAATCAAATAATTCGAACCAGGAAATAAAATAAATTGTATTAACCTACTAAGACACTGGTATCACGATTTTGAAGAAAAAAATCGTACAACATTATTATGAGTTACATTATCGGGTTATTAAAATGGCATCAATAATGTTGTACAAGCTTTCCGGGGTTTACTACGAATCCAATATATTATATACGTCTTTAGCATCTCTTGACATTTCATCTTCATACACTTGGATAGCAATTTCAGTCAATGTCAGTTTTATTTCGAACTGGGCTTTCTAACACCAAAATATTATTATAGATTAGCGGCAAATAAACTCTTTAGCTGTAGGCATATAGGTATTTAGTACCGATGCTGTACAATAATAGAAAAAAACCAGCTGTACAAAGCAAAAAACTGATTACCAAATAAACTTCACTGTATTTTTAAAAACACAGCCAAACAATATTAACGACCCACAGAACTAAATTGGATAACTAGGCCTAGGCTAACCGATCGCAATAACCCTCCAATGCCGCACAATACAAAATACCAGATGAATAATAAAAAGCGAAATAAAAATAATCTCCAAATATAAAACTACCCGACATCGGTCCACAAAACAAAAGCGTATGATATACGCTATTTCCGGTTTTTGATACCAATTTGCACTCACATCCGGCTTCTCTCGTACTATGAAAAATATTTTTAAACTACCTAAAAATTATACTAAAGTTTCGATGTTTTCGAAATACATTGCAAGTTTTGTTAAAGGATATGGGAAAGAGTGACCTATTGCAGTAACAATGTACGATGACATTTGGATTTGGTAGATTTCATGTAGTTTCTGAATATTATGGATTAGATATTCGAGTTATTTGTTTGATTAGAAGTTTGTTGTTTGTAAAAACGAGTAATAATATTTATTTTTATCATAAATCCGCTCATTTGGTCTTTGGTGACCTTCTATTTTTTTTTGTATTATCTTCTCTAATATAAAATAGCATTTTACAATTTCCCTTCTGATGTGAACAAACAAATCACGAGAAAAAAAAACTGAAATAATTAAAAAAAACATAGTTATTTGAAGTATTTACATAAATTTTAAACATTAAAAATAAACTTATTTCTTAAAACGAATACATTGCAAAAAAACAGGATACGACATTTTTAAGAACTCATTTCACAATAAAACCATTTTCAACTAAGTATTAAATTGCAGTAAAAAGTAATTGACCGCCAAATCAATCTATTACATTTACAAGTAAAGAAGGAAAAATATTATTTTTATTACTTACTTATACCGAAATCCGTTGAAATCCAGTACTGATATTGGCTTACACAAATCCGTACAATTCAATCTGAGGGATATCGTACACAATTAGAAATTGTATTATGTTTCTATTAGATTTCTATTGAAGTATATCTACTAGATATTATTTTTGGGAGATTTGCCGAAAAAAATTCGGGGCCTTTAGGGAATATTGAGACAAATTTCGGATCAATAGGTCTTTACTTAGTTTGTAGCAATTGTAATTGAATATAATAATCCATATTAAGAACTGTATATCGTCCTTGATTTGATATTATATTAGTTATAATATACAAAAGTGAAAAATTGCAAAGTATAATTCTCTGGTAATTAGTTTATAATAAGAAACATAGATGGCGCTAGTAGTCAGTGCTAAAAACCCTTTTAATTGTCTGCCTTTTATTATTACCTATTTATAAAGCTTACATAACAACGTTTATAATAAAGCTAGCAATACAATAAAGCTTAGGTTTACTTGCATATGTGAACAACTTAATATTTCGTTTATTAAACGATTATTTCGTTTCTTAACATTTCAAGTCAGCTAATTCTGAACAGATTAGTTTAAAAGAAATGATAATAATACCTCTTGAACGCTTAGTCTTAATTCTTGGAACGATTTGTTCAGCACGTGATAAAAACTTTAGGTTACTGAACTCGTCGCTTACAAAATGCTGAAAAAAACACTGTGTCGTCATGTCAACCTATTATTTTCAGGAACAGAAGTTGTTAAAAAATAGAACAACCAAGTTTTTTTTTAATTAGCATCTGAAAGGAGTTACTTTTTATTAATATTTTACTACTTAACCATAAGACGGACTTATACTTAGTTTCACTCCTAATACTACTTATTCAACAGCTTTTTTTTGGAATGAAAAAATTAACCACATTTTTTTACTTATAATTATTTCCCATTAATATAAAACCACTTATAAATCAATAAATATGTATTTAACACAAAAACAAACAATAAAATAATTAAAAAACATCATTTAACAGGTTAAACAAAAAGGCCAAAAAACTACCACCTAGCTCGATAGATGGCGTTGGGATCGAGTTAGATCGCGCTATGGTTTCGTTACATCGGAAACATGACTTCGGCGCGTACTCTCTGCTCAAGTTGCCATCAGGAGGGTCTTAACTGACTCGACTGAACAGCGAATGATGATTCTGGAGATGATCTCTTTGATTATAATCCGCTCGCTCGCGTCTCAACTATCGCAGAGGCGCGAGTCGAAGAACTGACGCTGTTTTTTGGCCTTTTTAAAACTTGAAAATAATTCGTCGTTGATACGTAGAATAGCCGCTTGGGGGCGCTAGTGTGTCTAATCTAATATTACATTTCTGTGAACACTGCAAGCATGGTGATACGTCGTGCCTGCAAGAATGTAAATTATTTCAAATCACTCTAAAAATAAATCAAAATGTTTAATAACAGAAATACAAAAAACAATGATAAATAAACATGCTGAATTTTGGGGTTGGTACAGGAATGACAAACATAAAAATGCTATTCTGAATAATTGACGACATTCTTGTATCAACAAGTTTTTGTATTTCTCCTGAAACCACTGAATGGCTTAATTTAGATCGTATGAAAAAGTGCAAAACATACGTTGTTTTTTACAACCGGTACAACTATTTGAAGTGCGTCTTTCTATGAGGAGGTTATAAATAAGAACTTTATTTCAATTGACTTTGCTTGGTACTTCACGGGAAAAAAATCTTTACTTTTCTTACTGATATAGAAAGATAGATTTAATTTTATTAGGGGCACCTACATACGATTTTTTATTTTATTTTGACTTTGACTTTTAAAAATGAGCTTATAGTGTTAAATATTATAGGTACGGTTTGTTATAACTTTCCCCTTAAAAAAAACTTTTTTTATATCTTAAGGGGTCTACACACCAAAGCCGCTGACGCCGGCGGCACAGCCCGGCGGCCCAACCCGCCGGCCTTATTTTGTTCAATCATGCCGCCGGCTTGCGCCCGCGCAGGCAAGCCGGCGGGGCAGCATGCCGATGCCGACGGCATCCCTCTCGAGTATTTGGCAATTACTAGAACACCTCATGCCGCGGCAGTCGTGCCGCCGGCTTGGACATTCTGAAGCCGCCGGGTTAACCCGCCGGCACTAAGCCGCCGGGCTGTGCCGCCGGGTCAGCGGCTTTGGTGTGTAGACCCCTTTACTTTAAAAGCTCTCACCAAAAGTCTTACAAGTTATACCAGTGAATCAGAGCATCGCGCTCAGTGAAGCAAGTCAGCGGCCTTCAACCGTTTACTGTCAAGTTCACAGCCGAGCGTTTTTGTTGGCACTTTATGCAACACGGTGCATGCCAATCATTGGGCTGTTACCGGATAATTGCTTAGAATAATAGTAGGTATTTATCATTCGATTTATATTTGTCGTTTAAGAGGTTTCTTGCGATGTATTCTGATGATAGCTCTATACCCTCCGGTTAGGGCTAGGCTCCACTAAAGCGAAGCGGGGCGGAGATGGTTGAATGTATTTTATGCAAAGGTATATGGAAATTCTATTGAATGTTTAAAAACCTCTCGGCTCCCTTGCGCTTTGGCTTGTGAAAAATATGTGCAATTCACAATCGGGACCCTTAATTTAGAGGCCATTCCAAAACATAGAGAAACTAGCTATGACGAAAATAGTCATTATAGCAATATTAGTTGACCTTATCTAGGAACTCCTAAGACCCAATTTCCCTTGACAGTACCTTCGTCCGTTCTTTCCCATCATTTTCTAACATTACGTCTCATGACAACACTTATAAACTTGCACCACTAACCCACTTCAGAAGCTGTATTATAGCAATTTTATATAATACCTCAATTACCTATAATCAGACTAGCAGTCAAGGTCGTTACAATACGTCAATTTGTTTCTCAGCCTTAGCAGGTGATTGAAGGAAATGTCGTTATTTTTGAAAGAGTCACCATGGCCGTGGGACGTGAAGGGCAGTTGACAGAATACTGGGCTTTAGAATAACAATAATAAACTGTTTGGTTGTTAGTGGTCTATTTGACACTCTTGTAAAGATGATAAAAATAAGAATTCTTGATGATTTTACACGTAGAAGAACGCCAAACGCTACTTGGGATGACTGTTCCTAGTGGCATTCCGTACTTGGGATTTGCGGTTTGTGGCAATATAATCACTTTCTATCACAAGGATCTAAGACATGACTATAAACTACCAACTTGCGGACATATAAACCTAATTTCTTTTATCTCCAGAAAAACTTACCTTGATGATTTTGTTATTTTAATAGCACATCGCCTGATATTAACGACAACGTAATTACGAGACGATTGTGGTTATTCATCTTATTCAAAACCTCAGATTATGAAACTGACTCTAAAGTATTTCAGGTGTTCTCTTGCACGTCGTTCTTGGAACAAAAACAGTCAGTTACGCATCAGTAATCAAGGTTATCCGATAAATCATTTTACTCGCCCTTCCTTATCACGTAAAAATATGAATAATCTAACAACGCACGTATTCCCAATGGCAAAACTAATTTAGTAATGGCGTTGCGTGATCTGACACATGGCTCCGTGAGAATTCTTCGCTGCTACATTAACTGGGAAGTTGGGACATATTTTGGGGGGTCTCAGGAATGTAAGTTAGGCAAAGTGTACCTCAAAAAAAATGCTATCCAGAAATTGTGAAGGTAGAATATGTAGACTGAATAATGATGTATAAGTGTGATGAATAAGTATAAGGACATATACCTACAAAGGTAACAGAAATTCAATAAAAATCATCAGTTTATTTATTGCCCCACTCTTGTAAAGATTTCTTTGTACCTACATAGAAGAAAAAAAATATTCAAACGTTACATTATTATGCAGTTTAGAACTTTCCTATATTTGCACTAAAAGTCAATTTATTTATTTTTCGTTGAACTGGAAGTTGTGTCAAACAATATTTTAAAAGCCACGCAATTTCAAAGAAAATGTCTCAAGTTCCAACTTACTACAGACCCAAATATCGAACACGCGTGAAAATCATCCGTTTGTGTCGAACAAACACATAGTATGAGTGTTTAACCGACCTACATCGGCTTTTGTGGTGTACTAAACCGTTTTGTTTTAACTTCAGCTAGTCTGTCTATTGGCTAACTTATTTACTTGACGCAAGTTAGCAATAAGTGGTTATTACTTGTCTTCTTTGTGGCAGTTTGAATGCTACCAAAAAGTTTTTCTATTTCATATTCGAACTCTTTGCGGGCTCTTATGAAACGCCACATTAGTTGCACGATTAAAAAGAGTTAAAATTAGTCTCATGGAGAAGAGCCGGTCATAAACTTCATGGACACTCTTTTTAAGAAGGTAATATGTTCACAAAGACGTTGATTTAGTTAATGGCTCATAAATCAGTAGGGAGATGAATGGTAGTGCGTTATAATGTTCAGGTATCCGGCAGGTATCAGGCTGGCTACAAAGTTTGATTGAATTCACTATTTATTACCTTTAAAATAAAGTAACATGTCAATCAAATATCGGCCGACAGTTTAGTCGGGGCATAGTTGCGGGGTCCTATAAGCTTTATTTAGATCATGGAAGAAATATTTTTAAACAAATAAAGATTAATTCAATACTATGTTCCCCGCTGCACAATAAAACACCATTTACTATAATATCTAACAACTGATTTAAATAAATTAGTAGGCAAGGATATTTAGTAAGGTTTTTCCTCATGGTGCAGATTTTCCCAGGCCCTGTAATGACCAGGTGTTATGAGACAAATAGTCGTCACCTTCGCACGACATTACGTACTATGTACTGACATACTGACTCACTGTAAAGTGGGCCGACTGTGTGGAGTTAAGGTGATTAGACACTGAGGTGTAACATACATAAGTACACTTACATGTTTGTACATGGTGGTATGCACTTATTGATTTTAATGAAGCTGGTTATAAGGATTTCAATTAGGTAGTAATAAAGTTTTCATCTTTTTTATCTGTATCATTTTATGTAGTTTTTTTGTTAACATTCAAATCTTACGAACTACTGGACTGACTTTAAATATTCTTTCAGTGGTAAATAAACCATTTATTGAAAAAGGTCATAGATTATTTTTATGTGAAGTAAAAAATTACTCAATCCTTTAATCCCTGTACACTTGAAGCATCGATAAGTTCTACAATACCGACCAACTACGTAAAAATATAGAACAAAATGTTGACAAATTCACACTCGTAAATATTCAAAGTAGGTATCATGAATGCGGTGGCTCGTGAAAAATAGTTTTATCCTAGGTGAGCAGAGTCCTATGCAAATAATAAGCCCGTTTGTGATTTATCGCCGGCCATATCGTAAAATAAATCTCGGAAAATACACTGGGATACAACTATGTGGTTTTACTTTGGAATATTTAAGTAAATATCGTGTATTTTGATTCTGTTTAGCTGAAAAATAGTTTTTAATGTGTTTTGATACCAAATTTTTGCTTCTTTTATTTAATTTCCACAAAATATGGCAATTACCAAAGAGACTTGCGATAAGACTTCATGTTATTGGAAACTTGTATTTTTTTTTAATCTAAATTTTTATCTATCTATAGATCACGGCATAATTTCACTTTCATTAAAAACATTTCTAAAAAAATAAAAACCTTACTCAACTCAAAAATAATAAAGCATCGTAACCATGATTACACTATAATGGGCGCCCACCTTAACTTACACAATACTTCTCAGATATAACTCGGAGTTACTTACGTGTGAAATATATTCGTAATGGCGCATAACATGATACACATACAATATTACGTTTTATGACTTAGCAGTTTGTGGGTTTGGGTGTTACGGTATTTGTTTAACCAACTGTTTTGTACATGTCTCGGTATTTATTCTAAGAAGGCGCATCGTAAGCGGTGAGGAACTTGCAAGGTTATGCATGGTATACGAAAAACTTTTCTTTCCAAAAAGATTGAAAAAAATCTCTAGGTAATAAAAATTTACCAAGTTCATTTTAGATCAGGATAAAATAAAATCTTCCTAATTGAATATCAATTTTCTTATCTATCATCATCTAGCTACCCTTTCCTTCCTTTTCCTCTGTTGGGGTCAGATTCCGGTCTAGCCGGATGCTGAGAACGAGTATTTTACAAGGAGCGACTGCCTATCTGTAAGACTGTAACAGCTGAACACTTATATCTCAAATTAACAAGCTATCCATAAATAGCTATAGTGTTAAGTTTTTTAATTTCTTTTGTTTCTGTGTATAACATTTTACATTAGCGCTACTTACATCTTCATTCCATAAAGACCTACATTCCACCACTTCTACGAAACTTATCACTAATTAACGTCAATTAATACCAGAATCTGGCAAAGCTCTAAACACTGAATGGTATCTTCACGCCGAGTATGTCAAGGGTGAGCAGTGACCATCAACTGTAAAACAAAGACTAGGATTCAAGAAGGAACTATTTCCTACATAGTTAGATAGAAAAGGTAATTTTGATGATGAATTTTGTCATAAAAAATTAATCACGAGATTATTACAGTAAAGCCAATGCAACGTTTCTAAGTTTGTATGTACTTTCTAAGTATATCTTGACACCAATGGCTGAAAAAAAGGTGAAGGAAATCATCTCGAGGATACCTGGACTATAGAGTCTGAATCACCAATCCGCATTGAGCAAGAGTGGTGTTTAATGCTCAGTCCTTCTCCGTGTGAGAGGAGGCCTGTGCCCAGCAGTGGGATAACAAAAAGGCTGTGACGATGAATGTTACAGTAAAACTCACAGCCATCAGTTAACCGGTGACTTATAGTATGTAAGTTGTAACCTGCATTGGTAACCGTTAAACCCGTTCTGACGCGAATTGATCCGCGGTTTACAGATCAGATAAATTGGAAGGGCTTTCATAGGTATTGGTACAGTCAGGTAGAAATAACTTAAGCTATGTAAAGTGCTTGTGGCGATTATTGTGAGGTGTAAGAAATAAATGCTTTTCTATTCTATTATGTACAACGTGATTTTAATACATAAATAGCATATACGTAAATATAAATAATAAGTATAGAAATGAATGTGAAAACTATAGAAAAAAAATGTTTTTTTCAACAAAGAAATAAAATCTTAGAAAAATCTATAACTTATCAAAATGTGTTTGATCCTCTTATTATAAATAGGACGTTTTACGAAATCATCAGATTTCATATTTAAACTGTGAGCCAACAATAATAAAAACACACATACAAACAAAAACAACGAATTCCAATCGAAATTCACCAATTTATAGCTGCCAACGTTTCAGCCATAAAACGTATCAACAAAACTAATTCCGGCAACAAATCCTAATAAAAAGTAGGCGCAAACTGAGCTGTAATCGTTTTTTGATTAAAGTCTCGTGCGCAAGTTACAGGTAAGCTCCTGATTTATAACGTGATCCGCCAATGCATCGGAGATTTTGTACGGCCACTACCACTTGCTCGAATACATTTGTATTTAGATGATAATTTTTTTTAAGTAATGTCTTTTGTAAAAAAGTAAGTTTAAAAAACAAAAAAACACGATTCTTGTAACGTTTCTTAGCTAGTCATGTATTGTCATCAAAACTCATAGCGTGTGCATAAATCATCCTAATCAAAGCAAGGAAGTAGGTCAAATTAAGTTTCCAAGATTTTCTTACAAACATAGTTACAAGTAAAGCTAATATAAGTATGTTAAAAATAGGATTTAAATTTTTATGTACCTAACAGCGGTGTAATGAGTTTTTTATAATTTTTCTCTGTTGATTTCTATATTACGTGACAATAAAATATAAATACCGAAAAAATCGTAATTTTAATATATTTATGTTGTCTTCATTATTATGTAAACAAATATGGATATGTTATTACTTCTAATATAACCTTTTAAAATGTACAAAAAAAAAAATGAGATGTCCAGTTTTTGACACAAGCAAATGCACTCGACTGTACTGGGCAGCGTTAAGCCTGTGATACACCGCGATCGCAGCGAGCCATGCGATAACATCACGGATCGCGAACACTGATACCTGACAGTACCTACCATTTGTAAACCTAGATTCATTTTAGGTTTCGGTTCTCAATTTGGATGTTTCTTTTTAGTATTTTAGGTACCTATATTAAGAGCTAATCCTATCAAACCTCTTTTATTTAAAACCGTAATTGAGTGCGTACAACGTAATCCAATAAAATATTGTCCTAAAAAATCATCTTGGAGCATTGAGTGAGATGAGTTAAAAAAAAATATTTTGGAAGCAGTAATGTACAAGTTTAGTAGTAGGTAGCTATAAAAACAAGTTGAGGAAACGTAGAACTTCCAGATCAAGAAATTGCCAAATTCTCACGTATTTTACTCCTACAATTTCCCTTAGTAGTGGTCCCACTAGAGGAACGTTACCCCATTTAACAGTACGCTTTGTGTAGGACCGCGCCGCGATCAACATACGATACGCCACATTTTACTAGACACGTCGTTTTCGTGAGTAGAAATCCGAATCAAATAGAACAGTATCTATTCGTATTTTCCAAAAATTGTTATAGGTTCTAAAGTTAGGATTTTTTTTTGGTATGGAGACGACATTTTTTTTACCGTAGTTTTTTGACTACTGTAATTTAATTCTAATGGCAAGATTACTACATACGTACCATGTATGCGCACATTTGTTCGCGAACAAAAATTACATTTGTGTGCATGACATTGTTGCAGACCAGTGGTATCTCGCCTTTAATCTCCATCAAATCAATGAGGCTATGATATATTATTTTAAAGTAAGGTGTAACAAAGGCTGTATACTGATATAATAATATGCTACATACTACTATATTACATTAAACGCCTTCCTCTCTTCTAACTATTTTGCTGTGCCCATCAGGGTCCATAATTGTGACTACCTCTATTATTTTATATTTTCCACCAAATATACATTATGGAATGCAATAAATGAAATGATATGATGATGGTGTAACAAAGGCTTTATACCAAGTTGTTTATTCGATTAGAATACATACATATAATAAATATGACTGCGCAGAATTGGTACTCAAGGTTTCATAATGCTCCAATTGTAATAACTCACTATAATATAAAGCTGTATGTATAGTGTAGATTACATACAAAGTTTGATAACGATCTTTGACGCTATTTAAATAATAGACATGCATACGATTATTTGTAAAAACTCTCATTCTTCTCAATTAGGTAGTTTTAAAACGATAAAGCTATGGAAGACATGCTGATCACAAAAACAAAACATTAGGATAAGGGCTGGGAAATTATGTATCAATTCAAACCAAATACACTTTTCTTTGACCACAACTCAGCCTCAAAATTGAGATACTTTCAGTCATAAAACTAGATAACCTTCCTTTTTCCCCAGTATCAAAAACAGCATCCAGTCTGATAGCCAGTAACTCGCTTGCTAATTCGATTTTGGAACTCGAAGTTTATACCCGAATACTTCGCTCGTAATTGCTGTTACTATTTACGATCAGTTCACGTGAAAAATACGATGGTTGTGAGGGCATTTCTTTTTTTAATAAAAGTACATTTCTTTCTCTGTTTTGTACAAATGTTAATTTTGATATCAAAATGATCATAGGCTGACTTATTGCTCGCTCCTTTTTCTGTCAGTGGGAAATCTATAAACTGCTCTGTTTACTCCTCTAAGATTGAAACATCTCGGTTCCTTCGGGAACCCTTCCTGTACTACCAGGGCCAAACTTTTTTAAACAATCTAACAACGGCAGTATTGTCACCTGCTTATAGAAAAGGCATAAGCATAGATCACATGCTTGCTTAAGATAGATTGACGATTTCAGACTTATCGAGTTTAGATAATAATCTGATATCTGATGCTACGAGCACCAGGAGAGTTTTAGAGGCCAGGCTAGGCAGTGAAACAAAACTTAAATTTTATTATAATAATAATTGTAGGATATAATTTAATACACAAATGCGTGCGCATTCCTTCCACGTTTCAAAGATTACATCAAACATTATAGACAGATAAGTTTAATGCTTCATAACTAATTAACTCAAGGCGGTTCGTTGTTTTATACAGTTTTATCTACTTCATATATTAGTTAAATATTAATTAAGAATATCCTTACATGTACGTTAGGTATAATTATTATAATTTATAGACGTTTTTATTTAAAAAGATTATTTAAAATTCTGTGGTAAGTTTTTTTGGTTAACGGTAAAACTTAACAGTAAAAAAAAACTGATTTTGGGTATGATTATTGTAGCTTAGGTCAATTATTATAATAGTAGGTAAACAAAAGATAACAAATGAATTAAATATGTATCTCATAAGCCCTTCATAGATACTTTGTAAGACCTTGAGGATTGATAAAAAAACACTTTGACGTAAATGAAACAAGATTGATGATTTTGTAAAATAATCTTGACGCACAATACAATGTTACTAAAACAATTAAGATCCTATAATAATGGACCCCATGGGGGCAAATTCAAAATGACGTCAATTATTAAGTCGTCTTTGGTTTATCTTACTATATGCTAACAAGAAATATGAAAGTTTGAAATTATTTCATACATTGTTAAATTGAATTAAAATATAATACATTGTAAAATTTTCTAAACACATACTATGAAACTTGTAAAATTTATTTCGTGTATTGACAAATTCCATCATCAAAATTAGTAGCAAAGATTTTTTTAAAACAAGAATGCAATCAAACTTTCTATTCCGTTTATACTTGATCATTGTAATCGGCGCGCTATAATTGCCATTTTAATTTAAGCACGATATAACAAACAAAAATTCAGTCTGTAGCATTTGTTAGTGAATTCCACTGAACCTTCCACTGAAAAATACTACCCACACAAGAAACACTTAAGTCCACCCAAAAAAAAACTTCCTGCGGTCAAACAAAGTTTCTCTCAGAACCTTGCAGCAGTTTAGCAGGTAAACGCACAAAAACAAACACACAGCGTACTTGTACGTAATTGGAGCGACCTCAAAGGGGACGAAGTTACAGTTTTTTGTGGGAAATCCTCAACAATGAGGTAGGTACAGTCAACTTCAGGTCAGTGGTAACAGTGTTATAGGAAAATCGTACTTATTATTATTGGATTAAGGTGCATGACAGTTACCACTGATGTGCGGTCTACTGTACCTATAGACAGGTGTGCTGTGCTTAATTACATTTTTCTTACTACAATGGAGTGTGCTTAGAATTTATATTATTTTACTTTATTGTAATTATCTGGGAAGCATGTTGAATGGGTGTGTGACATTGTCGCCGTGGTGTGGCGTAAGATGGTTTGACCTGATAACGTGGTGTCGAGTGCTAGAAGTATTTTTTTTTTTCAAGAGATTTGTTCCTACTGATGAATGTTTAAATACTGAGAGCTTTTATTTTCATGGTTGTCATTATGAAACTAGAGGATACTTCTGATGTGATTTTCAATGTAATTCAAATCAGGTTGTAATTCATCGTTTTACAGCTACAACTTTATAAAACCTATAATGTTCCAAATCGAATATGTTCTGCATAAATCCTGTATTTCATCACTACTTTTCACTTTTCAAAACATCAAACAAGACCAAGCTATGTTTATGAATTTTCAAAAACCATTTTGATCTAACTCTTGATTCTAAACAGCAAACCGGACCCCAAGGGGGATTAAAAAACCACTTCATTATGTTCCAAAACTCTTAGTTTACAAACTTATAAATATTAGTACTGTCATTAATCTTCTCGTCTGTCGGTTAGTCGCCGGGGAGTTCAATCCGTGATTATAATGTGATTAACTTGGATAGTCAAATGTTGGCTGAATCTAAATCTAATTTAAATGTAAACCTAATAGTTAAAAGAACTACTTTAGACTTAATTATACGGACTAATCATGAAAGGCTACTTAAGATGTACTCTTTACATTTACTTTTAATTAGGTATTGAGCAAATTAAAATTAATATATCTTTTAACATTAAACTTCAATCAAAATTAAAAGCAAATATCGAAAATGATATTCAAGATCAGCGGGGCCCAGTAGGGCCAAAGCCTGGCGGGCTGCGGGTTGTTCGAAAGAGATACCGCGGCCCTGGTACATAAAAGGCCCACAAAGGAACACGACGGTTTTTAGTCAGTAAGAGTCTGACACTCCCTCACCGCTGCTAACCCACAGCGGGAGGATCATTTGATGATTTTTGACATCGTTAGAGATCACTTTTCGCTCTGTTAAAACAGTAATAATATGTTTAGAAAAAATTACAGTTATTAAATGAACTTGAAAAACTAAGTGTTAACATAACCCAGGCATTTTAAAAATGATAATTATTTTAATACCTAGATTATATACTTGCATATTTTATTACTGAGCTAGTTTCGCGACCTTGCTGATGTATATTATTTTAAATAGCTCTTTGAGAAAATTGCGAATTATGTGCACGAACAAAAATAATTTGTAATACATGCAAGAATTACTTTTCTAGAGCTTGTATTGCATTCTTATTATTTCTTCTAAACTAGAATTTCTCAACAAGAATTATTTCAAAATTCGGGAATTCTGAACTGGATATATCTATGTCAGACTGTTTTTTAAAACTGTACCTACCTACCTTATTGATTTTTTGCTATCTGTAATGACTGCCAAAGACGTACAAATGACAACCAGGACCTATAGAGTGCTTTTCGAAACATGGAGGAACTCGTTATGACAAGATTCTTACAAGATTTTTCAAGATATACGGATCGACACCTGCGTAATGTGCTTAAAATCATCGGTCGACCCGTTCGGCTGTTGCTTTGCCACGAGCCCCTCTGTAAAGTACATGTAGACTTAAATCAATATGTTGGCTATAGTTACTTAGCAGCTTATGTAATTTTAAGACTTCCTGACCTATATGAGTCACTGGACCATATAAATAAATCTTTAAAAATAAACAAAGGAAACGGACATGGACTTACATTTTAATTGCACTTTAAATATTTTTTAACAACATTTAAGTGCTCTTAGTCACATAATGGTTAGTTTTATTGTTTTTAAACTAGATTGTGTAGTACATAATATGTAAGTTACCTCAGTAATGAACTGGAAATTATGACTATTCCTGTTTACTTACGACAGCGTATTATTTTTTTATGTACCTAATAATGTCAAAACTTATTTCTTTTCTTAAATATAGTTTCGTTTTTATTATTATGTCCTGAGTATGCCTAAGCTGTATTTCGTTGAGTGTCTCAATCTAGCATACTAATAAACTAACCTATGGGCAGTTGGCTCGATTAGGTCCAACGGTTTATTTTGAAGGTCTTTCCACTGCTATTCCCATGAAACAATTCCATGGAAACAGCAAATACTTTAGCTCAATAACTCGTAATTAGTCATGTCAATGCGTATTTTGTTTATACTTAAAAGCTTACGAATATTCTGGCAATTACCTTTTACTATGAATATGCAAAATCTCACCATAACTTAATTTATCACAAGATTTACGACATTTTCCGCATTCGTTGCTCTGGGAGGTCTTGGCTTACCTTTATCATGTTTCTTTTTTTTAATTTTCTCCACAAAAAAGTTTTGTATTTTATACATGACATTGACTATAATTTCCCTAGTTTACTCGTCTTTTTCGGATCGATCAACCATAGGGTTAAGCAACGCTTAGAGCGGTCGTTCTGTGGATGGGTGACAATCTTGTCAGGACGATTTCTTCTATCTTTTAGCAAAGTAGATGCTGATTAGTCTAACTTTATATATTTTCTTCAAATATATTTTTTTATACTGTGTTCTTCACAATTTCACACTTGAATCATATCAGGTTCGAAGTGAGTACACGGGTATGTGCAAAATTTGGCAACAATCAGTCAAGAACGAACCGAGCTATGACCCACAAACAATCCTTCATACTATTG
Organism: Helicoverpa zea x Helicoverpa armigera; assembly: GCA_033682625.1. Classification (NCBI taxonomy): domain Eukaryota; kingdom Metazoa; phylum Arthropoda; class Insecta; order Lepidoptera; family Noctuidae; genus Helicoverpa; species Helicoverpa zea x Helicoverpa armigera. The sequence continues at coordinate 10,904,384 of JAWIIS010000043.1, read as the reverse complement.
TAACATTATTAACAAGTTATTTTGTAATCAGACCAGATTTGGCAATAAAAATGCTTCGATTCCGCAATTTTGATTCGGAATTTGCTAACGGATGTCCTGTCTTTGTAATTTGATAGTACTTAGGGCAGTACCTTTAGTGATTGCTATCGATCTTGATATAGTTAAAATTATATGTGTTGCTAAGTTGGTTTTACAGTCGCAAGTTGGAAGTTTTAGGGTAAATTCTCTGGTCAGGAAATTTACGTAGGCAGTAAATAAGAGACTCGATTTTAGATAGAATAGTTAGTAAAGTGTGGATCCACCTTAATTTACCTGTCACAAAAATCTATGTTATTGGGATGGGAACCATTCTTCGAAGAATGACTTTAACCCTAGATAGATAACCTACGTCGAAACGACGTAATCGATTTTGAAAAATCGTTATAACTCATTTGTTTTTCGCGTTATTATCCTGCCCGTTCCTGTCAACTCAGTCGGTCGTCGGAGCTTGCAGGACATACCCATATCGCCCCGGTAAGTGCAATACTTTCGTCAATATTTACCTACCTTACGTCGAAGTGACGTATGGTTATCTTTAGTGTTAGTTTTTTGTTTCTGGGAAAATGTGTTATTGTCTTTTTTGAGAATAAATGTACATGTTTTTTATTCGTTTTTTTTTACTTCTTATAGGCCACGATAAAAATTACATTATGACGTCACGAAACCGTGCAGACGATGCAGCAACCTGTCGGTTGTTGCTTGAAACAAGCGATGAAGAGATTGAGGTGTCGGACAGTAAAACTGATGACTATTTATTAGAAGATGAAGTACAGAGTGATGCAGAAGACTTTGAAGACAGTGCACCAGTGAAGGGAAACACTGATGCTGAAGACATCTCTGAAAATAACCCTGAAATTTCTGAAAGTGCTTCGTCAACTATGCCGAGTTGTATTGTCATGCTACAGCGTCAAATTCTCAGTGGCAAAAGCGATCATCGTTGGACGGCGAGTAAGGCAGAACACGTGGCAGAGTATCTGCTGCTGATAATATGTTTGTAAGAAAGAAAAACCGCTGGGACGTAGAGATTTTATCAAGAAACTCGGCGGTAGCCTGATGACCCCATGGATGTAGACAAGGCGTAAAATGGTCACTTTGCCGATAAATATCAAAGAAACAAATAGTAGTATACTGCCAAAAAGACCATCCAAACCTCCCACACAACATGAAGGTGTACCTGAGCTAAAAAAAAGGAAATATTGTGCCTTTTGTCCTTCAAAAATTAGAAGGATGACAAAGACAATGTGCGACAGCTGAAAAAATCCCATTTGTGGAGAGCACAAGTCTAGCGCCTGCCCTAAGTACATTTCATGACAAAATGAATAAAAATTGTAATTTACTTTAATTTGTTATATTTTACAGATTAAAAAAAGTTGATTTTTTAAAGTTTATACGGTAAATTATAATTATGATGGAAAGATTCCTAAATGTTTATGTTTCGTAAAGTAAGAATTACCTTGTTTTGTACTTAATTTTTTTTTCTAATAAAAAAATTAATAAAATCATTTTTTTTTCACTTTATCACAATATAATTAAAGATATTAAGACATTATATCAAATTCATAAACCTAGTATATACATAATCGAAAATATGGTCACTCAAACATTCGCACGTCGAATCGACGTATGGTTATCTTTAGTGTACAGTGAAATATGGTTATCTATCTAGGGTTAAACAATTAAGAAAACTTAGTGAAATTATGCAATGCAAGGTAGCTTTGACTAGTAAAGAATCTAAAAGTATTATCATTATGTACAAACACTATAACTAAGCAAACACTTTGTAAGACTTATACTTAGACTTAGATATACAGAAAATCGTCATAAAATAACAAAATTAGCTAATAAGCCACAATAGCTACGAATAATAAGGTTCAATTCCAAAACTACCAAATATAGTAACTGAGACAATTGCAAATAAACTAAATATCTAGACCGTATTACGAAAAGGCTAGGCAGATGATGACGAAACCGAATCATCCCATGTACGCAGAAATTGTAGCGCTAATATTTTCCAATTACGATTGATGTATTAAATACAGGTTGTTTTCATTAAATCACCCATACTTTTACTTTATTTTCGTTAGTAAAGGGAAGAGTTTTAATTATATTTTAAGCTGTAAGATTCTGCCTGCATGCTTTTTTGGATATTTTTAGCAAGAATTACCTAATTTTGGACTTGCAAAAATGTCATTTACGTTTGGTACCTGGGTGAAACAAAACTAAAAGAAATGACTTGTGCTTCTTTCAGATGGTAGTTTTTGGACCATTATATTAGTATGCATTTCTTCTGTACCAGTTGCTCGTTTCATTTTTTATACTATGACCCTGAGGTTGTCGACCTTGACACGTGAAGGACCTAGCGGGAGACATTCATACATCACTTTCTCGGTTTGTGGTCAAGCTTATGCACTCATGTGACGGTGTGTCTTACCAATATTGTTAGTACCTAAGAATTTTTGTTTGAGCACCTAATTATATTTTTAACCGACTTTTAAAACTAGGAGGCTCTCAGATAATACGTTCATCCTAAAGTACTTGAATTGATTTGGAAAATGTTTTTGTGGTTACGGCACAGGTGCTTCTATTGCCAGATCAGACTTCAGGCATTGAAAAGAACGATTATTTTTTTTAAACATTGATTATAAAGGACATATAATATATGCTACTTTATATCCAGGTGCGGGAAGTAGAGCCCTCGAGACGCTGGTAGAACCACGCTGAACAATAGTGTCGAATGAGAGTACGAACTTACGTCATCATCCAGACTCACAACATGCGATATATGCTTAAAAAACAGCACCCTATAAACACACATGCGTACAATGCATTCATTGTTTTAATTACAAAGCTATAGCGTAGATGCAATTACCCGATACTGACAGAATTATAGTCGGGGAGCCTGTTGCAAATATTACGTCAACTTGTGATTCATCTGAGGAGCTTCGGTTATTGAGAAAGGTAGGTGTGTCTGGGTAATGTGTGACCTCTTTCTGTATTCGTATGAATAGGATGTTCAATGGAAATTGATTAATTCATATGAGGTATAAGACTAGATTTCGCCAACGAGTTCCTCGCAACGCAAAGATCCTGCTTTACCCGTCGTATGAGCACGCGAGACACAATTGATCTTCTATTGTTTTATAATTAGTGACATCCAAGCAGTTAAAAAAGTCAATCTCTTATGTAGCTAACTCTATGCTAAATGAGATCTGAATTGTTTCAGGAATTTTTGCAAGCGTAACTAACAAATAAAAGTACTTCGATCACACTACAAACTAAATAAATTTGAATTTGACTAAATACGACTATCGTTTTTCTTTCAGTCATGCTTCATTAATTACAGGCATTTTTATTTAAAGCAAATTGACAAAAAGCCTTACCTCTGTCTTTTTATATCCCTATATTACTTATCTAATAAGATAGGGTATTTAATCTAATATGGTAAGGAAGAAGCTTAGGTACAATTTTCCTATAGATATTTCTATGATGAGTCGCCATTTCAAATGAGTTATCTAAGAGAAACAAATTCGTTCAAGAAGGAAGGTCAATTTCGCTTCATTATGCAAGACGTCACGCCAAGGTCACGTAAAAACAACAACGAAAGTAACTAACAGCTTCCTTTGTTTTAAAACTTAAACAATCTCTCTCTAGGATGGCTTAAAATAGAGGAGCAGAAAGTGGATTAAATTAACTTAATTTGACCACGAGTGTCTAATCTCAAGGATACCCTGAGTACAGTTTAACTTTACACAAAGTACTATTTATGTCCATATTGTACTAAACTGCTGGGCAAAGGCCTCTCCCATAGTCTTTCATCCTTTTCTGGCGATAGTATGCTGGGCCAGGAATTTTCCGGGTCTTCATGCCAATGCTTCCTTGGTCTGCCTCTAGTTCACCTTAAACTTATATATTTTCAAGTCAAGCTTTTAGGGATGAACCAGTTCATATCAGAATACATTTGCAAAAAGTTGTCCGGTAGAATGCGAGCGAAGCCATCAAAAACAGCTCATATACGAATTTGTCAGTATTAGAAATTATCGAACTACATCTTCAGTTTAACAAACAACTAAAACCAATAACGATATAATATCTACATAATATAATATTACAGTAACATAACAACATTATTTAAGTCTTGTTACTCAGTTGTTTGAGCTCAACACTGGAGTATAAACTATCAAGTTAGACGGTTAGACGTTACAGCCTGCAGGCTATTACTGATTTGTGACACGCGTTTACTGTAGTTATGCTTTACTTTGTGTTACTAGTGGTTGCTTCTGGTTTCACCAGCAGCCCTAAGAGAGTAAAAAACTGGAAGATAGTTGTATCTGGATAGGTTTAGACTGGAAGGCGACCATAACATAGTTGGGACAAAAGCTAGGCTAATTTCTTAATTTTCTTTCATCTACATTACCTACAACTGAACATAGGACTGCGTGTCTCAAGTTAAAAAAATATGTATTAGTTTAAATCAGTTAATGATCTTATAATATCTTACATGAATACCCCAGCAACTTTGTCATACAAATTCATCTTTACAAGATTAATATACTACTATAGATATCGATATTGTCATGTTCTAAACTAAGCTATGATGATCAATAATTACTGGCCAATCAATTGTTAACAGATGACCGTTAATTAAGAATGTGAAGGGCTGTAATTTTGAACACTTAGCTCAATTAAATTAATCTTTGGGTGTATTTGCCGAAATGACTGAATTGATTATGATTCAATTACGTGCCTTGATTAACCTTTAACTATTGGATACTTCAACAAGATTTCGTCCAAACTATTTCATCATTTCCAAACTATAGTGGAGTCGACTTCCTGTTTTCCCGGGTGAACTAGAGTACCAATGTTTTATTTTGTTTTTGAAGAAAATCAATTTACTGTTGGCCTTAAGAAAGGGCCTCTAAAACATTAAAATCAAAATATGATATTATTAGTCAAAGTTGTAGATCCTAAAGTCCACATTAAAAATAGACAGGCACTATTAATTTCAAAGAAACAGTCAAAAGTAACCACTAGTCTAGATTGACCACCACTAGACTACTTCGAGCCCTACGAGTACCAGGATTACATTTCAACTAACCCAAAGGCTTTTGGACAAACAAGACAGTCACCAATTAAAATAACCATAATCACATAATTCCGGACCAACAAAATCTTCTTCATTTTAACTTTATCACAACTTGGGTGGTCATACAAACACTTACCACCTGCAACTCAATATTGCTTCGTAAGCAATCAATAAACAAATTCCTGGCACCAACATAATGTACCTATTAGTATCATGCTGTTTCTTTATGTGAAAACGTAAATGCCTTATTTAATAAAAGGGCCATAGATATTATTCCATGTTATATTCCTAAGTACACGAATTCTAAAACGAAAAATCATCAACCATTGATTTTACTTGAATCAAATTTTCCGATATTTTCTCGATATCCCTAAAAGCTTGAAATCCGTAATTATTTCTAAAAAAACTCATAAACTTTGGGACAGCAAACTCGTACTTTCCAATGACTACTAAAAGTTGCTCACCCAATAACAATAGAGTTGGTCGAGCTGCCGATTAATCAAAAAAACAAGTGAAATGCCTTAGAACGTCCGACCACACCTTGAAACAAAACAAAACTCTTGTAGACATATCCTGCCATCATTTGCAAACGGCCTAGCCTTTTCCCAAGGTCTTACTAAAATCTACCAAGAGCTCCTAAACTACGAAACTACTAAAAATAAACCACCTGTTAAAAAAAATCTATACCCTAATTTTAAGCCCCATACATTCAAATATCGGCTCTAATAACTAAGCTGTATAATTCAATTTACGTAAACAGCCTTCACCAATATATTTCATACTTCTTCACCCCTACTGATATCCTTGGCAGAAAAAAAAAATGTAAATAATTGAAGCATGTAGTACCAGCTAGGTGAGTATATAAACTGGCTGCGCGGGAGTCGGTCATCAGTTGTAGCTGTGAAATTTTGTAGCCAACATGAAATTCTTGGTAAGGGATTTGTTTTATTTAATTTTTGGGGGGCTTTTGGTGAATAAAGTGTGTGTTTTTATGGATTATGACAGTGGTTTTAAAAATCAAAATCAAATGTTTAAAATAAAATAATATTTACTAAATTAATTCTTCATAATTTAATATAAATTAGTTATGCAATATTTGTCAATTTAAAAAAAGAAAAGAAAAAAATCCAGTGATTTTTGTACTTATAACCTTATTCAATTTAGATGCATTTAATATTTTATAATTTTCAATTTATTTTAATAGTAAAACCACATTTTTTTATTTAAGTTGACAAAAACAAAAGTACTTTGCATGTGTTTTGCGCTTAAATCGCATGATGCACCCTTGCAGTATTTATGATAAAATGTAGATGATTAGGTCTCACTTAGTGTAGCGTAGTTTTTATGCACAGCCAAAATAATAATCTTAGTAAATCATTACTATAATTTAGTACACTTCTATTATATTTATGTACTTTGCGTAGTTTGCCTTTGCATGAAATTGAGCTTATAACCAACGTTTTATACAAAAACTAAATTTTAAAAGTGTCCCAATATTTTTGCAATACACTGTACTTCACATTTGACAGTACAAATCACATTGAGTTGAGCCTCAAGCATAGTGTCCACATGCTATAGGAAATTGCACACTTTGGCCTAGATCACCATGGAAAATTATACCCTAGCCCGCTATATAGGATATGATTCATACGATTGTTGATATTTAAAGTTGCAACAAATGGTGTACTGCTTGTTATTAATTTTGTTGGTATTTTGAAGTAGATGTAGTTTTACTAATGCACTTAAGTAGTATAGTATTGCAGTTTGTAGAAATATTTTAAAACATTGTAAAGGGCAATTGTAATTTTTTTATGAAGAGATGTAGTGATAAGTGACATATTTTTAACTAACCCAATTTTACTGTCCTTTAGTGTACATGTATGCAAATCTATATTTAGACTCTAAAATAATATAAATTAGACTGCATGTATAAATAACAAACAATGCTTTATTTTATATTTGTACTTCTCTCTATCCATCACAGTATAGTTTACTTCCTAATGGCAATAGTGCATGATATTTAACTAAAAAACGTAATGAACTCATAACCTTTCAATATGCAGACCACACCTTAACCTTTGGGCTATTGTTAAGTAGAAGTACTAACCTAAACAAGAGCACATTATATTGGCACTGTTGGCTATTATAGATCTAGTACATTTTAGTACAAGTGCTTGCATTTAATATAGTCCATACCATTGACATTTCAGAAAAACAAAAAAATATTTTTCGTTAGTTTAGACCAGTTTTTACAAAGTTTTCAAGTAGGTACTAGTTGCCATTTTAAATTAAATATTCATTCAAAAGATATGTTTTTTTCAGTAATATTGAAAAAACTTCAGAAAAATATATAACTAGTCTTATAATTACCCAAAAAGCTGTGAACTAGTGAACAAATTAATAATATTTATCAATGAAATAAATCTTAATAAACCTGATTGTTCGTACTAAATATACCTATAATAGTGTTAATGATACACTATATAATTAAAAGTTTAGCATAACAATGGAAGTTGTAAAACTTGCTATTATTTCAGTCTAATGATACAAAGATAATATTTTTTTGATATCATTGTTTGTTATCATTTTTTTTCGTTTCTCATTAAAAAGTTTTTTGATATTTTTGTCATTCGCATTTTTATTGCTGACTTAATTAATTGTTTTTTGCTGAATTGTGTGTGAAGCTATATTTTTGCAATAATATTAATTAAAGTATTTTTACAGTTACAAAATATAATAAAATATAACAGTTACATAAACCGTATTTCGTTAAAAAATAAACAGTTAAAAAAACTCCCATTTCAGAATATAACGTTACTGAATACACTTTTACATCACTAATTATGATCATAATTTCAGATTTCCGTTCTGAAATTGCTTTAAAAATGCAAATTAATTCATGGAGGTCGAGAATTTTAATTTTGCTTCCACAATCAATTATCTACGGTGTAAATTAACGGATTTTGTAGGAAACACAAAATATCTATTTCTGGATAAGATCAAAAGGGCAGGATATTAATAACTTTGAAGAGTTCATCAATCTGCTTAAATTATTGGTTTATACAAGTTTAATTTGTTCAAGAAGTTACAACATTGAGTTTCAGTTTGAATTATTGTGTTCAAGAAATTAATTTATTAGAGACTACCTTACCAAATTGTAGCTTAATTAGTAATCGCAGCATTTTTTTCATTATTAATTAAATATTATTATAATAATGAAATCCTGCAATATTTCTTATAATATATTATAACCATCATCATTGACGCTTAATTCCAAATTCCTAGACAGCAAAAATGTGACCATCATACGCCTTAAAATCCAGCCCCACACCAAGTTCACTCAACCCTTATAATTATCACGTTATACAACAACGACTGGTCTAATTACACACACTTATGTTCCAACCAAGTTTCTCAACACAGGATATCCTACAACGACAAAAGGATTGTATCAATAGGGATTGCTTCATCCCTTTTAATGTTTAATCAGTTATCTTAGTGTTTTAATATTCAGAAAGGCTGTATTTCTGTAGATGGGTACATTACCTTTAAAAGGTATGACAAGATGGATATTAAAGGGTACGGGAAGGAATACATTTTGAGATCATAATATACTGTAGATAAGATTTTTGTTTGTGATTTTAACTTATGTATATATTTTTGGACATATTTTCATAGGATCTGTTTCATTAGGTTTGAAAATGAATAGAATTAAACTGAGGTAGTTATAATGAAGCCTGCTATGTACCGCAGTTTTGAGACTACATTTACACACCAATCGATGCCTAGTATGTTGCAGTTCTGAAATCTTCTTAAGCTTAAAGTCTTGAACCAAAAAACCAATAGCTCAAACAAAATAGCTTACAATTCTAAATACAAAATATCAACCCTTAACTTTTCTATCTCCAGATTGTCCTAGCCGTAGCCATGGTGGCGGTCTCCGCCGAGGAAGCCGCGAAGAAGACGGAGAAGCGCGGCCTCTCCGGCCTCGGATACGGCGGCCTCGGATACAGCGGCGTCGGGTATGATGGAGGCCTCGGATATGGTGGGCTCGGATACGGTGGACTCGGATATGGCGGATACGGTAAGAGAATTTCAAAATTGGAGCAGATAGTGACATAGAGTTTTTTTAACTTACTTATATTAGCTTCACTTGTAATATGTGAGAAAATCTTGGAATCTTAATTTGACCCAATTCCAGGTTTAGGATGAAAGCACTCGCTCTGAGTGCTGATGACAATACACTACTAGCGTGTTTTTTTGTTTTTTAAACTATAATTTATAAAAGCATTTGCAAGGCCTGAATGAACTTTAGTCACCCCATGCCTAAATCTAACCAAAACGAATTTTAATGCCTACATTGTATTGTGTGACACCGATGACTTTCTTATTCATTGAGCATTACCTGTAGTTAGCCTCTACGGATGACTGGTTCCACACAAAAGCCTGGTCAATGGCCTAGGTTTTCCTGTAATAGATTTCCTTAGAACAATCACGCGATTTAAATACATATCTTCCTATCTGGTTGCCTCAAAGTTCTGGCGAGTACTAACAAGCCTAGAAATATCTAATACCAGGATTTAGAGGAAATTTCAAACAATCGACCGCAGCCAAGTTGTCTGCCTAACTTTAAATTGGCCAAGAGCCTTACATCTGGTGGACGTGACACGGGCACCAAGTAACTTGGCCACGGTGGCTTCATTCCGAACACTTTGATATTACTATTTGGTTTCCTCTTAAAAGGTCTGTTGTGGTATGGGGAGGATTTTTTTTCATGATCAAATATAATTTTGTCCAATGTTAGGTAAGTGTGTTGACAAAAAAAATGTGCCTCTAATTGCCTCACTAATTAATTTATAAGGCGCTCTTAAACTGTATCTATCGATCCGTCCTTCATTTGCAACTGTCTATAAATTTTAAAGCGAAAAGCGCTGAGCAAAATGCGCACACAATTAAAGTCTCTTAGACGATCTATAAAACAGCGCTACAGCTCTATAGTTCCTAAGAGATTAATACTAGGAACAAGTGCTCTTTTTAGAACTCATTACCATCCCTGAAAGAGGAATTCTAACCTTATCTATTTCAATTTAGAGTCGAAAATAGCTCTGGCAATGTTCTAAGTTATCAAAGTAATTGGTCTACCCGTGACAAATTCTATCCTATTAGACTGTTGGAACTTATTTAGCAAATTAACTGCATTATTTTAAGGTTAAGGACAAATGCCTAGTGTTTGATTAGGAATAAATTGCCTACGCCTACCAATGTTAAATCCCTGTTTGAATTAATAGTTCTTGTACTGTTATTACTGGTATAAGTGCAGTATAATTTGCTGTAATTTATAAAACATTGATTGTCTTATTAATGTGTGACTAATCATTTTGGATTACTTATAAAGGTCTTATGACTAATTTAAAATCTACTTAAAGTTGGTCCCACGTTCAAAAAAAACTTCTGATTTTTTACCCAGCTAAAGAATATATTGAGAAAAATCACATAAAACTAGTTTTCCAAATTCAAGGATTTAATTTGGCAAAATTATTCAATTTTAAATTATAAAAAAGTGCAATATCAAGTAACATCCGGCAAGGATATTATCACTTTTTTGTCACCACTTTTTGTAACTAAAATGGTCAATGAATTCAATGTAAAGGTCGCAGATTGTCAATTAGGCAAAAAACCTATCGTAAGTTACGATATTTTATAATAATTATCTTGTACGCATGACTGGTTACTGTGATTGTATGAATCAGCCTTTTTGTTATGGCCATTCATTCGATAATAATCGACATTACGTGGGAACAAAAAACTTTGTTGAAGTCACTTTAAGTATTTTCAACTAATAGTTTCAGTGGTTAAGTGATTTTGGAGATATTTAGATTAAATTTAAGAATGACTTTATCGTTGTCAATAGCTGGATCAGAACTGAAGGATTCCTTCATTTTAATTTCAGTCTGAACAAAAAGAAATCTGTTTGATATGGACATTTTATAACTTACATAATATGTGCACTGTTTCACAGCCATGTATTTTTGTTTGTGTCTTTGTTGCCATCTATGTTTGAAACTTACGTAACTTCTACAGCAGCTTATTTGCCAACACTTGTTGTTAATTGTAAAATTATTTAAACGGCAAAGCTAGTGCAGCTGTCCCGCAGTAACTTTCTTGTATCATGAATATCGTTTTATATTGTATGCGTTGTATGATCTAAATACATCCTCACATCATGTCCAGTGCCACATCAGATCCCTAACTACCTGACTGCTCGGAAATTGCTGCTACTTCATCCCTATACAGCAGATGTGATTTGCAAACTGTCTCACATAATATTGCGTTCGTTTCGCCACAGAATATTCTAGTAGGGATGTTGAAGTGTAATCCCATATGATGTGATGTGTGGATTGCTCGTAATTCGATGTGATGGGTAGCGTCAGGTTATGAGAAAGTGATGCATTGGATAACTAGTTTGGTTCATACTGAAGTTCCATTTAAACTTGTATTATGACAGCAAGGATAAGCACAAATAAGTTTAGGCAATGTAATAGCTCACTGTTATCAAGTAGATATGACAGCCAGACATTATAGGCTTTAACTTTGTCCAACTAGAGAACTAAACCTTAGACTAAATGCAGCTGTCATGGCTACATCTAAGCACGAAATTGCTTATAATTACCACAACTTCTGCCTAAAACCTTACCTAAATAATTAGCATACAAAGTCTCCAAATCGATTTGCAATCAGTCTTTAATAAACTTTAAAACAAAGCAAATGTCCACTATTGTCATCTATTGTCAGTCATCAATGTCAGGCCACAGTGTGAGAAACTGTGGTCCTTGGCACACTGCTTAAGAGTAGTCAACGTGTAATTTTGTGTTACATCGTTGACCGTAACCACGGAGGAAGGAATGATAGTGGAGATGCCGTAAGGAAGGTCGGTCAGGCGCCTTCTTGTAGGTCAAGCAACGTTCAGTAGCCTAGATCACTTACTAGAATTAGCGAGTCAAAGATTGGTCTTGATTGATTAGTGATTTTATTTACACGCGCACTTCTCTCTTAGGAGATTTTGCGTTATGACATCTCTGCTAGTTATTTTATTCTCCTCTGTAACGTAGGGGTTGGGCAACGTAATTACTTAGACTGTGTGTTGTTTTAGTTTAAGCTGTCATGTGGGTGCGATAATCGTCATACTTTAATTGGTGGTACTACTAACGGCTTGCTAAATTGAGATGCCTAGACTGACAAGCATGTTTTAAACTTTGTTTTGTTTAGTTTAAACGCTGTAGGTAATAGTCTAGACTTACACGTTCGCGGTCAGAGATTTTGTGATTAAAGTCAAACATTTTTCTTCTTCGTGAAAAATACATAATGGATGTACATTTTTGAACGTGTAACTTATACATGGCTAGGTAATCTAGAAGTGCATCAGTTAATTTCATTTCAAGTAATTGCATTGGCCATTTACCCAGCGCAGAGACCTATTTCTATACTATTTAGGTATATGACCATCATGTTTATGTGCCAAACATTGAATCACCATATGTATATCATATCTTATTTATCCATCTTCCTTTGATCCACAGCTGCTGCACCAGTGGCAGTGAGCAAGGTGGCCTACACCACCGCTCACGGCGCCGGGTATGGCGGTTACGGCGGATACGGCGGATATGGCGGATACAGCAGCCTTGGCGGATACGGAGGCCTTAGCGGTTATGGCGGTCTTGGTAAGTGGATATTCAGAAAGTTTTTGAATTGTCTAACAGTTTTTCAAAGACATCGATCTAAATTACTGTGATAACAAAGATTAGTATGTACCTAAGAATCTATTCTAACCTACCGACAGAAATGTATTGTTGGAGATTTTATTGCGACACTTCCTCTTCCCAAAAACACATGAAATGAAGAGTAGGCGTAGAGGCATTTTTTTTTGTAAATATTGACGTTCAAAAAGTGCCGTTTAGCTAAGTTTGTTTGAGTTTGATCCCTATTTCTAAAAAGCAAAGAACCTGTGCGTTAATCAAAACCAAAAAAAAACAAACGCCCATTATACCAGAATTATAATTACCACGTTAATTATATCTAACAAACAACGTAACTCTCAAACGTGGGAACTTGAATCAAGTGTAAAATAGTTTCTGAATAGCCGATTTTTATCTCAAACAATACCGGTATTGTTCTTAACAACAATAATATCAATAGCTATCTTTAATATGTTTTTAGTTAGCGTTGAATAAAGTTAGTATTGTAAGGTTTCCGTAACAGAATGTGTTAACTTTGTTCTTGACAAGCAATGTATTGCTAATTAGCTTGTACCCTTATTAGCGTGTTCAGAGTTTCTGCTACGGTTTGAAAGCATTATTTATGAAATATAAGGAAGTTTTACTCATATTTTAAGACGGTGAATATTGGTGGTTTATTATTCATGGCAAAATTTGAGGTATTTGCTATAATCTCTAAAAATCTTTCTCCACTACCAATGTTTAGGTAACTCAACTGCGTCTATGACTTATGTATAGAAACTGTGTATCCTTCTTTTTATTTACTAAACCAGTTCAGTCGTTTCGTCGAGATTGATAACCTTTAATATGCTTTATAGTTAATAAGTGACCTTTTTTCTGGTGGGAAATCATTAAATGACCCCAACCATGAAGGAATATCAATCTTAAACTGACTAAAACCACCATGATTGTTCCTTATGTAGCTCTTTATGTACCAGGGCCAAATTACCCGTAATTAAATGTAATCCTCTTTTCTCCAGGTTACGGCCATGGTGGTTACTACAGCGCTCCCGCAGTGTCCTACGCCAACCAGGTAGCCTATGGCGGTTACGGCGGATACGGAGGCCACGGACTCGGATACGGCGGTCACGGCCTCGGATACGGAGGCGGTCTCGGATATTACGGACATCACTAAACTGACCTCACCACTTACAAAATTGTGTTCAAATTCTGTATTTTTTTTCTCTTCAACTTTTTTTTAATACTCGGAGCAATGGACTTTGGGTTTTTTTGTAATAATAATTATTATTTTTTAACCTTTTTCAAACTGTGATTTATATGGGATGTGATATTATGTCTTGATATTTATGATTGTTAGAGGAAATAAAACCCTGAGTCCGTTGTTTGAATATAATGAAAATAACGATGCAGTGAGCTAATGCTTGCTAATTTTTGTACAACGAAATATTGCCTGAGAGTCTTTGTAAATATCTTAATAAAATACTTATAAAATCAACTTGCTGTATTTCTGTCTTTAAGTTTAAAAAATAATCCTTACCTAACTAAAATAGCGCTGTCCGTTTGTAGCGTTTTGGCGCCAAAACCACTGATCTGAAAAGTAGTAGACATATGGTCTAGAGTAAAAGTTATAAAGAAGTTAAGATGCAATATTTTTGAAGGACAGTTAACAAATCCTTTGTTCTGTCTCTCATACTAACATCATCTTATTCAAAGGTCGTCCACTACTGAACATACCTATGTGAACCTAGAGGGTATTACAATACTGAACCAATATTTATTCGCTTTATTTTAAAAGCCTTAAAATGCAATATTCACATGTGATTTAAACTGGTTAACAGCTTAAAATCGGCACCGCATTACCATAAATGAATTATTAAAAATTGGTGACAAAAATATGTTTTATTCAGAAAGGGGATGATAATTTGGGGGTGGATGTGAAATGGTGTGTGGGTAAACCACAAGCTTTTATGGCATATTATGAAACTTTGATTGGAGCAAGTTTTTTGAGGTCTCCCAGTAGATACAGAGAGGTTTGAGTCATAAGCGATCGCGGGAATTGATTTTTGGAAAAAGCTACAAAATTGTGTAATATTTTAACAATCACCTAGAATCTGGATGGTTGAATACCATCTAGATTCTAGAATAGTAAAGGTAAATGTTTTTTTGTATCTAAAACTAGTAATTTCTCTACTTTTGTACTAAAACTAGTTTTATTTGT
The DNA here is from genome assembly GCA_033682625.1 of Helicoverpa zea x Helicoverpa armigera. NCBI lineage: Eukaryota > Metazoa > Arthropoda > Insecta > Lepidoptera > Noctuidae > Helicoverpa > Helicoverpa zea x Helicoverpa armigera. Next base: position 10,889,311 of record JAWIIS010000043.1, on the reverse strand, counting down.
TTTAGTCTAATAAATAATATCATCTTTCAGATCTTTACAATTTGAATCATGAAAAAACTACACGCTACTACTGATACTAAATAAATACAAGGTTTCATAAGAGTTAGCGATTCCATCCTCCGCTTGCAAAGGCACCGCAACCTTACAAAGTAAACTTTTCACAAGTGTAATTATCTGTTAAATCTTGCTTGAAATGTGTTTATGAATTTTATTTTATAGAGTTAAAAGTTTTCGAACCATTTAAGTAAAGTTCTTTCGAATCAAAAAATTGTATATTTTACGTGATTCGTAATGAAAGTGAATTGTAATAAAGGAAATATATAAATAACTATAATTCGCGATTTTTTGGGAGTCAATAATAGCCAAATAATGACGATTGCCAATATCCCTTAGAGTTTGAGCAAGTATGGTGATTAATGCATGTTCCAGTTAAGATATGATAATGATGATGATCAAAATATACTGATGATAGTACCTTTATAAAGACTCTTATTGTAACTAAGTATGACAGAGTCTGCCTTTGTCTGTGTATTATCAAAGCAAAATTATGTATAGTGTACGCAAATCTCCGCGAACTAATTACTCAATAGTAATGTTGCCAACAATAATACGAACATACTTACGAACAATAATGTATTCAGCTGCAGTTTCTCAGACAGGTAAGTATATTATGAACTCATTAATCTATTATTTATACTAACATTTTAAAGAGGAAAACTTTTTTGAAAAACGATCTACTGAAAAAACCGAAACTACTGAACTATGTGATAAAATATTTCACTGTTAGCAAGCTACACTCTCGCCGAGTAATACAATGCTCTAGTGTATCCCGGTACAATAATAATTGGATAAAAAGCAACAGAGTAAAGGTACCTTTTCATGTATTCAGGCGGTAATTTAGACCGTCGGTATTTCTATTTCGAAGATAAGATTTTGATCGCACGTTTTCACATACTTAGGTAGGTATTTCTTTTTACTGTACAGGCAATTTTTACCTCATCTTGACAATCTATTTAACCCACAACCTTGGTGCCATAAAAACACATGAGTAAAGAGACAAGCTAATATAGTACGAAGGCCTATTATAGCAAATCCTTACTATCTACTTATATCTTTACTAATATAACAAAAGAGGAAATATTTGGTTGGTTGTTTGTTTGTTTGTAGGTACCCGTTAAGCAAAGGCTCCGAAACCACTGAACAAAGAAAAAATCTGATACTGTTGGAAGGCTTCACTTTTCTCACGGGACGCCGGTGAATCCGCGGGAAAGCAGCTAGTCTAATATAAATTCCTGTACCGTACTGTGACTCACAGAAAATACGTTTTCTTCTGTTCTACATGTTTCATCAAATTGCATGAGAACATTTTCTAAAATGTCCGCGAAATAGCAACAGTTACCCATGCGAAACCTTGCAAAACACCTAGTAAAGAATAAACCAGTATAATATAGTGCTATTTTTCGCCACAAAAATATAGGAACATGCGATTAGCATCAGATTCACAAGGCGCGAAATCACATCTATACGGGCGATAGCGCCTACGGAAAAATAGCGAGCAACGCGCGAGATTGCACGATTGCTCGCTCTTTTAGGTAAGGCGTAAAGATTTGTTCGTAATGGTTTATATTATATCATAAGCTAATGTTTTTCTGTTTAGTTGAAATATTTTTGAGCTGTTTTTTCCATGCTACATTAGTTTACTAGCTGGTGAAACGTGTGATTATAGAATAACAGGAGTTTCCCAATCATGTGAAGTGACTTGAGAGGTTTTATTTTCAGATACCATATTGTATAGTAAGTTCAACTCAGTCGTGCGCGCGGCCCTATGTGTGGGTAACCCTTGTACATATACAGTGACTTTGTGTGCGTGACAAGAGGTACAGTCGGGTACAATACAGTTATTTAGGGGTTGTATACGGGTGTTTAAAGAAAAACAGTTATTACGTAATTTAATGTTTATTTATTTATAATGATTATGAATCGCTACTTGAAAAATCAAATGATGAATTTTCGGATTCGCTACTCTCCAAGGTGAATTATAAATTCTGACTCCATGTCAAAATGTCTATAGTAATCTTCTTTTTTCTTTTATATATGTCGACAAGTATTACTCCACATCCCTTCATCAATTTGACTTAAACGTTCATTTATGAGTTTCATTATTTTCGTCTTATTTTGGTCGACATTATGCAAAGCAATATATTTTTTTTTAATTCCCCACACATTTTGTTTACATTATTATACTAGATTATACCTTTTTTTATATTCTTAGTCCACACTTTTATTTATTGTCCGCGTACCCCGAGCTAGAAAATATGTAAGAAGTATTTAATTCCTCTTTTAGATATTTCACCTTATTTATTTCTTAGATAATGTCAAAGTCAATTTGAAAAGACGTATGAGAAAATTCTATTTAATTTAATAAGAAGCTTTGAATGTTGTTTCTATTTTTGAAACGCTTTACCTGACTCCTTAATAATTTCTCCGTGAATAACTAGTATTTTCGTAAACGACTGTACCCATAACAAAAAGCGATAAGAATACGTCATGCTCGGACGACGTCACTGTCACACGAATGAAAGTTGTATATTTACAAGCCGACGCACACATAGGGCCGCGCGCAAATCTGAGTTGAACTATCTATACATATTTTTTATGTAATGTCATCACAACTATTCCCGTTAGGAAATAATAGAAAATAGTTTTTGCTTATAATGCCTAAACGCTAAAAAAGCAATAACAATTCACAGAAGGTTCCTTAGGTATTTCTAAATTGGTCTAGGGAATTTTTCCCAATAATTCTTGTAATGCTAGTCATCATCGAAAATATATTTTTTATACATAGAAGCATATCTAGCTCAGGAAGGTTATTTACTCCAAAACTTCTTTTAATTCCAATGTTTCTCAGTACCTAAATATTTAAATGAAAAATATCATTACGTATAAGTAATTTTACACCATTTTATGTTCGAATTTCCCGCTATAGTGTTGGTATAAAAACTACCACCTAAGTAAAACCAATGAAATGATAGTAGTTCATACAGAAACTGCATTATACAGCAAATATCAGTAGGCTTAGATATACACAAGTACCTACGTATACAGGGTTAGCCCTCATTGCGACAGCTGACAGCAGAAAGCACTCTAATTGGCACAATCAATGCTCAAGCATTACCAACACTTTACTTCGGACAAACGGACAAACACTTTCGATATTAAGTGCAGTTCTAACTACTTTGTTATTGAGTGACAGTCATAAGAAGCATAATTAATGATTTTAATTGATATTCAATTACTTTAATGTTGAAAGTTTGTATGCAAGGTTTTTTTCTTAGAAACTGCTGGATTGATTCTAAAAGTTTTGGTTCTATTCTTAAGTGGTACCTACTTTGCTTAAATTGCATGCTGATCATTACCAAACAATATTTTAGAACAGAGAACAGAAAGAACTTTAGCACATTAATTGTATTATTAGGCACAAACATTGCCTATACCTACTTCCTATTGCAATAATGGTGGGTATCATACTAATTTATTCAGACCACAAATTGGCCTCCTATTTATTAAGTCTATGAACAACACAAAATCAGTAATTCAAAGTAATTATCAACAGTAAATTATATTAATGTCAAATTAAACAAAATATTTCACATCAAAGGCTGGCAAGGGATAGCCCATTAAAAGTTTGTAAAATCCAAAAATTACACTAATTAGCAAACTTCTGCGGAAACGATGTAAATAAATCAAAGAAAGATTTAGCTTGTAATTAATATATTTTTGTTCATTTTGATTTTTATTGATATTAGTTGAAGATTCCCGTCTTTAAATTCAAAAGATAGGTACTAGGTACTATCATTTTATTATCTAGGTACTTACATCTTTCCATGATCATTCCGTTATTTTTTAAAGAAAAAAAGGTGGTTAAGTATTTGTGAAAAGAAAAGCAACCCATTCAAAAGTTACTTTTTTAGAATTTATGAAACCTCTATGTTTACCTATAAGTCGCGAGTCTCTGCTATGAGCTGCCTACATTTTCAACCTATATTTCGTTTTACGCCACCTAAGTATTTGGTGCTGAAACTTCATCTCCGTTACTTAACAAAGTCACCACCTACCGCCATCTATTGACAACAACTACATTATTAAGTTATCTACCATCACTCCGCCTTGTAAAACAAGGCCGTAGACCTTTGTGGAAGCGACCCTGTATTCAGTTGTAGGCAGCACTCGCTAGATGGCAGCATTAAAACAATTTTCAAACAACCATCCCAGCAGCTACTATGGTTCATGTAATGCTAGTACTTTGTGAAAAAATTTAATAGATGGCGGTAGCCTCTAGCTTTTCAAAAGGTATGTAGGTAGAATATACACCATTGTGATATTATGAAAATTTAAGCAATTTACATTAATGTTCAATTGCTTCATAGATACCTAACTTACAAATGAAAACGAGCACAGCAGGGTTTTCATTTAGTAGGTGGCATATTTTACATGACTCCTGAAACTTCTTACTTCTTAGCATATCACACAGTACTAACTTAAAGCTATTGAATTTCGTGAAGAAAAATATTACCTGCCTCTACAATTGCGAACTTTAGTTACCTACCCCGTGTGTGATACGTAGGTAGGAAAAACTTTAATGGCCTTACTACAAAAACTTTAAACCCTGTTTTACACTTGTCTAATAAAATTTTGGTTCATTTTGGAGCCACATTTTTTTTAGACAAGTGTAAAACAGTGTTTAAAGTTTTTGTAGTAAGGACATAAATATTTATAGCTCCACCTGACAACATAGGACAAGACGGCAGTTAACGCGACACTTCGCAGGTTATATTTTACAGGTTTTTGGTGCAGAATTACATATGCATACAGCCGTAACTGAAAACTAGACCGGACCAAGGTGTCGCGTATGTTTTGTGCTCATAAAAAGATAGTTTATAGCTCTGAGGATGAATATGTTCAAGTGAACATTTTCTATGCCACCTGTAAGTCACATTTAGTTCTAATATTGTAAAACTAAAATAAACTAGTCGATAAAGATAAGGTTGTTCAATAAAGTCCGTTAAAAAGATATAGATAGGTAAGGTAGAGTCTGTTCGAAAAGAGATTTTTTTCAAACTGTGAATAATTAAGAAATAAAAAGAGGCCACTTATGCATAGACTAAGTATCGTTTATAGACATATTGCTTTTTTTTTTTTTTTGGTATGGCATCTCGAAGTTCAGCCTAGGAGGCCGTGTACTGCTTAACCGGACTTTAGACATATTACTCCAAGCAGCTACTTGGATATACTACTTTCAAAATCCTCTCATTTTACTTCATCCGGAAATCGAACCTACAAAACTCAAGCCCCTCAAAAAACCTAGGAACCTTTACTTACTCAAACCCCTACAAAATATGCAAATCCAACATCAATTAAACAATAATCCATATTGATTGGCAAAAAGGTTGAAATTGCCTTAACAATGCATTGCTAGGCAGGACATTGTATTAGATTATTCATTCAGATCAGTTGCGGGGCACGATGGAAACTAATTGCTTTGAATTCTGTTCAAGTTTAGTATAGTTAGTAATTATTTAGTTGTCCACAGAAGACGAAAAGATGAGCAGAGATGTTACAAGGCATGTAGGTCAGGCACCTTTTTAGACGTCAAATACGAAAGGAAGGCGTGACCAAAACGATCAGTTACGAGTGAAATAACGAGGTGTTTTTATTATTTGACAAATCTGTTGAAAATTTTGAGTAAACAAATGGGTGTTTCCAAGGAAGGCGTTTGAGGGCGTAGCCTGTCAGTCACCTTTCTCGTCCCCTGAACACTCACATTTTTGCGACGCTAATTTCTTAGGAGGTTTTCCGTTTTGACATTTCTGATCGTTTTTTGTTCTCCATGGTAGTATCGCATCCTGTAGGTATGATTGAATCAATTCAAAGGATTAAGAAGAGACTAAGTTCTGTTGTACTAGTTTCTGCTTTGGTTTTACCCGTCTAATATGTGGAACTTTAGGGATTGGAAGTTTCTGGACTAGGTAATTCAGTACATAGTCTATGTGGTAAATGTGGTTACCAAGTTTCATTTGTCTATTCCTGAGGGATTAGGTAAAATAAATTTAAGTTTTGTAAATATAGGGCAGACACCAGAAACTTTTTAACAATAGTACCAAACATGAAAACAAGAAATAAAGAAAAGCGACTTCTATACTATGGAGATAAGAATGTAAAGAGGAATAGAATAAAGATTGGGTATACAAAAAGAAGTTTGAATGGAACCGAAAAACTATGTTTGGGTTTGTGATGAGGAGGAATGAAGGTCATGTATGAGAAGGTTTTGAGCGTGATGTGGATGGATTTACTGGAGAGGACTTAATAAACGATGGATGGAATGTGTTTAAGTTTATATGGCTGGAAAGAATGTTGCATGGATTTTATTTAGACGGTATTTCTTCCAGGAGTACCAATATTAATTACAATCCAATACCAGGCGTTTAATTCACTAGAAAGTACTTCCTAGTACAAAGTTGCAAATTGCTAGCTGTCTTACCAAATAAGTGAAATAAATCTATCCTTTGCGTGTTGAATAGTTCGCGATTTAACTGCCTCAAGTAATCGAATATTGAAGGTCAAGTAATTACTACTTTACGGGCTAAAACGGTACTAGAACATTTTTAAAGGGTTGATTTATCACACCAATTTGAATTAATGTTATAGCCAAGGCCGTAAGTCTGACAAACAGTCTCACCTAGGGGTATTGGGTTGCCCGAGTAACTGAGGCTGTAACGAGGCTGAGGAGGTCAGATAGGCAGTCGCTCCTTGTAAAACACTGGTACTACCTTTTTCGGTGCAGTGTAGCCAGATGCAGTAGCATCTGGCTACACTCTCCACTCTTTCGGAAAAAGGCTCCTGCATCTGGAAAGATGCTACTGCATCTGGCTACACTCTCCACTCTTTCGGAAAAAGGCTCGGAGGATGATGGGCTAAAACAGTACTAGAACATTTGTTAAGGGTTGATTTAGCACAAAAAAATGATTAAAAGTTTTTTGGTTATAATTCAAGTATACCTGGGTGATTTCTTGGCTAAGGTAAAATGGCAAGATAAAGCTTAGTAGGAAGCGATGCAAATTTTTCAATATTGCTATGTTGGCAGGAATGTTCAGTAATTTCGCCAATGTTGCCAACCTGGATGCAAGCCAACACCTGTCCACTTGCATCTCAAATTGAATTTAAGTAATCATTTGTATTTCTTATTTTATTAAATTGCAACAACATTCGATAAAATTCTTAGCCAGGTTTTCCCAAGGTATCAAAAAGGGATGAAAATTCTTGCACTTCTTCCGTCATCATAGCAGACTAGCTTTTTCTCATGCAGTATTTCGATGTATCCCGATTTAAAAAAAGGATGTTTGACGAGTACAAAAACGATTCCCGCGCCCTTTCACCGAGTCAAGAATTATCTCAATTCCATTTTTTTATTATATGCAATGAGAATCTAGAATGATTGTTCCGCCCTCATAGAAAAACATATAATGTAGGCTATGCGTAGGTGTATTCAAAAGATAAGTTCCCGTGATAAGTTCATATACTACTTAACCTTTTAAGGAAAACTGTCGTGACTTTTTGTTATGTCAAACCAACAAATATTTTTATTTTTTCAATTTCTCTTATCAACTTTTCCCAGAATACGTTCCGATAATCACAGGAAACTCCTTAAAAACATTTCCAGTATAAATAAAAGATAATATTATGTAGTTAGAAACCTTTATTAACAAGCCACATTTTGAAGGTAAATAATCAAAGTCGTTAAAATAATAAAAAGGTTGGGGTTTTCTTAAATTCATTGCAAATTGAAGATATTTTCCGGGTAAGGGTACAATGCTTTTATTATTTACTACCTTTTATCAAGGTTAATCTCTCTGCCTTTTTACCCGATTGTCAAGTAGGGTTATGTGTTTACAGCGTATGAATACCTAAATTTTTAAAACCACTTAATTGTTAGAGAATAAAAATAGTTGACAGTCAAACTTGCGGTTGCAACTTGCAACACACACATTCTATTCAAACTGTCTGTTTGTTTCATCCTTTTTATCGTCCCATTGCTGGGCACAGGCCTCCTCTCACACGGAGAAGGATTGAGCATTAATCACCACGCTTGCTCAATGCGGGTTGGTGATTTCAGACTCTATAGTCCAGGTTTCCTCAAGATGTTTTCCTTCACCTTTTTATCAGTCATTGGTGTCCAAGATATACTACTTAGAAAGTACATACAAACTTAGAAAAGTTGCATTGGTACTTGACTTGACTGACCAGGAATCGAACCCGCGCCCTCTTACTCGAGAGGATGGTTCTTTACCCACTAGTATGCTTTTCAAACTGTATTCCTATTAATATTTTAAAAATCTCATTTGTCGATTTGAAAAAACAACTGAGTGTTATATTTACCCATTTGTCTAGGAAGAATCGAAATCCGCTTTTTATTCGGATGCACAGAGTAGTTTCCACGGGACGCGTGTAAACTGGCAAAGGCTAGAAAAAAGTATAATCATTTTTATTTCAATAAAAATCATCACAGAAAATGTCAGTAGATACTATTTCCATCGTGCATAACTAATAACCAAAGGCTCGGTTTCACTAAACTGCTTCCACGCGCAGGATGCGACACAATTGTATCAGGGAACAATTACATATGGATAACGCGATCACGCGCTAAGTCTATTACTGAGCTCTCAGAATATGCCTCAATACGCGCTGGCGTGTGTAGTTCTAGGTTTCTAGCTATTTTTGGATTCTGTAAAAAAAAATTTGCGGAAAATAATTTTAATAAATTGAATGTCAAATCACAGATTGACCGCAATAAGAATAAATTCGTCGAAAGTTAAACCTAACTTTTTTACAGGTTTATATGCGTATTAAAGATTATTTTGTTACAGTCTGGTCACAGATGGACGGACAGAGTGACAGCAAGGTTACAGTCTATATTAGAAGCCGTTTGTGACTTTGGGTACAGAACCCAAAAAACAAAGCGAAATCCTTTAAAAACACTTAACAATTATAACTTAATCCCAACAAATCCACAAAGCCCAAAGAAACTTAAAACCCCAACATGTTAATTTGTACAAAAAGGTAAAAAAATATAAAAAAGATAAAGACTTTATTCAAAGGCGAGTTTCTGTTAGAAGTCAACAATTAAGCCCTGTAAGCAGTTTAGGAGATTGTTTGTGTGGGACACAGCCTCGGGTAGTAGTCGGCTGTTCTGCGTATTTACCAATTAGGTAGCAAAGCTTGTCACTGGACTTACGGAGAATAGTAGTCTAGTCTGTATGTTTGTTGGAAAATATGCTATACAAAATTTCGTGATGTAGTTTCTCAAACACTAGTTTCCGCCAGCGGTTTCTCTCGCTTCGAGAATTTGGTCAAAAAGTGCTAATAGGTATACCTATTATTCTATTTCATTCTCCAAAGCACCAAAGAAATAAAAGGATTAACTTTTTTGTCATATTGGCATGATATTTGGCTATTTTAAAAATTACCTATATACTAATAAAAAAAGTTAGGTTTAACTTTTTTATTCTGAAATCAAAAGTTAAATGGAAAAGTTGAACCTGTTATTTAAATTGACATCACAACATGTAAAATCTTACAAAAATAAATATTTAAAAGCACGTCTAATAAAAACCACTCACCAAAAAAAAAAACATCACGAAAAACCTTCACATATTATTCAGCAACCCTTTCTCAAGCATATTTCCTTCAAATTTATTCCACCTGAAGCTTCAGTAAATTTATTCCAGTGAAAGAGTGCACCGTTTCAGCACCTGAATCGATTGACCTCAGACTTACAATAGCTGTAATCTAACAATCTTTCACCACAAAGGAATTTTCACTGTCTGACGTTCTGAAGTAAGGGAGCATGGAAAACAAAATGACTAGCGGAGGTGCTATAACGGAAATTTTCTTAAGAAAGTAGTGAGCCAAAATTCGGGTGTTCAGGGGACTAGGAACGTTATTGTCTTCGCCCTTATAAGTACGCCTCCATGGACCAGATATTTTTTTGTTACATCTAAAATGGTTGACAGATGCCTCAAAGACAAGAACGCCTCGTTATTTCATTCGAAACTGATCATTTTGGGTATGCCCATTGTACGTATTTGGCCAAGAAGAAGGCCCCTGATCTACCTGCATTTTGGCATCTCCATTCATCTTTCTTTACTTCTTGTACCTAAGGGAGTCTGAAAGCATCCATCTGACAGACTTGATCTAATTGCACTGTTCAGCTATCTAGAGGCGTCTTTTGTTTCATTTTTCTTTTGAAAAAAGATTATTTTGAATGATATGTCTTTTGATATTGGTTGCTGTAAAGTGTTGGTGTGACAGACAGACGAAATTAAATTGTTTGAAGCATCAGTAGAGATAATATTGTCTAAATAAAAATAGTTTGTTTTAATAAAAAATACAAGAGATCATTGTTTTACATTTTGAAGATACAAAATAATAGCATAGTTGTTTTACTATCAATTGATGAAAAAAATCTTCAAATCAAATCAAATCAAATCATATTATTCATCCTACCTACTCAAAAAACTGACTAAATCAAAACCCTACAGAACACATTCCTACCTTATCTCCACCCTATAAATCTGACCAACATACCCAAAATAAACCTTTTCCTTTCCCACTACGGCACTGGCACTAAAAGTACCACAGTCCCTTTCAGTACGTGCCGCGCCACTAAAGTGCCGTTCTGTCATAAAAAGTAACGTACGCGACAAACTTGGAGCATCGGTGCAATGACTATGAGGAAAACTATGTGTCTCGTGGTGGATGGAAAATAGAGTAAAGAACAATTGTAGTTTTATAAGAATTAGGAACCTATGTAATTCTTTGGTGTGTGTCTCTTCATAAAGAATTTTAAATTCTTATCCAGATTATAATTATTAATAGTTAATTACAGTACCAGTATGGGATGAGCTAGCCACTAGAAGCTTCGAGAAGACGCTGTTTCACCATTATGTATTTTAATAACTTCCTAGCAATACTTATTTACCGAAATTATGATGCAAACAATTTTTTTCTTGTTTCAACGGACTCCGCAAGACTAGTTAGTAAATTTAAAAAAAAACCAGGTGAAAACACGGTAAATAACAATATCTACTTAGTACTTTATTAGTATTTGGTGGCCTAGTGGGTAAAGGACCAACCTCTCATGTATGAGGGCGCGGGTTCGATCCCAGGTCAGGCAAGTACCAATGCAACTTTTCTAAGTTTGTATGTACTTTCTAAGTATATCTTAGACACCAATGACTGTGTTTCGGATGGCACGTTAAACTGTAGGTCCCGGCTGTCATTGAACATCCTTGGCAGTCGTTACGGGTAGTCAGAAGCCAGTAAGTCTGACACCAGTCTAACCAAGGGGTATTGGGTTGCCCGGGTAACTGGGTTGAGGAGGTCAGATAGGCAGTCGCTTCTTGTAAAGCACTGCTACTCAGCTGAAACCGGTTAGGCTGGAAGCCGACCCTAACATGATTGGGAAAAGGCTCGGAGGATGATGACTTTATTAGTATTTGGATACTCTATATTAAAGTCTTTGAAGTTATCCACAATAGCTTTAGTATTTGGAAACTAGTTACCTTGATCTGACAGTTTAGTAACTTGAGCACGCGATTAAAAGTTACAAACAAGGCACACCTAGAACTTTTGTAGTTCGATTATAAAGTTAAAGTATTGGTAGGTTAAACTGAAATAAGAATAAGTTTCCATAGTTCAAAGGTAACCTATATTCTTGAGAAATTAATATATAGTAAGACATTCTACATATTTACTTGTAAATAAAACGTATTTATAGTAGGACTATTTTCTTCCCAAAAGTTTATCGTAATCAGTTTAGCTGTACGTAAAAGCTCAACTCAACGTAAAAACATTAGGAATAAATCAGGAAGAAGGATTTCGAAAAAACGTATTATTTAACCTAATTGATACCTAAATCTATTCATAAAATATCGTTAAATAGCTATCAATTGACGTAGCATTTCCAAAAAAAAATCTAAATACCTATCCACCGTTTCATAATACTCAAACATTTTTCATTCAGTGACATCCACGCAAAATATCTGACCTTTGCAGCTTTGTAAAGGACATAACCAACTAGAACAATTACAGAATTCTCTACCAAAAGCTGTCTGCATAACTGAATTCTTTGCAAAAATAATATTATGTACCAGCTGAAAATTCTTACTAAATACTCGGAATAAAAAGTTGAGTTTGTTTGTCACGCTTTCATGGTTAAATGGCTAAACCAATTCAGATAGGTGTTTGTTATGGACCTTTGAGAAGTTACGAAGTTTTTTGTAAACTGTTAGTTTTTTGTACTTGAGCCATTGGCAGATTTTGTGCGAAATCATAGTAATAATTAGATTCTACTTGCGGTCTAGTGGACTTTGCGCACCCAGATAAAAAGTAGCCTTCCTCGATATTTACAAACGAACAAACACACTTCATCGTTCTAATATTAGTTAAGATATAAAAAGATATAGTCATGTTATTCCGAACATACAAAGTCACAGGAATATCAACTGTTCTATAAAAATACAGGATCGAAATTGAAATCACAGAGGTACCAATAAAACGGAATTGCTAGCATGAAATCTGATTTATAATGCTTATAGCCAATAACTGTAGGAGTTACATGAACCTGAAATGTATTGTGTTCATGAAATCGAGAACGAATAATATATGGAATACAGGAAAACGTACGTTATTATTTCAATAAAGGTCGCCTTTGTCTGTTTTGTGCACGAGCTTTTTTTCGCGATTTCTCCCGAGGCGGGCTAGCATCTTCTCGTACCTGGACAAATCTTGCCTATGTTATTCAGGGATAATCTAGCTTGTCAATGGATAAAGATTTTTGAAAAAGGGTAAAAAGCAGAAAGTCGAAGGCTGAAGTCAAAAGCGAAGCCCGAAACATTTAGGCCGAAAGCCAGAAGACGAAAGCTGAAATACAAAAATCGAAAAAGTCAAAGTCAAAAACGTAGGCCAGCACCCCCAAAACGCCCCCTTTCAAAACTTCCTAGTGTTATGGCAAAAGCAAAGCAAAGCTACATTAAAAGTCAACTTTCTACTTCTTTCACATTATTGAGAATTTGAGACAGGTTGGTGATCTTCCTATTCGTATAGTGATCCAAATAAAAGTCGCGAAACAGCTGCTAGTTAATTTTAAATACTTAAGTATACAACTGCCAGACAAGTTACAAAACTACACAACCTACTAGCAGAAAATACACCACTTATTTCTTAGCAATATCTTCGCCAATACATTTCTCCAGTATCGTAGCACCTTCGAGTTCGTGTCTCGGAATATTTTACGTGAACACCTACTAAATGTACTGAAAATATGAAAAGGGAGGAACTTTATAGCGGGCTGGAGAATTTCAGTTTCATAGATGGAGAAGTACGATATGATATTGTGAAGAACCTTATGGTTGCAGCCCTTATTTAGGGTGACTATACTGTTTGGGGGATAAGTATCGGACTAATATTATAAATATGAACAAAATACACAAGTATATATGTGAGTATGTTAGTCAAAGACGCTAAAATAACTGTATAGATTTTGAAAATGTGAGTAGTATAGCTTACATGTCAGAATAATGTAAATAAGCAACTTGTTATCACATCGCCATAATCCCAAATAATTCAATTGTAATCGAAAAAATATCCAAAAGTCTTTCAGTAATTCACTCCAATATAATTTCATTTAATAATGTACTTTGTATAATATTTAATTTTGTAATAATTTCGTTGTATAATCTCTTGTAAATTATCTGTGGGTGTACCTGAAATAAACGTTCTTTTTTATTATTATTAAAACAATGCCAATTAATTAAATACTGTTGCAATTATAATTATTTTCTTAATAAATTATCTCTCATTACCTTTTAAATGACACACACACACGTCACTTACATGTGTGCGTGATCAATTTGTGTCTGTCAGACAAATGTGAGCGATTTCATAATAAATGAATATCCTATTATATTCAGGTACATCATATTATTATAATAGAGAAATAATTTGACGCATAATATTATTATAATGGATTTTATTTACTAATATGTAAGTAATCATTATATATACTGGGTCTTTGGCCATTTATATGCACTAGCAAACCTGGCGAACTCCGTTTCGCCGTTTTTTTGTTTTATGAATTTTCTTTGCTATAAACCCGACCTTTCCAACGAATGCAAAACCGTGGAAATCGGTTCGTGCGTTCTGGAGTTATAGCGTCAGGAAGGAAAACCCGACTTATTTTTATATAGTAGATTTCTTTGGCGAACACAAATGCATTTTATAACTGTAACCTTCGCTACATCAGCTTGACAAATCGTTTACAAAGTTTTAATCATCTGGATACGTATTCGTATTCTATGTCTTTACTAATATGATAAAGCTAAAGATTTCGTTTGTATCTTTATTGGCTATCTCAAGAACTATTGATTAGGTAGGCAAATTTTTGAGGCTTTTTAATCTTATTTTTTCTTTTTTATAACAAAGAATTTAAGGTTCATTAGGTAAGTAGTGGAGTAAAAAATTAAAAGATTATGAAACGTGCTCATCAAGTGAATACTTCCCCGAACTCGGCTAAATAAAGCTTTATGAAAGTATCAAACAAGTTTCTTTCTACACTCAGGTTTCCAATATCGAAGAATTTCGAGAAATCTCAAAAGGCAATGAAGTCTCCTTTGATTTTACACTTCATTGATTATTTTCTTCAAGTTGCTCGAGATTCTTGAACTTCCCTTTAGAATAGCTGCATACTACAGACTAAACAGTCGGCCGACAGTTGACCCGGTTGTTGGCAAAAAATCTAAATCAAAAGTATTTTTTTCAAATTAGGCTGCAAAACAGCTTTTTTGGAACGTCAGAAATATACAAAAGACAGCCCCCAAAACGGCCACCCTTTTCAAAAAAAGGAACACTTTAAAGCCCAAACAAACTATCGGCCGACTAAAAGTTTGTAGTGTGAGCAGGTACTCTTAGCACTAGTTTTGTTCACGTTTTTGTCACAGAAAATAAAATACCTACAGCGATCGTTTTTCGTTTTGAATTACTTATTGCAGTTTTTCTGCATTTCGTTCAGAAGTGCACCCAGGTGAATAAGTTGGAATGCAGTTCGATATTGTAAATAGTTTTGTTCGTTTAGAAATGTTTTATTTCCCTGAGGATTTTTTGTGCGTTGCAAAAGTGATGTATTGAAATGCGGTGTAATAAATTTTAAAAGTATTAATGATATTCGACAAAATAATAGGATATAAAGGATCTTTCAGTGTAAAATAAGACTACGTTTTATCCGGGTATAACAGTTTCATTGGGACGAGAGTGAAACCGCTAGCGGTAGCTAAGTTTGTAGTATAACTAAAATAATAGGAAAATTACTTTCATAAAAAAATGATTAATTATTTTTAATCCATATACGAACAGCAATTGTTACTTTTATGTCATAAAAAATCACACTTCTTTTGTAGTTACTAACTTTACATCGAAATAATTTTATCTCCGCAAACGTGTCCATTCACGCTTCGCAACACAATGCAGGCAAAATTTTACAAAATTAAATAATTCCACAAATATTTCAGAAAGCAGAAATCATTTATTAATTTAACTTTGTCATACGAATTTCAGCGAAACAATAATTTATGCGGTTTACTTATTAAAGCTTTTATGAAAGTAATTGGATGATATATTTCAATACTTCTTCTTACTTGTGAAATAAGGATTGAATGTGTTGCTTCTCTTATTTTACAGTATTATGAAATCGACCATAAAAGCTTGGTAAATCCTAAAGTATACCTAAGTCAGAAGTGTACCTACGTAGGTACTTATGCCAAAATACATTTCAAAATATACTTAGTAAGAAAACTTAGATTTTAAATTCTAAGCACAAATGGTAATTTACCTAACCAAAAAGTTATAACTTTATGAATGCCAAAAATCATTTTTTAGAACGATTATAAAAGCATATTCCCTGGGAGCGTACGTGAACTTAGAACCTTTCTTATAGCATCTAAAATTTATATTTCTACGCTATTAGAATAAATGTTTTTTTTCTTGTGTTTCTACCCTAAAGCCTGCAAAACTACTGAACTTATTGTTGAAAATACTTCGAGAAGCTAGACTGACCCCGAGCAATAAAGGCTATATTTTGTCAGGGTACGGGAAAAAAATCCCTGAGAAAAACAGCTAGTTAATTATGAAACAGTAGTGATAGATGAATTCACAAACAAAACTAAATAGAAAACATTTCCTACATAACTCATGGACACCACCTCCTTTGGATATCGACATGCCATCCGTGAACGCAATGTATGCTAACTTTACATTGCATTGCAAGTGTGTATGTTCAGTAGTGCTACATTGTATGTTATTGCAGAGAACAGGGTGATTTGCTGGATGTAGTTTCCTGAACTAGTAAACTTAAAACTTTGTGAACTAGTAGAATTGCTCGGTTTAGCACAGGTTTTAAGTGATCAACTTTATCACCTTGACAGAAAAGATTATATGTCTCCGGGGTCCAATCATCAAGACATAAGTCCAGAAAAATATAAGTTTTAGTTAATTCAATTGCTCCAAAGAGTCTTTTGGATCCAGTTTGCTGGCATGGGTAAAAAATAGCTTCAAACTGCAAGCAAAGAAAGCAAATCAACTTATGTAATGAAGCTGAAGATTATATTTGTTTGCTTGATGGTCTCAAGGACTAGCTCGTAGATAGCCCCTTTACCAAGGCCATTAGCTATTTTTAGAGGGGAAGCTATGTCTACAAAACGTAGGCTTAACCACGGGTGGTAACATGTTATTGTTATAGACATGTAATGAAAACCTATTTACCCAAAAAGGTTTTATTACAAACTTTTGAATTTAATGTGCTTCGACAGCAGATTATTATTAGTAAGTACTTCCGAAAGTTGAGAGTTTGTAACAACTTGTCTAAGTTAGTTCAAGTAAATATAAGTTAGTAACGCCGTTGTTTGTGTTAATCATTGTTTGTTGAAGTTCACTTCAATATTATTTGAGAAGCCCTTTATATAAATATTAGTGACGTGGATGATTTTATTTTTGATGTTAAGTATTCTTTCAAACTTGGGACAAAACGAACGAAGAAGTGATTTTTTAACGATTCTCCCCTATTAATCTCTTTTGAGAATAGGTTGAGTTTTTTTTTGGAGTTTTTAAATATCCTGATCCTGATGTTATAATTTGAAATGAAAATTTTAAGGTAGATGGGATAAAGTGGTTTGGTCCACCTAGCAAAGGCCTAGAACTTTGGAAAATATATGGAGATTTACATAACTTTGGTACGTACCCCTTGACCTCTCGACCCTGAGGCTCTTCGAGTACCAGAGGTAACTCTTTCGACCATCCCGCAGCACATAGCATAGTCTACCATTGAAAGACAAATCAAACACACCCTTCTGCCATTACAACCTTCAAATATTTTACATTCACTACTTTTTAGGAATTTCATGCTTCAACATGACGCGCAGTGTGAAATATATCACATTTGTATATGTTACAGGAAAATAACAAGACCCGTAATTTTGTAAATTTCCCAGGAAAATTATAAACTTTCTTATAACCAAAACCATGTGCGCTCTGATTGTTTGCATTAGTCAAGTGCAAGCATCATCCCTAACAAGATGGACCAATCTAACCGTTTAGAATCTTACAAATGAATATCCGTTAGTTTATAGATTTACCACGAGACGCCGCAAAATGGATTTTGTAAAAATGTGGCCATAAAATAATAAAATCTATTTCACAATTAGAATCTTACGATAATTTATAATTTTCCTAGAAAATTCACAAACATGCAGTTCTTGTTATATTCCGGTGACATACCTATATATAAAATAGCGTCAGAAATCTCGTAACGGCAGCTTTCCATTTAAACTACTGAATATTTGAAATTCCTTTTCAATATTTCATGTTGGGTTTTTAAATTCTCGTTTACATTTTTATGTGTGAAGATTGCATTGCATTGGGTTTGTTGTTCCGTAGTCAAATATTGAATACCTACTTGATTTTGTGAATTGATTATGAAAATTGCTGTCGATAATTGAGGGAACTCAGTTTTTTTGAATGATTGAGAAAATTCTGGTTCTATTTTTTAAGGTGTCTTATTGTTATGCTAAAGATGTCTGCGAAGATTGAAACCAATGACTGCGAAGATAATAAACTAAACTTCATGTTTAAAAAAATACCCAGAGAGAAAAAACACGAGATAATATTTTACTAATTAAATACCAGTACCAGTGATTACTCAAATTAAGTTCTTAGACACGAGTTTTGAAAAAAGGAATCAAATCTAAAGTTTTGTATTGCTAACAAATGCAATCCTACTTTGAAGACATTTTGTGTGCGAGTGTGAAGTTTTCTCATCAAGTCGTCTTTTCTTCGAACAAGGAAATATGCAACACAAGTCTAGTTCAAGCAGACTATTTGAAACTACGTTAAAGGAATAAATGAGTATGAGAAGATTCTATTATAGATGACGTATAGAATTACCTATAATTACTTTTTCAAGCTGAAGAATTTGTTCGCTTGAACACGCTAATTCATTCATAAACGTACATTCTACAAAACACATTCCACAAGTCCATATAACCTCATCTACTTTTGTGAGAACATCACACATTTTTACCACAAAACAAAAACTACTAGCACAGGTATTCAATACTTTACCTCGGCTCAAAGATATCTCCATTTATATCGACCATCTTCGTATTTATTCCAATTCTCTTTCCTTTGAAGCGGGAAGCTTCTAACCACGGAAAAAGGAAAAATGAGCGGAGATACCAAAAGACAGGTAGGTCAGGCGCCCTTTTTTTAAAAGACTGTCTGTGGAGTTCTTCTCTTCATAATGTGACCTACTCTTTGGAAATGTGCTCTTTGGAACTAGCTTAACGTTTGGAAAAAGCTGTCATAAAGGCTATTTGAAGTAAAAAAAAGTTACTTTGACTTCTTGTAGGTCAAATAACGTACGGTAGGCTTGATTAGTTACTAGAACTTACGAGACATTCGGATTCCTTGTCAAATCAAAACCAATCTGTCAATGATTGGTCTTGATTGATTGATGATTTTATTTTGAAGATAAGTAATGGACGTGTTATAAAGAAGGTGTATGAAAGTGAAGTTAGTAATGTTCCTCGTTCCCTAACACCCGCATTTTGGCGCGCTATTTTCTGATAAGTTTTTGGGTAATGACATCTCCGCCAGTAATTTTGTTCTCCATGCTTCTAACAGACAGACGATAGTGTCAACATACTATGTACCTATGTACGTATGTATGTGTATGCAATATGCAGGAATATAGTGTTTGGTAGGAAATGGCTGCTTTGTGATCGTCTTTTGTCTGTTTGCGCGTTATTTATAGAACCTGAGTAGGAAAGTGGGAAGCTCTTTAAAATGGGAAACGATCGGGTTGTTTGGTACTGGAAATAGTGTTGTACTTACGGCTGAATACTGAAACGCTACTTTTAGGAACTGTTCGAATATAATTTCATGTCTGTCATAGTTTCGTTTCTGCGATATAAAAATTAAAGTAGAACTTAGAGTTAATTAACGTTTGAGTATATCGATATTAATCTTGTAAGTTTTTCATGCATAGGTAGGTTGTAGGTTGATGAGAGTCCTATACCTACGCTATGCTTTGGTTAGCCAAATACGTTCACTCTCAGTTTAGGTATAGGTAAACTTGCGGTATGCAAAAAGGTTTTTATTTTTAACTTTGTAACAAACTAACTAAAAGACAACAACAGAACCTGAACATTAAGCTAATTCCTAGTACAATCTAGTACTAAAATCTAACCAGATTAGCCGAAGTGGGTCTTAAAGCGATGTTCAGGCAATAAACTAACAGGTACAACGCCATTAAAGTTTTGAGTGTTGGTACCGTCAATTTCAGCGACGACCCATGTAGCGAAGCTGTAAAGATTAGAGCATTGAACTAAGTGGATACGCCATTGGTGTGCATTAACCTCTGCTAAAGACTACTCCGTTCATAGACGTACATCAAAATTATAAAATGTCGAAATATTAAGTACTGATGATACACAATTGTTCCTAAACTAGGGAAGCCTGTATCTTGAACACCGATTTATCACAGGCTACATCAGCTCATTGGATGTAAACCAAATTGATTTAAAGTAGGATTTAGTTTGCATACGATATTTAAAATCAAAGTATTACAAATAAAATGGAAAATACGGAATCCACATATACTTTGATCAAAACTAAAAAAATACAAAACGTTAAACTATTTACACTAATGAAGCGCGTCAAAAAGCCAAATTGACCTAGATCAACTTGTACCTATAATGCGTACCTATAATTTTGTAGTGATGTAATAATACATATCTCTAGTGAGCTATTACTATATGTTGCGTTGCCTGTCCCCCCTAGCGTGAATTGGCAGACTTTTCGCCATAGAGATTTTTGGTCATGACGGCTCCAGTTGTTTAAATGTTCTAACCCGTAAAGTCATAACATTTGTGGCGAGGGGTACTTTATAGTTCACTATAAAGTTGATGACGATAAATGTTAGCTTATCCAGGGTTTAAAGTGGAAGCTTATTGGGGGAAAATTCCTATGTAATGGTAATGTCATTTGTAAGGATTAGAAATTATTACTTGAGTGGTCATAAGGAAATCATATTACCTATTTTTATTATACGACAGCACAAATGCTTTGAAAGGATACAAATCAAAATATGTATCCTTTCAATATCTATTTAAAAACCTGTGCTTCAATCGGTTCAAAAGTACAAGTTCGACTCTGTGTTACAAATAGCTAAATGGAACGTCCAAGTTTAAAGATTTTTTCACATAAATATCTACATACATTTAAAATCCATTTTATGTTTTATAAATTCAAAACGCTCTTAAAAGATGCAAAACATTTAGCAAGTCACACAAACTTCATCAAGTAGAATAAATGTTTAAATACTTTTCAACGTGAGAAACTTTGCGACACATATTATATCAGAAAACTTTTTCAATAACTCTAAAAACGCAATTTAAACTTCAAAACTTGAAGTATAAACTTATTTCAATAGTCCACCTGAATTTCCACTACGTTCTCAAGATAAGGTTTATTCGAACATTTTTGCAGTAAAATTTATTTTACGACACATAATAATAGGTCAGGAGTTTCAATTTAAGCATGGTGTATCGGATCGAATTGAAATGGTCTTTAAAGGTCAAAAAAATATGGTATTCTATGGGTTTTTATAACTTATTTCTGTCTTAAGTAATTTAGAAAATTGAATAGTCTTATCATGCCAATGACTGTGTTTCGGATGGCACGTTAAACTGTAGGTCCCGGCTGTCAACGAACATCCTTAGCAGTCGTTACGGGTAGTCAGAAGCCAGTAAGTCTGACACCAGTCTAACCAAGGGGTATTGGGTTGCCCGGGTAACTGGGTTGAGGGGGTCAGATAGGGCAGTCGCTCCTTGTAAAGCACTGGTACTCAGCTACATCCGGTTAGACTGGAAGCCGACCCCAACGTAGTTTGGGAAAAAGGCTCGGAGGATGAGGATGATGAATAGTCTTATCATATCATAGCATAAACAAGGCAACTCGAGCTTATCGTAAAAAATAGCTATTTTAATGTTAACTTCGTGTTTTCGCAACTCACCTCACAAACTGGATTTCTAGTGGGCATTGAAGCAAACCCAACAGTTTTGAGTTCGTGGGCTCCTAAATCTTGACAACTAGCAAGATATGGAAACATTGCCAAAACACTTGAAAAATCTGATAAAAACTTGTTAAAAACTGTCAGTTTTATTTTAGTAAATTTTTGATATTTTGGCAATTTTCCAAAACGTCCCTTATCTAACTCTTTAAGTTTTCCTAAAGCCGACGTTTTGCAACTTATGTGTAGGATGATAAATTCGTATTCTAATAGTTTTACTTTGATACTTTTTGTGGACAGATTAATTACTAACTTTGTTGGCTCTGTGTCCTACAATGGATTTTGGATTTCAGAAATGAGATTTATAGCGTTTGCATCAATTTACATACCAACATTATGATCGTAGTTTTCAGTAGAAGTTCAACAGAAACTAAGAAAATACCTTCTACGTTTTATGTCATAAATCCAAACTTACTCGTTCTACATACTTGTGTACCTATGTGTACATTGTCTTTGTATGACTCGGCGACTTGGCTACTACTGAGCGCTCCCGAGCTTCTACACACACACACACACACACACATAATTATGTCTGACTCGCGTTCATGAGATAAAACATCTCTATAGTATTGCAGAATTGATTTTGATTAAAAATACTAAAAAAATATATTTCAAAAAGGGTTAAAAATTCCAGAGTTCAATAGAAATAAATTATGACGCCCTGTTAATTCTCAACTTACCAACGCTAATTCTATTTCAATTGAGTTTTGTTTTCGCTTCCAATAGAGCATACCTAAAGGACACTTCAAATGTATCGACATTATTTTAAGAGTACGCTGCAAACTTTTCGTCGGCCGATACTTATGTAGTTGGTTTTGGCTTATCAATCAGTATGAAGATGAATGGTAGTACGCACATTACAAAGATCAGGTATTAAGCCGGTATCAGACCGACTGAAAACATTGACTGGATCAAAATTTCCTTAAAAAGAAGTTGCCAACCGTTGGGTCAAATTTCATTTGACTGTTTAGTCTACAGTGTACGAGTACTCTAAAGGACACTCGAAATTGTATCGACATTATGCCAAAAGGGGATATAAATGTTTGCAGTATCAAAACGGTATTTATATAAGTGTATTTTGACTCATTGAATTGGCAATAGGGTCTCGATTCGGAATTCTAAGTGCCTGTTAACGATTTGGAGTCGAATTTTCTCAGTATCTGAGATGGTATTTGGTTGTTATGTAAATTTTATTTGTGTTTATATAAATGTATAATGTTTTGATTTGATTGTTTGGTGTACAGATAATGAGAGATGAATTGAAATTGGTTGATTTGAAAAACAAAGCTAAAAAATCTTGTGAGATGACGGCAGATAAAAGAGTAAAAGGATGATGAATTACAAACATGAACAAAACAGACCAAAGAATTTAATTCACAGACAACACTTTTCATTATGATGTAGCATACAAGCAACAGTAGTCAGACAGCAATTGAATCTAAATGCAAAATAATTGAAACTATCCTCGGCTAGACTGTAAACGAATTAGGTATACCTATGTATAGCTCTAGGTATACATATAATAAATCGGTATATGTTCAGGATGTAAGTACTTTTTTAAAATGAAGATCAAGATGATCATACTTATTACCTAGACCTAAACAGGTTGCACACTTATTGTACTATTAATAAGCTCTTTCTTAGTCTCCCAAAATGTCATGCTATTTCCTTCACTAAGAACAAAAATAAAATCAACCACATTTATTCCATTAACGACGTACCCCTTAAGACTGTGCGATCTGTACGTGATTTGGGTGTAATACTTGATTCCTGTCTACACTTTGACGCTCACCATGATGCAATAATAAATAAAGCATTTCAGATGTTCGGTTTTGTCATGAGATCCTCTCGTGACTTTGTGCGTCCCTCTACGTTCTTACTGCTTTACAAAACATTAATTAGATCTCAGTTAGAATACGCTTCTCCCATCTGGAATCCTTTGTACGAAAAGTATATTTCTGGTTTAGAAATGGTGCAGAAAAAGTTTCTGCGTTCTATGAACTATAGGTGTTATCACTCAAAAATTTCATACACACAATTATTAGAAAAATATAATATTTTGAGCCTACAGCACAGGCGAATGTTTTTGTCTGTGATGATGCTACATGGTTTGTGTAACAATAGATTCGACTGTACTGATTTAACCAATAAATTATGTTATACGGTACCCAGAACTGTCATCCGGCGCAGAGTGCGCGCCTTTCATCTGTTTTATCTGGAGTCCTGCAAAACGAATGCTGGAGTGCGTGTGCCTCTTCGCCGTCTTGCGGACATATATAACTCGCATTTCACACAACTTGACATATTTAATCTAGCTCATAATCAGTTTAAAATTAAAGCTGTTAAACTTTTGTCTGAAATTGTAATTATAGGCTAATCAACCGCAAATCTACTAAGTACTTTTATATACTTCATTTTTAGGGTTCCGTAGCCAAAATGGCAAAAACGGAACCCTTATAGTTTCGTCATGTCCGTCTGTCCGTCTGTCCGTCTGTCCGTCTGTCACAGCCGATTTACTCGGAAACTATAAGTACTACAGTGATGAAATTTGATGGGAATATGTGTTGTATGAACCGCTACAAAAATATGACACTAAATAGTAAAAAAAAGAATTGGGGGTGGGGCCCCCCATACATGTAACTGAGGGATGAAATTTTTTTTTTCGATGTACATACCCGTGTGGGGTATCAATGGAAAGGTCTTTTAAAATGATATAAAGTTTTCTAAAAAACATTTTTCTTAAAGTGAACGGTTTTTGAGATATCAGCTCTCAAAGTCGTAAAAAGTATGTCCCCCCCCCTCTATTTTTATAACTACGGGGTATAAAATTCTAAAAAAAATAGAGGTGATGCATGCTAATTAACTCTTTCAACGATTTTTGGTTTGATCAAAGTATCTCTTATAGTTTTTGAGATAGGTTGATTTAACTGTAATTTACGGAACCCTTCGTGCACGAGTCCGACTCGCACTTGGCCGGTTTTACTATTTAATTTTGTCAGTGTAATCAGTTTTCATACTTTCTTTTTCTTTTCTTTTGTTAACTTGTGGATAATGGTATGGGTTGCATGATTGTTAACTTAGTTTTAATATAATTTATCCGATAAGTTTTTATTATGTAACTGTTTTTTATCCCTAAATAAATAAATAAATAAATAAATAAATAAATAAATAAAATTAAAAAGAGATATAACTAGTTTGTACTGCTGTTGTACTGTTAGTACAGCCTTTTTATCGTCCCACTGCTGGTCTGCGGCCTCCTCTCACACGGAGAAGGATTGAGCATTAATCGCCACGCTTGCTCAATGCAGGTTGGTTATTTCAGGCTTTATAGTCCAGGTTTCTTCAAGATGTTTTCCTTCACCTTTCTATCAGCCATTGGTGTCCAAGATATACTTATAAGTAGTTTACTTTATTAAAATAAAGTCACAAACATCCTCTATAATTTACCTCCATATTATGATGATATTTTCACCCGATGCACATCAGAATTATTAGCACACAAGTGAGCATAGAGGGCAATGATTTGCATACTGTCAATATGACTCCTAGTTTGCATAGTTGAGGTCAGTGCACCAGTTGATAGTCACACACCCTGTAGGTGGAGTAATGTGCTTCATTCATACTATTTAATATACCTACTAATATTAAAAATGTATACGGTGAAAGGGTGCAAAGCTGTAAAAAGAAAACACTGACCTTAGATTATGGTAGATAAGTCTCCTGATTTATGCTCTAAACAATTTTACTAAGCAACATCTAAAAAGGATAATAAAAATAAATAAAATAAACCTACATTGTCCTGCCCCAATTGCCAACCTTACCTGCCAATGGTGCACCCTGCTGAAATACGAACGAGGCTCTGGCGGCCGACTGGTGGCGGTATAACAGAGCACCAAATGGGGTATTAAATGCATTACTTGGAGATGAACAGAAGCATTTATGAAGTTAAAAAAATCCCACACTGCGCTCACCAAAACTCATGCAGGATAGGCAAATCCCCCTGGGTAGGAAGTAGTCCAACAGTGGACATCAAGCTGTGGTGACGAAATGAGGACTGACAGAACAAAACATGATAATTCCAGTTCCTCCCTTCAAAGGAGTATTTACGCCTATCAAGTTATACATATATTAACCACAGTTTCAACAATATCCAGATTATCCACTCAATACCTACTAAGTAACTAATCTAATATTAGTAAGGATCTAAGATTAGTATTAGTTTGCGTAATAAGTTATTTATAGAACTAAGGTCTTGTAGGCAGCATATCAAAACAGGCTAGTTGTACTCTCTTATTTAAAGTTAGTAGTGCAAAATTAACTCACTTTGAGTCCATGTAATGTTGGTGAAAACGGCCAGTGGATGTCAAAGTTTTGTTATTTTATGAATCCTTAAAGGCTTGTTTCGTAGTTTTTAAGTTTTATGATCTTGAGACATGACATTTTTAATTTATTGAGATAAGTTATTTAATAGTTTTACTTTTATTTATGCGTAATTGAGAGCAGAAAGCAGAGCCGTACTTCGGAAGGCACGATAATCTGTAGGTCCTGGCTGTCATTTGAACATCTTTGGCAGTCGTTACGGGTAGTCGAAAGCCAGAAAGAACCCCAAAATAGTTGGGAAAAGGCTAGGCAGATGAGATGTTTTACCTTTTGGGTGTGGAAACCTAAAAATAGAGCTTCAAGTTAATTTTATGCATTTAATTAACACATTATTTAAATACATTACACCTACCGTTTGGTCAACAGAGATAAATTTATGGGTCGCGTATTGTTAGTCTTTTATGTTTATTTAACACGTAATATTATTAAATGCAACATGTTGGAAGTTTTAATTGCTTTTGTAAAGATAAAGGGTTGTATGTAATATGTCTATGATGACAACTGTAAATTGGTTATACTAAAATATTAAAGAGTTGTTTTTTTTGCTGAAATTATTTTGTAAGATCTTGCAATATTTAGAGATTGTAACTTTGAAATACAACTGACAATCTCGCAAATTAATCAATTTTGAAACATAATAAATATTTTCCCTAAAACAAATAATAACAAATTCTGACTAATGAAACCATTACAATGAATTGAATGAAAAGCTACCGTAAATTTTATAAAACATTTTGTAGCTAATTTCATACAGTGAAATGTTGGTAATAATTCAAAGAACTCATATACATATGCACACATTTGACTTTTTATTTCTGCTGAAGCACACACCTACACAAAAAGAAACATACCTAATAAAAAAGATACCAAGCAAAACAAACAGTATATCATCTAAAGTCTTTAAGGTTGAACTTTGTTTACCTCATAAACATATTCCTGAAGAATTTACTCTTGAAAATATTTACCGAGCCACTCGTGGCATCGCGAGCCCCATTTTGTCTTAAATGATAATTTAAACAAACAAACTTGACTTCATTTTGAAGTCCCCTAAGGAGTTATATTGTTGTACTAGCTGGGGCCCGTCTCTTTACTCGTGTCTTGGAATTATTACGCTCCCGAAAATAAGTAGTATAAATTGCCTAATATGTATAAAGATTTTTTGAATAACATTTTCATTCATATACACCATACTTCATCTTGAATAATAATTACATAATTTGTAAAAAAGTCACCATTACATATTTATTATATTGTCGTCGTTGGCGTTGAATAATAACAATAGTATTTTTTTACATGGAAGTAATAGCATTTCCTTCTACAAATCCGATAACTTTCCACGAAGTCTCATCAAAATCAGAATGGCATATTTCCGATGGTATGGGAAACAATACGAAAAAGGTCAAATTTCCCATTTTAGATAAAAATAGTACCAATAATTTAATAGTATTTGCATACAAGCTTGAGAAACTCTGACCTGCAGCCAAGCGAGGCGTTCTGAATAGATTTAATTACGATCGATGGCGTGACTGATGAACTTCGTATACTCTACATACATGTATATAGTAGGAGAAATACATAGCTATATATACCAATCAAGTTATGTTCGAACACCATGTTCAATTGAGTTACAGGATCTGTGTTGACATTCCTGTTTGAGGGCTGAATTAATCATTGGAATAATTGGTTTCAGATTATTTTTATTGTGTTTAAGCGTTCCTGAGATAAACGCGTTCACGAACTCTTTAGCTTTATAATAGTATACCTTCATAGATGTACCAATAGAGAAAGCTATACCTTTAGAATATATTGTTTACGACTAATTTGATAAGATAGATTAGTTAGTACAATAGACTGCTTAGTAGGTATAATTTTGTATATTTATTGCCAACAATAAAAATAATGATCAATTAAGATGAACCAATAATGATATTCAAACTCACAACAAACCATTATTTTTAACCGTTAATTAGTAATTAAGACCTCATACAAAATACGTCCACCATTTTTCAACGCCTCACATAAGTAATTATAATTAAAAAGAGACCGAATAAAAACATAATTTTCACCATGAAACAGCTTCATTTAATTTTATAATTAGTCCTTTTTGCCCGTAAAAGATTAACAACATAATCATCCTTTTATCCTTCTAAGTGATCTTTTGTTTGGAAAATGTTATAATTTTTTGACCTCCAAAAATGTACAAGAAATATGAATTTGCGTCGCAGATTTTAGTGGACCCTTAGGGATACCTTTTAAAACAAGTATTGTGTCTTTTGCTAAAAAGTTTTGGGGTTAAATGCAAGAATTATTAAAATGTATGCGTTGAGGATAGTTAGTGGAAACTATGGTAATGTTAATTAATATTATATTACAATTCCTTTGTATTTCATTATCCTGTCTTGATGTTATCCATTCCATAATGAGGTATCTTTAGTTCTCTTTAATTCTCTCTCTCCATGTTAGTTGCGAGCTAACTTATTACCATTATTAACTATAGGTACATGCCTTATTAAATAAACAAAGCCAATAGGTTCCTTTGAATCACATTAAAATTATAGGAGCAAAGAAACTTTATTAGTACTCTTTCCTTGACGATATAATGGAATATTGTTACTCATGCAACCCAAGGTAAGGCTCGTTGCATTGTCAGACTTACTGGCTTCTGACTACCCGTAACGACTGCCAAAGATGTTCAATGACAGAATAATATGACTAGGATCTTGTAAATCTCTTCACGTCCTATTCTATCAGATACTTAGAACTTAATCTAGGATTGTACAGTTGTTAGCTTTACAACTACCGCTTGGAATCTCGTAACTAACTTAACTGAGTGAAGTTTATGTTCGTTGAATCAATTCGAATAAGCTATTGATTGCTTTGTCTGCCATTTTATTGAAAACTATGATATTAACTTGAGTCAAAATGAAGAGGTTTCGTGTGATATCGACTGCTTTTAATACGTCCAACAATAGCTTGTATGAAGGTAACATGAAAATAGTATAAACTGTGTGTATTGTAGAAGTTAATATTACTGAATATTTAAGTAATATGACAATATGTAAAAAGTTCACCAATTAAAAAATCGCCGTTGTTTCAGATGCAAAAATGTCAGTAGGAGGAAAGAGGGAGTCTCAAAAATGAGAAATTAAGTATCGACAGTATTTGTTCACATTTTATGAACTCTGGGAATTGATTTGAATTTATGTACATAACTTTTAAAACAAACAGTAATACGTAAAATAAGTAAATTAGAACCGGCAAGAGGTTAGTTAGGTTGCTTGAGCCGATGTAACAAGTTTTTTTTCTTTAATAAGGCTGCAGTATCTCGTACATACCACCTTTATGCACTATACACTTCACAATAAACAATTCAGTACAAAATAAACCTTTACACAATATGTTCGGTTAATACGAGTCTGCTTGGATCACGGAGGAAGGAAAGATAGCAGAGATGCCATAAGGAAGATAGGTCAAGCGTCTTCTTGTAGGTCAAGTAACCTACGGCAGATGTCATCAGTATCGAAAACTAACGAGGCGTTCGAGTTTCTTGTTAAATCAAAACCAATCTGCCAAAGATTGATTGAATTTATTTAATTTTGAAAATAATAGGTGGGTTCCAATGAAGGCATATAAGGGCGGAGCAAGGAATGTTCCTTGTCGAACGCCCGTGTTTTGACGTGTTACTTTTTAGGAGTTTTTGAATTATGCCATCTCCGCTAGTCATTTTGTTCTCTATGTTGTGGATACTTTACTTTATGTCTTCTCATAACAAACTCCGGTGCGGCAGTTTGCTACCTAATACGACGTTCACTCTTACATTGTAAGTTTTATTAAACAGAATATATTTTGTTCTAGCTGTTACTGCGATACAAAGTGTTTTCTGCAAGTTAACTTTAAATTGTTTGTTGCAATTTGCGAAGAATTCATGTTCAAGATTACTCTGGAAAGTACCTACTCACGGAATCTTTACCATCCATTCGTATACTACTTTATGTATTTACGTATATAACTGATAAAAGTCCTTTTAGAGTACATCCTTCACAATAGAGATTTTTTTAGTTCAAGGATTGCAGTCATCTTATTTCATTGTAAAGTATCTTTGACAAACGAACTTTGAACTTATTTCAAAATTGTACACTTGAATGAAAATCTGAGAAAACAATATTGTCCCGTATTTATGTGTATAGTATTTAGGTTATTCGGAGCGCAGAAATACGCGAAACACAATTAATTACACAAGCGAAATTCAAGAGATAAAAAACAATTTTTAAAACGAATATTTGGAATGCTCTCCAAAAGAAGCCAACACAAGAACATCTGTCATATTGTTCTGATTTCCCAACAATAAAACTAGCACAATTTTCGTAGCTACAAGCAACCATAAAAATGCAAAAGTTCAACCATTATAGTGCAATTCTATGGTTGCCAGGCACCCGGTACTAGAAGTACCAGCGTAGTGTTTCGTGGCGTATTATTTCAAAGTGGCGTATTTTTAAACGCGTTTTGTTTATGTTCTAGTATGTTGAAAATTTGTGGCGTATTGTGTTGGCAAATGTCGTTGTTTGAGATTTTTTTGTAAAACTTTGTGTGTAAGTTGTAATATGTACGTGTAGGTGTTTGATTTCTTTTTAATTGCCTTTGTTCATACTTCAGATCAATGATAGATCAGTTAAATTGAAATAAATAAACAGTTCTTACTGGGGATTTTTGCTTACATTTATTCACAGAACATGCTCAAGATTAAGGCTAATTTATCTTTTGTCTTTTTTTAAATGAGGTCCGAGTTTATTATTTGTCATTAAATCTAGATTAGATCAATTCAATCATTATCTAGTTTAAAAACTTTTTTTCCAAATACAGGATTAACTACATATATTGATTGTATATTATTATGTACAGAAAATGTTAAGAACAAACACCTTAAAACACTCACTCAAATAATTTACTAATACCTAACTCCAGACTTTTAACAACAGTCGTAACTAAACAGTTGTACTTAAAAGCTACAATTAACTTACTTTAACTATTCGTTTACTGGTGAACACCATAAAAACTGGCGATTAGCACAACAAGGCTTGTTTAACTGTCACACTAACCCAACAGTTAATTGCCGTGATTTACAAGTTAACTGTGTTCTTGACATTTTCTTTCAGGACCAATTAACTGAAAAAGTGTTGGCTAAAGACTTCTAATTAGACTTTGTAATGCATTGTTTGGTCGCGTGAAAATATGCGGTGTATTTATTATGCATTGCATAAATATGCAGTTTTCTTTTGTGAAGGAATGGCGGAAAATTGTTTTTTGACATGCATTGTGGTAGTGGGTTCAGGGTGAAAGCCTTGTTTCCAAGTTCAGTTGTTAACCTTGATTTTCAAGTATTAAAATTATAGTAGAAGAATGTTTTTATAGATCTTTCTGTCCCTTAATAACTTCCCTGTCTTATGAGCCATATCTGATACACACCAATTGTTTAAATATTGTGTCTGCGTAGACAGTGAAGTGGATACATAATGTGGTAATGATAATGTGTATAATGTAAATCAACAAATAATGAATATTTCTCGGTACATAAAGTCTATGAATTTGCTAAGTAGTCAGTAAAAAAATTTAGCCTAAAAATACCTAAGCTTCGAAATGAACCCACTTTTCAAAAGCTTACCTTAGCGAAGACTATCTTGAAAACTATGTAAATCCTGTGAAATATTTTTCAGCTGATAACTTACCTCTCGGTTTCACAAAGCCTTATTTTTAAGAGAAGGTTTCTATTTATATGGAAAACAGCAGGTTCCTCTAGTTCACTTGAATAAAATATTTCTATTTTTTTTCCTCGCATTGTGCACTCAATCTTGAAAAACCCCCATCTTTTTTTGGTTTAACTTTTTATACTTCTGGAGCTTCTGTTGATGTTATGATGGCTGAATTTTAGACCAAATGTAACTTGAAAATTTTAACCGACTAAAAAAAGGGTAAAAGTCATTTCAAATATTAATATTGTTATTTTTTGAGGTCTAGTCGCCGATCATTTGAAGACAGCCTAACTTAAGTGCTAATAAAGAAAATTCTATATGATCATAACAAAGAAACTGGCCATATTAGAAAATTCCCCATAAAAGCAGAACCTTCGTCCTCCGTCATTCACATTGGAGCATAATTCATCTGCCATGGTCTGTTACAATTTATGGGGGACGCCACTAAAGACCACTGTCCCATAAACCTTACATCTATGGGTTTTGCTCAAAATATTATGAAATACGTCCTTTCTTTATATTTTGGGCTAAGATGGTATCGTATATTTTTTCAAAATTAAATACGGATATTTGTTTCTGAAAAGTAACCTACAGAATAACATTCCAGATTTCCGAATGAAATGAATTTTTGGGAGCAAAACAACTCAAAAAAGTTTGAACATAAAAACCACTTAAAAATTGATTAAAAACACTAGAAAAAGAGCTTTTACATTATGTAGAACTAAAAAAATAAGTTCATCTTCCGGTTCCATCATCAGATCAGTTCGACCGTACCATATTATTGTCTTGTGATCAGAACTACATACAGCTGCCAATTTTAATTACGCTACGATCCTTTGAAGATGGTTAAAGTCACCTTAGATTCCATCACATAGTTACAACAGGTCGACCTAATAAAAGCGTTGAAAAAAAATCAACTTTAAAATTAAATACATATAATGATATTTTCACACGTAAATAAAGAAAGTCATGACAAGGTGACTAAACAAATGCTAGTAAACTTGACTGCAAACCCCACCTGACCTTCCTCAGCTATGCAAAACACTTTCATGTTTATGCCTCTAGGAAACGCCTCGGAATACCGCCATGAAGCTAAGTGCGGGTTTCTGAATAAAGCTAATTTATTCCATAAATATTTGTAGGAGGTTATGTGAAGGTATGGTGAAGTAAAAATGTTTTTACGTAAAAAGACAGGCAAATTGTTAAAATAAGAAAAACTTTCATTTGGTTTGAATTTGGCAGATCAAATTATTATTATCATGCCATACCATGCCTGCCATAAAACCAGATTTTATGAAATTTATTCAGCCGTGTAGGAGTAGTACATTTATGTTTGCTCAAATGCTTGTGCACTATAATATGTCCTGCGCAGCTGACTGATCTCCTTAAATGAGTACAGACGCCGCGCCGTACGATCAGCTTGGACGCCATTAATTTATTAATTGTTAAACTTACATTCCTAATGAAGACAAATCTTTACTTTGTGTCAAAAAAAATATCGAAACGGTATTTTCTTACTTTAAAACCTGACCTTTAGCTCCAGACCAGACACAAAATAATGGGTGATCAAACATCTTTATTGACTTAAAAAGATAAAAGACAAATGATTTCTGCCTTCTGACATGCAAGAGTAAACTACAGTTTAATTTCTCCCGGGATTGAACCGCTGACGTCTCATGACGGTTAACTTTTAACGAGACGGTTATTAATTATGTAGGTTCAGTTTACAAGGTTCTGGTTACGGTTCTATGTAAATAACCTTTTATGTTTTTACTTGAAAGCTTTTTGGAGATAGTTATTTGTTCGGAGAGAAATTGGAAGGTGCTTTTAACTGAAGTTAACAAAAGAAAGGAACACTGTACTACGTTAATGGATGAGTCTAATTCAATGCGGTTTTTTATTGGAATTATTATGTAAGTAATGTTATTGTAGTAACAGCTACTGTCCACATAAAATAGTTAATTAAATAGATGAAGCTGAGTAATACTAAATACCAATTTGATGCAATGCGATAAAAACATTTTGTAAGTAAATAAAACTCAAATAAATCAAAGCTCAAGGAAATCTGAGCAAATTGTTCTTTTGAAGTTTCCGAAACTATTTGTCTATCTTGAAAAGTGCACAAACTGAAAT
Source organism: Helicoverpa zea x Helicoverpa armigera (assembly GCA_033682625.1). Taxonomy (NCBI): domain Eukaryota; kingdom Metazoa; phylum Arthropoda; class Insecta; order Lepidoptera; family Noctuidae; genus Helicoverpa; species Helicoverpa zea x Helicoverpa armigera. The sequence goes on along the minus strand of JAWIIS010000043.1, from coordinate 10,855,318 downwards.
TATGAGTATACTAAGTACTTAAGGTTTTCTGTGTGTATTAAGCTAGGCAGCCAACAAACAAAAAATATTGCGAAAACCATAGGCAATACATGGCTCTTGGTAGTTCCTCGCCTTAACATTTTCAGGCCCTTTCAAACTTGCACTTGTCTATGCGTACCTACCTAACAACCCAACTTAACCCTGAACTAGTAAAAATCTTACATCTTCTATTTCTGTCTACATAACTGCAAATATACTCAACAGAACTGTAAACTCTAGGCACGACGCTCATACGCACCTAAGTATTTCTATGAAAACAACTGATCACCTAATACTACCCACCACATCAAATCTAATACTTACTGTTTTGATAAAAAGTTTATGTCTTAGAATATAAGTAATAGACAGTAATTTAGCAATAAGTAGAGTATAAGCCCTCACATTTTGCAACGCCTGCAAAAGGCCGTTAAGCTGAACCTAAAGCTGTATCTAAGAACTGTACAAACTTAACATGCAAATAAATATTTTGAGTTATTTTGAGTTTGAGTTTTTCCACACCCCAACGAGCTGAAAAGCTAAAAAACTGCCATAACGAGTGAAGTCAGCAAACCAGCTACAGTTTAAGTAATAATTTACGAGTTTTCCACTCACAAAACAATGGGGTTTTCAACTAGTATTAGCGTGAGCTCGCCACATTCATTACGGATAATAATATGGCCGCGACAAGGACGAACCTACCCTGTGCCACGCTATGTTGTAACTTAATTTAATTATTGCTGTTATGTGATTTTGTAATAGCTATTTTTTTCTAAGCTACATAATAGTAAAGCCGAAGAGTTTGTATGGCCGCTACGCTGGAACAGCTAGAACGAATTGAAAAAAAAAACACATTTTAGATAGTTTTGTATCGTTTTTGTATTTTTGTTAAATCCTAATATAAATAGGATACTTTTTTCCCGATACGTGAAGTAGATGGGTGTAAAATGTATGTTTTATTTGAGATGAAAATGCAGTCCTTTGTAGTTTAAAAATCTTTTTTATAATTTGAGCAAATATAAACAGAAACATAACGCCAAGTTTTATGATTATAACGACATGGAAAATGAAAGTAAAGTACGTATTCTTTGTGACCAGCTAAGGTCATATTTTGTCACGTTTTAAAGAAAAAAATCACCTTTCTCTAATATACTTAAATAAAAAAAAATGGTACTACAACGAATAAATAAAATTAAGACAGTGTAACATGCCCGCATTTTTATTCAATTCTCCAAACTCATAAAGGATCATAAACATGGTATTATTTTCATTAAACAAACGTTTTTCGACAGATATTATCTTTCACACACATTACACTGGCGTGCCTCGAAAACGACCCAGTATTTACTGTGGTTAAATAAAGTCACATCGTGTAACGAAAAAATAATAAAAAGAGATATTAAAGTTAAGTTATTGCAGTTCATTTAGTAAATTTTCACAATGGATTCTAATATTTTGGTCAGCTTGGCAGCTCTATTCTCTATTTTTCAAAATTCAATAATTAAAAGAGTTTTCAGAAACAATTAAACCGACCTCAATAATATTCCTAAAAAACCTTCTCGTAACTTAATCCTTGCTACGCTGAAAACCGCATCAAAATCTGTTCAATCAAACGTGAGATAATCCCCACATACATACAGGTCAAAGTTACGTGTCTTTTTTCAACTTTGTATAATCCAACAAATACTTCAACATTCGCTAAATATTTCCTTAGAATAGCAGCAGAAAGCCCTTCTATAATTCAAGGCTAATATAGATTTATGTCCGTGCACGACGCTACAATGTCGGACAAAGAAAATGACCTCAATCTCTAAGGATACTACACTTTCGCATTACTAAATCTCTTGTATTGGTGCATGCTTTCCATTCATAGTTTTACTAATATTATAAAGCTGGTGAGTTTGTCTGTTTTATTACTAATCTTAGATTTTACTGCTCTAAGTAAAAAAATCTTTCAATGTTAGAGAGTCCATTTTTTGTGCACTTAAGTGAATAAAAATATTCCCACGGAAAGCGAGTGAAACCGCTGGTGGAAGCTTATCTATTTGTACTAATTTATAAAAGATAAATCATTTTTGTTGTACCCTTAAGCCTCTGAAACCACTCAATCAATTTGAAAAATTCTTTCACTGCTGGAAAGCTAAACTCTTCCCGAGTAACATAGGCTACATTTTATCCCAGTATAGGCAGTAGTTTCTACAGGACGCGGGTAAAACCGCCGGCAGAAGCTAGTATATAATATAAAATCCTTGAATGCACTCCCGAGGATATAAAGTAGGTTATTCTAAGCTCTGAACAGATAAAACTGTTACGTAGTAAATCAAAGTGTTGGTATTTTTGTACTGTTTTAAAAGGTAGCAAGTTTTGAGAACAAAATGTATGGCCCAAGTTCGTAAGGAGAAATGTTATATTTCTTTCTTGATGTTTGAAAATTTTTGAAGGTTTGTGTTTTGAAGTGGTGATTTGTAACCCATTTTGAGTATTTAATCCATACTGCTATACCAGTATGCATAAATATATAAATTACTCCGAGATAAGGGTGAAACCGCGAGAAAACAGCTATTAGGGTGAGCAATAGATAAAAGTAGCCTCTATACTTTCGTAATACATGAAGACATCAGTAAAAAATGCATTTATGTTTTTAGAGTTCTATCTTTGAATTCATAGTTCACATTAAAATTAATTTTAACTTATAACTACATAGGTACCTTTAATTTCATAAAATAAAAGTAAAAATACGGCTAACCTTTTGACATTTCGCAGCAGGCCTCTAAATCATAGATACTCAAGTTTGCGATAAGGTTCCAAAATTTTGAGACTAGGGCGCAATAATTAAATCAAAAGACATCTATCACCATGAATATATTTATGAAATTAAGAAACTTCTGAAGTATGCAAATTTTATTGTAATTAAGGGCTCCGTAAAAGTACCGGAGTTTTTCCCGACCTAATGAAACTAAGTAAAGTCATTCCTTTATTTAAATCAGGCGATAAGAAGGATGTAAATGATTTTAGACCCATATCCATCTTACCCGCTTTTAGTAAAATATTCGAAAAATTAGTACTCAAGCAGTTACAAAGATATTTCAATGTTAATAGCCTCCTTCATAGTGAACAATATGGCTTCACAAAAGGTCGTTCGACAACAGATGCTGGTGTAGCTCTTTTAAAACACATTTTTAATGCGTGGGAAAACTCTCAGAATGCCATTGGAGTATTCTGTGATCTCTCCAAAGCATTCGATTGTGTGCACCACGATACGCTTCTACGTAAATTACGTTATTACGGAGTCCAAAATGAAGCTCTTAGCGTAATAGAATCCTATTTAAATAACAGAGTGCAATGCGTAGATGTCAATGGCGTCAAATCATCAGGTTTATCAGTCCAATTAGGTGTGCCACAGGGCTCAATATTAGGTCCGTTCTTATTCCTGGTATATATTAATGATCTACCATACCATCTGAAGAATATCTGTGACGTTGTACTGTTTGCAGATGACACTTCACTTATTTTTAAAGTCGACAGAAATAGGGATCAATTTGACGACGTAAACAGTGCACTTTCGTTGGTTACACACTGGTTTAGTACTAATAACTTGGTCTTAAATGCGAAGAAAACAAAATGCCTTAAATTTACTCTACCGAACGTGAAAAACCTAGGCCCGAATATTATATTAAGTAACGAGGTTCTAGAAACTGTCAAATCCACAGTATTTCTTGGTATATCAGTCGATAGCAGACTTCAGTGGGGCTCGCATATAGCTAGCCTCGCGGGAAGGCTTAGCTCAGCTGCGTACGCCGTCAGAAAAGTAAGACAATTCACTGACGTAGACACAGCTCGAGTAGTCTATTTTAGCTACTTTCACAGCGTTATGTCCTACGGTATTCTTCTGTGGGGCAAAGCTGCTGATATTCAAAACATATTTGTATTACAAAAACGAGCTGTTCGTGCGATATACCGGTTAGGTAGTAGACATTCGCTAAGAGAGCTTTTTAAAGAAATAGGCATTCTTACTGTGGCATCACAATTTATCTTTGCCAATATACTCTACATTAGGCAAAATATTCATTTGTACACCAAAAAAAGCGATGTTCACAGTATTAACACTAGAAACAAGCATAAACTGTGTGTACCCACTCACAGACTTCATAAGGTTCATGGATCATTTTTGGGGCTCGGTATCAGCTTTTACAATAAACTACCTCTAACTTTACTACAATTACCGTTTAATGCATTTAAATTACAAGTAAAGTCAATTCTTTCAAAGAAGGCTTATTATAGCATTAATGATTATTTAAATGATAGGAATAGTTGGTCGCTAAGTTGAACGCAAGGCAGCTCATTCTTGTTATGACTATAACTAAATTATTAACTTATTATATTTTTTTTTTACATTTTTTGACATTACTTCTGACATTAATTCTGATTTTTAATTTTGCTTAGCATTGTTTCTTTATGGCTTGCTAGTACTGCAGTACTTCTTACATATTCTACTTTTCTTGAATAGCTGCAAGCACGTCATGCTCCCTTAGACGGTATGGCCAGCGGTAGCGTTGGGGGTCGGGTTGTCCCCTTCCCTCAAAAATGTGCGAAGGGGGCGATGGCTGATCCTCGCGTTATACTCGTGAACGGGTGCTGCTGGCGGTACCAGGTCGTGTTGGTGGCTATTGACACTATTCATAATAGTATGATTTTCTATTAGCTTTTTTTGGAGAAAATAATAATACTGTAGTCCTGGCAGGTACACCTTGTTTGTGTTGCTACAACATAATTATCTGCGCATGTGGGTGGGCACGCCGATTTTATGCTTATATTAAAAATACATTTCTATTTTATTAACAGGAGGCTTTACATACACTTAATAGACTATAAGTAATGCTTGAGTACCTACTTAGTCTTTATGGGTGTAAATCTGTGTGCTAGCCTACTTGTGTTAAGTTTGTATTTTTTTTTTCTTTCCTAATTTTATATAATGGTTATCATGTGATAATGATATTTTTTATTTGACTTGTTTTGTATACATTCTGGTTCTTCAAACCTTACAGACAGACATGTGTTGCTGGGGAGTTTGTTGCGCCACTTCTTCTTCCCAGCAAAAACACATAGGAAGTGGTGAAGGGCGGGCGTTTTGGGGGCTGTCTTTTGTTTTTGACGTTCGAAAAGTGCTGATTTATCAGCCTAATTTGAATAAACGATTTTGAGTTTGAGTTTGAGTTTGAGTTATGAATGTGGGTCACAGATGTAAAGACACATCTAGATAGTGCACGGTAGGGTTCACAGTATGAAGAAAATATCATGACGTCTGTAATATCCTATATTCCTTTTTTATTATCGTCCCATCGGGCTATGAGAGTGAAGGAATAGTGAGTGCACCTGTGTCTGCGCAAATGCTTGTGCATGATAATATGTCCAGCGCAGTTGACTAATCTCCTTACATGAGTACAGCCGCCGTAGCCGATAATCGGCTAGGAGGGACATTCCTCATTTGTATATTATTTCATTGGTATTCACTGACAAACACTTAAAATTAACATTAGGCATATAACAAATATTATTGCAGAAAGTATTATGGCAGTAAAGACCAAGTGGCGACGCTTCTTGGAGATGCATTCAATAGATGACAGTAGGAGCAGACTGTAGACTAAACAGTCAGCCAATAGTTGAGAATGTTTTTTTTCGTAAAATCTTGTTTTGTCAAAGTTTTCAGTCGGTCTGATTCCGGCTACATATCTGATCTTTGTAATGTGCCTACTACCTTTATCTTCATACTGATTTATGAGACTATCGGAAGACTTAAAGTCTTTAGAGTGCATATTCAAGGACCAAATTTTATATCATGACTTTTAATGCGATAATAAAAATCGAAGAATAGCGAAGTATTTGTTGTTTAGTTAGAAATCAGCTTTTAAAATTTAACTGCCGTATCCAACTTCTTTATATCTTTGACCAGACTTTTGAGGTCGCTACTGAATATTTTTCAAGTTACTTTTTTTGGGGATTTTTTAACTTGAATCGCAAAGATTGTTCCAAGTTTTTAATGTCTGTTAAAATATTAATTACTCAGGTAATGAGGAACTTTGTAAGCTTGTCCTGAATGTTTTATAATTTTGTGGTTTACAAAAGATTTTTGTTTCTTTTTTGTTTGGTTTTGCGGTCTAGTAAAAGGTATTGTTTGGTGTACTTTTGAAGTATGAATTTTTAATTGTGCTCAATCTTGGTGTGAGCTTTTATGTTTATGATTTTGTATGTTTTGCAATACTTAAACTACGACATCAATTAATAAATAGGTATGAATGAATCGTGCTCATGTAAAATGATCATGAATTAGGCATACTTTCAAGTCTTATCTGGATTTTGTATGGTTGTCTGCTAAAATATTAAGACAACAATAAAAAATAAACTATCCTTTATGTTCCGTACTTTAAAAAAAAAACAAAAACGCTGCTACAACTGATGGAAAATGTAGTAGTTACTAAACGAATACATACACTTGGTAATGCCTACTCCATATCACAAACGACATAAATAATTAAGATAACGAACTATTCCATAAAAAATCTCACGATCCCATAAAAACTAACCTTAGCCAAAATAACAAAACGCTCGTACATTTTAACCTAAATTAGTGTTTTGTTTATTTTAACGTTTGCACGCGAGAAGATAATTAATTCGCTGCTGAGGTTTCGTGTTCCCGATCTACTGGTCCTGTGACCTTGACCTTGGGTTAATAACTTAGTTTTATACCATAAGTACCAGTATTATTAGTTTTTGTATGTGGATTCACTGTGGGAATGTTCTGAATTTTAACTTGCGGAAAAAAATTGTTATGGAAGCACACCAGCTTATATATAGCTATGTGTTTAATCATCCCATCATATTTGATAATATCAAAAAATAGATCAATGCTTTAAGACATGCTGAGCCTTTTTCCAACTATGTGTGTTGGGTTGGTGTCGGTTTCCATGGACGGAGCGAGTATTGGTAAGTATTTTACATGAAGCGACCGCCTGATCTCCTCAACCCTTGGACAACTCGACTTTTTTGAGAGTTTCTGGCTCAAAGCTCAAAAGCCCAAAAGCTCAAAGATGTTTGACAGCTGAGATCTACTAATTCAACGTGCCTTACTGCGCTAACTTACTTAACCTCTTCTCTGCTCATTATAAAATTATCAGTCATCTAAGACACTTCCTTCTCAGCAAAACAACATAAAGTACCGAAAAACAAGGGCAAGAAAGTTCTACTGAAAGACATCAATCAATAACTTCAGTAACTTGGATAACTAAATAACTTGTTACTTCTTCGACAGATCTAACTATATTCGATATGAATCAATTTCGATGAAGGCCAATTGGAATGTCACTCCCTCTTTATTTTCTTGAAAAATGCCCTAAGAATTTTGTCCCGTATCCTTTCAATCACATCGTCTTATCATACTAATATTATAAATGTAAAAGCTTGGATGTTTGTGACTCTTTTACGACCAAATTACTGAACGGATATGGAGGAAACTTGGCAGTTATAAAAATGTATTAGTTTTAGCAGCAGCGTCCCGTGAGAACTATTCCGTAGGTATAGAGCCTTAGCCTTCCTAGTTTAAATGAGCTATCTAATGTTGATAGAATTTTTCAAATCGGTCCAGTAATTCCTGAGATTAGTATGTTCAACAAAAACAAGAAAACATTTCAACTCTTTAATATCAACAAACAGAGGTAAAATCACATAAAAATAAAGGTTACTTTTTATCTCAAGAAACCAAGTTAATATTTAGGTGAAATTAATGAACCAATTAATTCTCGTCACCTGTACCGAAATAATTGAAAAACCAATAACGTATTGTCAGCTAAAATATAATTATTTTGGCGTTAATTAATATTCAAAATGCGATACTAATTGAATTGTGACAGTATTTACTTTTATATACAAATGTCTGTTTGTTTTCGCACGCTTGATTACTAATTTAAATAGTAGTTGATCGATTTAAATTTATAAATCCAATAAATATTAATTAATCATTAATCTACAAACAGATATTTCTAACACCTTCATACTATTATCCTCACATTACCTTTTGACAACTTTCTTGTTAACTTGCTTGACTTTTCACGAAAACCTGTAAAAACCTTGAGACTATTTGAAATTAAATAAAATGATTTGGACAATATTTTATCTACAAGAAATGAAATTACAAGTTCGCTTTTGTAGCTACAACAATATGTTTATCTTTTAATGATGAAAGGTTTGTCAAAGCTAAAAATATTTAATTTCAATAAATGCATTAACTGTGTAACATTTCATAGCATTTAGGTACTATGTAAGTGGTGTAACTGCAAAAGCTGCTAAATAAACTAAGATCCAAGTAACTCCCGTATTCGTACCGACCACTCATATAATTAGTTTCCCCAGTTGAGCAACTACTCAGACAGGACGACAATCCTTACTGCAATACTAATATAACGAAAACATTTGTTTGTTTTAGACAATTATTTCACTGTTGGGAAGCTAGACTATCCTAGCGTGGCATACGCTACTATTTTGTCCAGGTAATGCAAGAAGTTTCCCGAGGCGCGAGTGAAACCGCAGGAATTCAGAACACAATATTTTGAAAGTGACTCAATCAGTCTGTCGCGATTTTATGGTAAAACCGCTGCACCAATTTTAAGGAAATTCGATAGACACATAGTCTAGAGCCAGATTAAAGGTATATGCTTCTTTTTAACTGGGTGCAAGTAGTTCCCTCTGGACGCGGGTAAAACCGACGGGAACGGCTAGTTTAGGTACTATAGTTGCTCCAGCTTCAATTCAGGAAATTGGTTTAGCAAGTTTTTATTAAGTTTCAGCGAAAGTAACAATACGAAGTTCAAAGTATTTTGTGTACGTGACTTTAAGATGCAGTATAAAGTTTGTAATGTACGTATTTTACTACTACGAGTTTAAGTGAAAAGTAAAAAAAAGCATTGTTCATTTTGAGAGCCTGTTAAAATACTGACATTAATATACTCTATTTGGGTTTAATATTTCTTAACACTACCGCTGAGCAATATGTGGCAGATTCGATTTTCAGATTAAAATTTATTGTAATTTCTAACCAACAAAACTAAATCTAAAATAAAAAAATAAATCGTATACGTTTTCAAAAAACATTCAAATTTCACTTAGAAAACAAAACTATTTTTTTTAGTTCACCCTAAAATCTTTTCCTAAAAAATTAAAAAAATTAATTAACTTATTTCCAAAAAATCATACCTACCCCTTTACACCACATCCCATCTTTCACTCCAAAAAAAAAAACACATAACTACAGTACGCCCAACTTATATCAGTGCGCGTGTGCACTCCAGGGTTACAACACAGCCTTCAGTCGGTTTCAGGCACCGGGAGGTTTCGCGCGCCGCCCTAGCCGCCCGCCCAAAAAGTTCGTGCTCAAAACTGTTGCAAGTTTGAAGTGATTCTAAAAGTGCTGGTTTGAAAAGTGTTTCGTTTTTTTTTTTGGGTGTCTGTGTAGGTATTTATTGCTGTTTTTTTTTTGTGGGAGGTATGTATGTTTTTTGGTATTTTTATTTTAAGAAAAATAATTTAGTTAGGTACTTTAGATAGTTCGATATTTTGGAGAATTCAAATGTCGTCCTGTTTATGTTTTATTATTTGAATATTTACTGATGATAAATATGCAGACTTATTGTTTTATTTCGTCATACGTTGATGAAAATATCTTTTCATCCCACCATCTCGGAAAGAGTAGTTTTACCCTTTGATATCTGAGCGCAAAAGTCGTTTTTATCCTCTAGAGCGGCAAAGTGATTTGAATTTAGAACATCGTGTGCAATACTCCATTTGTGACAATCTTGATAAGACTTTTCAAACAAATACATATTAAACAAATAAAATACTGCTTAAAATAATTATTCAATTCATTAAGTAATTTTTATTATTGTTTTTATATAGATATTTAACCTCGTTTCATTTTTAAACTGAGTTTTCAAATAAATGAACTTTAATAGGTACTCATTTTTAATTTGACATTCATATGTGCGCGCCATTTTGTTTTTTTGCATTTAGTAATTTCCTCGATGAGGTGGGATGAAAAGTTACGTGTTGCACTCGAGTGCAAAGATTTATCACCTTGTGCTCTTTTGATTCACTCGCTATCGCTCAGGATTCTAATTATTGAAACACTCGCTACGCTCGTGTTTCAATTTTAGAATCCTTAGCTGCAACTTTGCACTCTTGTATAACAAATAACTATTATAGAAGTGTTTTATTTTTTCATTCTCCACACTTGAAGGTGGATTCTTAAATTTAATGTTGGAATTTCAGTAACATTAGAAAATTTAATGATTGGATCTTCTCATTAATCTAAAATCACTGCAAGTTCACTCCTCTTTCGGCATAATTATAATTGAACTGCACTATATATAGCAAACATTAATCAATGTATTTTTATGAACTTTACTTTTTTCGTTAGTTCAAGGATTTTAATTTTACTGAGAGCTTTTTCAATCAGCGGTTCAGTTTGTATTAAAGTAGTAACTTAATTAAAATATCGGTGAACTGGCATTTGAAATGTTGACCGAGCTATTGTAATTAATCGAGGGAAATAAGCTTAGGTTTTAATTTAATTACTTCATAATCCATTTATAGAGAGGGAGGTATATAATTTTGTCTTCAGTATTTGGATAAAAATACTGTTTAAGTACTCAGTTAAAGAATAAATAAAATTAGACATTAACTAAGGGATGGTGAAAATGCTGGCTGCATTGCCACGCTCACGTTGGCAAATTCTTTGGTCGAAGTGTTGGCCAGCCCTTTGGTCACGAATGGACTCCATTTTCCATTATTTCGTAAAAGAACCTTTAACCAAAAACAATAGCAGGAAATTCATAAAATAACATGTTTCACATTTCATACGTTTTCTGTTGTAAATGTTAAAACGTGGCCCAACTTTATACATTGAAACATGTCAAACATTTGTTGCAACTCAACGTCACCTTTTCAACTATTTCATATCCGTCATTGTTAAGCATTTTAGACCACGGATTTTGAACTCTATACATTTGTGATAGGACTCATTTTCTTTTGTGTATGGACACTGAAGTTTTACGTGAAATTATAGTTTTTTCATGACGATGTTTGTCTTATATGAAATCTCAGAAGCATATAATTAAAATTGCATTGAATCAATCTACCTTGATCTGTCAAATTTCTTCAATGGATTTTGAACCTTATCACAATAGTGAAAGGTTAATGTTCGATTGGTAAAATTTCTCAGATTAGGGTAGGTTGACTTGCTGTACTTATTATTACGGATTTTCTTCAGTTTGGGAACAACGGTTATCACATATTTTTCTCGTGTTTTTTTCCTGTTTTCTCCTGCCGTTATTATCGTAGTGCTAATAGGTTTATTTTCTTTGGCAACAACAGTTTATGTGACATAGTGGGAGTGCATTGACCTCTTTTAACTGAAAATTATTAGGCCAATGGGGTGCGTTTAATATGATCTGTGTTATTAAAACTCGTCACTGCTCTGTTTAATTGATAATATTTTAGACACTGATTTTGTCATGTTCCTAGACAGATTTTGTCGTATAATCGAATGAAACTTTAAATATTCTAGTAGTGTTATTAAAAAAATCCTATGCGAGCAAAGATTAGTTGTAACTTCTAAACCACCATACGGTATCATACGCATTTTTGTATCCGAATTTTGAATTGTGTGATTGTGAAAATGAAATTAAAAAAAAAACTTATAGCACTACAAACTCCAACTAATCTTCAACACAATATTCTACAGCACAGGTCAAGCTATACTTATCCCCAAGTTCTGAAAATATCGGGTAATCTCGGGTAACTTCAGAAATATCATACACAATATACAACGAGGTATTATTTCCATTGTTACCCAAAACCAGGTGTATATGTCCTGTCCATTCACCTAAAATTACGACCCCCAGGGGACCTGACCTCATCAAACGAAAATAATACGGTCTAATAAAGTCAATACCTATAATAAAGGCAATACCTATTTGACCAGCATAAAATACATAGGTATCGAATTTTCGGATTGGTGATAAACGTAAATTTTAACCTTTTTGGGGACAAAACGTGACCTAAATAAAGATTTAAATGGATAATTTTTTATGCAATTTTCAATCTCAAATTCGTGTTTTTTTAGTTTAGAAAATTGATTAAGTTATCTAACATTGCGTGATACTTTTAACTAAAGTTTATTTTTATTCAAAGCTTGCAATATAGTTACGAGTTAAATTATTTTAATCTTATCGAAATCGTAGTTTATTTTATTACTAAAATAACCTTCGGGAAAGGTTAAAAGTAATATCACTATAATCTAAGGTTGAATGTAATTCCCATGAAAATAACGTTGTCTTTGTTACGGTTAAATATTTTTCATTTTTACAAATCGGCATTTACATGAAAATAACACAGAATTGAAAAGTTTTTTCTCTCGATAAATAAAAAGTTTCATTTGTACATGTTAGAAAAGCCTTTCACCTCTCCATATTTCTGTACCAATCCAAGCATCATTTACAGTACTTAATGACATATCCTTAGAGTAGTTTATTACATACGGAATCGAAATATTTATGCTAAAAGCTTATTTTTGTGACCGTTCACCTTGAATGGGATCTCACGAATGTATTTATAACTCTGTAACTTATTAACTTTTAATCTCGGGAACAACCTTTAACTGCCATTAGCTGGGCTGTCATTACCATAGCAAATGATCTTCATAATTAATAATAGCGTAGTGATTTTCCATATAGATCAACTAACTATCCACCGATTGCCCCAAACTCCATTTTGCAGCCAAAAATACAGGAATTTTCCCATCTACCGTCCTTTCAAAAAAAAATTGTATCGTGGACCATCCCCCCTATATGAAGCATGGTATTGTTCTGAACGTGATTGATGTTCACCATATTGGTTACTGTCGGTTATGAAAAATTATACCCAAGTGGTTATTGATTATGCTAGGATATGTCCAAAAGTAATGGTATGGAGAATATGGGGTTATGGCTGTCTGCGCTATGGTGTGGGGAAATTAATAGGTTGTAAGCAAAGTATTGAAAAAATGCCAGCCAATTGTGTATGTATGGGAATCGCGCATGAAAAACATCGCGTTTGTTCTATGAGAGCCCCATAAAATATGACTTTGATTTTAGATTTCAATTATTTTTTATAATGGAAACGGACAGTTCAAATTTTCAGGGTATCACGGTTCATGAGATTACAGCGTGATGACAGTTGGGCAGAGGAGTCTTAATAATAGGATCCCGTTTTACCCTTTGGTTACAGAATACCTACGAAAATCAAAGTTCAATAACCCTTTTGTTCCTAAGACTATCGTAATGTCACTAGTAGCGAACTTAAGACCGGCAAACTTATTTGACGAGCATTAATTCTGATATACTCTCACAACATAAATGTCAATGGCACATAATAATAATACCTACAAGTTCAAGTAACTAAGTATAGTTAGCAAACTTTAATATAACAGCTTAGAATTCGACACAAGTTTTCATGCATAGAAACACAGAGCATTATTACCGCCTCAAGCAATAGTACAATGTCGTATTTCCTAATTGTCAACTATAAATAACTAAGACAACCGTATATTGTGGTAACTTGTCAGAACTTAGACAAATAACTTGTGTGTAGTTATTATGTTCAAGTTATAGCGAATCAATCCTAACTTAGGAAGAATGGGTTTGAAAATAACGCTTTTGCTACTTATAGTTTGGCAAATTCGTTATTGACACTTATATGGTCTGTGCGGGTGTGCGGGGGACGTAAGTGTAATTTAGCAAACGACCTTTCACTCCTTAGAGCAAAACAATCATAAGTGAAATGAAAATGAAAAATGAAATTATTATTCTTATTTTTTAAAACTGTCGTTGTTTATTTATGTTTCCTCTTTTACTATAACGTAGTTTTATTCATTTCTATATTATAACTGACTGAAGTAAATAGCAGAAACTTACCACATATTTTTTCCACCTCTGTCATAAAACTACAAAAAAAAACAATCATTTAAACACAAATTAATATTTATGTGACACCATTAATACCACGATACAAGAAAAAAACGTAACCGACAAATATCGATATAAAAGATATCATTTCTACGAATCTCACATATTTCGACACAAGTCCATATATTTTCACTGACATCCCAAGTTGGTTATGTTCAAAGGGTGTCGGATGCAAACATGCGTCACTGTACGAGTGCGGTGTGAACGTACGTCAGAAGCAAACGTTATGCGTTTGCAAACGGTACAGGAAAATCATGGTTTAGTTAGTGTATTAAAACTGGATATTTACTGTAATATTGGCTGTGTTCGGAGTAGTATCAAACAACTACCTAAACTATGATTGATAAGTCATGCATAAAAAGAGAAAACTTTTTTTTGTTGTTTGCTTGTACCCCAGATGCTCCGAAACTACAGAACCGATTTTTAAAAATCCTTACCTGGTTTAAAGCTACAATAACTTCTTTCCAAATAACAGAGGCTATATTGTATTCCGATACAAGCAGTAATTCCCACGGGACGCGGGTAAAACCGCAGGAAATGGCTATTCTGGTATATTTTGACATTAGTCCATATATTTTCTGTGACATCCCAAGTTGGTTATGTTCAAAGGGTGTCGGATGCAAACATCCGTCACTGTAGTGCGGTGTGAACGTTCGTCAGCAGCAAACGTTATGCGTTTGCAAACGGTCAAGGAAAATCATGGTTTAGTTAGTATTTAAACATATACTGAAATTGGGTGTTTACTGGCTTTTAGGGTAGTATCAAACAGTTAGCTAAACTGTGCTTGAGATGTAGGAATATTCTAAGCATTAAATGCTGTCATATATTTTCATAAGGTTATAGTAAGTTCAACTCAGTCGTGCGCGCGGCCTTATGTGTGGGTAACCCTTGTACATATACAGTGACTTTGTGTGCGTGACAAGAGGTACAGTCGGGTACAATACAGTTATTTAGGGGTTATATGGGAGTGTGTGGTGTTTAAAGAAAAACAGTTATTACGTAATTTAATGTTTATTTATTTATAATGATTATGAATCGCTACTTGAAAAATCAAATGATGAATTTTCGGATTCGCTACTCTCCAAGATGAATTATAAATTCTGACTCCATGTCAAAATGTCTATAGTATTCTTCTTTTTTCTTTTGTACATGTCGACAAGTATTACCCCACATTCCTTCATCAATTTGACTTGAACGTTCATTTATGAGTTTCATTATTTCCGTCTTATTTTGGTCGACATTATGCGAAGCAATTTAATTTATTTTAATTCCCCACACATTTTGTTTACATTATTATACTAGATTATACCTCTTTTTACATTCTTAGTCCACACTTTTATTTATTGTCCGCGTACCCCCAGCCTGAAAATATGTAAAGAGTATTTAATTCATCTTAGATATTTCACCTTATTTATTTCTTAGATACTGTCAATGTCAATTTGAAAAGACGTATGAGAAAATAATGAAAAACCATATTTAATAATAAAAAGCTTTGAGTCGTGAATAACTAGTATTTTCGTAAACGACTGTACCCATAACAAAAAGTGATAAGAACACGTCATGCTCGGACGACGTCACTGTCACACAAATGAAAGTAGTATATTTACAAGCCGACGCACACATAGGGCCGCGCGCAAATCTGAGTTGAACTATCTATACGAGATTCATCATCATCATCATCATCATCAGCCTATCGCAGTCCACTGAGATCGATTTTCGGCTGCTCGCATCCAGCTCCTGCCAGCCGTCTTGCGCAAGTCATCACGAGATTACTTAAACTCTAAATAAAACCCTCAAGGCAGGTTTATTAGCCAGTATACTTGTTTTTCTTTTTGGTCAGATTTTATCAAAAGCTTCCCTAAAGTCTAGACACATAAGCTACCTGAGTAAACTTATAACTGAATTTTTAACTTCATTACAACTAGCAACTTGACCATTTTATTTCTCTCCACTAATGGGTGCATTTCGAAAAAATGTCGTTAAACTTTTACGAGGTGACTTTCAGACTTAAAACTAAGAGTCCAATCTCAAGTCTCGGGTTAAGTAGTCGTAAAGAGGTAAACTCACGGGTCATTGACCCCTAATAAAACTATTATCGTACATTGGCAGCCAAACGCTTTTAAAACTTCTAAGTGTTTTGTTAGCAAATTACTCGGTAGATCAACACAACATTGTTAATTTAAAAGTTAATTATATGAAGGAGTTTAAATATTTTATGTTTGCTTTTAGTAAAAATAGTTTGTTTTTTGTTTAACTTTGAAGTTGTAAAGGTATAATGTGGGATTATTTTTAGAACGGATTAAGTGCTTAGTTTTCTTTTTACACGTGGATGTTTTTCGATTAAACTTTAAAACAGCTTATTAAGATATCCATACTACCTTTATTTATTTTTATTATCATTATCTGCCGAGCCTTTTCCCAGCTTTGTTGGGGTTTACTTCCAGTCTAACCAGATACAGCTGAGTACCATTTATTTACAGAGAGCTATTACTACATGTATTTTATTTTTACTAAAGGTACATATATTTATTTAACACTTTTGTACACATAAAACACAAACAATAATAAGTAATATTTAGTAAGTTTCTAGCTGCTTTCCAGTGAGGAAGCAAATGAAATGCACAAAACGTGTGAAGCAAACTGTGAGCAAACTCCTTTTAATTAAAGGGCAAAAAATAAGAAATACACATTTACAAATCCAACCCAACACAATTTCACACAAAAGTCAAAAGAAATATTAGTTAAAAAAAAAACTCCGAATTCAGTTTATTATAAATTCAATTTGCGTCCGTAGGCACAGCGTGTCGGTCCACTGTGCAATATCAAATGAGACAAGTGATTGCAGGATACGAGAGAAACTTAAGAAACGTCCTATTTGAAGTAAAAAAATACACATTTACAAAATAAAACGCAACACAACAGTCAAAAGAAATATTATAGGTAAGTACAAAAAAAACTCCGAATTCAGTTTATTATAAATTCAATTTGCGTCCGTAGGCACAGCGTGTCGGTCCACTGTGCAATATCAAATGAGACAAGTGATTGCAGGATACGAGAGAAACTTAAGAAACGTCCTATTTGAAGTAAAAAAATACACATTTACAAAATAAAACGCAACACAACAGTCAAAAGAAATATTATAGGTAAGTACAAAAAAAACTCCGGATTCAGTTTATTATAAATTCAATTCGCGTCCGTAGGCACAGCGTGTCGGTCCACTGTGCGATATCAAATTTTACGCATCAGCTGTTGATGAAAGCAGATAATAACTCTTTTAGGTACTGTTAGATTTACCTTTTTGTTATTAGCATAGCATAGAATACGGAAGTTAAAGTTTTTCTGTATTATTTCTGAACTTAGATACAAATACCTATTTATTTATTTTTACTACAGGAATATTTTATTAGTTACCTACTAGCTAGTTTGCTGTAAAGAACCTAATGAAATATACGAAGCTAGTGAAGCTTCAAGAACCTTAATTAATTAAACTTTATCACAAAATACACTTACAAAAGGCAACAAAATACAAAATCCAAAAGAAATATGAGTACGAATTCAGTTTATTATAAATTCAATTCGCGTCCGTAGGCACAGCGTGTCGGTCCACTGTGCGATATCAAATTTTACGCATCAGCTGTTGATGAAAGCAGATAAATCATCTCCGGGGAAACTCTTTGCCGTTGAATTTCTCTTTTTGTTATTGAGTGTATGGTTACCGAAGTTCTTGTGTGTTATTTGTGAGATAGCTGGAGTTTATCATAGGTTTTAGGGTACCGGAAAATTTGACGGAATAGGAACTTTGGTTGTTTTTGTACTTGCGTGTATAGTTAACATATGAATTGAAATTGATAATGTGTAAATCATCTCTAACGCTATGGGTGTAGAGCAGTGGCGAGGCTTCCTTATAAGCCGATTCCCATCTGCTTCCCTTTCGAATTTCAAGAAAGAAGCATAGGTATAAGTTATAATATAGGTATAGGTATAATTAATATAATCATTTAAACCACACAATTTAAATATGTAGGTATAACAAAACGCCTACCACCGTAAAAATTGTCTATAAATTACTTGAAACATTTTGCTCCTACTAAACAAGCCGCGGCTTCCTCCTCCATACAAAACTACGCTTGCGTGACGTCATCCACGCCGCGCCGCGCGATGTTCGCGGCATAAGGGCGAGCGGTAAGCCGGCTCACGGAGCGGGTTCCAGCCAATCAAAACTCGCGAGTGAACGAGAAAGAACGCGTCAAGAGTAGAGTAGCTATATCTGTCTACGCGCGAGTGACAGCGCTTACAGCTCTCAAATATGTAAACAAACAAATCAGACAAATTCACTCTCATTCTTCTTATTTTGTTTTAGATAATACCATTAACAATTTGTTCTTTGTACGGTAGACCGCACATCAGTGGTAACTGTCATGCACCTTAACTCAATAGTAATAAGTACGATTTTCCTATAAAACTGTTACCACTGACTTGAGGTTGACTGTACTACTTAATTGAATTTATTAGTGTGTGTATCATTTAGAAATAACATATTTCGTGTGTGTACAATATTTTATGTTAGTTTTAGTGTTTTAGTTACATTATGTCAACATAGATGGCGTTGTGCATTTTTATGCAAATCCTGAATCGCGGTGTTAAGATTCTCCGCGATTTAATGACCCTACTTGGGAATTGATAATTTTTGTGTTCACCAAGTACATAATTTTGATTAAGTAGTTGGCAGTATCATTACTCCCTACTAATCCCCGCAATCGCACTGTGACCTGGTACTCAGTAGTACAAGTACAGTGTGTCTGTCTAGTGAAAAAAATAGAGGGACCTACGTACGTTGAAATGAGTTATTTTGATACGCAGACAGTTTGCATCAGGTTTCTTTTTAGTGTACCTACTTTTAAAACTTAACTATACTCCATTCAAAATAACATTAGAAATTTAAGTAAACCTTTTTTACTGTTTGTTCAACCGATTATGACTTCTATTGCGATAGTAGTATGATTAATGGCGGCTGCAGTAAATACTTGGTATTGTAACCACTATTTTGCTTTCAATTCCGTTCTTTTGTCTACGGAATAGAAGTCAAAATCGGTTGAACAAACAGTAAAAAAGGTTTACTTAAATTTCTAATGTTATTTTGAATGGAGTATAGAACATGTTTAAACTATCAGTCTCTCAGTCAGTGCTAAAAGGTGGACAGTGGACTGAGAAATTACCTCCATTACCTCTCCCCCCCCCCCAGTTTTTTTTTGCTGCGGCTTCCCTATTTCATTAAACCACCCTTCGCCACTGGTGTAGAGGAAGGGAGTACTTAGCAATGATTAATTTCTTACCGCACAAGGTTAAGAAAAACACGAAAACTATTAAATTATTTTTAAACTTTTAAATTGGCGTTGAGTTTTTACAAGAGCGCAAATACTTACTTCTTTAATTATAACTGAATGAATACTAAAACTTTAACGCTATTCTTACTATTGCAGTCTCCTAATGCAACCCTTCTTGTGTTTAAACAATTTGTCTTATAACAAAGAACGTCTGATGTTTTGTCTGTCCGTCTGAGAACGTTCTGAAGGAAAACTTGTTTAGTGTTTTTTGTTGCAAATGCTTGTTTGTCTATGATCAATATTGTTGTTAAATATGTATTAGGAGTTAGTTTTTAATCAAAGGATGCTCTTGTTTAGAACACAATTACCGTTCTCACTAATTATTAAATTTGCATTTTAAAGTTTACCTCTTGACTCCTTGCACATTTATTCGTACAGACTGCTTCATCATTGTTTGTCTGAATGTTGACTTCACAATAGTAAAAAAATAATAAAAAAACACCTCTGTTCTATTTTTACTTAAAACTTAACAATTTACTTTTTTTATAATTTTAGAAGTGCACAGGCAAAACCGAGTGTATTACCATGTACATATACCTAGTGTATACCTGCATACCTCTATGCCAACAAGGTTACATAGGTACCTAGGTCTATACCTAAGCTAACATAAGCAAAGCATTCGTGTGTAACCGATTTGATTTGCCTGAAGTCTTGACTAGAAATTAGATCTACATAACTAGCCAACATATGCACGGTATGTGATGTTCATAATTATATTGAACCGCCTAGTTTGATACTAAGTAGATTGCTATCGGTTTTTAGTATAAATAGATATGGTTGAATATGAGTACATTGATGAAAATTAACTTATATATTAACGCTATTCAACATCATCAGCGTTTAAATTGTCCCACAGGACACAGCTATCTTCTTATACAGAGAAGGATTGAACATTCCAAACTTTAAGGTCCAGGATTCCTAAATTTTTCATCAGTCATTTTCTTAGCATACCTCGGTTACCCCGATTAAGAAAAGAAAGATTAGATTATTAAAATTAAGAAAGAAAGTTGCATTGGTTCTTGCATGACCAGTATTTAGTTGAACCTGCATACTCATACATGAGAGGCTGGTGCTTTTACCGATAGACCACCACCACTTTTTCGTTCTAAGCCCATAGAGCGCATCCGACCTTGCTCTCGCTGTGGTGGCATATTGGGCTGACAAACTGTAGTGTCCCTGAAAGACATGACATCGACACGAAAGAAGAAGAAGAAGTACTCACTAGCATTACCATCATAATCTGTCTCGCTTTTTCCCAACTATGTTCTGGTCGGCTTCCAATCTAACCGCATGCAGCTGAGTACCAGTGCTTTACAAGGAGTGACGGCCTATCTGACCTCCTCAACCCAGTTACCCGGGCAACTCAATACCCCTTGGTAAGACTAGCATTAGGGAGCCTTCAATCTATCAATCCGTCATAATTTCTCGGTTCACCATTGCAGCGGTATGTTTGTTGACTAACCGCCCGGTTAGCCGCTAACGTGTTCAGTTAACTGAACTGTTGCGGGAATGCCTACTATTTACCTCTAGTATATGCCATTATGTGATGGTCAATAGTAGGTTTGAAGCTATTGTTTGATTTGAATTGAATTTTAGATGAGGTGTTTGACGTTGATAAAATTTATTTAATGGACACCGATTGTCCGACATGACTTTATAATATACGGAAAATTGTAGGCTAAATAATTATTTGGATTTGTCTAAATTCAACATAGAACGCGTAGAATGGATGCAGGACCTTACAATTACTAGTCTTACTTTAGCTATGCAGTTTCTCAAATATACTGTTGCGAGTACTACGAAATGACGTAGCTGCTACGAGTTTGTAGCAAGTTTTCCGTAGCAGCCGAAGTTTTTTTTTCGTTGCAAGTGTTTCGTACCTTAATAAGTAAGGAGCTAAGTAGTAATGACAGACTTTCTGCCCATCAGAAAAAATATAGAATACCGTACAGTATTTTGGCAGTCGATGTCTTGGATAGTTTCTACTACTGTATTTAGGTATTTTAAAAGGGCCATATAAGAACATCAAGCTTATTTTTAAGTCGCTTAAAGAGTGTGTGATTTTTTATCACATAGATAGCAATCAATATTTCTAAATTGCAAAATACCAAAATTTCGGAGCCCCTTTTTTATCGTTCAAACACTACCTATTTTCAGTCTTATTTATTCTTATCCTAGACTAGACTACAAATAAATTCCGAGAGCAGTCTGTGCCTTCAGTAAATGTGGTCCACATCTAGCCAGTTTCCACAAAAACCGCACACGTTCTATTTCTGCTCGATTCCGGTTAAACATCCGATTAGTTCTATCCTGATTATTCTGTTTGTTATTTACATGTAACTGTGAAACTTAATGAAATAGAAATAAACATTTGTGGTGTGTTCGCTATGTGGTTTAATCATTTGGCATGATTGAGCAATAGTTGAGTGAGTTATATGTTAAGTTGGGGGTTCGATTCTGAATATCCGTTATTTATAGGTAATTATATTTTTTGCGAATATACACACAGTGTATTGTAATTTTCGATTTGAAAAAAAAAATATTCATCTGACAAATTAATTATTTTATTTTACAACATATTTTTGGCGTTGTTTATCGGTATTTTATCTCCATTCAATGATTAAAGCTTTGTCAATACTCATCAGCAGATAGAATTTTCGTTTAAACAAATAGATCGCTTTACAATAATAGTATTTCAACACTAATATCCGTGAATCCATTCAATTTGAGGTCGATACATAAACCACAGAACCACAACACGGTAGTACAACACTATCTACTGCCAGCTAATAACTAGGGATGTGTCGTTGCACTCGATATCAACCGCAAATAGTCGATAGATATGTTTATCATTTTGTATTCTAAAATTAGGCGTAAATTAGGGTAAAGGTATGTTTTCATGTTAGCTGACGACCGCACATGCCACGGCGCCATTTGCATGTGCTGCGACTGCATGAAGTCAGCCGCATTTACACTACTGGTGCCTCCGGTGCTGCGGGATTGTTAGAAATAATTACCGCGGCCCTGGTACATAAAAGGACTTCGAAAGAACATGATGGGTTTTAGTCAGTAAGAGTCTGACACCCCCTCACGCTGCTAACCCACAGCGGGAGGGGACTGTGATGATTTTTGCCATCGCTAAAAAAAGCTGCACCACTGATTTGTATGCATTTACATGAAACCGATTTTAAATCGAAGCTGCGGTAACATACGCAGTCGCCCTTTATCAATTGTTTTCATGCAGTCGCGGCACGTGCGGTCGGCAGTTGCAGTCGGCAGCTAGCATTCAAAATGTACCTTTAGTAATACCATTTAGATACGATGTATTTATTTCATTAATAATTCAGGATACAAATAATTTATAGTATTTAGATTTGAACTTGCATTTTAAAGTAGTATCTACATATTCATGTCCAAAATTATGTGGTCCCATGTCCAGGGAGTCATTTATCTTCACATAATCAGACCCGCATTTATGTAAATAAATAATTAATGTTTTTTTTATTTCAAAAATGGTCCCTAGCGGGCTACTGTGGGACTGTAATTGCAAGGAACATTAAAAGATAAAGTAAAATAAGTACCTTCATGCAAAGACAATATTTTACGTAGCTTCTTATTCAAGATTTATTTCTCGTGCAGGCAACTTAACAATTTACAACCCATATTGTACCTACGTGTTCCATGGAGAACAAAATTACTTGAGGAGATTTCGTAACGCAATATCTCCTAAGAATGTTGCGTGCCCAAATGCGGTTGTTCAGGAGACAAGGCACATTACCTACTACCTACCTGCTCTGCTCTTACACGCCTTCTTTTAGAACGCCTATTATTTTCAAAATAAAATCACCAATCAATAGACGAATCTTTGACAGATTAGTTTTAATTTGACAAGGAACCCGAACGCCTTGTTAGTTCTAGTAGTAACTGATTACGCTTACCTTACGTTGCTTGACCTACAAGAAGGCGCCTGACGTATCTTTCTTATGCCATCTCCGCTATATTTCTTTTCTCCGTTACTTCGACGGTAAAAAGGCAAAAGGGGTCAAGCGCCACATTTTGCGATTTTAACTTTTTTATTGACCCCAACTCCACTATTTTTTCTCTTTCGAATGGTCGTAGTATCATTTTCCTAGCATGAAAAAAAGTCGCTTGTACCAAAGAATTATTTGTACTGAAGTGCCAAATCGATACTTACCAAAAGTGCACAAGCGACACCAACTTTACGTTTTTGTATCGCCTTGTCATTTGGCATAATTTTAAAAACAATATTAGAAGCAAATATGTCGTTTGTATCCATTTTTCTTTTATTTGTCTAATAACTATAACGTCGCTTACACCAATAGTAAAAATTGTCAAATAAACATAAATTGGCGCTTGGCCCCTTTCTTAAATAATTTTATTTTCATTACGTTGCATTTGATCCACTCCGCACGCGCGACAGCGCCCTTGCAAATGGGTATATGTCTCGTGTAGGTACGTGAAAGCAAGTTCACGCGTGTTTGAAACGCGATCGCAGTTATTAACACAGATTAAAATTTTATATAAAACATGTCTGCACCTCCCGAAACGTGAAATTGCGAAGTGTTTTAGGCCAAAAAAGACTTGATAGTACCAAGAAGGTTAGGTATTTGATTATAATGATAGCAATAGAGGGGTCGAAGAAATTTAAGATGCCGTGATTCCCCTACTATCATCGGTAAATTCAACCTCATTTTATTTATTTTATAAAAATAAATGTAACGTTTCTTAGGATAGTTTTTAGGGTTCCGTATCCAAAGGGTAAAACGGGACCCTAACCCTTTTGCTTCTCTGTCCGACCGTCCGTCCGTCTGTCACCAGGCTTTATCTCATGAGCCGTGACAGTTAGAGAGTTGAAATTTTCACAGATGATGTATTGCTGTTGCCGCTATAACAACAAATACTGAAAACTAGAATCAAATAAATATTTTGGGGGGCTCCCATACAAAAAACGTTATTTTTTTAAGAACTGGTAATAGGTAGTAGGTACGCGTTTCATAGGTACATGTTGGATAATTTTATTACGAGAGCAACTTGAAAATGTGTTTATTGAGATATCTTAACGATATTGGTACCAATTTTTGTATAAACCATTTAATCCGTTTTTGAATCATGTCACATCATCATGTAAATCGGTTCACGCGTTTAGGAAATCATTAAAAATGTAAACAATCATAATTTTTACCAAGTTATTGTGGTTTATTTACTCAAATAATGTGATAACATGCTGTTGTATGTGTTATGGACCATGTGATTAATTCGGGCATTATCTATAATGCCCGAGCATTATGAATAATGTTTAGCTTTATCGGGCCAAGTGATTAATAACTATCTTAACTTCAATATTTATCACATTGTACGGGCATTATTATATTGCTACATGACAATTGGGCAATTTGATAATAAAGCTATATTTTATGCGGTGTGAGGGTGGCAATTGTTCTAATAAATAAATCCTGTTGCTTGCTGCATATTATATGATATTGTTTCAAATTATATGTTCTATTTTAATGGGAAATTATAAGTCTAGCTACAAAATTATTTATTGGAGAATTGACATCTAATTTACTAACTCGGCCTCGTTTTTCTTGATCTCATTGTTATTGGCTCGTTTTTTTTTTATGGTAGAATTTAATTTGGATTCAAAACATTGTATTAAAAATTGAAGTTAGTGACGAAAACGAATCGCTGTAAAACCGACTCCACATAGTCTTGTCTGCCCTACCCCTGGAGTGCAATTCAAAACCGTGTAGGCGCGGAGGGGCGAGGCGGCCTGCGAGCTGAGGCGCAGGTAGTTTTAAGGCTCGCCGCCGCGGCTGAGGCTGGCCGGCTCTGCCGGGCAGCAAGCCGAAGCTGCGGTGGTGAGCGTGAAAACCATCTGCGACGATAAGCTCGCATGGGACCGCCGGAGCCCCGCAGCGCCGGAGCCGTGACAGAAGCCATGCTTGCTGCATGTTGCGTGCTTACTTCCATGCTCGGTCAATTAATATGGGATGTGTTATATTTTAAACGTACTGAGGTTTAATATTTAGTTTATTTTAAGATAAATGTCAATCACATTAAAAAAAAATGAATGTTTGTATTACTTTGCCCAAAAGGTCACGGGCAATATGTATAGAGCCCGGTCAATTTGATTATTTGAATAATTATTATCAAATTGCACTCTCATATTGGGCATTTTTCATAATGACCGGGCATTATGTATACTGCCCAATTTATCACTTGGTCCATAACATATGTACTATCAGTTAGGTAACTGCTGTTTTTTGGTTCTCAGTTTTGTTCCTTGTATTGTTTTAGTTTAATACATAATCCATAGTTCTATTACCTACCTGCTGTGCCAAATATAAAATAATACTGTTAATTAAGATATTTTAACTTAAGCCAAAATCTGACTTAGTTCTATGATCTGTTGTGCCAAATGAAATAAAATACTTTACTACTTCATATACATGGAGCTTAGGCCAAAATCTAAATATTCCAACATTCAATATTGGTGCTTGACCCCCTCGCAAATGCGATAAACCTGGTAAAAACCTGGGGTCAAGCGACATCTATCTTTGAAACTATTGATCTCAGGCTTATTTTGATGTAAAATTATTTAAGAACATTGTATTTAAGTAAACTTTTCTGAAGATTGTGATGTGATTCAATAAAGCAATAAAGAGATATAATTTTTTTAAACTTTCTTTTTACTCTCCTGAACAATTTGATCTGTGGTGCTTGACCCCTTTTGCCTTTTACCCGTCGACTTGTTCTGACATTTTTATAGAACATACGCGACTGCAAAGCAGGTGGTGTTACAAACAACGGGCGACATTTTGAAAAATAAAACGTCGTCTAGGAAATGCAGTGCTGCATTATTTATGATGGATTGCTCAAATATAGAGAAACTTTGAAGAAAATATTTATGAGCACAAAGTAGTGTCTTGTGTTTCGAATAGTTTATATTGACGACTTAGAATTGTGTTGGTCAGTTACTTTTTAATGTAGTACTGAAATAAAAACACCAATATTTAGATTGAAAAAAATTTAGTCTGTTTGTTATAACTGGCATTTATTAACTACATATGTTAATCTGTCTCCCCTTATGTACTCCTCTTATATACTCTCCTTATGTACCCCCTTATGTACTCCCCTTGTGTACTCCACTTATGTACTCCACTTATGTACTCCCCTTATGTACTCCCCTTATGTAATACCTTATGTACTCCCTTATGTACTCCCCTTATGTACTTCCCTTATGTACTCCCCTTATCTACTCCACTTATGTACCTACTCCCCTTATGTACTCCCTTATGTACTCCCCTTATGTACTCCCTTATGTACTCCCATTATGTACTCCCCTTATGTACTTCCCCTATGTACTCCCCTTATTTACTCCCCTTATGTACTTCCCCTATGTACTCCCCTTATTTACTGCATAATTGTTATCCCTTATCTTCTCTAATCTATAAAAATCCTTATGTACTCCCCTTTTGTCCTCTATAACACTAATTTTAGAGGTACCTACTTTTGTAAACAGTTAACAATATAATCCGATGAATTGTCAATTCTATGAACTAGAATTGTTCAAATAGATATCAAAGCGTTTGTTAATTAAAAGCCTGATCTATTACTAGATCTGGGAATAGTTTATTGACAATAAACTACTGTTTTACTGCGTATTTGACTTATTCGATTGTTGAGTAAAATTCTAGGACCTAGTTAGGTGGAAATCAGGTACCTACATGTTTAAATGGATATTGAAAGGGGAATTAAAAAGCTAGGCTTTTGATGAAGAGAACTTTAGAAGTGTGAAATTAGGTTAGGAAAAATTTTTAAACTGAACTAATGACAAAGTAATAGAATTGAGCAGATGACGAATCCAACGAAATAAAGAATGTGACGAAAGCTTCGATTATATAAAATATGTCTTATATAATCAAAGGACAAAAGATATAAATAATTTTCATAATTACATTCTGTGCTCAACTTGTAATAAAGAAATGCATTATTCATGTAGGTATTTGGATCCTTAAATAGATATTTTGACACACATTCTTTTAAAATAATTAAAGTAGTTAATAGTAATTTTTATTAATTTAAACCTACAAAACTTCTTCAGTATTTGTTTAAATTACCTCGTTAAATGTAAAAAAAATACTATACATAATATTTGGCTTCACTTCACACACACTTTTATATCCCTAGGTATAGCTAGAACACGCAGTCTATTAATTTTAGAGCGACCAGACAAAACCGCAGTGTCAGCCCACTGAGTGGACCTAATGCATAGTTCAACATATACCGTAGAACGTTGAATGAATATATGATTATATATGACCTTTAGTGTATCATGGAATTCGTGGATAGAGGTATCAGAAAGTTAACTGTTAAAAGACAGGTGGTAACAGGATTATCTACATTATTTTAGGTTTCGTAAAAAAATGATGGTATTTTCAAGAAAAAGGGTGAATTTTGGTATCTTGTTTCAGTGTGAGCAGGTTTAGGATTTGCCAGTTTATTTTCCTGAGTGTGTAAATGACTACCTAGTCATCTTGCTATGTATATAAAATTGTAAAGTAGGAGGGATAGGAGGATTTAACAAAAAAAGACTCAAATACTCCATCGCAAAAAAGCTATAATTTTAAATTCAGCAAGCGTACTAAAGTACCTACTTTCACGCCGTGATTAAAAAATAACTTAAAAGAGGAATACTAAGCGGTGAGTACAATAAATAAACACTCATTCAAACAAAAAAACCGTGTATTAAAATAAACAATAATCATCGGTACAATACTATTCTAATTAGATAATAATCCAATTAATTCGTTAACAACTAATTAAATTAAATCATTTTCAAAATTAATTTTACTATTAATGCATCCGACATTCAAAACCGCAGCTTGCTTTGCGAACTCAAAATGTTTACTACAAATAGTAACAACAAAATTATTTTACTTCTACCACTAATTATTTTAATTTACTTTTAAATAGAATTTCCTGGAAATTATTTTACTGCGGTTAAGACTTTAATATGGTTAAATTATTTTACGTTGTTAAAATTCTCTTTGTTTTATCATATGACTAACTTCACGGTTCTGTTGTAAAAAAATTACTTCTATGTTGATAAAAGAATAGACTTTCTAACCAATGACAAATTAGTAAATAGTTCTTTATCGCGTTCAGTCGACCACATAAGAGAACTGTTCAGCTTTATAATATTACAGCGCTTTCATACTCACGGTAAATTCGCTCGGTTTTACGGCAAAAAAATCTGACGGGGATTATTAGCGTCATCCATCCCAACTGTAGTTGTCATTGGTTTTCTATTGCACCTATGTATGCGTGCGGTAACGCCCGTACGAACTGAGTGATGCCGCTTGGAAAAACTGCTAGTATGAAAGTGTCATAGTACTCAAAAATATTGCATTTTCATGTAACTTAATGCTTCTTTTATCAAAAACTTATTTACTGAGGCTAAAGATAATCAATCATCTAATCATTGATTGATGTTCAGATACAATCTAAAACTTCACTTTGAGACTTTCAAAATTCACGATTTTAAAATGTTTCTCATCTTAACGTGATTTCAAGTTTCAGTCAGTTTTGAAGTTTATTTAGGAAATAGAGTTTTTGAAAGTCTTATCTGGTCTTCACGCCAGTATTTTCTTGTCGAACTTTAGAGTGAACTCGCTTTTGTTCGCAACTTTTACCGCGTTGTGTTTCAACAACTTTTTTATAGCTTTCAAAATGCTTGAAATATAATAACTCTTTTAATAAGAAACAGCATAAAACTCTAAGGTGAAATCCTTGCTAATCTATACCTTCTAGTATAACAAAGAGAACACATTGTTTTGATTATTTGTACCCCAAGGGCTCCGAAATTACTAATACGATTTGAAAAATTCTTTCACTGTTGGAAAGCTACACTCTTCCCGAGTAACGTAGGCTATATTTTTTTCCGGTACGGGCAGTAGAAAACGGCCAGCAGGTATTATAAAACCAAAAATTTAATTCGATATTTAATGTAAAAATCTAAATGAACCTCAGAGACAAGCTATAGTGACACCAGCTAGTTTTTATGACCAAAAGTTTTCCATCAATCCTCAAAATCTCAAGCGATTATCGATATTAAAATTAAGGCTATCAATAACTCGAATTTTCGATAAAGCTAGCTGAAAGTAGAACACTATGATATTCAAAAATGTTTTCTTTTTTGTAAAACACTTACCGTCTATAGTCTTTGATAAATGGTTTTTCTTTTTTTTACAATGTCAAAATTAAAAATGGCGGCGTGGTGGTATTGTTGAAGAATTTTTTTTGTGTATTTCACGTAGAAAAAGATTTGTATTGTATTCTAAGTGTATTGAAATAGCGATTTTTAAGCGATAGTTGAAATAACTCCTTTTTTTAATGAGTTTTTATTTAAAGCAACATATTTCGCCCTTTGAGCCAAAATAGTAAGTATTCCATGCAAAAAGTTACACAAACTTAAATTATTAAAAGCTGTATTGATTTAATGGTACTAAAACTCAGCCAGATTTATATCAAAGGTTAAAAGTACCAAAATACAGAAATATACATTTAATAACTCGAATGGAAATAACAAAAACCGATAGGATCATTTCCAAAACATTAGCAGTGGCATAACCATGCACCATGCTCCAAACCAATTTCAACTCTACCTCTTAAAACATAAGGATTACAATTGCTTAAACAAAAGAGCATCCATCAAAATTCGACGGTTGATTCCCATACATTTCCGAAGTTTGCCGAAGTTCATCGAACTTAGCCGATGTTCCGGAGTTGGGTATTAGGAGCAAGTTTAGCTATCAACGTGTTTCATACAAATCCTGGGAGACTGTTGTGTAGTGTATTAAGTTCTCCTAGATTTCGTAGTGGAACAACGACTGGTAGTTAGTAATTGAATATGCAATTCGTTTATTATTAAGTAGGTAGGTACTTCTAGAACGTTCTGCATTCGATTTGGGTATAGTTTTCCTATTATATGGCTATTTGAATGGCCTCATATGGTAGTCACATGTACAAAGCAATCTTTGCTGATAGCTTATAGATGGATGACCATTTATTTATCGAGGTTTATTTCATTTCATTTTGAAGTAAAAAAAGTTTTACCACATTTCCTGAAAATAAATCTTCTGCTACGTTTGTCTGTCTCTCTGTTTGCTATAGACAACAAAACTACCACACAGATTGTCATACACTTTTCAGCAACAAAATTATGGTAATTTATGACAAAAGTTTACAAAAACATACACCGAACCATAACGAAGCCACTAGTGTTGTATAAAATTTAAATATTTAACCAAAACTTCAAAGTCCTAATTGACTAAAAGCCTCTTTCTCACATATCTACATAACAACAAACTTTGCACACTCTCAACAGAATAATATCTTGATAAAACTTCTTAAAAACCTAAATGATAGGTCCTGGGAGAGTAAATATCATTATAACTGAAGTTTTGGTTGAGGTACGAAAGTTTTCCAAGGCCTAGTTAATAAGGCTACGTGCCGTCTCAGGGGTCAAATTGTTTATCCTATTTGTTTTTGGCTGTGTTTGTTTGTCTGTTGCCAACAAGCGTACATTGTACAATATTTATTATTTTGTTACTGAGTTATTATGTTTTTGGATATAACGTAACATCTTACTAATATTATAAAAGTTGATGTTATTCCTTTTGGCGAATACTACTAAACGGATTTTGATAAGCCTTGTAGTATATTTCTACATTAGGATCTCATACCTTATATTCTTATTGAAAGGCTGGAAATAATCCTCTTGTTATTCAAGTAAAATTACGGAAAACAACTGCTGCTGGCTTCATATTATGTCAATCAATAATTTACGAATGAAAACCTACCTATCTCTTATTTTCCACAAATTTTAAATAATGATTGCAGCTTTCTTTGAAATCAGATCAAATGAACCGACGTAGAATCAGAGATATAGGTACCTACTTTTGCAATGCAGATAAAAATAACCATATTCGTTTGTTTGTCACGATTTCATATTTAATTTCGGCCAGTCACGTTCAGGCAAAGGGCTCAATAGAATTTAATTGAAATAGGTACGGTCCGGAGCCCTAGGCTAGGACTTAGCCATACCTATAGCATTTTAATTGGTTACGTGAATATTTAGATCATGTTCAACATACATGACCTTACTTACCATGAATTCATGGGATACATTTGTTGTTGGTCTTTGTAATAATATAAAGGTTGTGTTTAATTAAAGCTACATAAAGAACTAGAACAAGAATACTCCTACTAAGTATTAAAGCATTTTATGGACATAATATGTACTTGTTTTTAATGTAAACAGGCGCAAGACTTTATTTAGAAGTTCTCTCAAAGAAGATTTGATAGATTTGATAGTTGGGAATAGAATGAGCATTCACTCGCTTGGTTTAACTGCTCCCGTAAACAGAGTCTTGTTAAAAGAAACTTCATATATTGTTATTTAAAAGATTTCTATTGGCATTATCAAGGCTTTAGTCTAGATCTTCTATTATAGGCTTATAGATTCTAGACAACAGACTATTTAGAAATTGCTTAGAAATAGGTCGAACATTCTTAGAAATAAACTCAGTCTAACTATCTCAGAATACTACCTCCATCAATAACAAGAATATCTTCATACATCACATTAACAGTCGTATCCGATTGGCGAAGTTTCGGACTAAAACTTATACGAGTGATCGATTCTGATCGAATGCCGGAACAAAGGCCATCGAGAATCGAATCTAGGCGATCAATCGGTAATCGTTAATCATAACGCTAATTTGTGTTGTAGACAGATTATGATAGGTTACGATATTGTATTAGTTTTGGTATTTCGGAAACTATTATTTTTATGTATTATACTATAGTTGTGGAATTCATAAATGAAGAATTAGCATTGAGCTTAAGCATTGCCATCCAACGTGGCAATGCTGCCTCTTGGATACGCTCCCGGTGGGCAGCGATGAGGAGTTTTTAAATGCAATTTTTGGTTATTATCATAAGTGTAATTAATTTAAGATATTGAGTGAATATAATATGTAGGTATTATAAGAGTGTTAGATAGTTTCCCATAAAATAAAGCCTAAAGCCTTTGCCTTTTTATATCAGATCACAAAAACGAATTCGCAATTGACGTAGGTCAAGAAATAAATTGAAAAACTTACGATCTCGAAAACCAATTACTATATTAATTTAATTAAAAAAACCAGCTGTTACGAAACTTACTTTCTCACGATTTTAACAAAACCAATCTGAGCAGTTATTAAAGAAATTAATAATAATGGCGAATTTACGAAAAGTTTTCCTCTCTTCGGTTATCGAAATTCATAGGGCCACTACATCGAATCGAGTTGTCCGATCATGAATATTGAATGGTCATTATCGAGTCGGTGCAGGTGGCAACTTCAAATCGATTCCGATAACATTTTAAAATTAAAATCGAGAGTTTTAATTAAAAATCTTCTCATTATGTAGTCTGTACTTAGGTACAGGGGAAAGAAAAGCGGTTTTAATATTTAATTTTAGTGTTGAATTTTCCTTTTTTTTTGTTAAGATTAGATTTTAATTATGTATCTGGTTTATTCAGTTTCAAAAAGAAACGCGTGTCAACATTTTTTTTATTTCTCATCATATTTTCAGAAATAATTTATGAGTGTAGTTCTTAAAATGTATGTTGTGACTTTATCCTCGAAAGAGATAAGCTTTTACTAGGAATATTATATTGTTTGTCAACAAAGGACCAATTTATAACCCAACAAAGTTATTATAATATAAACTTCAAAAGTAGGTCAAGAAGTAAAAAGCTGAACTTGTAATATAAAACTCTTGATTTATTCGAATAATACTTACCGCAAAAAACCATTAAACCTACCTGAAACTTCGCCTTGAAGACAGTCGCAAATCTTGAGCCCTATTTGCATCAAATTTCCCGTAAAAAGCGGGATTATGTTGGAAATTTTCGCAATCGGTTCAGTAATTTTGGTTCCGTAGACGGCCAGATGGACAGAATTGCTTTGAGAAAACCTTTTTATGTTTTATATTGAAGTTTGTGTTTTAATAAATCTTTTTTATAACATACTAGCTTTTCCAATAGCGTCCCGTGGGAACTTGTTCCCGTACCCGGATGAAAAATTAGTGTATGTCCTTTTTCAGGCTCTAGATTATCTGTACACCAATTTCAGCCTATGTGTTAAGAACAAGGAGACATATGTACATAGTAAGGCTTTTTGTAACATCTATGATGATGATGATGATGATACTAATACCATGAAGAGGAAACATTTTTATATCTTACCCTAAAGGCTCCGATACTACTGAACCGATTTGAAAAATTCTTTCACTTATGGAAAGCTACACTTTTCCCGCGTAACATAGACCATAGTTTATCCCAGTACGGGCAGTAGTTCCCACGGGACACGGGTAAAACCACGGGAAAACAGCTAGTATTATACATATAATAATCAAAAAACTTCCAAGCCCCATATACCATACCATTATACCAAGAAGATAAAACCTCAAGTGTACCACAAAAGCCTACTCTTTCCACTCCATTTGATAATTCCATTGCGACGTCAAAGTTTCAAAACCGAAGTCGTTAATCACCATCCCAACATGATAATAGTGAAGTTTGACATAACCTCGCTCTGCGCCGTCGGCTAAATTATGAGCAGTTACTTAGTAACACTGTCACGGATAAGTTTGGGGTTAAAAGTTTAACTTAAGTTGGTTTTCAAGTTAATTGTGAGCGTTTCAGTGGAAACATCTTATTAACACGCTATATGCATATTTTTTGTTTTGTTCCGACAGTATTATTTACGTTTTTAAATTACTTTATGTAGGAACCGTATAAATGCTATGAGATTATCCTACAAAGCAGAAATATTTTGCCTTTTAGAAAGATTAAAGATATAGTAACATTAATATAATAATTATAAAGGTCCCGGCTGTCATTGAACATCCTTGGCAGTCGTTACGGGTAGTCAGAAGCCAGTAAGTCTGACACCAGTCTAACCAAGGGGTATCGGGTTGCCCGGGTTACTGGGTTGAGGAGGTCAGATAGGCAGTCGCTTCTTGTAAAGCACTGGTACTCAGCTGAATCCGGTTAGACTGGAAGCCGACCCCAACATGATTGGGAAAAGGCTCGGAGGATGATGAAAGATATAGTAACATTTTTTTTTTAATGAAAGCGGTCAACTGTGATCGAAAAACATAGTGACTGAATAAATATAATGTCTTCATATTCATAAATATTTAAAGGTATAATTTAGTACCTCATGAAAAAACACGACCTTACATTTTATTGTGAATCCTATACCAAAACTAATAGAGCTTATTTTCGGTTGTCATCTGTGGTTTGATGTACCTAATTAATTTGTTGTCTACAAAGTTTCAAACAAGTCTGGACCAAAAGGGACATGAAAATAGTTATTCGTGATTTGTCTTATACATTGGCCGTATTCATTGGTTTTGAATATAATTCTCTTATTTATAAACTACCTAACAAACTAATTCACATTTATTGTTGATTTTATGTTTTTTTTTTTATTATTATGAGGAATGAAAACATAGACATATTTATATTAAGTTAAGCTAATTAAATGAGTATTTCTGAAATTCCACCATCCCTACCCTTCGTCCATTTGTAGCGGTATGGCTTAAAAACAGAAACGTTGATGATAAATACTTCCACTTTAATCAAGAATGACTACCGAAAAAATGATGAAATAAAATGCAAGTCTCTTAAAGTACAAAAATTTTCAACGATAAATTGTTTACGTCAAACTTTTATATAAGTCCAGGTTCCTCAAACGTTATTTCCCTTGGTTCGTAACTTCCAAAAATGAACTTGGAAAGTACAAACATTTAACTTTGAAAAGGCCATTAGTTTGAAAAGTCATATTAAGGGCCCTTCTCAGGTTTCAAACCTGTTAACTCGTACTTGAAAAGCGAACTTCTACGTTACGAAATACAAAATTCTATTTAATAAGAATCAAATTTGAAAATATCAGTAAAATAGGTGCTTAAAGGTCATTTTACAATGCAAGGATAGAAACCCTTAAAATAATTTTGAAATTATACCAAAATATGAATCATCGTGTTAAGAAAAAATCATCCACAGTATTTTTTGGATGACGTGCCTTTTCACAAAAATAAGAAATTTCTGAATAACCTATCCAATTTTCCGCTATACAAATAAGTTAATTTTTAGGTCATGTGAGTATGTGTGTTACCAGTGGTGTTACCCTTAATTTAAGAATCTATATTATTCGTAAAAACTGTGTGTTCTTATATATTTTCCGCTGAAAAGTAACTTTAAATCAGTTTTAACACTTCACATGTCATCCATTGTAAAATCGAATTGAAATCGTAAATACCTTACTCGTTCGAAAAGGTAAATTGAGATTGACCTGGAGAATTGCATGCATCCAGAAAATGTTCTAAAGTATACTCAAGTCAAGGTTCAACAAATATAATTTCAGTAAGATTGGATTTAGTAGAAGATAAAAATGTTTTGCTGAATGCTTTTTCTAGTTTATAAGATGACACCTTTTTGAAAAGAAAAACAATATTCATAAGTTTTAAATACCAAGCTTCTTTGTGAAGTATTTTGATTTTAACTTATCAGAGTCACAATCCAGTTACCCGGTTACAGATTCACTGTTTGGTAAAACTGGTTGCCAGAATTATTCACTTCGGACTACTTGTAATGGTGATCTGATTAGAGTAAATGTCGACCCCTACATAGTTTGCAAAAGGTTATGCAGATGATGACTACCTGTAAAAAAAATCCCATATATTTTATTATCAAATTCATAATTAGCCTTAAAATTTATAGCTAGTTATTATGAAGCACTGTTAGTTTTGTTAATAACATACGAGTGTGGTACAAAACTTGTTCGAAACTGCACATAAAATGAAACCCCCACGTATGCGAGAATCTCATGTTTCTATAATTACGAGAAGGTTCCGTATAATTAATAAACTTCTGACTCGAATATACGAGTGACATCGTGGCAAATAGCTGAAGTACTTACGCAAAGTTTATTATAATTAATGCTCTGCTGAAAAGTGTGTAAATAATAGTGTAAATGATATTACTTTAGTTGCATTTCTATTAATAGTTTTTCATTTTATAAAAGATAAAAATACGGCGGCCTGCGTCTATTATAATTATGAGTACCTAACGTTATTTTTACAAAGTTAGAGTACGTATTCTTACGAAATTTATGAAAATAAAAGAAGTTAGGTACTCAAGTAATTGAAGACGAAATTCCCAAAAAAACTTGGAAAAAAATAATAGTACCTACACCTACAGTAGTAATTTTTCATAGGTTTAAAAATGGACCTAAAACGCCAAGTTGTACGCTTCACTAAAATCCAGAAGTTCACGTTCACCTACCGAATTCCTGTAAGCTATAACATTTTACCCGTATAGCCAATAACTTAACGGCATCAAAAGGAAATAATAAATCAAGCCGTTTCCACCACTATTAACTGCCTCATAAACTACCCTGATCTTACGATTTACACATGTGTACTTAAAACGAGGGCTTTTGGTAGAATATTGACCCTCCGGTTCTTCTTGTACTCACAAGTATGGAATAGTTTCGATAAACTTCACGAACATTTTGCTATAGTTTCGATAAACTTCACGAACATTTTGCTACCTAGACTCTGCAGGTGGGTTCACTAACGTCAACGGCCTTTTCGTCTATTGCAGACGATTTATGTAACTAAAGTATTAGTGCCTTAAACTAGCACATTTAAAGAAAGAAAGTTACAGTATAAAAATGAAAATTACAGCTTATTATACAACATACATTGAATTAAATATGTTGGCTAAACGAAGCATAGACGTGTAATTAAATGGCGTTGTTCAGTCAAAAAGCTGGATATTTGCTTGAGCAGCTTTTTCGAACAAAACTCTACAGACAATATACCTGCACACAATTAAATAATCATAAGATAAAATGCACTAAAAAAAACTCGATGAATCTGTCACATACACTCAAAAAAAGTCAAAAAATACTGCTCATCGCATTTCAATATAAAGCTGAGAACATATCTGACATGACAATCTACTCAATATGTATAACAGCTGACACAAGCCCGCATTCGTTCAGAAATGCAACGCTACATTATAGTTGCAAGATAAATTACGCTTAAAATTGTATTTTGTATGTCAGTGCTTTTGAGAACATGACATACTAAAGTGGATAGTAACATACGAAAATGTTAAAGGGAGTATTCAAAAAGGGAGCTTATGGCTAAGTAAAAGCCACGCGGGTCGATCATGAGGTTAACAACGTTTGAAACAGTCAGTCCGTAGATGGGTGTCCATATTGTCATGACATGTTCCTTGGTGTTTCGGAAGGCACATTCAATTGGTGGGTCCCGGTCGTCATCTTTGGTCAGTCGTTACGGGTAATCAGAATTCAGAAATCTTGATAACCTATCTACCTCTCTAATCAAGGGATAACGGGTTGCCAAGGTAACTTGGTTAAGGGGTCAGGAAACCACTTTGTCGCAAACCATGTAAAACACTGGTCAGACAGGTTAGACTGGAAGCCAACCTCAACATAATTGGGAAAAGGCTAGGCAGACGATGAATTTAAAATACTTCATAACATCAGTCATTGAACATCCTTGACAGTCGTTACAGGTAGTCAGAAACCATTAAGTCTGACACCAGTCTAACCAAGGGGTATTGGGTTGCCCGGGTAACTGGGTTGAGGAGGTCAGATAGGCAGTCGCTCCATGAAAAAGACTGGTACCTAGCTGCATCTGGTTAGACTGAAACCCGACCCCAACATAGGAAAAGACCTGAACAGATAATGGATGTAAAATACTTCATGGCATCAATCTCGGAAACTAGATTTCGTCTATCAATCGCATAGCCTTCCTAGCTTAAAAGCGTCGCTTTTAATGGATTGAAAGGCTTCAGAGGAAGTTGCTTTGATATATCC
Organism: Helicoverpa zea x Helicoverpa armigera; assembly: GCA_033682625.1. Taxonomy (NCBI): domain Eukaryota; kingdom Metazoa; phylum Arthropoda; class Insecta; order Lepidoptera; family Noctuidae; genus Helicoverpa; species Helicoverpa zea x Helicoverpa armigera. Next base: position 10,816,879 of record JAWIIS010000043.1, on the reverse strand, counting down.
AAGATACAGCTGTTAGTAAATTGCACCATTTACTTCTTTTGCTGGCTTCAAAGAAGATAATTATTCATGTATCTGTTTGATACAAACTATCTAGGAATGGTAAAAGTTTTGACTATAGCACTTTACAACAATTTAAGCATAGGTTGACAAAATTATAAATTGACAAATTAATATTGTAGGTATATAATCACGCTATGTATCAGTTACCTATTGCAAAAAAAAAAAACATTCTCTTACCTGGTATCATACAGCCATTAACAATTACCTACATTAGATACAAAAAAACAATAAAAAAAAAACAAAAGAATAAATCATTTCACCATTTAATTCAAACGTCAAATATTACACTTCTCAGCAAAAAAAAAAAAGACTCACAATTAATTAAAACAATCGCCAGCGACTGCAACTCCGACACTTGCAATTTCGCCGACAAATGGAAAGCGAAGCATACTTCGCGATGCACTAACTAATTTTAGAACTTTCAGCCTGAAAGTTAGCGTGTAAAACCGCTTACATGGAGCGAAGTTATCAGGAGACAAGTTAACTGAACATACTGATGTAGACGTTCATTAATTATAATGGAGCGTTATGGGTTTATTAAGTGATAATGTATCTCTAATTTGTTGCAAGTTAGTGTATGGTGTGAAAGATGATATGGCTTGAAAATGTTACTTATGAGATGACGTCAATCAGAAGTACCTATGGAAGAAGAAAGCATTCTATGCCGACTCCACATATTTTTCTAATATTTTGCTAATTTGAGCATTTTTCTGTAGGGACACATGTAAGTATGTATGGCATTCTGTAAAGCTTGAGGAAGTCTCAATTTTGCTCTCTCTACACGACATAAAATCCCTCGATACTTAGATTCAAGTTACTGAATTTCACCTTCATAATAAAGTTCCTACAAATATTTTCAGTTAAGCGTGTTAGGAAGTAAGCACATGATACACGTGTTCAGACACATAAAAACTTTACTTAAATAATACACTTTCGTAAGACAAATAGCTTGTCATAAATCCATACCTTTCAGGTATACTAAATACAATAAACTCAAAAGAGAGGAAGTAAATAAAAGCAAGAAAAGATCATAAAACGAACCGAAATTTTATTTACTGCCCTCATTAGAATCGCTTTCAGTTGTAAGGAGCCAGTCTTACCAGATCTGAGAATAATTTAATTAATATGAGTCTATAAATCAGGTTTACTGACTACAACGTTTTCTCCAAGGATTAAAGAAATGAGCGGAGGTACCATAATACAGGTAGGTCAGGCCCACTTCTAGGTAGGCTAAATAGGCTGAAAATCAGCACTTTTCGAACGTCAAATTTACAAAAGACAGCCCCCAAAACGCCCACCCCACTTCCTATGTGTTTTTGCTGGGAAGAAGAAGTGGTGGAACAATCTCCCCAGCAACACAATTCTGTCTGTATGGTTTGAAGAACCGTATACGTAGGGTGGGCATGTCCAAAATGACGTTACGAGAGAACTAAAGAGGAGTTCGGGTTCTTTGAGACATCTGTCAACGATTTTCGACGATATTACAAAAAAAAATGTTCAGGTCCAAAGGAGGCATATAAAGGCGAAGACAGTAACGTTCCTCATCCCCCACACATCCGCATTCTTTCGCGCTACTTTCTTAGGAGATTTTCCGTTATGGCACCTCCGCCAATCATTTTGTTTCCATGGTTTTCTCTATAAATTATTATTAAGTGGAAGAAACGAGAATGTATTTGTTTGTCGAGATTTTTGTCTGTATATTCATAGAAGCCCTGTTTTTGCGCAAATGATGCTTATGCGGGATTTTTTGTTAAATTTGATTTGTTATTTTGTATTTTTTGCGGGAATGGTGATCAGTATGGTAATATTTTTAGGATTTCATGATGATGTATGAATATGAATGGGATGGCATATGTATAAGTGAAATAAATTATTTGTGTAGCTTTTGTACCTTTTTCTACCCGGGTGTTAAAGATTGTGTTTATATGTAGAGATTAATTCGAAGAAAAGTTGTTTATTTCAATCAACGTTGTATACAACTTCATAACTCTTAAAATCAATAACCTTTTATAAACCGGTCAAAACCGTAAAAAAAATATACATTAAATTCTTAACTTCCTTGACAGGAAAAATCCGTGCTAATTAATTCCTTAATGAAAAAGCCATATCTTTTCATAAATTAATTTCTCCATAAATCAGATTTACCTTCTAAACCTGATCAGAATATTTGGTTTTCGAAATTTATTGGAAGCTTAAAGCCAATATCTGCAATGTATCTTTATTTTATGCGAGATTATAAGAAAATTGAGGACCGTTAATACGTATTAAGTATCTTTTATAGCTTTCTAAGCTTTAGAGTACACAGAAAACTTTTAGTCGGCCGATAGTTTGTTGGGGCTATTAAATCAGTATGGAAATGAATGAAAGTAGGTACGCACATAACAATGATCAGGTATTTAGCCGGTATCAGACTGACTGAAAATCTTGATTAAAAAATTGCCATTTATCGGGCCAACTGTCGGCCGACTGTGTAGGGTGAAGTATACTGTAGAGCCTTATATGCTTAACTGCCTATAATACCACGAAAATTCTCTTTACAGAAGATAATAAAGTTATATTGCAGATTATACGCATTTTAAAGAAAATACATTTCGAATAGTTTCATGTGTTTTTGATAAGGATTAAATTTTACAGTCACTGATCTATAAACAAAATGATATTTTCGATTTTTATTTAATCCAGTATACAGAAAATATATTTTGCAATAATAATATGTAAAGTAAATCCGATTAGCTCGGATTGTGAATTGAATTGTGTATTTTTTTATGTTTGCATGAATGAAGCAATTTAAACTTCACGTAAACCGTTTATTTCACAGTCTGTTCAGTTTTACCGTAAAATTAAAAAAAGCATTGCATTCTAATATTTTAATTCATAGAACTTTGTACAAATGTGAAGGTTTGACGTATGTTAGAAATACTCATCGGATTTTGAATAAACTCTTCAGAAGTAGGTAGCTTATAAATCAGAGTTCGGAACATATGTATACGATGCTTTCTCTCCATTTGCGGGAAGTAGTCATCCCAGGACGCGGCTGAAACTATTTCCAGAAGCTGGCCCAAATTACTTGATTAGTTATCTACTTGGTTTAATATTCTCTGTGTAACAGCAAAGAGGAATCATGAACATGATTATTTCCTTTTACTTCTAGAGTTTCTTAGAACACTTATTAAGGATTTACAGAATCCTGCTGCATTTCATCTGCCAATTCTGGGAATAATTAATCAAATTCTGTACTCAATGAAGAAATTAAAATCAATAGTAAATTGGATTTTGATATACTATCCTTAAATTTATCTATTCCAAATTAATTTATTTGTTTGTTTTATGAAAATTAAAATCATAGTGGATGAAGTCGTGCAACGCCGACAACAAATGAAAATTGATAATAAAAAGAGAAGGAGGAGTTTTGTAAATTAAAGTTTTTTATGAAATCTTTTTACAGCTTTCCTACCGTTTCATCCGCTTAACGAGGGAACTACTGTTCGCACCCGGAAAAAACCTAGGCTAACGTTCTATGTAAGGATCTTGACTATTTGTGTAAGAGGTAATCAGGTAACATAGAGGTATATAAATAGGTTCAGTAGTATTTCACATGAAAGCGAGACAGACATGCAGAGTTACATACTTATCTATAAAATTAAGAAAGGAATAAATAAATATTTAGCCAAAAAATCAACTATTCTAGAATCAAACACAAATCTTTGAACAGTTGTGAATAATCCATGGCGAGTTGATCACACTTGTATTTGCCTAACACTCAGCCGTCGGATTAGTTGTTTGTATGTTTACGTGTCAACAGTGGCCATTTGGACGGTACTGGGCAAAGGAATTAGCTTGCTGACCACACTATTATTGTGAAGAGTAAAGTATGTGTGTTTGTGACTTCTTCACGCTCTGATAAGTAGATTTTGATGACACTAGGTAGTATTATGCGAATTCTAAAACATGTAACTGTTGTTATGGAAGATTTTAAGATCTTTTAAATTTTTTATACCTAAGATTTTTCCCAGAATATGCCCGAAACTCTATCAGTTATCACCTTCAGTTCAGAACTTTCAGTTTACAGCTTTATTTCCGACGACTACTAACCTAACTAAATAATATTTACTTTCACGGCCTTTTCATATTAGTCTTTAATTATCACTCCCCTAAAATGAACAATACAAAAGAAATATTTGCTCCATTTTTCTCAAAGGTACAGTCGAGTAAAACAATATCCCAACCTTTTTGGCCTTTCATTTCGACTAATTAGGGTCAATAAATGGCCTTCTTAGGGCTGTTAACAACACTGGGCACCTTTGTTAATACCTGTAACAAGAATTGTATAGGCACACAATATATTTTTGGGACCCATTGTCCGTGCATTTTGTTTGAGGTCAAGTTTGGGTCTTGGGCAAGAAATGGGTCTATTATACTTGCTTTTTGGGGTCTGAAAATTGGTGAAAGAAGTGGTAATGTACAGTGTGGACGCTTGAAAGGTTAATGGAAGTTGCAATACAAAATATACTTTATCCGGTAAGTACTTCAAAAAGTGTACAGTAAAAAAATTGGTAGAGATTTTTGATTTTCATTATCATCGTTTTCATTTATCAGAAATCTGTAGCGATTGGATGATTTTTTCTGGAAATTATTTTAATAAGTGCAACACCGCCTATTTTTTTGTATGCCATACAAAGGATTACTATCATTTAAATCAATAAAAAACACTTGTTGGATTATTTTTGCTCAGATTTAATTTTTAGACCGAAATCTCCCAGTCGTCGTATTTCTACAAAACTACTATATTCTTTGCTTTTCAAGCAAAACAAAAGGGACCGCGGATACAGCCCATATTCGGTATCGGGTTCATACCAAATGTCCGTTCCTTTAAATTCAATATACGTTACCAACCGCATGACTGTTTGTGACTGTACCTGTGGGTAAATACTCTGTGAGTTTTATTTGGGAAGAAAGGTAATATGTATTATTGTACTCTAAGATCCGATGTATTCCTTGTTTTTATTTCTATGCAAAATTAATGGGGAGAAGTAACTAAAAATAGAAAACTTTAAAAGTTCTTAAGGTTTAAAAATCTGTAAAAAAACTCTCATAAAATAATTAATTATTCAAAACAAGTAGAATAAAGTATTTTATATAATTCATTTACCAATGTCGTTTAACAGTGTAGCTAATGCATAATCCTTTTTCATTGGGTACATATTTGTCACTATAATACGAGTACATTATCTAATCCCATTTTCTTCTCTTTACGATATCGTTCATAATAGAAACAGTCAGATTTTTTATTTCAGTTAAAAGTCAACCGTAAAATTAATTACAGCTCCCACTAAAACTCCGCACTATCACAAAGCCACTTCAAAAAAAATCCACAGCATTGTTGTCACATCTTTCACAAAAGCGCTGAAAGATATAATCCAAAAAGATGATTTAATAAGTCTGCTATCTACTGGAATTTAGCCTAAAAGGAATCCTATGGCCATACAATACGTCTGTCGGAGCCTTACACGGAAACACAATCCCTTTGTGAATGGGACAGAAAAGCTGAAAAATATCGCTACGCCGCTTCAAAGCGCTTAAATCGCTTTAAGGTTCTGCATGTGTGTGAACTTTTATATGGTGGAGTTTGCGTGTGTTAAGATAGTGATTTTTGTTAAAATGTGTGTTAGCAATGTGCGAGAAATAATGTTAATTGATTTTATCACTGCGAATTAATTCATCAGTAAATTCGAATTATGCAAAATTGTGTTGTGATTGCAGGTATTTAAATCAATTTTTCACTCTGGCAAACTGATACCTTTTTATGTAAATTTTTTACAGGCAGCTCTGTCAATTACCTATTTGCTATCTTCACTTTTTCCGCTCGGAAAATCTGCCAGTGTGTAAAAATGGTATCATTTCCTACTTATTATTTTATTATGTAACCAATACTACACAAATTACCTTTACATCATGTCATTATCATTATCAAAAATCTTCATCCAATACTTATTTTTATTAATTTTGCCTCTTTTTTACATAAATACAAGAAATATGTAAATAAGGCAGCGACACACTACACTACAAACAGTGACAGATGTCAGCGCGGCATTACAGTGCTGTCAGGCACGTAGTTTGAAGGGAGAGCGCGTGACAGCCCTAACAACGTTAGCCTATACGAAGTAGTTACTAACTTTATTATGTATTACTTAGGTATTGATAGTTTTAGGCTATTGACACTTCTTGAAGTTGGTTTAGGTAGACCTTGTAGTTGTTGTGTTAAGTAAATTACACTATTTTTTTAGGCTAGAGCTTGAAATAATACATACCTACTCTTTGTTTACGAATAATAAGCTTCTGACAGCGGTTTCACCCGCAACTCGTGAGAACTACTCCACATACTCCAATAAAAGCCTAAACTACCCTCGATAAATGGGCTATATAAAACTAAACTGATATTTTAAATCGGACTACTACTTCCTGACATAAGTAACTGTATTCAAGCAAACTAACAAACCAACATAGGTAAAACAAACTTTTCAGCTTTCTTATGCTTACTTTACTAGTTCATTTGACCCAAAGAAGCAATAAGGAAGCTAGCAACTTTTGACTCTAAATTCCCGTTCTAAAATTATTCTACGTCAATTATCAATTCTGTACAAGGTACTGCAATCTACCTAAACATTACCATAGCATAAGTTTAAACCTTATTTGTACCATATAGTTTCAACGACAAACTATACGGCACAGCTACCTACAAACAGGATTATGTCTGAATTTCCCGAAACACGTACAAGTACCCGGGACGGATCCCAAACGTGACAACGCTAATACACTTGTGTTAGTTGCGGGAAGTTAGCCTCATAGTTTTTGAAGGTAAAGTTGTAGGATATTGTAAGGATGTAAGGGGTGTTTTCAATATTGCTGTTTACAAGATAGCTTTGTATTGAAATAAAAACATAAACATCTGAATTGATAACCTTCGTTTTTGGGAAGTCGGTTAAAAAATTTAATTTTGGAAAAATATTTCTCATAGATGCAAACAGAAACTGTACCGGATTGATGCGCCGGTACTTGAAAGTTAGCGTATTGTGTGGCCTGCTTGCTAGATTTGATGATGAGTGTAGGTGAAATATGGCGAGAAATAAAAGAGAGATGCGTACAGTAAGAAGCTATGCTGCGATGTATTTCTTCTAAGTATTACATTATTCGAGGATAGTGGGGTAAGGGAACAATATTACGACCAATAGTGGCGAAATAAATTTGCGTGTAATTGCGATGTGGAGCACGCTGATTGGAGAAGCTTTTTGGCGGTGTTGGCTACCTAAATAATTAGCGAATTTAGCTGCGATTCCGAACATGCCCGCGGCCTTGGAAGCAGTCGCTTTCAAAAGGTTCCAGTTGCGACATCATCACTGGTCTTGGTCGTCCTGCAGGAGAGGGCAAATTTTTGCGTAAGCCCGTCGCACCACGCCCGAAGCTGTTTGCAGATCAGCCACTCTGGCAATCCCATCCTTGCCTGAGATAGTACGAAGAACTCGGCCCATGTTCCATTTCAAAGGTGGCAGGTTGGAATCCTTTATCAGGACAAGGGCGCCTTCCATCAACTCGGCCTTGTTGTCGGTCCATTTTGTCCGCACCTGCAACTCACTCACATATTCTTTGGACCATCGTGTCCAGAAATGTTGGCGCATTTGTTCTACCCTCTGGTAACGTTTGAGTCTATGCGCAGGAATGTATTTAATATCGTCGCCAGCAGGAGTAGTTAGCGGTCGACCAACCAGAAAGTGGGCAGGAGTGAGAGGACAAAGGTCTTTAGGATCTGGAGAAAGAGGGGATAATGGTCGGGAATTGAGGACTGCTTCTATTTGTGATAAGACAGTGCTTAACTCTTCAAAAGTAAGGTGCGCATTCCCTACCACACGGCGTAGATGAAATTTACAAGATTTTACTCCTGCTTCCCACAGACCACCAAAGTGAGGCGAATATGGAGGTATAAATTTAAATTTTATTTGCTGGCTAGTTGCATATTCTATTAAATCAGAACTACACCTACCAAGAAACTCCTTAAAATCGTTCATCAAGCCAACAAAGTTTCGACCGTTGTCTGAAAATATTTCTATCGGCTTTCCACGCCGAGAAATAAACCTATTGAGTGATAGCAGATATGCTTCAGAAGTGAGATCACTGACCAGCTCTAAATGTATTGCCCGCGTTACTAAACAAACGAACAAACAAATGTAGGCTTTAGAAGTTCTAGCTCCGCGACCTTTGCGATTAAGTATAAGAACTGGCCCGCAATAATCAACGCCACAACGATAAAATGGAAAAGAAGCGGTTATCCTCTCCATAGGTAAATTGCCCATTTGTGGCGTAAGAATTCTACCCCTAATACGGTTACAAGTAACGCAAGCATTCACTACACGTCTAGCTAAACTCCTGCCCCCCAAAGGCCAAAATGTTTCGCGTAAATTATAAAGTAATGCCTGAGGCCCAGCGTGGAGTAGCTGTAAATGCTCATGACGAAACAGTAGCAAAGAAAAATAATGCTTACTTGATATTAAGATAGGGTGCTTTTTATTGTAACTAAATTCATGCGAGTCACATAAGCGCCCACCTACGCGAATAATTTTATTGTCGTCTAAAAATAAATTTAATTTAGCTAAATTACCTTTAAATGTACATTGCGAACTATTGGATAATAAACTATATTCAGTTGGATAACTTTCCATCTGTGACCACCGTATTAAAACTATTTGAGACTCATTCAATTCATCAACGCTAATGATGCCCGTGCGTTTATTATTTTTATTGCGGGTATTGTGAATGAAACGTAACGCATACGCCACCGCACGTTTCATGCGCTTAAGTTGTGAAAATCGATTAAACGAGAAATATGTTGAAGCATCATGAGTCACGAATGAAGAAATAGCTGGCCTAACTTCGGGAAGATTTTCATCTGCGTCTATGACATGGTGATCGTCCAGTGAGAACATAGCACTTCTCAAAAACTCTGGACCTTCCCACCACAATTTGGAAGAAGCAAGTTCGTCTACCTTCGAACCTCGTGAAGCCAGATCAGCCGGATTCTCCTTAGTCCTCAGGTGGCGCCACTGCACATCTTGTGTGAGTTCATGAATCTCCACCGTCCTGTTCTGAACAAAGGTTTTTAACTTATTTGGTGACATACGCAACCATCCGAGTACTATGGTTGAGTCTGTCCAAAACACTATGTTCTTAAACTCACAACGCAACGAACTACGAACCTTATCTAGTATTTTAGCACCTAGTAAAGCACCGCAAAGCTCTAGACGCGGTATACTTATAGGTTTCAGTGGCGCAACCTTAGACTTTGCGAAAAGAAGCCTAACTGTAACTGTGTTATCCTTATTTACTGTACGAATATATATGCATGCATCACAAAATACATGCAATTCTATAAACATAGGCTCACTACCTATAGCGTGGCGAGGAACACGGATTGCGTCGAGCGCTTCTAAAGAGATAACAAACCGGTTCCACGTCCGCGCGACATTAGATGGAACTATGTCATCCCAACCGATTTTAAGAAGCCATAATTGCTGCAACAATACCTTGGCGATAATAATCGTTGGACTTAACAAACCAAGTGGATCGAAAATTTGTGAAATGCTTGATAATATACACCTTTTAGTAACAGGTTTATCATTGGCAGTAATCTGAGTATTAAAATAAAACGTATCATTAACATTATTCCAGCTTAAGCCTAATGTTTTAGTGCTTATATTTTCGTTAGATTTTATTTCTATTGAACTATCTACTAATAAGTCGGTATCGGGACATGGAAAATTGTAAACCCATTTGCGAAGGGGAAAACAACCCGCTTGTAATGTGCTTTGAATATTCTTACATAACTGCAGTAAAACAAGCCTGTCATCATTGCCAGTCAACAAATCATCTACGTAAAAATCTTCTGTAACTACCCTCCGAATTTCAGGGTCAGAAGATTCGATACCTAGCTGTTTCAAACACCTAACGCTAAGAAACGGTGCGGATGCGGTTCCGTAGGTAACGGTGTTCAATTGATATACTCCCAATGGTAACGATGGATCATTACGCCACAAAATCATTTGCAACTTGCGTTGGTCTTCTGCTACCCAGCAATTTCTAAACATTTTCTGAACGTCTGCACACACGACAAACTTGTGCTGTCGAAAACGTATAAGAATACATACCAAATCACCTTGTATCGGTGGTCCAACTAATTGCAAGTCGTTGAGTGACTTACCTGATGTCGAGGCAGCACTAGCATCGAAGACGACGCGTAACTTCGTTGTAGTGCTGTGCTCCCTAAACACGCCGTGATGCGGCATGAAATAGCACGGATGTTCATAGCTGCTAACTGGACTCATATGGCCTAAGTCCAGGTATTCCTGCATGAAATTTGTATATAACAATTTATAATCAGGAGACCGCTGTAAACGTTTTTCCAAGGCGTAAAATCTACGTTCAGCTTGCGTATACGATTCGCCTAAAACATCAGGTGACTCTTTAAACGGAATGCGTACATGAAACCGTCCCTCACTATCACGCGTAGTAGTGTGAATGAAATGGTCCTCACACATACGTTCTTCCTGAGTCTGCGTGTCCCTGAGTTTGGGCAGCTCCTCAAGCTCCCAAAATAAGCGTAGTTGCGAATCTAACGAATGACTCAAGTTACAGTGAATACGACCTGCATTTCGCGTATTGTAAATAGAGCCAGAAATAATCCACCCTAACTTGGTATTCTGCAGATAAGGCCCGGTGGGAAGCCTCATTTTGCCTTCCGCTAACAAGTCCCAGAACCTATCTGCGCCTATAAGTATATCGATACTTTTAGAATCAAAAAATAACGGATCGGCTAGTCTTATGTTGTCTGGAATACAGAACTGCGCGTTTATTTGACATAAGGCCGGCATCGTTGAAGTTATTTGTGACAATACAAAACAAGTTATGCGTGTTTTGAATTCATTATTGACTCGCGATTTAACTTCAACGCTACAAGTTTCCGAACATTGTAACAATGAATCACCGACACCCCTAACTTCGTAATTAGACAGTGACGTAGTAACGTTAAGTATATTGCAAAACGATTTAGTTATGAAGCACCTCTGACTACCACTGTCAAGAAGCGCGCAAGCTTGATGATAAACACCGTGAACGTCGGCTACCTCGACTAATGCGGTTGACAATAACACGGAGTGCACATCTATATATTTATTATTATGAGTATGTGAGTTGTTTACGAGAATAGGAACCGGTTTACCAGTCGAGGGAGCGGGGACGCTCGGCCCTGCGCTTGCACCACTGGCGTTAGGATCACTAGTCACAATATGCGAATGGAGCGAGACTAGACCATCGCTACTATCATTATGAATTAATGAGTTATGTTTACGGTTGCACTTCCTACATGGCCCAAACATACACTTATCAGGCGCATGTCCCGAACGTAAACAATTCTCGCAAAGTTTGTGATCGCGAATTAATTTCAATTTAGCGTCTAAGTCACTATCGATAAACTGCTGGCAAGAATAAAGTGGATGAGCGCCGTTGCATTTTAAACAAGACCTTTTAAAGCGAGGCGTGCGACTGTCGTTAGACTTAACGTGTGTGGAAACATTGCAGTGTGACGTATTATGTGAATGTGATTTATGTTTTTTATTTTCGTTCAGTGTACTAGTAGTTTGTTCTTTGCTGTGTGAAAGCTGCAAGGTTTCCAACATATCCGCCCTGTCTTTAAGGAAACCAATCAACTCATTAACCTTAATTATGCGTTTAGAATTATTATCGCTCGGAAACAGTGAACATTTGTGTGTCTCCCACTCGCGCTCAGTGGTTTTATCTAGTTTGGAAACTATAATGTAGTTAATAAGCGTATCCCACTGATCGGTGGGCTCGCCTAGGATTTTAAGTGCACGTAAATTCTTAAGTATCGTGTCAATAAGTTTACGAAGGGAAACGGGCGACTCTTTAGACAACGAATCAATGCTAAACAAGGCCTTCACATGGTTGTGCACTAAAAGTCGGTTGTTATTGAACCTATTTAGTAGTAGTTCCCACGCCACAATATAGTTGTCCGAGGAAAATTCCACCGAGTTAACAACTAATTCGGCATTACCTTTTAGAGAGGACTTTAAGTAGTGGAATTTTTGGATATTACTTATGCGTTTGGAATTGTGGACCAGCGAGAGAAAAGTGTCGCGAAATTCAAGCCAGTGCTCATACGAACCGTCAAAGCTAGGCAGTGTTATTGTAGGAAGTTTCACGGATTGCGGTTGTTCACTACAACAATGTTTAGCGTCTGTAACCTCGCCCTCAACAGTCTCGGTCAGAAGGGACTCCGCATGGGCTAATATGCTATAATAAGAGTTTTCAAACGCTTCTCTATGATCTAGCTGGTCAGCCATGTCACTATCTGATACACATTCTTCTATCTGAGCCTGAACTTGATTGAACTCGGCATATAAACTAGCAGCTCCTTTTATGCGTAATTTTAAATCAATTCGTATGCGCGAGGACGAAAAAAGGTCATCGTTATTTTCAAATGAATTTAAATAATTTGAGAACTTGGTGAGTCTGCCTTTTATGATGCCACGTTTTCGCACTAGTTCTCGGAGTAAATTGTGATCTCCTGCTAGATTAGGGGACCTATCGCGAGACTTAGAATTAGCACTATCGACAGCTAATGTTAGGGGAGATTTATCGTGTGACTTTGCACTTTCTACGGTAGCCATTTTGGTGGTCGGTGAAAATAGGAGTACTCACGGTTGGAATGCCAGAAGACCGCGTCTGCACCGATATCGACGACCACAAGTACGCACTCGTAATGTACTTGTTCAGCACACTGATGCGAGCACTGAAATCAGTTGAAGCACTGGTATCACAAAGAGAACAAGGAGGTGATGGAGAAAAGAAAGGATGGTTGGTCCCACCAGATTGCGTGCGTGTGATGCCCGATGAGCTCCCAATCCGTTATCTATTCCCTTTTGCGCTTAGCCTCCAGGTAGTCCTGAGTCCAGTCCAGTCTTCTCGAGCTAGCAAAGCGGCCACAGCGGTGAACGTATTCCGTAGGATGCTGATACTTGGATGCGACGAGAAGGACCACATGTACCGGATTGATGCGCCGGTACTTGAAAGTTAGCGTATTGTGTGGCCTGCTTGCTAGATTTGATGATGAGTGTAGGTGAAATATGGCGAGAAATAAAAGAGAGATGCGTACAGTAAGAAGCTATGCTGCGATGTATTTCTTCTAAGTATTACATTATTCGAGGATAGTGGGGTAAGGGAACAATATTACGACCAATAGTGGCGAAATAAATTTGCGTGTAATTGCGATGTGGAGCACGCTGATTGGAGAAGCTTTTTGGCGGTGTTGGCTACCTAAATAATTAGCGAATTTAGCTGCGATTCCGAACAGAAACCAACAGGATTCAATAGGAATAACAAATGGCACCCATCAGGAATACATAAAATAGTGAAATTGAAAGATTAAAATTTCGACTCAGCTTTTCAGCAAGCATTTTCTATGAAGTGTTTTTTTTTCTGAGATATGGTGGGACTAGGAATGAACTGGACTTTGTACCTTCAAACAAAGTCGCGGGAAAAATCCCGTCATTTATAAAGCCTCTATTATTACAATAGTCACTCATAACTAAAGAGCTATTAACCACGAAAAAGATAAAATAATGGCCCAAAAAACTAAATATTTTCTAAAAAAGGCTCATAATACTTCTAGCACGTACTATAACCAGACAGACAGAGAGGCAGACAGCCAATTCCCTCACATTTCCTACAAACGTGATACTATTACAAAAGTCTAGATTATTGCCACATGGGCCTATGAGTTATGACTATAGGGAGACCTTAAAAGATGTGGATAAACCACCCTATGGGAATTTTCCGGGTAATTTAATCCGGATTTGGTAAATGAGGCTTTAAGTGGGTATATTTTAGTAAATATATCTGACATAAGTAAAGATTTTTTCGCGGAAATTATTAAGAGTGACATGAAAAAATATTCTTGTTATTTCTTCAGAAAAGCTAAGTATCTAGTGACTTCATGGAATTCAGAACCACGAATGGTTAGCCAGTTTAATCACCTCTTCAAAATATGGTTTTGAATTCTGTGTCGAAAAGTTATTCATCAAAATTATTGTGACAAAATCAGAAAAAAATATGGATCATTTTTTTACACAAAGATGTAAAATGAATATTTACTTTCTCTACTACATTGTTAAGAAACTTTTTTTATTACATTCTGAAATTGACCCGGTCCATAAACACCACTCTTAGAAGACAACAAAACACATCGAGTGGCCTTTAAACTTTTAATTGCTTAAGCAATAATTTAGCGCGACACATTATTTATCAAACTCAGGTGTTTGGAATTTAACACAGAAACTTTTCAATACATTTTAACCGCACCATTTTGGAAATTGCTAAAGTTTGAAGATACTTTTGTGAGGTATTATTTCAATGGACATTTGGGTATTATGTTATTCGCAACTTTTTTGTTCTAATTGTTTACAGTACTGATGCCAAACTAAATAAAGTTTTAGTTATAATAAGATACATAATATTTACCTACTTAAGTTTAAAAAAAGAGTCCATACTACAGAACATCCTTTCATAAATTCAAAAAATAAAAATTTGGCTTATCTCAACACTACAAAGCCATAATCACACTAGTTATTTTTTACTCCAAACATACTTGCTATACCACAAAGTATAAACTAAAAGAGTGCTTGAAAATAACACAAGTATCTTTAACTGCCAAAACATTTATGAACATTCATAAAAACATACCCCTATGGTTGTCAAACTTTATTCGTGTTCACATTACACAACTTGAAACTTTTCCGAACAAAATTGTTCACAAAGTTTTATTTAAACGTTTAAAGCACACTGCAGACTTTTAGTCGGCCGATAGTTTGTTTGGGTTTATAAATCAGTATGAAGATGAATGGTAGTATGCACATTACAAGGATCAGGTACCTATTTAGCCGGTATCAGACCAACTGAAAACTTTAATTGAATTCACCATTTTTTTTTTAATGTTTCTTTCCCACATTTTTTTTTACCGATGGCAGAAATCATCAAATGACCCCCGCTGTGGCTTTGCAGCGGTGTGGGAGTGTCAGACTCTTACTGACAAAAAATTCATCGTCTTCCTTCGTAGGCCTTTTATGTAACTCTTTCGAACGATCCCGCGGTCCCGGCGGGTCTTTCACACCATAGGGTCTACTTTTGGCCAACTGTTTAGTCTCCAGTGTGCGGGAAGGCTAAGCGTTTAATGTTTTAAGGAAACATTTGCTAAGATTCCGTACGTTCAAATGACCAAGTTTAGCTGTTTACTTAAAGGGAATTTCGGTTTAGGTTTCTTAATGTGTGTTCTAAAGTAAAGAATTTAAATCTAGGTCTATGCTGTTGAACATATAAATGAACATGTTCTGTTTAATAGTGATAGTCCAAGTTTAACTAAAGGCAGCACCTTTATATACTAGTAGTAGGTAATATAATCTTAATTTAGAATTCCGTGGATTTTACTAAATACTACATTTGAATAGACTTATTTTTGCTTTTGGAGGACTCTATTGATATTATACATTTTTCTTTTATAAAGATAACATCCTGGACTATACAAAAATTGCAATTCTAACTGAAATATTCCAAATCTCCGTAGCGCAGATATTACTCCGTTGAATTATATATTTTTTCACTGTTTCCATGCTAAAAACGCCATTAAGCCGAAACCCGGCTGTACGGATCCTAATTGGATTTTTAACTTTTGATCAAACTGTAGTTTGATTAAAAGGTTTGTTTTGACGACCTCTGTGGCGCAATGGTCACCAAGCCGGACTGCCGAATCTGAGGTCCCGGGTTCGATTCCCGGTTCGGTCGACATTTGTGTGATGAGCATGCTTGTTGGCCGTGGTCTGGGTGTTACAATATGTATATGTGTAACTATATGTAGTTTTTCAGTTGTGTTAGCACCCATAACACAAGTTAATTAATAACTTACCATGGGGCTAACCAACCGTGTGTGAAAAGGTGTCTCGACATTATTATTTATTAAAAATTGTTCGCGGACCTCTGGCTTCCAATTCATACATTTCTATACCTACTTCTAATATGGAAATATTTGAAAAAGTATCTATGGAGTTTCATATCGGTATTGCCTACTACTATTATTGTTTGTAAAACTGCTCTGTTCGTTTACAGAGCACAGATACTTATTCAGAATTATTATGGTCGTGAACAGAGCAGTTAAAAAAAAAAACAATAAATAAAATAGCTTTAAAAAGTGTGTTGTCAGTGAAATTCGCAGAGTTACTGTTAATATTTTTTTCTATGTTAAACACTCCTGTTTTCCTAAAAACAACAACCGAGAATCAAACCGTAGACTTTTACCTCAACAGTCACGTTCCACGTCAACACCAACAACGAACTAATTAAAAACTATTCACAATTAATAAAACAGCTCATTAATTTTATAACACGAAAATACCTATGAACTTCTGTCGCTGGCATACGTACGAAACTTTCTGCTAACTATGTTGGAGTCCGAGTTCCAGTATAATATAGCTTAACTATAGTATAAGCTAGGCTAGACTGTAGTGACCGAGGCTAATTATTATTTAATTTTGCCACTGCATGGTCAGGGCTTTTGGTCTTCAAATAAAACCTGGATTAAAAGTAATATGGATTTAGGGGGGTACCTTCTTTCTATATTGTTTGAGTCAAAACAAGGCAAGGCACATACAGGCACGCACGATTATTGTCTAGTCTTTTTCCTATCTACACATGATAGGGGTCGCCTTCTAGACAAACCGAAGAGGAGTAACGGTATCTTATAAGAAGCGCCTGTCTAACTTCCTCAACCATCAAGCAACCCTACGCCCCTTGGCAAAACTAGTCATCAACTTTCTGGCTGACTACTCAATTTAACGTAAGTTCCGAAAAACGAAGTAACTCTTCATGAAAAACTAAACGCATTGTTTTCAAAATACAGTTTCTATTAATATCCGAAAGCACTTCTAACTTATCTAGGAACCTAGTAAATCACTAATTAATTACTTATAACAGCTTTCTTATCCTCATAAAAGATAGGTCTAGTTGTAATAAGCTCCTACTTACTGCTAACAGCCTGGTAACCTCGAGAGGCTATTTATTTTAATTATCACGTAATTATCTTAATAGCAGACTTAAGATAATACGGACTTAGAAAGCGTAACGAAGCTTTATGTTAATAATTACCTACAAGAAAAGGAAAAAATATCTCTCGAAATCTTTGAAAAAATCGTTGAAACATTTTCAAAATTAACTGTTTATTTGTCTACGCAAATCTTCAGAACCTTTACTCGTGTTTAGCATGATAATAGATTGGCGATAAGAACGCCATAAGATGAGGGTAAGACAAGAAGACTTTTCAGGATGTGTGAAATACTTATCTGTGTCAAAATTGGCCTTACTAGCTTTATCTTTCACTAGCTTCGGTCAGCAGTTCCACCCGCACCCCGTGGTCTGCACGAAACCGGATAAAAAGCCTATATTAATAGCCTAATAAGCCTTCCTCGATAAATAGGACATCTAACAATGAATATTTTTTTCAAATCGGACCATTAGTCCCTGAGATAAGCGCGTTGAAGCAAACAAAATATTCAGCTTTATCATGTTAGTAGATATACATTTTCTGGTGAATAGGAACACCTTTCTTTGTCGTCAGCCACGAACCGTACAAATTCAAATCTTCCTAAAACATGGCGTGCCATGTTCACATTCTACCAGATTTGGATCTAAAGGCATTACGTCCAAACCCCAATTTGTATGGACTCAGTCTCGGTCTGATGACGTCATTCGCCGCCATTACCAAGGTACCAAAGATTATGTAACGAATGAGATGAGATTCTATCGCAACGATACTTTATTGCCTACCGATTGTTGTAATGTGTTTTTGTACGAAACACGCGATAAATTTCTGTGTTTGGCAGCGAATATGTGAGTTTGATGTTCGAGTTAGTTTTGGTAATGTGGGCGTTGGATTTATGTGTCATTTGGTTTTGTAAGTTATGTGATAGGCTTTCAATTCTCAAGTATATTATTGGTTTGAAAGGATTTTTTCGAGTTGTGATTTTGTAACTGGTTCCAACGGTAAATTGAATCGATTTAATTTCCCGAGACACTCCAATATTTCATTCAGTATATTTATCTTTTCTCAATAAACCAAAATCACTTTAAGCAAATATTACGTAATACCTACATATCTTTTTCGTCTTTCAGCGTAGGTAATCAATATAAAAATCCGCGTCCTGTCTGATCATTAATCTTTGCCTGCAATATCGCGTGCGTACATACCGATCCTTTCAAGCGACGCCATTAAGTGTCATTTCCTTATTATATAAATTATTCACGCAACGATCACTCAGTAAAGCTTCAATAATAATGTGTATTATGCTCGTAATTTGAGGGGACGTCAATTATTATGGAAAAGCTATTGATATCACTTTTGTTAAAGGTTATAAAGCTGAGTTTGTTTGTATGTATAAGTGATTGTGTTTTGTTTTATAAGGCATTAATTTTTGATAAACATTTTTATATATGTCTTATTTTTAACCACTTAGGTTTTAACCATGAAATTAGCTAAGATATTTAGCAAATTTCAAATAGGCTCTTATGAAACGTCACAGTAGTTGCACGGTTCCAATAAGTTTGTCATGGAGAATGGAGAAGAGCTGGCAAGACACTCCATAGAAACTATTTCTTTTAAAGTAAATTGTTCACAAGGTCTCAGGTACATAAGGATGGTAAACTGATAAAGTTATAAAATGCAAGGTAAACTGTAACTCTACACAATGGCTCTGAAAATACAAAATTCAGTAGGTTACTTAACGTAAAATGTTGGTAAATGTCATAATTCACATCAAGTCATTACTAACAAAAGCCCCATATTTCGAACAAACCCGCGCTAATGTTGATGATGGGAAATAGCCGTCACTAACAGCACCAGTACACTACAGACTAAATAGTCGGCCGATATCATTCGAGTCTATATCCCAACTGTGTTTGGGTCGGCTTCCAGTCTAACCGGATTCAGCTGAGTACCAGTGCTGTAGGAGCAACTGCCTATCTGACCTCCTCAACCCAGTTACCCGGCAACCCAATACTCTTTGGTTAGACTTGTTACCCACCCGATGATTATAAGAAAATTTTGATTCCAATCAAAGTGTTCAGTCGGTCTGACACCGGCTAAATACCTGATCTTTGTAATACGCGTACTACCATACATCTTCATACTGATTTATGAGCACAAACAAACTATCGGCCGACTAAAAGTTTGAAGTGTGCGGTTACGCTAATGCATCGCCAAAATCACGCTGAAAATTCACGTCAGCTATTATACAGGAAATTGAAAATTACTGTCAAAATATAGTGTTTTCAGCGAGTCAGAATATACATTGAAAACTAATGTAACATGGTTAGTTAGTTCAAAATGTATGTCAATTAAAACTTTCACCAAAAATTGCTGAATGGTTGTGACAATGCTTTTAAAGCTACTGTAGATTTTTTATTAAATTCATGTGTTGTTTATGTTTTGCACAATATTTTGTAAAACCCATTATCCACATAATATAATAGCTAAAGAGTTTGTTTGCTTGTACGCTCTACTCTTTCAAATTATTGGCCCGATTTGAAAAAATATTTCAGTGTTGGTTAGCCTATTTATCCATGAGAATAATTAAATAGGTCACTTATCTGGGAGCGCGAAATAGTTCGCTCACGACACGGGTAGAATAACTATCGAAAGCTTATAATAAGTTGACATTCAATTCAAATCACAAATCAAAAAAATTCAATTGTTTTAACGCCCACAAACTCAAACCAAATTCCTCTGCATTCCATTCGGAAAAATTGACAATCAATTTTAATATTGGACCGCATACATTTCAACTGTCTCCTAATACTATGACAGCCTTTCACACTGGTGGATTTTTTAATGTCCTTTTAGTACTGACAGTTGTCAATTGTTTGATCTCCGTATGTCGGAGAGCATGATAAACTGTAGGTCCTGGTTGTCGTTGAGCATCTTTGGCAGTCGACTCGTCACTGGTAGTCGTAAGCCAGTAATACTTACAACCAGTCTTACTTAGAGGATGTCAGATAGGCAATTGTTCCTTGTAAATCACCGGTTAGACTTGAAGCCGGCCCCAACATAGTTGGGAAAGGCTAGGCAAATCATGTCGCTTGATTTTTGCGCTCAGAAATTCATCAGTGTTAAAAAATTTGAAAAATGTGCCCGTTCGATTTACTCTACATGCGAAAAATCCTACAACATGGAACCACCATTATGGTTTAATCGTCGAGAGCTGTAACGTCACTGTAAACTGATAACTCGGTACAACCACAGTTATCTGTCCACAAGGCCTGCACATTATGTCCGTTATTCAAAGGGGACGAAGCGAGATGAAATATTCCGAACAATGGGGTCAAACGCTTTGAATCGCAATGGGGTCTGTTATGGTATTATTTGGCAAAAGGAGGCGTGATTATGTATGCTGTTTGTCTGTGGTTGTTGCTCGTTAATTTTGAAACTAGGTCTTGTCTGTCCAGTGCAAAATATAAGCCTCTTTTTGGCTATAGTCGTCATAAATGTAAAGTCGTCTCGTTTATCGACATCATATTTTTTGTTTAATATTGTAAAGATTTTTATTTGGTGGGTTTGTCTTTATGTTTGAAATAAATAAACGCAAAAAATAGTTAACAGATTTGAAAAATTATTTCACTGTTGGGAAGCCACACTATCCCCGCATACATTGGCTATATTTTATCCCGGTACGAGCAGTAGTTCCTCCAGGACGCGGGTGAAACCACAGGACAACTCTAGTATATTACAAATCAGAGTCTAGGCGTAAAAATGTGCTTCAATAACTGTAAATACAACAAAAGCCTTTTCCTTTCACTGCTCCGTTGCTTTGCAATCATTTGTCTTTCTGTCGGCAACAGGCAGGAATCAAAATCTAGTACTATTGGTTTTTGGCTGTGAGGGCTACTGAAACAATATTAATGGTTTTGGAAGTAGCCTCTAATTATTAGAAGGATTTTTGGGGTTATTCTTTCACAAATTAAGAAGGAAATATTAGCTAGTTTTAGCCAGTATTTTTACGAGAATCCCGGGGAAACTATGAAGTTGGCAAACCTAGGACAAAAAGCCTATAGCCTTCTTTAATAAATGGGCTTTCTAACACTAAAATATTTTGTTTTTCTCAAATCGGGCCAATTGTCGTTTATTAGCAAACGGCCCGATTTGAGAAAAACATTCAAGCAAACAAACACTCCAACTTTATGATATTCGTATCTATAGATTAATAGCGCAATGTTATGTAGTTATTTTTTTAATATAAAATCATTCCAACCTAAACACCTAATTTCTCAATCACCTGCTCTTTCATTTCAATTACCTTGGCACTACAGAAATAGTTTCTCAAAACTTCGAGCAGAAATCCATAGTAAACTATAAAATGTGCAGCTGAGCAACCGGCATTATAATCCGGCAGATATTTCTCAAGATCAGCCAACAAAGAGATGAGATGGATTATATTCTTGAGAGGTTACCTCTGAAATGCTTTCAGTTTGCTCCGTGGCATTTTCAGCTCGATACCGAATTAAATTGTTTGATGAATCGTGAATTTTGTGTTGAAGTCTAGATATTTTGAGTTTATTTTTTAATAGGTTTGTGTAAGTAAAATATAAGGTGAAGTTAAATTCCCATTAATAAAAAGAGATTTCTAGTGAAAAATATAGATATAGCCATGCGGGGAAATACGAGCGAGACGCCTGAATTTTTTTTATACTCATGTTTTATAGTGATTGGTTTGATTTTATTAGTTTAGTGCTTAAGAACTATGTATAGAAACTAAAAAAAAAAATGGATAACAAAATTACATGAAAAAAAATCTCGTAATTAATCTTCATATCACCAAAGTACCAGAACAACATAAAATCCAGCAGCTTACTCTAAAACCGTAGCAAAGAGCAACATTTCAGAGCAAAAGCAAGAACGGTTTCAATCACCGAATTTTCTCGAACAACCTGAGAATTTTGATCAAGAATTTCATTCATTTCGCAAATGCTTGTAAAAGCGACATTTACAAATGTACGAACGAAAATTTTTAAGAAACACGACTGAGAGAAATTGTAGGTATTAATTAAGGGTGAATTTTGATGGTACGATTTCAATTTTAGATGAAGCTTTTCGGAATACGGAATGATTTATTATTACGTTTTGTTTGCGCGATAATGTTTATTTTTGCTATAAAGTAAGTAAATATTTCATGTGTTCTAATGACTCAGATAAATTAAGTTGTTGCTCTTTGCGTGCGAACTTTTAGCGTGGGCAATACCACAGTACTGCTAGTCCTTAATATAAATTACTTATAGCGGTTTCTTTACACGCTTCTTGTAAAGCACACAAAGGAAAAAGATAGACAGATGGTGGTTTCTTTACACTAAAACCATTCATTCTTTAAACACAATCAACCTTCAATTTTAATATTTCCTAGTAAACCGAACACCATGAAACCGACACTACACTGCTATGCAAAAAAAAATGCTTTGAGAAAATTATTCTGTAGAGAGATTTAAAACATGTTACACTGACGTCTTTTGTTCTAGAAGCACGTGCTTTTTTGTGCCTCTTTTTAAATGTCCGAGGCAGAGGCAAGGCTTTGAGGCACGTGTGATGTTGTGCCTCTTTTATGGAGGGTGGAGGGGGGTTACTCGTGCGACGGTAAACGTCCGGTTAGTTCAGAGTCTAGAGTAAATATTTTGCTTTTGTGTTATAGTTTGTAGGCCACGTGTTGTAGTGGAATGCTGTAAGAGGTTAAGTTACTGGCGTAGATTGTTTAAAGGCATCTGGAAGGTAGTGATATCTTGGCTTACTTGAGTTAATACTCCTGTTGGTCTAGTGGCCACTAACAGTTTGTAACAAAGGTTTTCAGATATTGGTTTTGTCATTGCGAAATGAAAGGTTTGCTACAAGTATTCTTTTTAAAATCTTATTTAGGTTTTACATGACCTGGCTAATCCACGGGTGCATGAGCGGTTCAGAGTGGAAGACACTTCAGTTTGTTTCGGTGTTTCTTTTTAACGTAGAATAAGAAATACCACCCTCATCTCGTGTAGGGTTTCAAAATCAATTTTGTCTCAAAATACGAACGGTACTGGATGTTTCGAGCATTGTTTATTATTAAGGGCAGTTTCAGTAATTTTTCGGCCATCAATTAGTCTTATAGGATAACCATAAGTACAATGTCTTCTTTACGACTTTCTCAGTCAACCTTTGAATGACAATCTCATAACTCTAATCATTATCCATAACCCCAAGCAAACAGTTATTAACGATAACTATAAATACAATGTTTATTAATCCATAAACTATAAAAGGAATAAACTCAATAAGGACCATATTACGATCTATTAAAGTAATAGTTACCAGTGAGAAAAGGGATAGCGCTAAATGAGTTGTATAACCCCATCTTTCTCTTTTAAATGATGGTATAAATCTCCATGGTATAGTAGACAATTATCTTTTGTTATTTGAGACAAGTTCAAGGACAGAATATTACCTTATATACCAGATTATTACCCTATGATAATGGTATCCATACCGAAAGTCGGCTGTTCTCTCTAAGGAGATTAGCCAGCTGCACAGGACATATTATGGTGCACGCACGAGCATTTGCGCAGACACAGGTGACTCTCTATTCCTTCACTCTCATAGCCCGATGGGTCACGACCGGAGGGAGATCAGGCGCAGAATTGATATTAATGTTCTCTTGAATTCACGGGTATATCAAACACCAAACTCCAGGCTCCGGGCTGATTTCTGAAATTATCTTATTTCAGTCACGAATTTAGTCTTAAGCTCTTATACCTAAACCAATTTCCTTTACGTACCAATACATAATATTTGATTTATAGGGACACGTGTATTATTTTACCCCGGGATAATACCTACCTTGACAATTTTCAAGACATATCAAGTTTATTAATTTTCAAGCTTATCGAAAATCCATCTCCTATAGTACTTAAACATAATCATTTATATTAATAATTGTGAACCTAACTTCATTTACAGCCTTTTTATCGTTTTACTGTAGAGCAGTGACCTCATACAGAGCGATCAAACCAACTGCTACGAATTGTCTAAGAAGTTCAGCAATCTAATGACTATTTTGGCAACAGACCCTAGTGATACTTACATACACATTCATCCCTCACCCTAAAATAAACCATCATTAACAAAGTAAACAGATTAAGAAACACGATAGCATATTATAACAAAAGTTCAAGGCGTTTGAAAGTTTATTGTTTTGATTGTTATCTCAGTGGCACCGAGCTTTCATGTTTCAGACACGTGAATTATTTCGTCAGGGCTCCCTCGTGGTCGGGCGTGACGTATTCAATGAGCGATAAGCGATTTATGGATAACATAAAATAGTTTATGAAGGAAATTTTGATCTTTATGATACCTAATGACTTTGATTTTATCGATCAATTTTGTGTTCAATAAGTACAATACTTTTGTATTTGCTTTTGGAAACTTGAATCATATGGCTGGCTAGTAACAGTCGATTACAAGGTTAAACATACTTCATTCTGAGTTCTTCGTGCTTTCAGCAGCAACTTAAATTAGTGATCCCGTCTGTCATTGTTCAACAGAAAGTTTGACAATCAATCTTTCCAAGGGGTATCGAGTTACTTGGGTAACTAAGTTGAAGAAGTCAGATAGGCAGTCGCTCAAAGTAAACGGCTGGTATTTAGCTGCATAGGTTTAGCTGGAAGCCGATCCCAACATAGTTCTGAAAGGCTAGGCTTATGTGAATATCCTATAACTTGCACCATACAATCATGCATGGTAAAAGCTTCCGCGGTTACACGGAAGGCAGCAATTATTGTTCGTTAGTCTTTACAAATATAACATTTATATACCAAGTGTGTACAAGTGGCAAATTAGTTACAACAGTTGCTTATTTTAACTGAGTGTACCTAATAATTGAGGGAGTGATTTTGTTAGCTGTGCTTATAATAGGTACCTTTATTACTGAATAAATTCTGCTAGCAGTTTTGTCAGGAACCCGTGAGAACCACTTTACGTATCCGAACAAAAATAGCTTACAGTCCTTGATAAGTAGCTGCGGGTTGTTCGAAAGAGATACCGCGGCCCTGGCACATGATAGACCTACAACGGAACACGACGGTTTTTAGTCAGTAAGAGTCTGACACTCCCTCGCCGCTGCTAACCCACAGCGGGAGGGGTCATTTGATGATTTTTGACGTCGTTAAAAAAAAGAATTCCTTGATAAGCATAAATGAGAAATCTAAAACTGTAAAACGGCCCAATATTATTATTGAAAAAACTTACACTTTTGTAAATGCCTATAAATAAACCTCGTGTGAAAGCTTACACATTTTTGCTGCCAGTCCTTGATGGCAAAGCTATCTTGATGTATGAATTATTCGCACGTCGCAACTTGTACTATTGAGTTATTGACATTTGTGATCGTTTAGACATTAGTATCATTTGTGGGGCGAATAATTATTTGAGTAAGAGCCTCCAAATACTGCAGAATAAGCTTGTGTTCCGACGGTTAAATGACAGTTCATTTCGAAGGTAACCCGTGATAGATTCACAGATTTTAACAAACTATTTGGGTCTCATACCGGTCAAATAAATCATTGTAATGTTCTACTACGACCAATGTTTGAGCATTTGAGCAGTCTTTAAAATTTAGTGGCGCTACAGTATTCGACCGTAAGTGCAAAAGTCAAACAGTTTACAACATCACCAATAAAATCTTACAGAAAGTTCAAACTAACATTATCTTAAAACCAAAATGTTAATGTAAAATGCAGTTTGAAAACTAAGCTGGCATTTAAACGTAGCCGCATTAGTTAAGCGAGCAAACCCAAGGGACGAACAATGTTTGAGCATACCAAGAATAGCTGGATTGCTCCCTTGAGGAACTTAGCTAATGCTTAAGGCATAGTATATGAATTTAGAGGGTACATGAATAGATACGTTGTATGTATTTGTTAAGTTAAACCATGTGAATTATATGTTAATACTAGCTGGTGCCCGCGACTTCGTCTGCGCAGGTTTAGTATTTCAACAATATGTTTACAAATTGTAGCCTATGTGTTATTCTGATGTATAAGCTATAAGGTAAACGCGGGTGAAGTCGTCATGCCCCAATAGTCGTCAATTAATCTTAAAACTTTTATTATTATTTTCTACTGAACTTAAAATGGGCCGGTTTATATATCAACATATTCTTGATAATATATTGCACAATTGAAATAACAATACGGGGTTTTAACAGTCACGGCTTCTAAGATATGTTATTTGAAACATGTGTGCCCTAACAAAATCGTTTTTTCGTGAAGTTCAGCTGTCAAAAGTGAAACTCAGCACGTGGTTTTGTGTTTTGATTTACATAACTCCAGTGGGGTCTGTGGTATGTCTCTTTGTTTAATTAGATAGTTAAGTTTATTTGCTAGTGATGTAATATGCAATTTGGAATACTTTTGACATAGAAGATATATTTTTTTAATGTGACATCTATTGGTACTTCAAAACTCCCATTTGTCCCAAAACCCGTCAATTTTACAATTATTATGACGACTACTGGGACATGCTCAAAAGTTGCACCTAAACTCGTCATAATGAGGATATTTTGTGTTTTACAGTACAAAATGCGAATAAATAGCTAATATCGGGACTTTTACAAAATTGATAACTGTCTACAACAAACATATTTAAGGTTTAGACTACATTTGTTCATAAAACTGCGTTTCTTTTAAGCTTTTTCTTAGGGGTAAATTTTACTCTGCTGGTTCTAGATGCACGTACAGTTATGTTATTCGATTCAATTCATATGTTTCTTAATGGTTAAATCCCCTGTTTTCTATAAGTATGCACTTTCTACGAGTGTTTTTTCAGGTATATATTGGCCGCTGTAGGCCTCCGCCACTCGATTAAGATCTACCGCTTTGGGTACAAGGAGGTCTAGCACTAGCCTTTGTTCTACTACGCTTGGATTACAATTTGTGGCAAACAAAAATTGACTGTTCTTACACTATGCTTTTTGTTCGAAATAACTGCATTTCGTCACGCGTATTGTACCGCGTCTTCCTAACGTGCTTTAATAGCGCCTGTATAAAAATTATGTCATTCAACTAGATTTGACGCAAAAAATATTAAAATCTGTTTTAAAACTAATATGACATAGCTGCCATCGCTGTCACTTCTTTGCTTGTCGTCTTCGATATTGATGGGTAAAGAGTAATCTTAAGTAAGATTTTTTTATTTAAAATTGTCTGTATTTAGTGATTGCATGATCGTAATTTTAATAGCAGATCATGACTGAAAGAAACTACAAGCAAGAGGGCCTTTTAAAAGTCATAAAATCTGTAAATCAAGGGCCCACACACAACATCAGATGCAGCAAGAAAATTTAAAACGCCCTTTTGAGACCACTTTAATGAAATGGTGACACAAAACCGACGATTATCCCTGTATATATATATAGTATAGAAATGAACCCAAGGACAATCTCCGGTTCTGTGCTAAAGTATTGCTAACTATGGAGGAAAACTACTTGGGCTATTGCGTTGGGATGTTAGTGGATTAGGATATGGGAAACTATAGGATCTATGGCACCTGGAAAAAAAGTCGTGGTGGCCTGGTGGGCCAAGAATCAACCTCTCAAGTATGAGGGCGCGGGTTCGATTCCAGGTCAGGCAAGTACCAATGCAACTTTTCTAAGTTTGTATGTATTTTATAAGTATATCCTGCAATGATACCAATGACTGTGTTTCGGATGGCACGTTAAACTGTAGGTCCCGACTATCATTGAACATCCTTGGCAGTCGTTACGGGTAGTCAAAGCCAGTAAGTCTCACACCAGTCTAACCAAGGGGTATTGGGTTGCCTGGGTAACTGGATTGAGGAGGTCAAATAGGCAGTCGCTTCTTGTAAAGTACTGGTACTCATCTGAATCCGGTTAGACTGGAAGCCGACCCCAACATAGTTGGGAAAAAAGGCTCGGAGGATGACGATGATGAGGAACTATGGCACCTGCCGATGACAATGTATAAAATACATGTTAAAATGGCAGGTGGAGACTCGCCACCTCACTTACTGGGCCCCCGGGAATCAGTCGCTAAATCGCAACAAGAGGGCAACAGGTTCATGAGCGGCTGAAGGGTGAGGATACCTCGGTGGACTTTAAACGCAGATCACGTGCTCCTTGTGGATCCAGCATCACCGGCCCACTCGCCACTTACCACGAGGCACCTACCCTCCGAGCAGGGCTGCTAACCCTGCTCTAGCGACTCGACTCTGGTCGGCCAATGAAGGCAAGCCAAGAGGCGGGAGACCTTCACACCGGCAGGCCGAAGATGGGGGACAGTACACTCTCCCCGCAGCACTCGGATATATAGCCCCGCGGGGTCGCTACTCCCCGTCATCCGTGTGGGGTTTATTAGATATTATTATTATTGGGTTTGAACGTAATCTTATATATAAAAATGAATTGCTGTTCGTTAGTCTCACTAAAACTCGAGAGTGGCTGGACCGATTTGGTTAATTTTGGTTTTAAAATGTTTGTAGAGGTCCGGGGAAGGTTTAAACGATACGAAGTTCGCGGGATCAGCTAGTTATTAATATAAATTAAAATGCAACCATGTGGCTGTTTTATTGAATACCTGCTCTTCTAACAGATTATGATCTGCTATTCTAAATAGGAATTTGGTTTTTTATCTATCTACCTACCTAATGTTTCAAAAGCACAAGTATGCTTAACAAATTCAAGCACAAAAAATGTACATAACTTGAACCTTATGTTCAAGAGCAGAGAGTTTATATTAGCATTAAAAGTTGACGAGTACTGGGAATATTTGACGAGTATCCGTACAAATCAGACGACTACTGGTACAAATCGCCCTTTTTTTACTTTTGCCTTAATAAGTATATAAACCCATCAAAATGATTAAAAAAACATTAGTTACTTAGAATAATGAATAAATACTCTATCACGTCATGCAAAAATGTTAATTTTCAATTGATTATTTAACACACAGTAGCGCTTCAAAGTCAGTGATTTCCGAAATCCGACGACTATTGGTACGTTTACCTTATTATTGTAAAGTTTCATTAAAATCCATTCAGTAGTTTTTGCGTGAAAGAGTAACAAACATCCATACATCCATACATCCATACATACAAACTTTCGCGTTTATAATATTAGTAGGATAGGACATATGAATGACATCATCATCACCCTAGCCTTTTCTCAACTATGTTGGGGTCGGCTTCTTCGGACCAGTGTTTTACTATCTGATCTCCTCAACCCAGTTAACTGGGCAATAGCTGTAAGTAAGACTTTTTGTCAGGCTTTCTGGATTCTGACTACCCGTAACGAGTGCCAACGCTGTTCATATGACACCCGGGACTTACAGTAGATTATTAAATACATAACGTATTTTAGTGGAGCACATAATGACTTCATAAAAATCTAAATTATCCTCTCTTAAATATTTATTTCGTGTATTATGTTTTTCCTACTAACTAGAACAAAGCCGCTGGCAAAACATAAACGTAATAATAATTTTCTATTTACCCAAGCTAAAAGAAAGGATTTTGGTTAATCTCCCAAAAGTAATTTGCGAAATGCTTTTGCTGAAGGAAAAAAGTCTATTTGTGATCACAAACCTGAAAGATAAAAGCTAAAAGGATAAAACAGTACAAAAATTGAGAGGACAAAATTTTAAATATAAATCGGGAATTTTAGAAGAAAGGTTGTAAAGTAAAACGTAAAATTTTGCACTAAAGAGTTTTATGAAAGTCACCCAACGGATTTTATAGGAGGTTTGTAATATTGCCCACGCACGGTTACTCGTATGAACATAAAATCTCGAATGTTGTGAATAGTATTGGACGGAGGTAGACATAGTCCTTATTTCCACATACTGTGTCTATTTTATTTAAAGTCAGCAACTCAACAAGTCACAAATTCCAGCTCATGCTATTATATTTTATTCGCAGAGAAAAAATCATCTGACAAATACTACAATTAGGTATGTGTTATATTATGTGGTATACCGATTATTCGTTGGGTTTGATGTCTGAAACAACTGAACCCATGTAAAAATGCATTTGATGTATGATTCAATGCAAATGTGAATAAATCTATTTATCTCCTATGTATTTATCTACGTTCATTTCTAATATACCATAGGGTATCATAAGATTTCTTTAACATTACTGTCATACATTTCTTTCCCCAAAGTCAAGTCAACATTAACATTCTCCTCTAGAACTTGGAAACGAATTCACAGAGCAAATTACATTAAATGTATTTAATTAAAAGGTAAGGGGACACTGTCCTAAGCTCGCTCATTCTTTGCTAATTATATGAAATTTCTCTTGGGAAACCTTTCTTGTGTACCCAGCTTTATATGTTGAAGTTTTTTGGTAGAAGTTAGATATCTACTTTATTTTGTAAAGGTCGTTTGTATTTGTTTGGGAGAACTTTGATTTTATAAACTGGAATGAATTAATCCTTTGTGGCTAATTAGCATAGCATAGTGCATCACAAACACATATCACTTGATATATCTTTTCAAAAATTTGCATTTGAACACGTTTATATTCATATCATATTAACTTAAATTTTTCAATTTTTGCCGCTCTTTTCTCGTGATTTATGATTTTTACAGCATTTCTGTTTAAAACAATTATTTTTGTTGTTCCTAATCGCCCATGAATTTCATAAAAACACGATGTAACTAATCACATTCTTGTGGATCTTTTCGAAATGACTTTAATTATTGCAAAGTGTAAAACAAACCAAGAATACTTATTACATTCCGATCTTATCTAGTTTACACTACTTTCCATGTAATTAAAAAGCATTAATTTGTCTAGCTAGAAGCTCCGCTTTGGACCAATAAATACTCAGTAACGTATTGACCATCGGTCCTAATGTCCGGGAACGAACAACTGTTAGTTTAACGACTAATAGATTGCTTGCACATCGTCTTAATGCGAATGCTGCAAACATTTTTTGTGTGGATGCACTTTTGTAGGTAGGTATTTAATCAAATAAAAAAATATATATATTTATTTATTTAAACTTTATGTAAAGAAACATTACATAGGCGGACTTAATGCCATAGGCATTCTTTGCAGTCAACCATAGGGTGATGCAGAGAAAACAATTATTATATTATAGTAAGTAGGTACTATTTATTTTGCGGACATTGGCTGTCATTGAACATCTTTGACAGTCGCTACGGATAGTCAGAAGCCAGTAAGTCTGACAATTAGTCTTACCCAAGTGTATTGGGTTGCCCGGGTAACTGGGTTGAGGAAGTCAGAAGGCAGCCGCTCATTGTAACACAACATCATTGGAAAAAGGCTAGGCAGATGATGATATTAAGTACTAAGTTATTTGCAATAAACCAAATAGTCTCGGAAAATATATCCATCAACGCTAGACCATAAATTTATCTCTTTATAGCCGATATAAAAACTATGATAACCTAAGTTTAGCGATAAACAAATCTCATATAAACGAAAGCTTTTACGATAGTTTGCGATTTATGTGAAATGTCGTGTGTTTAGGCATGTTTTTACGCAAATAAATAAACACATTTTGTTTCCTATTGGCACTAAATTTGTTATTGTTATTGACCCTATAATACTTTTATGTTTAGGTAAAAGACTTTTCCGGAGAGCACGATTTTACTTTCGAAATAAAATCTTCATCTGGGACCAGACTGCCCTTTTTTGCATATGTTTTAGGGTCTCCTATCCTTTTTAACTAAACTGGCAAGATGCTAGGGTTTTCTGTATTGCCTACTTATTTCTTATTAATTTTTCCAGGAGATAAGAGCTATTTAATAAACAAGGTATAGGTTATAGCACCCCCCTTCACCTTGTTTTTTTCTCGTTTATGTCCTGATACTTGACAAATAGTTTGCCGAAAATATTCCTACTTACGTTAAAGGAATGCCTGATGCTTTTTTAAAGAAATTAGTAAGCAACAATACCAATAAAGGATATTCCTAGATTTAGGAACAAAGCACAAGACTTTTCCAGTACAAATAGTAACAAATTCAGGTATTGTATAAATTCATAGCTTGCGAACAGGTGTTCCAAATATCCTGAGTTCTGAACAAAACGATTTTGAGAAAAGCTTTCGTTTTGAAACTGATAACATCTAGAACACCTGTTACCCAGAAATAATAACATCGTGTTAAATGGTTTCGCAATTTTAATGAAACTGCTGTTAATTATAAAACATTTTTCTTAATTTATGTAATATCTAAAAAAGCAAAATTATATAATCTACCTAGCTCTTTCCTCGAACTATGTTGGGGCCGATTTAAACTCTTACCTACGTGGTGTGAGAGGAGGCCGCAGCCCAGCAGTGGGGCGACAAAATTTCTGATAATGATGAAGATGACCCAAGGCATTATTCAAGAAACTTAATATATGCTTATTTGTAATTTACATAATAACAGATTATGTATTGCTAAACTTAGATCCTACAGTATGACGTAGTGCTTAAGTTTTGTAATAATGAGAACTACACACATATTTTAAGTTTAAAGCGACTTCCTGTGACTTTAATTAAGGTAGTTTATTACTTTCACCCAGTTCTTGTACATACCGATATTATAAATTAAATTATGAAAACTACATTATTTAAACATTTTATAAGGATGGACGGTATAAGTTACAGTTTCACGCAAAAACTACAAAACGGATTTTGATAAAACTTTACTACAATATAATTTTATTATCAGAATAGCATATATACTACTTACAAAGCACGATATATTATATATCAACTAAACGAAGATCGGCTAATAATGCCCATTTGTATTTGACTGACTAAAATGAACCCTTAACATTTATGTAAGGACGATGCTCTACTTAACCAAGATCTTGAACAAAATCTTGTCAAAACAATCTAAAATTATCAAAGTAAATACAGCAAGCATAACTCGTCATTATTATCCGACCAATCTGCAGATAATTCTCAAAGACAAAAGAATTCGGTACACCGTACAACGACTAAATTATCTTAACATAAATTCTCGTCCATTTTGCGTTAAGACCGTAAGGAAATGGTTTTTGTAAAACGGAACGTAATCGACGTTGGTTGAGGAAAAATATTTATAGGACAGATTTTTTGAGACAAAAAATCGATGTTTCAGACAAGTTTAGGCATGTATTTGCTTTCTAATTTAGTCATTATCATACAAAAATGTATTATAATGTTCTATGAAAATATTAACCAGCCTAAAGGCATAAAAATTTATGATTGTGTCGTTTAAATTTTTCCTTCTTTACTCACGAGCCCCGAAGGGCATAACATTGTGAAAAGGTACCTACTTACACTTCTTGTTATAACTATCAATATTTCTTGTCAATTTCAGACTTGAAGTTAGTAAATTACTTTAGGTATAAATTTTGATTAGCAAAATAATAGTTCTCAACAATGACAGTTGAGCTGACTTAGCCATCAACAGTGCTACAATTATCATCTTTCCTCCTGACAATTAAGATCCTCAACTGTCTTAAAACACTCAGTCAGCTTATTACTCTGAAGAAACAACAGTCGGAACAATAAAGCCTTCTACAATAGCAATAAACCGCTACTAATTACAGACTCCCCATTCCACTCCGGTTCAAGCAGAAATTTTGTCAATTAATCCGCAAAAAGACACTTTGAGGATTCCACGAGCAATAAACTCGTACTTTGAGGCGCTTTAGAGGTTTTTTATTAATCTCTTCGCAGATTACTTCGTGTGACTTTTGAAGAACAATGTTGGTATCAAATTAAAGTTTGAAGGAAAGGGCAAAGGTTGGCGGTGTTTAAATTTTTGGGTGTTCATTTTTTGTGAGGAAAACTTAGGTTATTTTTCACAAGTATCGTTGGAACCTTAAGATGTATTTTTTTCCTGGTATGTGCGTATTTCACCGTTGTCTTACTAAATCAATTATTTTTATAAAAGAAACTTGACATGTAGAGCACTTCAATCATGTACTTAATTTGTATAAGCTTATTGTGGTTGACAGTACAGTGATTACTAATAGTCATGAAGCAAAAATGTAATGTGGGAATGTCATATAAATTATCTCTATTTTGGGTATGACATAAGAATTACGTAAATAATTTTCATGACATCTTAATGATTTTATTCAGTACACAAGAAATTTGGATAAAATTGCTGATATCGTTAGGTAAGAAGTTTAATCTATCCTGTAATGAGTGTATTTCAGGATCGATAAAGGAAAATACCGGTTCGTAGCTGACAGAATAACTTAGGAAGGCTAGACCCGACTGGCTTGTTTGACGTCGTAAACTAAATGCAATTATTGAAATAAAGTGCACTGTTCGGAGCAGAAAGTGAACGACGCTGTCGATGTAAAGCAAGTTGCAGACGGGCGAGCATAGCTTTTTTTTGTTGTAACGACACGCCCGCCACTATTTTTAGAGTGCTGTTATTATTTTGTGAATAACTATTGGTTTATTTAATTTAAATTCAAAGATGGCCTATGTTTGTTTAAAAAACATTCACACGTTCACCTCTCTGACATATCGAGTGTCGTCTTCATACGTCGTGAAGGGGGAATATAGACAGCATAAGGCTTTGTGGCTTAACAACAAGCAACATTATGCCTCCTACGACTGTCAATCCTATAAAACGTCGTACATGTAAATACTTAGGTACACCAAGAGCTCTGTTACCAAAAAAAATGTTGTTGTATTCGTTCACTTAAATTAGGAAAAAGCTATGATTTTTCGACATACAATTTTGTACAGCAATATTCGCACATTTGCTATTTGTATTTTTGAAAAGTCGAGTTTTTAGATAATTGTGTAGTTAAAACAAACCACCTCTAAGCGATTATAATGTTTTGAACTAAATATTAGGTACCTATTTGCGACTAGTGTCCATGTTCCCCGTCGCCCGTCTGCACCGCCCCTTAGTATGGCAGCAATAGCGCGTTTATTGGACCGTTTTGAAGGGAGTGTACTTGTACAGGAATATTGGATGCCGAAGATGTCGGCAGCCTCGTTCAGTTTGATGCTAGAATGGTAGAATAAGGGGGTAGTTTTGTAGTGATATTGTGTCGTCCTTTTAGAACGTGGTTCGAGTTTGTTTTATGGGAGAAATATGTAATAATATTAGTTTTTTGTTTGTTTTGTTAATTTTCTGGATAATTGGAGAATTTGTTGATTAAGTTTCTGGATAGCCTAGCTTGTTATGACAAATTGATGATAAAGTATAACTTTTGTTTTCACAGGTTTTGAGCAACAAATTTTGAGCAGCCCTTATCTGGCGAATAACATTAACTATCAGATAACTATCGGTAACCAGTGAAAACGGTCCTTAATCTCTTAATATGTCCTTTCTAATTTTATGATATTTTAATATTCCGTACACTCATAACACCAAAATCCCAGATAAATTGGAAAACATTTAAAAGAAAAATTAAAACGAATATGGAAATAAGTAGGTACAATTGATACGTAAAGACACATTACAAATAAAATGATATTGACAGATCTTTCGAGCAAATAAAGAATTTATATTTCATCCAAATGTAAATTATACCGTACGGATTCTGAAAGGGAATTCAAAATACACCGTAAATTCCTTTTAAAAGTATGATTACTTTTATTTGATTCCGCTTTCTTTGGGAATGAAGAAAAGATGAAATGAGTTATCGGCTTATCTTTCGAGAGATAAAAGTCAAGTGGATAGCGTTTTGGGATGGTGGAAATTTTCGCCATGTTTTTTGTGTTACTGTAAACACAAATTGGGGTTTTATTACTTTGTGATTGCTTGGTTGTCTCTAGTTTAGGTGCGTAAACAAGGCATGTTTTTGAGGTCACGTAAATAACAAAAAGTGTAGTTTATGTATGAACATTTTTGTCCCTTCATGCCATAATTTTTTCAAGGAAAAACAACTTCATTAAATTAAATGTAGAGTTATTGTAGAGTAAATATTCTAATTACTGACGCATCTTACGTTCCCTCCCACCTGTCATCTCACCATTAACGAACCCCATACATCTTCAAAATTCTCTCCTCAGGAAATAAATGCGTCATTTCGCCTCCCATTATAAAGTTGTCAGCCTTAAAATTGAGGAGTAAAGCTTCTGCCTAATTTCAACACACGTTCATAAGGTACCTATTTAGGAGCGCCTACGCAATGACAAGGATTTAACGTCTTCTCTGACGGCAATGATGTGACTGACAGTTTGTGTTTAGGTAATGGAGTATATAATGTGAAGGTAGGGGGGATGTCCCTGAGTGTATATGAGCCACGGAGTAAAGATGAGCAGAGATGCCATAATGCAGGTAGGTCAGGCGCATTCTTCCCGGTCGAACACGTGCGGTGGGCATAACCAAAATGATCAGTTACGTGAACTAATGAGGCGTACGGGTTCTTTGAAACATCTCTCACCTAAGGCGTGCAAGGGCAAGGGTAAGGGGACAGTAACGTTCCTCGTCCTCCGCACACCCGCATTTTGGCGCGCTACTTTTTTAGGAGATTTTCCGTTACGGCACCTCCACTAGTCATTTTGTTCTCCGTAATCTGAGCTTTTATGATACTCGTTCCAAAGTTTTGTGATGGATGTAACTGTTCTGTTTTTGGAGTACATTATTAGCCTGTTTTTATTTTGGATTGTCGCTCGTGTGTATCGAGATTTCTTGTCTGGAAGATATTTTTGTACCTAGACAGAATAACAGAGAGAATGATATATAGGTTGCTGTAAATATATTTTTGGCTAAGTTCAATATGCTTACAATAGAAGGGAGATAAAGCATTCTGTACTTCGAGCCTATTTGATTAAATATATTTGAGATAAAGTATATTTAATATGAACCAAACTTTTATGACAACAATTTGCAAAAAATAAAAAGCCAACTACGTCAAACATCAAACATTGTGCAAAACCTCATCGGGGTGCGCCAGAAAATTCGAAACCTATTTCAAAAACTTTATTAAGGCTGTGTCCATAAAAAATGTTGATGGCTAAATCAACAAAAGGCTTTAAAATTTTAGCGGAACATGAATTTTGATGAGACTTTTCTGGTACAGTCTTTTGAAAGATTACTTGGCTTTTCTGAATCACTGTTATTGAATTATGAGTACTGTTATTAGCTTTTATGAGTACTTTAATTTATGACGGCTTGAAAAATAGTAAATCATTTGCGGTTGTTTTGTCCTTTCCTGCGATTAGAATACAAAAAATACATAGACTTCCTATGCTAGTTGGGCAACTCTTTTACCCAAATACTTTGAAAAAAAAATATTACACATTAAGTCAATCTTTAAAGGGTTTGAAAATGAATCAAAACCCACTTCAACAAACTAAATCAATGCTAAAACCATTACTACTGTCCACGTTTACATAACCGAGCATTATGTAAATCGGCAAAACTTCGCAAGTGATCGCCTGTTGTTTAATTAAACTGCTCAAGTTTCTACCGAGGTAACCTGAACTGAACTGAATTATAGCTACCAAAAGACACAAACAAGAATTGTATATCTTTCTTCGGATTTTTTATATCTTTCATTACTGATGGTTTCGTGAAATCGATCATATTGAACCAGCGGAAAGAGGTGGCCGTTCCCAAAATTCTATCTACAGTAAGCAAAACAACAGATAGATAGCATATTGGAAACTATCGTTATTATTTAGTGGTATTCCATATTATTGTAAGGACCGTCGTTATATTTCTACCAAATGTTTTCTGTAACCTCAGAGCTTTCAACAAAATTAAATGCGCCGATGATCAAAGTACTAAATACTTTTTTCTCATTTCAGGTACAAAACCGGAAAATTCTAACCATAAAACCCTAATGTGAGTATCTTCTTTTTATTATAACTAGACTTTCTAATTACATACAAAGGTGGCCCTAATATTGTACCTTGGTAAAATTACTTTTCCTTGTAAACTCTTATTCTAATGAAGTAGTATTTTTATGATCTAAAAGTCACGAACCTAATTTCAGGTAATGAACTTTACTAAACCAGAAATAAAAATGTAATCCAAAGTTAATTAGATGCTGTCACCAAAGAGATTCCAGTCAGTAAAAGGCTTAACCTAATTCCTTTTGCTGAACAATACTTTTTCTTTCACAAAGGTGTTTAAGAAGGATAAGTATCGTTTTTCTTCGAATTCGAAATTGTAAAATGTTTCTTAAGGATTGTAATGCTATAGAAATTTTGTCATTTGGACTTCTTAGCTAAATACATATTGAATTCAGCTACTAACTGCTATACTAGCTGTACTAACTGTAGGAATTATAAGGCTTTAAGACTTACAGGATTAGAGATTTTTATTTCTTTATTTAAATGCGACTGATAATATAAAACTAACAGAACAAAAAGACACTACCAGTACAAAAAGTAAGGCTAGTAGGCTCAATAATATAAGATTTCACAAATTCATCAAAGATTCTTCAAGTAAATTGATCTTTTCTAATCTAATTTCTCGCTCATTTTCCACAATCTATTCAGGCACTTCAGGTACACTTGTATCGTTCGAAGTAATTAACTTGTTTCCCTCGCCGACAATTCAGGGAACAGCTCGATTTGCAAGTTCCGTAATAAAGATTGTACCCCTCTTGATAATGGCGACCCTTAAGAACTTTATTAATAATGGGGAATTAGACAAAATGTATGAAGAGCTATGGGGAAGGAAATAAAGCACGTTGTGTGAGGATGGCAAATATTTTATTACGCGGAATTAATTTTTGTATCGAATAAGTTATTACTTACATACGAGGAAAAATGTGTGGATCGTGTATTTTTTGAAAAATATCTACAGTTCAGTAGAAATACTCTGTTCATTAAAATTTTATAGTACTGTATGTTTTAACAAAAAAAAATGTTGTGCATTCAAACATTCAAAGTGCACACATTTTTATATTTCATTTGTGTTTTTTGAACTATTGGATCAATTCCAAAAAGAAACTCCTAGATACGATTAACATCAGAAACATTCTAACACAGCTTCAATTAGCAAAATCCACCAGTTCCTAAAATCTGATGACGCTCGCATGCACAATCCTATTTCATGGTACGTCAAAGGTAATTCAGATTTTCTGATCACTTCGGTACCAAAGGAATGTTCATTTACCACCCCTTTCACACGTGCAGTTTTGAATAACCGTGTTCTATTCGTTCAAATATTCTTTGGTCATTCCAACACAGCACTAGTCAGATTTCTGTTCATAAAAATACCTACCACGTGGAAATAAAAAACTTTTGTAAACTCAACGACTTTGAACACGAGGCTTTGTCATCTTTTTTTACTTTCTATGGACCAGTTTCTGCCTAGTAAAGGTCAAAATATAACACGAGCGATAAAGTTCATTTTTAGTTCTACCTACATGCCTTCAAAATACTCATACTCTCATCTAAAAGAAAGTCAATAGTATGAAAAACAAACCTATCTTGAGCTGCAATAAAATCCTTTCGAACACCAAAAATATCCTCTCGCAAACATAATATTACTCCAAATTCAAAGGGACAAACAACATTATGTTTTACCCAAGGTTTCCTTACATCAGAATCCGGTCCTACCTTCCCACGGAGAACAAAACGACTAGCGGAGGTGCTATAACGGAAAATCGCCTGAGAAAGTAGCGCGCCAAAATGCGATGCGAATCGAAATCGAATCGAAATCGAATGCGATCAGCAGGGGAAGAGGAACGTTAATGTCTTCGCTCTTGTACGCCTTCTTTGGAGCCGCACATTTTTTGTAATACCAAAAATCGTTGACAGATGTCTCGAAGGATCCAAATGCTTCATTAGTTCACTAGTAACTGACCCTTTTGCTCATGCCATACCTTACGAATTTGACCTAGAATAAGGCGCCTGACCTACCTCCATTATGGCATCTCCGCTTATTTCCATACTCTGTGTACCTTCCCAAAAAACACGACGTTAACATTTGCAGGTAAGGCCTGCTGTCTCTTTTGAATTCACATCGCTCCCGCTACGTCAACGTTTTTTTGGAAAACTCCATCTGTCTCTTGTCATTTCAAGGAAGAGACACTGATGATAAATTGTCTCTGTTTATTTACGATTGGACCTTGACTATGAGGGTTTTTTGGTTACTTTTTTGGGTGATTACCGGATTATAATGACGCGGTCCGACGGGAGTAAATGTTGGGCCATAACGTCTGGTCAAGGTTGGATGAAATGGCTGACTTTTTTTTTCTTGAGAGTAGATAGAAGATAATCTGGAATTATGAGGCACACAGCCAGTTAAATAAATGTACAGTCAGCTAGAAAAGTTTATGAATATACCTAATCCAAATTACAAAAAATAAAAAGGAAACTACTCTAAAAATCGTTTCAGTCAGCTAAAAAAAATTCTGAATATAATGAAAATTACAAAAAAGGAAAACATACTCTAAAAATCATTTTTTTTTTATTTGCTCAAAGAATAACAGATTGTAGTTAATCTGAGATATCAAGGATATTTTGAAACTAAATAATTTTAATATTTAGGAAAAAAAGTAAGTATTAAATTAAATAATCCACCCACACGCATTTACACAAGTTTTCACTACTTTATCACTTAAAGAATTCGTGATTTCGTATTTTTAGTTTAGTGCCATCTAAATTGACCTTTTAGAAATACGTACACAAGTCTTACCTACAAATGTTCAGATAATATTGCTTTTCTTGCCTAAAAAAGATTTTTGAAACGTCAGACATTTGTAATAAAGCTGCTTTATGATATTCTAGCCTACGTAAAATAAAACTCAACCTAAAAAATAAAAAAGATCTTTAAAAAAATAAAGAATAATGAAAAAGTGCTTTTTCGTAATTAATAATAACGATTTGGAGAACACTTTTTTTTTAGGTTTTGAAGAAAATAAAAGTACCTACTTAAATGTATTGTTAGTAAAATTGCTATTGCTTGTGATATCAAGATATCATAGAAATGTGAAAGATTAACTTAAAATACTCTTTAAATAAAGAACTTTATTATCAGTTACCAATCTTTTTCTTAGAAATAAACCAAAAACACTGATTAATTAGTTTGTGGATACCTAACTCTTTAATTTGATTAAAATCTATTAGCATATTCATTAGACTTTAATTTATACCTATTTACTTTGTGAACAATTTTATTGAAACTTTACGTATTTTTTATACCGAGAAGAATACCTTAAAAAGTGTGTAGTATGTTTCTTACTAGGTCGTAACTCTTATCTACACGAGTAGTAAAAAGCGGTTTTATTACCCAGAAAACAGAGTCCTAAATGGCTTGGATGCTAAAAATAGGTACACAAGAGCATGATCATTTGGAAATGTAATGTTAGAGTAACGTGTTTGCGTTGGTTCTGCTAGATATTCTGGAATATTCTCGAACAGTCTGCAGCTTAGAATAGTTAACCAACTGGAAGCGCCATTGGTATTCTTTCCCTTTGCCGAAAGTATCAACTAATGCAATGTATTACCTACTGTTTCTAAATATCATTCAAAACTGACAAGAAAACAAAGACTACCTCCTTTACAACGCATGCCAAATATTTTCCTAATTGTACCTTTGAATTCTTTTGAAATTTAACTGTAATTTGATTGTCTCTACAAAAACTTACTAAGGAGAATCATACAATGTCATTGGTTGATACGTGATACCTGTGTGCGTCAAGCTCATCTATTTTGTCGTGTGCATGCGTAACGATGTGATGACAAATACGTTAGTGGATTTTTGCTTAAAGCGGTTCCAGCTGTTCCAATGTTCTAAGGTCCGGAGCCACGCAAATGAAATGTGTGTTTAAATTACAGCAGGCTTTTAGTCGGACGCTGTGATTAATAATCCTTTATCATTGTGAAATGCAAACTGTTACTCGTATTATCAGAGCTAGAACTGTTGAACGAGGAAGTTTAGTTAGTATAGATGATGTTTTTCTTGCTAATATTATAAAATGTGAAAGGGAGTGTATTTGTTAGGCCTTTACGACATGGTTAAACCGATTCAGATAGAAGTTGGCATTTACAGTTACTGGTAACTTATAATAAGAAAATTATGACCCCTCATCATCCTCCGAGCTCTTTTCCCAACTATGTTGGGGTCGGATTCCAGTCTAATCGGATGTAGCTGAGTACCAGTGCTTTACAAGAAGCGACTGCCTATCTGACCCCCTCAACCCAGTGACTCATACAACCCAATACCCGTTGGTTAGACTGGTGTCAGACTTACAGACTTCTGACAAACTATGTCCCTACCTAATATTTTGTATAGATTTCTTAATTAATTCCTCATCGAGATTCAAGGTCTTCAATTTACCGGACTTTTAATGAACACTTTGTACAAAAATATTACGTCCATTTTTAGATTCGATAAAATCGTCTACTCGTATTCATTAGATTTCAATAAAAGCTAATTGATTTGAAGTTTGATAGAGTGCTTCTAATTTCATTAAATGACACAGATTTTTATCAAGTTTCTAAAAATGAATTAACTATTTACCAAAGTGAGAGTTTTTAATTAATAAAATATTAATCCCACAACTACATAAGTCAGCCTCCGCAGTGGGCTTACTTTAGTAGACCAATGGGTGGGTTTCGAACTCACATCCCTTTAATCACCGAACCGACCTTTTAGACTTTGGGTAACTACCACTCCAAAAATAAAAAATTGTTATAAAATCATTTTAACATAACAGACCGAATGTTGGTTTAATATTTTAACCAGATTCAACTCTCCCAAAACCATATAAAATTGACATGATTTTAACCATTTTCCACACATAAAAGTTAACTTCATTCAACATCGTTTCCACAATATGT
Source organism: Helicoverpa zea x Helicoverpa armigera (assembly GCA_033682625.1). Lineage (NCBI taxonomy): Eukaryota > Metazoa > Arthropoda > Insecta > Lepidoptera > Noctuidae > Helicoverpa > Helicoverpa zea x Helicoverpa armigera. The sequence continues at coordinate 10,773,911 of JAWIIS010000043.1, read as the reverse complement.
TACCTATTTGCATTGAACTTTTTGTAATTGACTGGTGACGTTCTGAGTGAATGAGTGAATGACAACTGAATGCAAACAAATGAATGCAGGTCACATCTGTGTCAAAAAGTTCCACTGAACTATGTAAATGAACGGACAGAAACATTATTTTTTTAATTTTGTTGGATGGCAGATTGGGTTGGGTCAGAGGCGGATCTGCCCTAGATACTGGGGACGTCATACTTATTTCTGCTTTTTATGTACCTTACCATAAAGGTACTCTCTTAGGTTCCCACTGGTTGGCAGCAGATCTATCGCAATGGGCACTGTGGAACATACCTTATACCGTGATTACTTGTGACGTCAAACTTATTTCTTCTTTTTATGTACTGCCCTATGTAGGTACCCGTTACGTATCTTCCCTATATACTCCCTTATGAAGGCACTATCTTTAAACTTCCATATGCCTCTCCTTATGTACTTCCCTATATAGTTCCTTATATACTGGCTCAACGTACTGTCACTTTATACTCCCCCTATAAAACACTTAAAAAGTAGGAAGTATATAAGGGAATTTATAAGGGAGTACATAAGGGATTATATAGGGGAAGTAGATAGCTACCGTAAGAAAAAAGATTATGCCCTTTTGCAGGAGAAACCGGGCACAACGGCTAGTAAACAAAACAAAATGCAGATCACATCTGTGTCAAAAAGTCGGACGGAGCAACCAATTTGTATACAAAATATACAGGCAGAAACATTTACTTTCACATCGGCTTCGCCAGTTATTCTTTTAATTAAAAATAAATAGACGGAGGGTTCCCAAAACGGGGTTTTGTGAGGCAGCTGGGAAAAACGCCAGAATACGTGTTCCGTCTAAATAAAAAGGTGAATTTTTTACACAGCGGATATATCAAACGAAACTATTTTTGGAAAACTAAAAATAAAGATACCTCTGAACCCTACAAGGATTTATTTTTAATCATTAATCGTTACTGCATATCGGTGTCTAACTTTACAGTCCTAGTAAAAATAATGCTATGTAATGCTTAAAATAAAACTTAAATAAAATTCATGAAAAGATAGTGAATTAACTTTTTCAATTAAAAAATAGAAAATAATATAATAACAAGTCTGTGAAAAATAATCCTATTTATACATTTTGCCAAGTCATACATATTGTATTTTTTCGGTATTTCAGTATTTTACCCAACACTTCTTTTTCACATTGTTCAATTTAATAAACCCCTTTTAAGGTCAAACCCAGTACTTAAGAACTACGATACAAAAACTGCAACATCAGTTTTCAACAATTCTTAAAGAGAAACCTTACGCGCTTTTCATTTTTACCTCACACAGCGTATCCATTAGATGAAGTATAAAAGGCTCTCGGAACGTGGGGCGTTCAGTTTCAAGAACTTTATTTATTCGATGCCTTTCACGTGAAGGGTGGCCTTTACGTGATTTTTGAGAGCTCAAGAACTTGGCTTTTACAACTAGGTTTTACACGTGGTGTTGGTTGCGTTTTTTCTTTAAGTCCTAGTGAAAATATTTTGCAATATTACAAGTCGACGACCAGTCTAACGTATCATGCTGCAAGAGTAACTGGGTAGGCAGTCACATCATCCAGTGAGACTGTAAAGGCGTACATAGTAAAGGCATAGGCTATTCATCATCTGCCTAAATGATGAATTGATGTAGGCCTGGTGAAATCCAGTATTTACACATGCAGCTTTTAATTACGTTAACAACGTGGATGTTATTTGCAACATTTAAGAACAACATTAAATAATGAGGCCCTGAAATCAATTCGCTGAATTTTCTAGACATATGTTGTACTATAATATTGTGCCTTAATTTCACACAATACGTTCAGATAATTATTAACAAACAATCATTCTCTAGATTCCAAGCGAACTAGGTTCATTTAAAATAAACATAAACAATACTAAAGACAACATTCATGGTCGTAATTAACATTTCCACTGTTTAATAGTGATGGGAAAGATTAAAGAAGTCGGATATTTTTATCTGCATAAAAGCTCCGTTGGATAAACGGTGTATTTATAACATCTAGAACCTTCAGCTTCTAAGTTCAGTACCTTTTTATTTTACTCCGTACCAAAATAACTTTAAGTGCTTTCAAGAAAAGTGAGGATACTTATCCCTTATTTTGCTTTTATACTCGTGAAATATATACATTAATATATTGCATTCATCTGTTAGACTTGAAGTGTAGGATGAATTGCTAGAATTCTGAATACTCATCTAAGAAATTATATTTCATTGCTTTTTTATTTTTTTGCTCTCTCATGCAATTTTTATAATATAACCAAAAATATGTGAATTTTATTTAACAGCTTTATTTTACACGTGTATGTTTCAAGCATATTTTTGCGCAGCCTAAACAAAGAAACAGGTACGCATTACGTATTCAAGTCAAACATATTAATAACGTCAAAGTCGGATATCCGCGTATATCCGCGACATGTCCCATCCCTATTCGATAGGAACGTAGAACATTTGGCATGCTGTTGATCGAACAGGCGGCATCGGCGCGAGGCTTATTGACTTGAGGAATTTTTATCGACATACTTTATCGATAAATTGTTTAGCTTCCATTACGGGTTGTACACTAGTAGTCGGTGTGCTTCTCACGAAACAGACTTTAGTTATGTGAATGTGTATTACTTGTATAGTTGGCATGTTATATTCATGAGCTAACATATGCCTTTAATTTTGGTGCCGAGATTAATGTTTAGAATTTGAATGTTGTTACATTGAATGAAAAGAGTTTAACGGAAGGTCGTATAAGGGTATCCGGCTGTTTATTTTGTTACCGAAGATTTGACTTTTGACTTTGACTTGGTTACAGAAAGCAATATTGATCTAAGACTTACTTCTTCTCGATCTCAAACAGTAACATTCAATAATATCAATTAGGTACTTCTAGAAAAGGGTGTTTCGGCCGTGCCGCTTTTTTGCATGGCTTAATAATAATAATATTCTGACTTTTCCGCAAAAATATTCTAATTAAGTTGTCAGAAAAACTGATTTCTTTTCTTATTTTCGGAACCCTTCCTGTCTTGTAGTCAAGTTGCCATAGTATTTCCGATATTTTTCCCGTTACATTCTCCCGAATGGTATCTCCCTGCATTTTGTTTTAACAATGCTGAAAACAAAAGGTTTTTAATGTTTCCCGTTTCACGAAGAATATGTACTGACATATTTTGAAAGAGATTTGTTTTTTGTTTTCGTATCGGTTACATTTTGTTGAATTGAAAGTATCAAGATTTTGTTACTGACGTAGATTATTTTACAATGAAACAAATAGTCATACACAGATTTTTGATAAGTATAATCTCACGGAAAGTATATAAAAATATTAGCCGTTTCTCTCATTTATAAATAAGGGTTTCCCCGAATATAAAGTAAATTTTAGATGCTGATGCCTTTTATCTAAAATTGTTCAACAATTCTATTACAATAGTAAAAAAATAAATTGACAATTGACATAAAATACTTCCTCTATCTAACTAAGATAAGAATTTCATCGAAAATATCATAGATATTAGATAATATTCGTTCTATTTTTCCAAGATATTCTCCCAGGGCCGAGGTTTCCAAAAATCCTTATTTGTCTTTTATCGAGTTTCAATAAAACCGGGATAAAGGTACTTAGTTTATTGAGCTAAACAAATTACGTTAGCAAAACCCGGAGACGTTTTTTTCTTTGATTTCTAAATATTTGCTTTTAATGGTATTCTTATTATTACTTCAAAAAGAAAAGCGGAGTATTCTTATGATAATAGGGTATTATTTTCTGAGGAATGATAATATTCGCCATTTCGTTTTGTACGAACCTTTATTATTTGATTCCCCTGTTTATGATGATGCTTAATTGGTAGTTATTAGGTGAGAAAACTTTAAAATTATACTACAATATGTAAATTGTAGCAACCAACCTTCAGTTACAACCTACCCCTATCTCGTCTCAAAATCATCTGCCTAGCCTTCTCCCAACTATGTTGGGATCCGCATCTTATCTTAACCAGATACAGTTGAGAACCATTACTATACAGAAAGCGACTGCCTATCTGACCACCACAACCTAGTTACCCTGGCCTTAACCCTTCAAAAGTCACACACTAAACTGTTACGACGAATCAGTGGATTCTCTCAGCACATTCATCCGGAACGCTTGCATAGGGGCGGTGCATCAACATACTACCTACCTACTACCTATGTAGGTACCTACAGAGCACAGCTTCCTTTGTGTTCCCGTCGAACTTCTGTCCTCTTGCACACACAAACTTTTTTTCCGTTCGGAAAGCAAAAATTCCCTTTTGTACCGTTTGCATAGGAATTCTTTGTGCGTAGGATGTTTTATTTTCTTTTTTTTTTTGTTATCTGTCGGATTTTGATGGTGGTTTATGTGTGTGTGGTTTTGTATGGATGACTACCATGTAAAGGCCTTTTAGTATTGTAGATCTATAGCATGACTACCATATAAAAGATAAACTAAAGCTAAACTTAAGTTATTAAAAAAAAATCTAATCTTGTTTGTAAAATAAAAATAACACCCACCGTATTTGTTGTTTCAATCAAACCAAAAATTATTCATCGAAATTCAATAAAGTTATTCCGAACAAATCGTCACAAAACTCAATCCTGAAAGATTGATTATAAAACCTGACCACGAACAGTAATCCTAATCGTTTCACAAACAAATAGAAGATTCAAATGAAATGTTCCACAATTTTTTATCGAAACTCATTTAAAAACAAAGTTGTTCCATCTCGCGGAGTAATGTAAAAATTCGTTTGGACATTGTTGATAAAAAAATGTTTTAATCAACTTTTTTTGGCGACCGTACACAGCGTTCCGCATAACGTATGTAAGTGTGTAATATTTTTTAAAGGAATTTTCCCTTTGTGGTATATTTTTTTCGTTTTAGTCGCAAAAATGATTAAAACTTTACCATGTAAATCTGTCTTCTTATGTAAAAAGATTTTCAAATGTCAACTTTAATATCGAAAATTATTGTTATTTCCAAAGTCTTTAAATTTATTTTCTCTTAAAATATTTTGATAAACCTCTAATAAATATGCTCAGGAGAAACCATCAGACTGGCAAAGATAATTCTTAGGATACTCAATATTAGAGCGATCTAAGTATACTTCAAAAGATAAAAATTAAACAGTAGTCTCATAACTTGTACTATGGCCATGTTTCCGAAACTTTCAACCATAAAATATTATAAATTCAATTACGTACAGTATGTCCAAGTTATCAATACTTTATAGTTTTCCGTATCATAAAACTTTTAATATCTTTTAAAGCGAGTCTGGGTTATGTCATTTTATTCTACCATATTGCTCGTAACGGATTTCATAAATAATTGAATCATCGTAAAATATGAAAATGAATACCAGATATGTTTTATTTCCATAATAATTCCTTTTTAGTTAAGTTTCAGTTTACAACACATCCAAGTTTTCAAAAACTACATTAACAGGCTTTCTTATAAAAATCATCTAATCATCTTCTAAGCATCATTTCAACTAATTACTACTTAAAGGCTTAAGTTGTGATTAAATATATGGGTTCATTAGTTAAGACATGCTTAAGCAACGTTTATAAGAAAGGCTGAAACTATTTTATTTTACTATTTCTCAAAAGTAACTAAAAAACAGTTTTTTATACAATCCTTATCACCGGGCATACATACATTGCCAAGGATACATACGTTGTCAAAAACCACAGGAAAAAACAAAAACGTCAAAATAATTATACATACACAAATCTTTAAAACCTAATACATTGACCTCAACAAATATCCGAAATGTAGTTACAAATAGCACTACTTTTGACTCACAATACTTCTGGCTATAATGTCACTTTCGCCAAATTTACGAGAAAGAGGTTTTATATCAAAAACTAGTAGTCCACTAGAAAGTAATATTAGCATATGGAGCGAGATTTTCTAGTGGATTTCACGACACAGCTACATGAAAACACTGACAGATATTGTGCCACTGTGCAAAGATAGGGAGTAGGATGAGTCAGTCAGAATAGGAATGTTTATAGACAGAGAAAAATATATTTGAAGGGGATTATATTGTAAGTCAAAGTGGTCAAAGCTTTTGTTAAAATCTAATTTGCTAGGATTGTAGGAATTTCGAAACTGCATGAATTTTAAATGCACACTGAACTGAATGGTGTTTCTGGCCGGCTCTTCTCTATGAGACCAACTTTTTGGAACCGTGCAATTAGCGTGACGTTTCATAAAAGTCTGCAACATTTGACTTTAAACTAATTGAGGTAAAATGGAGACAACATCTGACAGATAAGTAAAAAGTTATGAAACAGAAACAACTACGTAAGTCTTTTGTCTAAATAAAAAACTTAATACGAAACCACAATTTTAGTTTATTAAGTTTTCTGTAGTTTATCCACTGTGACTTAGTAAGTTGGTCCACAACAAATCAATGTTAAAACTTCTAGCTTCGCAGCTTCGCCACAAGCTGTTTCGAACTCCGGTACATTTTTCTACAAAACTATGAACAACACGATAACTCTATTTTATTCACAAATCTAGTTTTTTATACTTTTTCATCTCAACTTATTATTCCCAGCTGTTTTTGGAGAAACTTTTAAGAGTAGGAACATACTGCAAACGGTTAGTCGGCCGATAGTTTGTTTGGGCTCAGAAATCAGTATGATTATGAATGGTAGTACGCACATTACAAAGATCAGGTATTTAGCCGGCATCAGACCGACTGAAAACTATGATTGGTATCAAGATTTGTTTAAAAAATAAATTTTGTCAGCCATCAGGTCAACTATCGGCCGGTTATTTAGTTTGCAGTATGTGGATACTCTAAGTGTTTAAAAGTGAAAGAATGTTCAAACTTTATTTTTAAAATTCAGTGTATTTTTATATTAAAAAGTTCTTAAGTCCACTTCAGCGTATTAAGTTCTCAGCATTTTATAGTATTAAAAGCTATAAGCTGTGCTATTTAATAAAAGTAGAATATCTAAGGAAAAATGCGGAACGTGAAGGGAAAACATAAATGAAAGGGAAAAGACTAAGTCTTTACTATCTATGCATTTATTTAAAACTATGTTTATTCATGTGTTATAAATACTATGTAAAACCGTAAAAGGACTAAACGAATTAAATCTTTGCACAATGCATACAATGCGTCTCGAAATCACGCGCAGAGAGTTTTAAAGTCAAAAGAGAGACAAAAATTCGCGTTTTTATATCCTCAAAAATATGTATTTTACATTCTTCTTTTAGGTACAGAACCCTTAAAAGGGCAAAATTACTTTCCCATCAAAATATCAGTCACTATGACTTTTGGCATACAAAACAAACAAACACACACAGTTTCCAAAGAGAAAATCCTTTTCCTCGTAATACCGACCTGTTGAAGGCATTCGTTCAATAAGCCTTTCGTTTAGCCAGAAATTGTCTGCTACTTATTTCGAGAAAGCCGCGCTTTTGAGGGTAGTTTTCGGTTCCAATCTTGTGTGGGAACTGCGCACTTTTGGTTTTGGCTTGATGCCGTAACAGGATAGGAGAAAATAATGAGAACTCAACACTTTTTTCCTTATAGAGTCAATTTAGAGCAAAATGTGATGGTATCCTTGCATTTTTGAAGCTTTAATATAGGTATGAATATAAGTGATACTTTAAAATATTATAATCAGTCATAACACACATGCACATAAATACATAGTCAATAAGTCATTGTGTGCTAAAAAGATAACATCACATGGCAAATTCCAAGCTTTGGGTGACAGAGAAATACTTGTTTCGCTTTAACCGTTTTTCCAAACGAGGCAGTTTAACATACTGAAAAAAACTAATGAATTGATTGTACACAATAACATTTGGAACACAGAATACAGTCTAAGTACAACCTGAGAAAGTACATAAGCTCTTCTTTCTCCAGTTGTGGCATTTAGTTTATAGGGAGCCACAGAGAACAGCTAGCTAACATAAGCTACTAATTATTTCAGTACTACAGGTCATTGACCCAACGTCCTTTGGCTAGTATTTACCCAGTACAAGAACATACAGACACAAAGTCATGTTTTAATATTAATGTATGTACTAACGGCTTCGTCCTTCATATAGATGGGAAAATTACTTAGAGCTCAGAATATATTGCAGTAAAGCTACTTTATAGTGCAGTATTAATTAGTACACTTTTGTGTACTGGATAAGGTTTTGATGATATTTATTTCACATTCTTGTCTCCGTCTGTGATTTTGTTCTGGTTAATCTCTGAAATTGTTGCACCGGTTTTGAGGCGACTTTTACTCTGCTATGTAATGTAACAGTATCGTAATATAAATCATCTCTGTGTATAGAATACAAAATATTTTATACACGTAACAGAGTTCAAAAAACTGAACAACTTTCACAAAAAAATAAAACAAAGTAAAATATTTCGAGTTTTCAAAAAAATTGCATCAAAGCTGTCAATACTTTTTAGTTTCAATTTTGTACAAAAAGCAATGTAACACGTAACCTACTTTTTGAGATGAAAATAAAATGGTGAAGCGTGAAATTCAGAAAAAAATAAAGTATGAAACGAGTCACACAAAAATTATAAACGTAGAAGAGTTGATATTATGTGTTGATTTTAGTTATTCATTCTACCAAAAACTATTTAATGCATTTTGAAGAAACTTGGTGGATAATAATACATTAGAATAACATACAGGATGTGTCGTTCACAATCACATTGAATCATATCGCATATACATTATGATATTCTATGGCGAATTGTAAAAAAAATATAAATATTATTTTTACGTATTTTTCTTTTTTCTTTGTGATAATCGACATATTAACCAGTATGTTAACACATTTCATTTAATGTGATTGTGAACGACACACCCGATATAAGCAATTTTTTTAATAGCCGCAAGCGCCGAAGCCGCAGGGAAACAGCTAGTACCAAATAAATTATTCCCATTCTGAATTTGTGCCTACGTAACTTTCGAAAGTCTAATTCCCCTGTCTCTCTATTTAAATCTGAAACAGATCGCATGTGCTCAAAACAAACAAAAGACATTTATTTCAAAACTTTAATTCGAACCAATTTATATTTGCAAAGTGATTTACATTTCAAATGATGACACTTTTGAAAACTTATTACAAATTCTTATCTTAGAGTAGCTGCAGACTACAAACTTTTAGTCGGCCGACAGTTTGTTTGGGCTCGTATATCAGTATGTAGGTCGAATGGTAATACGTACATAACAACGATCAGGTATTTGGCCGGTATCACACCGACCGAAGACTTTAAATCAATCAAATCAAGATTTCCTTAAAAAAAAATAAGCAACTATCGTGTCAACTGTGGGCCGACCGTTTAGTCTACAGTTTGCGAGTGCTCTTAATAAATTCAATAAAACAAAAGACTATAGTAATATAGATGTGACATTCAATTGTTCTTTCATTTCCTTTTTTACTAGGCAATATTTTACCTAATAAACTTTATTTTCAATCAATAATACTTCACTTGAGTAATCAGATTGAAAGTCTGGAACCAAGTTTATTTTTAAACCAGTTTTTCTCTACTTTGCTGATTACTAGAAAAGCGTATTTGTTACTTTCGTAGACTTATTTTCTGAGAATAAACACTTTAGATTGTAGAAAAGAATGCAATAAAATAGTGAGACTTTTTCTTTTAGTGAAAATAATCGGAATAGCAGATCTTTTTAAGAGATAACACTTTCGCAGAGATAGTGAAATGCTGGCAGAAAAAATGTTATGAGATACGTTTAAAAATTTTATGAGAATTTAATGGAAACATGAAACAAAAAGAATGTGTTAGAGTTCTATCAGCACCGATTTTTTTTCTAGTGTTATAGTAAAAATCCTTTTTACAGTATATTTTGTTAGTCTGTTTAAACTAAGTAACCTCCAAAAGCTAAAAAGCTAAAATGTTGATAATTCCTGATGCTACTATCTAAATTTCAGCTTTCATGAACAGTGACAGTACTTACAAAGAGATGGCCTGACAACTAGTCTGTGTCCGTCTAGCTTAATTCCAGCAAAGAGCTATCACAAAATCGTTTGGATTTAGTCTAGAATGTAAGTTGTATATTGAAAAATTCATAAACTCAGTAAAATATACAAAAAATGGCTTGGTTTTACTTTCGTGCATGCAACTACTTACATGCTAAGTTAAAATAAAAAATAAATCTAGATGAATCTAGTTTCATTCAATCAATTCACAAGGGAACAAGATTTTTGTTGCATGAAATATTACGACTAATATTGTATATTTTTGGCCTGCTAATTGAAGATCAAAAGTCAGAGTTTCTGTATCAGCTTTAGTTTTCGAGATATCAACAAAACGTGATTTTCAAGAAAAACACAATTTTATTATTTTATTATTAACAAAAAACAGCAGAAGAACAACAATTAAGCATCAAAAAACTTTCTTTTATAAGATTTTCTAGCTTGATTCGGTTCACTAGGGCTGTCTTTAATGCTGCAACAGTAGTTCGCAATCATGTTGGCATTCCAATGACCCTGGGACCGCTTTTCCATAGTCCGAATATCTTGATGGAACAATTCACCTTGTTCTTCACTGAGATCACATCTATTTTCAGGGAAATGGTCGAAATGGCTAAGGAGGAAGTATACCTTGATGCTCATATTAGAACCAAGCTGACAACATCTGTTTAAAGTGATTTGAATAAGCTGTCATCCTTTTTGTTTGATAGAAATTTTTGTGCAATCCAAAGGAATTCGTTTCAGGCAATTTTTTTCGATATCGGTCATATTATTATGAAACTTACACTTACATCAACCACCTTATTTGTGGACCATCAGAAATTCCGGCTTTTAGTTTCTCTATACTCTAATTATGGGCCTTTTTAGATATGTTTTGAGCATTTTTGTTCAGAGCTTTTACAAATTGTTTCATGAGCCCAAGTTTGATGTGCAAAGGTGGTAGCACCTTTATTAAGGTAAAGTAGTAGATAACAAGTTAGGGTAAATCCATTTGGACCGTTTTTTAGGGTTCCGTAGCCAAAATGGCAAAAACGGAACCCTTATAGTTTCGTCATGTCCGTCTGTCCGTCTGTCCGTCTGTCCGTCTGTCACAGCCGATTTACTCGGAAACTATAAGTACTACAGTGATGAAATTTGATGGGAATATGTGTTGTATGAACCGCTACAAAAATATGACACTAAATAGTAAAAAAAAGAATTGGGGGTGGGGCCCCCCATACATGTAACTGAGGGATGAAATTTTTTTTTTCGATGTACATACCCGTGTGGGGTATCAATGGAAAGGTCTTTTAAAATGATATAAAGTTTTCTAAAAAACATTTTTCTTAAAGTGAACGGTTTTTGAGATATCAGCTCTCAAAGTCGTAAAAAGTATGTCCCCCCCCCCTCTATTTTTATAACTACGGGGTATAAAATTCTAAAAAAAATAGAGGTGATGCATGCTAATTAACTCTTTCAACGATTTTTGGTTTGATCAAAGTATCTCTTATAGTTTTTGAGATAGGTTGATTTAACTGTAATTTACGGAACCCTTCGTGCACGAGTCCGACTCGCACTTGGCCGGTTTTTTTTATTAATACCGTTCATATCAACCACGCAGAAAAACTACCTAATGATTCGAGGGTTCTCGCCAGATCATCGGTGTTTGTTACTTGAAATGGGGTCTATTCTTATTTTTCCATAACCTTAAAGACTCGACGCATGTTTTACATACCATTTTAGACACCCAGTAGGTACCTGTCGCAGGTGTCCAAAGAAAATCCAAAGAACTCAAAGTACACCCGTTTCAAGGACTCCGACACGCTTAGTCCACAATCTTTAAATGTATATTCACCACAAATATTACAAAAATAGTTAGTATCATTTTTATTATTTAGTATAATTATTTTGCAACATAGAAATAGTAAAAATTATATAATTTTTAAATAAAATGCTCTGTTACATGAAACTTAAGTGTAACTAGTTCGAAAATACGGTCAATAGCTGTATCTCAAAAACTAAAGCTGTTAGAAAAAAAATGTGGGTAGATTTGAAATCAGCGACCTCGAATTAGTAAACAAAAGTCATAAAATTTCATACAACCAAAAAAAAGTCTTATTTTGTTCCCTTGTGTTATGTATCAGTTTTTTCCTAATTACCCTACTTACTCATTATAAACCTTAATCTATTTACAAAAATATTTTATTTAATAGAAATTCAACAGCGAATCAAATACCAAATCAACACACATATATAAAAATAATAATTAGACCGAAAATTCCAACAGCCCAAAAAAAATCTAAAACAAAAGACAATAAACCGCCGCGGTCGTACGCCATTTATTTCCCATATTCTTTCCAGCTCTTAATATTCTCCGACTGACAAATGACAATAAAGCTTCATTACTTAAAAACCTTACAGCAAATAAAACGGTAAAATCTCTGACAATACCTTTAAGGAATAATTTATCAAAGTAATGAACGATTTTCATAATTAATACTCGTTTTAAAGGCGTTTTATACGGATTATGAAAAAAAAGTATTAAACCTATGTGTAATTATTATTTAATCTACTATTTTATTTGTCCTTTGACAAAGTATAAAGAAACTAGCTAATCCCCGCGGTTCCATTCGCGTCCCGAAGTAAGTTCTTTGCGCATTCAGATAAAAGACTATGCCTTTTTCAGGCTCTGGCTAGACTGTTGTTTAGATCCACCTGACTAACATTTAAATCGGTTCAGCAGTTTTGAATATCAAAAAAAGTTAAAAAAAAAAATATTTATTCATCAAAAAGAGTTACAATAAACCTGTGACATGTAATTAACAGACTTACTTGTCTACTACTAACTTTTACTTGTAAATTAGTCTACATCATTTTTCTATCATCCGTAAATCATTTTAACATTTGGTTAAAGTCCCATTTCGCATCCACCGTACTGTAACTCCAAAACCGTATTCAGCGGGAAATGTAGTCCACATTTGCCTTTCCCAAAATATCCATTACTCAGGTCTTATATCAACCATTCTCTGTCTGATGCACTCAGAACCCTATTCAGTCCATCCATCTTCTTTCACGAAATGTACTAGAAAATGTGGTGTAGACGATGTCTGAATCAAACTTGCATTTACCCTTATCTGTGATACAAACTTAATTGCGAGTTTCTTGCAGTTTTTAATTTGAATTTTGGTTGCTGAAATGTGGTTGGAATTAGATTTAATTTGTTGAAGAAAATGTGGTTTATTTTCTTCTGCGTGTCTCTACATATTATAGTAGATATTGAGTCCAAGTACTGAAACCAATATAAATTGTTAAGTACTGAAACTAACAAATTATTATATGAACTTTATAGTCATGCTCGCATACCGCATTTTATAAGATGATTAACAATTTCTCGCTCGATTTCATCCCGTCCTAACAAGTTCAAAGAAAAATAAAATAAAGTGTTACTTCCTACTACTTCTTCATTCTACAAAATACTTAAGGATTCACAGTAAAACCGAGAAATAAAAATAAAAGGTACTTAACTTTGACATTTCGTCTCGAAACTGTACGTTTTTGCTGAAGGCGTTCATTTTATAGCACATTAACACCTGTTCACGATTCTGCGTGTTTTACGGCGTTTTTTATGGGAATTCAATTGAACTGGATGCGATGAAAAGCTTGACATTTCAAGTTTATAGGATTGGAATAAAGTGATGAAAGAAATCAAGTGTGTTTTTGTGTGATTTAGAACAAGGAAACGGCGAGATTTATAAGTGTGAGTACGAGTATGAATTTGATATTGTAAAGAGTATGGTTTTATCGAGTGATTGGTTAAACAAGTAACCATTGTCAAGATGATGATAGTTATGACATAAAGTAACATAGGTAATGGTGGCTTGAAGCCACGCAGCCACTACTACTACTAGTTTACATACCATTTCGACTGGCTATTTACCTTTATTTCATAAGTCTCCATTCAAGATGTGTACGAATCATTTTCACGCCGTGAATCCTACCGAATCTAAAAGGAATCAGTCTACCACAGTGACAATCATCTACATTAGACCAAACAAACCAAAATGACCGACGGGATTTTAATTATAGAAATAGCTCTTAAGGAAATCTTAATCCACAGTCGTTGGAAGCTCCTGTAACATTACCGAGGTTTAATCCAGATAGTGAATGCAGAACTTTAGTATTTAAATCTTACAAGAACTTTGAACATTATCTTGGCATCTCTTTTGGAGATAAAATTAATGCCATACTTACATAATTTCTTAATTACATTTTTGTGACAAAGTTAAGGGTTGTAATAAACGGAATGTACAGGTATAATCTTTGTCTCAATAATTCAACAAAAGTTTTCGTCAAATATCATTGCCACTGGGAAGTTAGTCACAGGTTTTTACGCTTGTTTTCGAAGTTGGCAATTATTTACTGTTGCGTGACTTTTAATACAAACGATGACGATTTGCACTGAGTGACAGAAATTTAGGTTGAAAGTATACCATTTGGACCATATAAGTTGTCTGTAAGAGGTTGTTTTTAGCGATAAATCCGCCCATTCTGTCACCTAACCATTTCTATATTTTTTTAAATATAAATTTGTGTACATCATAAAGAGTATATATCCATCTATTTACTGTGAAATTGCCCCTAGATTCCCTCTAACATTCTAATTTCTAATTCTGCCATTCAAATCCTCTAACATTTTCATTCCCGCATGCGTTTGCCTTTCATTCATCCTTTTTCCAAGAGAAACAGCGAAATTGGAATATGAAAATTAATTAAAACCCGGACTACAATATCTACTTTTTCTTCATTTTTTCATGTATCTCGTAACGTTTATACTAAAATATCCGTTGGTATGAACGCAATTTTATTTCTGTCAGTTTATTTTCATTGTTACCGAAATAGATTGAAGCTTTTAGTTCAATTATGCATATGTGTAAGAAGTGATTTCTTTAAAATTTTACTGAAATTACTTGAATAACCTACAAATATTAAATAATCCTTATTACTTAATATTAGCAAGTAACGCTTCCCATGAGATCTATTCCGCGCACACGGACAAAAACTTTGTCACTGAATTGATTTTTCAAATCGATCTAGCTATTTTTGAGATTAGACCGTAAGAACAAACAAAATAATGAACTCTTCAGATTTATAATATTAAGTAGTACATATAAGATACTTCGGTCTTCATTCCATAGTCAAAAACGTTACATTTTAGACACATTTTCAGAAAATTTCACGAAACAGTTTGTATTACATAAGGAGCGTATAATTATAAGGGTTTTAGTTTTCAGATAATATATTGCTTTTAGTAACTGCTATTAATTCTCAGAAGCTTGCTAATGAGCACCGGCTTTATCTTTGAGATGTGAAAGTTAATTACTGGAGGAAGTAAAGTTAAAGTACTGAATTGTAATAACCAGATGTGGTGACTTTTCAGTGCTATTTTACGAGCAGTTTTGTAAGTTACTGGCACATACATAGGTTTACTTCAATGAATTATTTATTGATAAAGTTATGTAATGTAATTTTTTCCTTTGTATTATGGGCACCAATTGAAGACTTACAGCATTTTCATACCAGCGGATTTTCCACCCTTTTTCCCAACTATGTCGGGGTCAACTTTTAGTCTAAAGGCATGAAGCTGAGTACCAGTCTTTTTCATGGTGTGACTGCCTGTCTGACCTCCTCAAAGCAGTTAGCCGTGCAGCTCGAGACCCTTTGGTAACACTTTTTGTAACAATAAA
This sequence comes from Helicoverpa zea x Helicoverpa armigera, assembly GCA_033682625.1. Lineage (NCBI taxonomy): Eukaryota > Metazoa > Arthropoda > Insecta > Lepidoptera > Noctuidae > Helicoverpa > Helicoverpa zea x Helicoverpa armigera. The sequence continues at coordinate 10,758,161 of JAWIIS010000043.1, read as the reverse complement.
ACCCATAACAACTACCAAAGATGATCAAATGAGCAAATTCATGCAGAGATGATGAATGTCACCATCCCACACTAAAAAATAAAAGTGATATCTTTCCTTACTTTAAGTTTTTTTTACCGCTACATAATCTCCTATATTTTTAAACACATTCATACATTTAATTCTTTAGCAATATTATCTCAGCACACATTACCCAGCTCATTTTGATAAATAGAAGGTAGAATTTGAATGCAATTCATAATCCTATTCGACTAGCGATTCTATTCAACTGAGGAGAGCAAAAAGGGGATAGCTTACTGCGGTCATCAAAAAGATGAATGCAGAAGGTACACTGGAATTTAAGCTGTGTTTTTATCGCTGGGTATGGGCAAAATACTTAAGAAATTTGAGAAAACCAAAATTATCTCTCATTTTGGTTTCATTCAATTATATTATATCATTTTATGTATTTTTTATTATTGTAACCTTCTGAACTACTCCCTTGGTTTATTGTATTGGTAGATGTTTTATTTCACGAAAGCGGATGAACCATACTTTTCTGTGTAAATCTTTGCACATCATCTTTATACGTTCAAGCTCAGGAGTGCACAGCAGTGGCCGAGTCATGCAAAGACACTGGACATATACATTTAAACAATTAATTCTTTATTTTAGTTAATAGTAACACAAATAGACAATTTATGTAAATATCAGTTTCCACAGCAGAAAGCCTCTAGAGGTAGTTTCGATGTTTTTAGTGCCTAAAGATTTTTAAAAACTCTATGTTGTTCAAAGTTAGTTTTCTGTTATTCCTCATACAGTGGCATTATAACTTAAGCAGCTGCAGGATTTAATTCAATAGTAATGGCCGGGATTCTTGGTCCCCATTTAAGGTAAGGATTTATTGGAATTGTGGATTAAATAGTGAACTAATGGGAGTGTCAAAGATGGCGATCGGCGATCAGGGAAAATTCAGTTAAGTATCTGCGTTTTCAATATGGTTTTGTTTGTTAATAACTTGTAGTATTTTTTTAAGCACTCGAGGAAAGAGATTGAGATCATTGATGACGTTATACATATAGGTATGATATTATGTTAACAACGTTTGGTTTTGAATTTGAAGGTGTAAAAATAGAATTAACTCAGCAATACCTTTTTATACAATGGCGTAATATAATCAAAATAGTTATTCCATTCAATCGATTTTCTAGAAAAGAATGGCTTCAGAACTATATTAAGTCAATTTCACGTATCAAAAGAAATTCTAACCAAAGTAATAGTCGAGTTATTTTCATAGTAATCATTAAGTTATATTTTCAAGAATACCTACCTACATATCATATTATAACCTCAACAAATAACAGAATATGTTTACCTATTGGAATCCATTTCCAATAATACATAATACAAAGAAATATATCATAAAGGACAGCACAATATGAACCCGAGAGAAAACCGCCATTTATAATAACTTACATAAATCTGCTCCTCTGGTCGGTAAAAGGGTATAAGTATTATTCCCATCGAGCTTAAATAATACACACAGGATTATTTTTTGCAGCTCTCTCACCGTAACTTTGCAATTCGGAAGTTAGCCATTTGTTGCTTGTGCGACAAGGGCTTCTGCTGACTTCACAATTATTGTCAACAAAAATATGTAGGTATGATGATAACACTTCTGTGTACCTACGCGGACCTAATGCGTCAAACGGCTAATTTCGAACTTGCAAACTTACGTGACAGGAACTATTTATACAAGTTACAACTTGATATTTGCGAACTTCTAATAGGAACTTGTCTCAAGTTTCTTATGGTATGGTGTTGGTATGCTTAACTCTCAAAGCATACTTATTCCCTTTTTCACTAGAACCGTAAAAATGCAATTTATACTATGTGCTAATATTTTTTTTGCATTTTTATTTATGAATATCCATTTCTCGGTAAGGGTGTCTATACGGTCTCGGGGTCTCGAGTGCCGTAATAAATTAAACTGAAAGGGAAATATAAATAATACAAAGAATTTTATCTACCCTAATATCTAGGTTTGTTTGTGAGGGTAAGTTTTTCATGGTCAATACATGAGTTAGATGAATAGGTAATTTAATTTTAAAGTCACTCACTAGCTTTACAATAGCGGCTGTTTTACTCGAAAGCTCAATAATGTTCGTATACAAACATCTTAAATCAACTATGATTCTCATCATCATCATCTGTTATTGATTATGACCATGACCAATCATGACAAATGTTTGGACCAACATTTAGATACATAAAAGAATTTAAAATGTGGATATCTTGTATCTTTTAATGTCATAAAATACTATTGAACTAAGATCTGAATTAAAAATCAATGTAAATTGAATCTTTTCATGTTTTAAATGCCATTCACATTAGTTCACGATCAAATCGAAGCCATTACATTCAATATATTATCTACAGCTCCCATTTATCAGATTAATCAATCATTATTCGTTACTTACGAGTCTGGAGGCCTTTTGGTAGAAAAATGTTGCCATAAAAAACTTAAAAGGATTGGTAGCTAAGAGACCCACACACTACAGACTAAAAAGTCGCCCAACAGCTGGCCCAATCGTTGGATTTTATTTTTATAGAAAATCGTAGTTTTCAGCTATCCAATTTGCTGGCTTGCGTGACCAAAAGGCTGGCTACTACCTTGGACAAAGGTTAAGCATTGCCATCCACCGTGGCAATGCTGTCAGCCTTTTGGGCACACTCCCGGCCGATAGCGATGAGGAGATTTTTGACGCTTTTAGTTTCAATGTAAATATCTTGTTTATAACATACTTTTTTGTAATAACTCTTAACTTACTTTTGTTGTTCATTAAAAACAAAGAAAATCGTGGATTCGTTCAAAGTTTTTATTAAGTCTGATACCTGTCAAATACCTGATCGTTGTAATGTGCGTACTACAATTCATCTCCATACTGATTTATGAGCCCGAACAAACTGTCGCCCGACTAAAAGTTTGCAGTGTGTACTCTAATATTCGGAGCGTTTGAAAGTAGCTCTGTTTTGTATCACGTACAAATGGTTTTTCGTTTTTCGACAATCAGTTCAACGCCAGTCATTTATATTATTTGTGGTCTGACTTTTATGTTACGCAGCTGAAAAATGTATCTATTTACTTTAGCATTTTTGTGAACTCATTTTCATTGAAATAAAGAAATTATATTTTTTTGTTTGTTTTTTCTTTCTTTTTTTGGTAACTGAATTTTATTTGTTTTTTTTTTTTATAGAATTATGCAGAGAATGTGAATTATATCCATATGAGATTTTATAAATAAATATGTGATTTTTTTACGGCTGGTATATGAATTGGAATTAAATCTTGTTTTGCATTTAAGTACTCTATCTACACCTACTTACCTAATGTTCCTTATTTTAATCTTAGGGCCAGCCTAAATAAAAAAGGATATTTTAATTTCTCTCAAAATTATGCACTCTCATTTGATATTGTCAAATGATTCAATGTTAAATGATAATAATATAATGTTCGTTCAAGTTACACTTATACCAAGAAAATTATAATGATCTTGACATCGCTGTATCGGATATCTAATATTTTATTCGCGATATCGGATACTCGTATTCGTTAAAATTGACGTTCGTGTAAATATGTCAAATGCAGTCTATCGTTAGTTTCATATTTTTATCCTCTAAAGCCGAAAATAGATCTCAGTGGCGTGCACTTGGAGAGGCCTATGTCCAGCAGTGGACTGCGATAGGCTGATGATGATGATGATGATGATGATGATGATGATCCTCTAAACCACATCTGAAAAAGATTTTTTGTTCTTTTTATTTAGTGGTTTTTACAATATACGGACTAAATTAAAAAACCGTTTTAATCAGACGATTAGAAATAATCCAAGACTTATAATTTGTCAGTTTTGATTCAAGAATACAAGAATAAATGTCTTTTCACGTCTTCGTTTGTTATTTTTCAAAGGAACCATTGGAGGTCACTCTCCCCTCAAAACACGTCAATCACATAATCTCTTTACCTGTAAAATCCCTCCAAAAATAACCTGGACCCTCTTCCGAAATTACCATATTACACACAATTGCGTAACCAAATCAATTCGAGGAAATCATTGTAATACCCACAAATCTAGCGAGACCTCTTATAAATATTTGAATAGGGACCAAACGATTTTATTTCGCTTATCTGAAAAGAACTTACGGTTTCTAATGGGTATAGGATATTGTAGATTATTTGGTAAAGGGTTGTCACCTTAATTTAGAACTTAGTATGCTAATTAAGGCATAGCTCAAAGTGCTGGGAAATTATATCTCACAATCAGTTAACTTCCCATTACCATATCCTTATCATACAGTCAGGATTCTGATATGTAAGAAAAAAGAGTCAGCTTTTACAAAATATATTACTTATTATTTTTATTCTCCCTTCATTGTTTATCACGTCAGATATTGTATCTGACAGTACCGTGCTGAACAGGATGGCAATTTCTTTTTGAAAATAGAAATTTGCTATTTAGCTACGGCCAAAAGTCATTCAAAAAAAAAAATCTTATAATATTTTGTTAGTAAGTATTTGCCGTTTATTTTTTTATTGTAATTGTAATAAATTATCTACGGTTTTTTTTGTGCTATAGGTATATCAATGTTTATATCTATCTAAATCTAAAAACAATGTTATACAAATGCGAACAGAGGGTTTGATCCAAACTTTTTGTTTTGTTGACGTTTTTTGAAAAGTTGTTTCGGATTTGTATTGGAGTGTGGTCAAAGGTCAAATATCGTGTCGAGTCCTGTTTTTGCGTTGTTAGGAGTTTATGTAACTGGATAACCCTTTTAGTAAACAGTTTGGGTAAAGCTAGAGAGAAAATGACCGTGCGCATATTGTGTTTCAAGCAAAACAGCTTTTCACCTGTGTTCCGAAAGGACTTCTTTTTGCATCCTGTCAAAAATTTGTAGACTATATGCTTTTCTGGTGTAGGCATAAGATGAACCTATTAGTCTAAAGTTTGTTTTCAAACATCCGAAATATCGTGGTTATAACATAGCGTGATATTCATTAAAACATAGTTACATTTTTGTAAAATAAAAGCCTTCCGAAACAAAATAATTCCAGCTAACACTAAAATTCCATGTATATTTTAATCAACTCTATTTAATCCGACTACTACGAAGCACTAATCTCATAAATATGTAGAAAGACTCAAATACTAACACTTTTACGTCTAACAATATTGAATAAAACCTAAGCCTAGGAAAGCCTGGATTTGTAAGCAGTGATCTGAGGGTTAGACAAAAAGCGAATATTTATATATTTCGGCAAAATGCGGCATATTTTAGAAGTCTTGTCGTATATAGTGGACTGGCTCCAGACCCGAGACAGATTGAGATTAAAGAAGCATGGGCACTTTTGTATGAAAACTTAAGGTACCAACACCCTTTCATCACTGTTGAGCAATGTTAAAAAATGGGTACAATTTGACGCTGGTACAGGTGGTACTTTGGCACTAAGCAGCTACAATGGAGACAGAAGCCTATCTTTTATTTTGGCGATGGAAGTAGATCAAAAGACGCGGGCAAACAGCAAGAAACCGGGAACATCAAGAATAGAAGTAGTCTATAGTGAGATATTAGCCTACCAAAATCTCTTAATAAAATATACCAGATAAGACAGTATATTTTCTCTCTAGTTATCTGTTTGCTCGTCTATATTTCAAAAGCCAGCCATATATCCTAGTTCAACACAGATTTGAATGTGAATTAAGTTTTTGCGGTCTTATCTCTTCGTTCCATTTCCATTGCTTTGTCTTTTTAAATCTCTTCTTTTATTTACACAACAAAGCCAGCAGTGGTTTATGAATATACAAAGACCGGTATAAAAATTCGAGAGTTTTGGTAAGATAAATTACTATCGTTCCTTTCTGATATTAAGTAATGTTCTTGGAGACGAATTCTTTGTTCATTTAGTATTTTCTGAGTAAAAGAAAAATATTTTATCCTTAGACTTGTGTATTCTTACAATGCTCAAATATTTTCGGAATACATTACTTCACGATAGGCACCATCCAAAGTCAGTTTCGGATTGGACTGTCTAATTAAAAAAATATATTAAATTTCATCCATCAGTATTAATATTTAAAACCGATCTTTCAATCTTTGAATTCTATAAATTCCGTATTGTTTGCCTTAATTGCGTTTTGAATGAAACAGACTAAATTTCGCAGCCTTTGTAAATAAAAACAGCAAAAGAATCGGATTGCTTAAGCAACTGATTTGTATAATCACTGTATTGACGCTTCAAATATGTTTAACTAAAAAATCTTACTTAACGTAAGGTTAAATCTTACTAAATTCTACTTATAAACCTCATTTGTACCCAGAAGTGTTTAAATCTGAATACATTTTGTTAGCAAAAGGTCAGACTTTTAGTTATTTACTTAAAGAATAAGGACGGTCACAACGAAATTGAATAAACAAGTCTTTTAGCCTAAAACCAAGTTTTTGTTATGCATCTGTACCGAATGAAGTAAAAATTAAGGAAAAAATCTTCTCTTTAATAAAAAATAAACGTTACATCTCGTTCAACATTTAACTTACATTAAAGTTGCAACCAATCCACATCCAATGCAATCCTTAAAAATGTAAACAAAATTTGACCTTGACCTTGAACATTTTTCGTTAAGCTCACCTTGCAAACAGATCCCAGAAGGCTTAGGCGAACAAATTAAATGCATAATAGAATATCATGAACAGTTCCGAAATACTAACTTTGACCTTGGATGAAAAAGAACAGGTACCGAGGTCGTATTGGATTAAGTATTCATAGTACTTGCGTAGTACAATAATGGACTCGGCACCTCACTTGAGATACACTGGAGGGCAATAAATTCGGGTCACTTACTTTTCGTCGTAATTGGTAATGTTACGCGGTAATAAATGGTAAAAAATTGACAACGTGATTTCAATGAGAAATTATCTTGTTTCTGTGGGTTTTGGTTACTACACTGATAACGTCCAATGTAAATTAATCAAGGATAATTTAGAATATTTACCCGACTGCCAAAGAAGGAGGGTAATGTTTTTCGAGTGTATGTAAGTATGTATGTATGTCTGTTCCTTTGTGACCTCCTGTAGCCTAAACGGCTTGATGGATTTTGATGTATGAGGTATCGTTAGATTTGTCTTGATTACGGGAGTGTCATAGGATACATTTTATCCTAAAAGTCCCACGGGATATTTTTTCTAAATTTCCCTTTAAAAAAATATGTATGCGGTATCATTAGATTCATTTCAATCACGGGAGTAATTAATATAGGATACGTTTTTTCTCAAAATTCCCACGGGAACATGTTAATTCTGCGTCAACGCAAAGCAACTCATGCGTTAGCAAGCAAAAAGATAGGGCGTGGCCTGGCATGCGGCGCGCGGCGCGGTGCGGAGGGGGATATGCTCGAGTATACAGCCCGAATGCGGGCACACGCATAAGGTAAAGTAAGGTAAAGTAAGGTACATAGTCTTCTACATCTACAACATTTTCGTTAAATAAAAACAGCTAAAAAGTTATAAATAAAAGAATTATTATTAAAAAAACAAAATACCCGACTGCACACTAAAAAAAGAGTAAAACAAGCCCCACAATAATATTGATCAATCAAATGCTAAAAACTAATTATGTAATACCGTTTAAACAATACCTATATTAAAATACACTACAATATGTGTTCGTAATCGATAGTTAAATAAACAGAAACTTATTTTGAATACAAATTTACTGAATATAATTTATAAATATTGATGGAAAGCATCGCAGGCGGGGACCACCTTGACCGCCACCAACGAAAATTCTGCTAAATGGTGCACAACCGAAATGACTATAAATAAGCCTCTGTTGGTCCCCGCCTGCGATGCTTTCCATCAATATTTATAAATTATATTCAGTAAATTTGTATTCAAAATAAGTTTCTGTTTATTTAACTATCGATTACGAACACATATTGTAGTGTATTTTAATATAGGTATTGTTTAAACGGTATTACATAATTAGTTTTTAGCATTTGATTGATCAATATTATTGTGGGGCTTGTTTTACTCTTTTTTTAGTGTGCAGTCGGGTATTTTGTTTTTTTAATAATAATTCTTTTATTTTTATATCTATTGTAAAACAACACAGTAGTTCGAGTTAATTGTTTCGTAAATATAAACATTAATATCTTATTTTTAATTAATGAGCAATAGTGTCCAGCCTCTCTTACCAACTCTTTATGCAGAAATCAGATTCCAAAATAGCAGACAGAATAAGTACCTTTACCTCATAAACACCTGGATTTAGTGCTCAAAAGGCTTTGTTCCAACACGTAAGAGGCAATCATCAGGCTGTACACAGGATTAGGACATACACTGGTGAGCTTAATGTGGATACTACACGGATGTATCGCGGATTTGGAATAGTTCCCGTCAAATTGTGAGACATGAAAAGATTGGTAAGGCTCTTCTAGTGATATTGTGGTATTATAAATTTTAAAGGAATGTTTGTCTTCAACGACTGAAATTGAATTTTAAATGAATAGCGTTTAAAATTCAAAGCTTATCCGTTAACATCGTAATTATGCACTAATCATTATGTAATAGGATTAACCGCTAATCCAAATGTACTCTCAGTGGTTTAACGGCTTAATCACTAAAGCATTTAACAGGTACAGTTACGGATTGAAAATTGTGATACAATTTATTTCAAACAGTTAATGTAAAACGTGATAGATGGATGTGTGTATATTTGTTACTCTTTCTTGCAAAAAACTACAAATATAATTTCATGAAACTTAAACATGTCAATTATTTAATTAGCTTTTACATCTTAATACTTTTTACCCAAGTTAGGGAAGTTGTTAACTCGAGCTCCGGATAAAACCGTTTGCGGAAGCTAGCAAAAAATAAACACTGATAAATCGAACAAAATACAACGATAGTTCAAACAATTTTATTTTGCAGGAACAAAACACTCAACAAACTGAAGACTAAGTATTTCGCAAGTCATAAAATTCCACTTAGAAGTAAGTTAGTTCTCTCAACAACCAGGAGTTGGTAGCGTGACACTTTATATTGTAGTTCTTGTGGACTATTAGTAAGAAGTGTTTTTATTTAATTAAAAAAACTGAATAGTTGAAGCGCAATGAGGAGTTGAAATATTTACTAGCGTTCACTCGCAGTTTCACTAGAAGCGGGTTCCTGAAGAAACTACACTATTTACCCGGATAAAAGTATCCTGTATATTAATTTGGACCTCAGTCTATACGCCGAATGCTCACTCAGTGAAAGCGTGATTGAAAACAAACATTCAAACATCCAAAATATTTGTAGGATATCGACCATCCCGTAACTAATAACCAAGATAATACAGTGGACACTTTAAGCCAAGTATTTAAACCTTAAACAAATAAAACGCAAAGACCTCGTCCAGGAATTACCCTCTCACATATGCCTCCTCATTATTCACTAAACAAACAAACTTCGTGGCGTAAACAATAGCTAACACATGTACTTCATTCTGAACTTGTCAGAACCCATTCTGAGGTCAGAAGGTCCCCAACTTTGTGGTCCTGTCAAATGACCCTCTGAAAGGACCGCAAAGGACCAAGGGACCGTTTTTGATATTCATGAGGATCTTCAAAAGATTGAGCAAAGTTGGGACTATCTTTTGTGCATTTGGAATCTTTTGATCAATATAATAAAAAATGATTGTCAGTAACGACTTTGATTTGAATACTTTATGTTTGGACTTTCGGGGGCTTTTAAAGTTCATTCAATGTGTGATTGAGTGAATGAGTTGGATATACACTATAAGTTGAATGTTTTTAGAAAAGTGGATCCTAAAGGTATGCAGTGCTTTCAAATGAGAACCACAATTATTTGTAGTGTTTGCATCATGTTTTTGAAAAAGTATTTTACTGTTGGGGAAGCTACAGTATCTCAAGGTGGCGTAGGCTATATATTTTCTACGTTAGCTCAGTAAAAACTGCGAGAAACAGTCGTATTAAATGAAGCATGTTCTCCAATTAACATTCACCTTCATACAAAAGCTATTCTCACATTCCGCCATTTTTAAACAAACAAAACAAAATCCCCTGCAGACACGTTACTCATAACGTCGGGCATTTTGCTCGCAAGTGTAAAGCAAGCGAGCTACTAATTAAACGAGTGCAAACATGTCCGAACATGCGAGCTAGTGAGGAGATAATGTTAGAAGGAATGTCATGAAAAATTCATGTTTTTGTAGGTGAAAATAATGAGATCGAGGCTAAGTCAGCCGCACGGGTCGATTTGTCATAAGGTGAAGCAACGTTTGATACTTTCGGTTCATAGGTGATCATTTTGTTGTGATGAGTTTCTCCGAGCTTTGGAAGGCATTTGAAATCGGTGGGTCCCAGCTGTCTTTTGAAGTTCTTGGTAGTAAGAAGCCAGATAGTCTTATATCGAGTCTCGAGGGGTATCTGCTTGCATTAAAATAATTTTAAGAGAAAAGAACACTAACTTTCGTTCTGTGTTCTTTGGGTTTAAACAAACCCTGACACATTAATATTCAACTTTTAGGCACACTGGAGGACATAAACGAAAAAGCTAGGCCTAGTTTAGGCGCCTAACCCAATTACAAAGCTAATGTAGCCACAAAGAGTACTCCAGGTAATAAAAACAAGACCATAGAGAACAAAATGACTAGCGGAGGTGCCTTAACGGAAAATCGCCGAAAAAGTAGCACGCCTAAATGTGGGTGAGCGGGGGACGAGAAACATTACTGTTTTCGCCCTTATACAACGCTTTCCGACCCGACCAAATTTTTGTAATACCAAAAATCGTTTACAGATGTGTCAAAGAACCTTAAGGTGTCGTAAATTCCCTCATAACTGATCGCTTTGGTAATACCCTTCGTACGAATTTGACCTAGAAGAAGGCGCCTGACCTACCTGCATTATGGCATCTCCATTCACCTTTCCTTACTCCGTGAGGCACAAGCCAACATTCCCGTGCGCCTCGTAAACCGAGCTATGGAATATGTATCTTGGTAAATGACTGAGATAATAACTGGGGGAGTGATGACCTTTTTTACGGCTTGACGGGTAACGACTGTGTAACAAACTTGTTGTAATATAATTGATATGGTACATAAGCTAGTGTTTTAAGTACTTGTGAGTTGTGGGATTTTTCTTGTAGTGTTATTCTGTAAGATTATTCTATCTGAATTCTAATATTTGAATGATTTTAACTGAATATACTTCTTTGCCTTCATGTACAGAAAGTAAACGGGCTATAGTTATTGAAGACACAGTGTCTTAGACACTATCTTCCGCCAGCGGATTCACCCGGATAATAGCCTGCCCCGATAATTTGGTTGAATAAACCTGAAACATTCAAATTTCAAATTGGTCCAGTAATTCCTGAGATAAGCACGTTCAATAAAACAAACCAACACACAAAATATACAAACATAGGTATCAAAATGTGTGAAATGACTATTATTTTGCCCCAAATCCCTCAGAAACAATAAACACTACTAAAACAATGTATTTTCATTATTTTGCTCTCAAATCGTATAACTTTGATGATCCTCAGTTAAACAATTTACGACCGTTAATTTGCCGTAATAAAACTTAGTTCTAATTTAACGCGCTAAATCAAAGTTAAGTGATATAAAATTGTTAACAACTGCAGTTATCGTTAGCTCATTGGTCTTGTGATAAAATAAGGTTTAACTGCTTTTACTATGTGACTTTTGTGTTCGTGTGAAAGTAGTTATTTTGAATTTAAATTGTTATGTTTATGATATTTTAATGTAGTTCCCTGATTAAGCTTAGGTACTCGTCTTTACGGTAACGTACCTGTTCATAGAAGCCTCACTAAAATGAAATCAGTAGATTTTGTGACTGACAAGCACACTATTTCAAAAGCTAACCTAACTACCTGAGCTACCTAACATACTTTAATATCATAGTTATATTCAGATTTCGTACATTTCTTTTCTTCAATTTGTTATTTCATTAAGTAGTCAACTAGCGCAATTCTCTCTCATTAAGCGTTTATGAGCACTGTACTTAAAACATTCTATTCTACAGCCCTTCCTCCATTTTTGTCAAAAGTTTTAAAATACCAAAGCAAACAGGTTTCAGCAACAATCTATATAGGCTCGTATAATCCAATTTTACCGAACGTGATTCTGCCGTGAACTCAACATTCTAACTGAAAGCCCAGGTGAAAAATATCTAAAATTGTCTAGAAAAATGTTGAAACCAAAAGAGATGGTTTACAATATATCCCCGGGGGAAATATAGGAACCTCGGCTTTGCACATGAATTGAAACTGCCGACAAAAGTAGTGGGAGGAAATACCAGCATGTGGGCTTAGAACGTATCTTTATGCTCCGGAATGGGTATTGAAAATCATGCAGATAGAAGTAAGGTTTTGGAAGTAGTGAATATTTTAGAAAGGTAGGAGATAAGGAGTGATGTAGAAGTCAAGTTACTTTGACACCTCTCACTACTTATTAACCGTAAAATGCAGATTTCATATTTTACACAGTATAGGTACTCCAAAGTCCTCGGAACAAGATGTTTAGAAAAATACATTTGAATTGAAACTTATTGGGAAATCGATCCATAACACAGCATATAAGAAACTCTTTTTGTAACCTTTTGAAACTATCTAATCGTCTTGAAACACAATTTGGCAAATTACACCAATTCCAAGGTCAAGGTCAAACTCTATCTTAAACGGCAAGCAATGTCAATCAGATAGCCTTGTGTTACGTAATTCGGGTCGAGATCCCTTTCTCAAACCAAACGTATGAGTCTTACTCAATTACACAACTTATGAGGGCGTAAGTAGCCGTTTATATTCTGAGTCGGTCCTTACCACAAGCTGTTGACTTCGGGTTCACTCGGATTTTTATACGAACTTTTTACCCGATTACCAAGTAGGGTTATGTTTTTGTTCTTTCGGGTTCTACGTACCTTTATTTTAGTGTGAAAGTTTCAAGCAGATAAATATTTTACAGTAAAATACCTGATATAGTTTCGATGAAATTAATAAAGAAGTACCTATGGAAAAACTTTGAGGAAAGACATAATAATGTTGAACGGTAGTCAGAAAGTTCCATCGAATCAAGAAAAACCGGGAAAAGCAATTTTCTCACTTTGTTTTCTATTTTCGGCTAATACAAAGGTTCTTGACCCGAAAAAAATAGTCCACAATACTATCCATAAATATTATGATTTTATGAAGTGCTTCAAACGAGGATATTGTTTGTAATCTTAGAACATTCAATCAACCGGAGTCGACATTGCCGCGCTTTCTCTATAGGAGGCTGGCAGCCTGCTATCATTATGGTTCACTCTGGATCAGATTCCCAGGTGATTTTATAACACTTTTATGAGGAATCAAATCACAAAGTTATCAAAGTAGAATAAACCATCACTATTCGTTACATTCCCTCGTCCCTCACACGTCAATAAGCAGATTTTCCGCATCAAGATTGTTGGTCATGTCCGCTCCGGTTGTTCAACTGCTCTAAGTTAGTAATATTGTAATAAAGTCGTGTATATGGTGAATTGTTTCCACAATGGCTCGGAAATGGCGCGAAGGATTTATTAGCCAATACTTTGAGGTTAGTGTGAGGGTTAATAGCCTTGTTAGTTTGTTTGTGCTTGTAGAACGAGTTCTAGATTTATGTTTATTATGTCATAGGTGTCTTCTTTCTATATACTCCGTTTTATATTTATGAGCTTAGGTATAAGGACTATATTGTAACATACTTACTCCTTTGTATGTGTTGGTGAGAATCTTTTGTTGTTCTTATGTAAAACAAAAATACATATTTTTGATAATCGGCGTGAATTGGAAGACAATTCAATTATTTCCTACGTCAATAATTTAGGGCAGATTTGGCTTAAATAAGAAACCAAGGTCGTAAAATCTGTAACAAATCCATCCGGAAGAAATCAAGTTATATATCTCGCCTACATAATATCTTTAGTATGTAGGCCTGTATGAACATGTTGACAAAACAAGGAAAACAATTTGACCTTGACCTTGAAATCAATGTTTCCGAGACCCTTGAATTCCCTTCCACCCTATTACTCAGATAAATGACGATGAAGCAAAAATATATTATATCTTCTTTGTAACTAAATATAATATGTATGATGTCAATACCCTTTATATAGCTTGGCATAAAAAGTGACCTTGACTTTCGCATACTTGGGAAAATTATGTTATATATGGGGAAGTTTTCCTTCATAGTAACTTTGATGTGATAAGTATGTGCAATCATGTGTCTCTTTTTATGGGAGAGTGAATGTAAAGTGACTATTTTTTTGTGTGAAAATGACAATGAGTATAGTTTGTTTTGGGAAAAAAAAATACTGATTCGTATTAAAAGCTTTTCTTCTGTTTTCTTTGCCATAGAACCATAGTTTGTGAATGTATATGTTGAATGTCATTAAACATTCGCCATAGGTATTCTAAATATATCTATTACCTGTATTATTTCAAAATCATTTTATTACACAAAAAACGCCTATCATTCCAAAAATAACTTAAATACTCCAACAAGACAGAAGATCTAACCCTACCGTAATAAGAACATTTTTCTTCTTCCCCATGTATATCTATTTCTCGAAAAAGAAAGCAAAACCATTTTGAGAAAAACAGTTTTTACAGTTGGGTAAAATCCTTTAAGGATGATTTTTTTAAATATTTCAAAACCCTTATTGGACTCCCGGGAGACTAGAACTGAAGAGGGGCTAAAATAACAATTCTTTAACCCTGTCAGCATGCAAAAACTCCGCAAGGCGTTTCTACAAAGACAGTGTCTTCTGTAAAATAAAACACAACAGCTACTTAGAAACTTTTCAGTGGAACTAAACTGCAACAAATGAAATAAAAACTCAACTAATTAAACTTTAGTACAAAGTTGCAGTTCAGTTTAAGCTCGGTTTTTACTTGCGACATATCATCATCCCGCTTTTTCCCAATATATACCTAATACCTATGTTGGAGTCAGCTTCCAGTGTAACCAGATGCAGCTTAGTACCAATGCTTTACAAGGATCGACTGCTTATCTAATATCCTCAACTCAGTTACCCGGGAAACCCAATATTATAATGCTTACGTGCGACTGTAACATATTTTGGCAAATCTGAAGTTTTGCAGAGCCATGCAGTAGCATTTTACGAACAAAATTATCAATGTGTAAATGTAAACTACAGCTATTTTCATAAACATATTCTTTAGAACAAACTTACCTTCATCCGTAGTTTAAAAGGTATGAACCAGTCTTTATTTGGGAGCTAAATGGACACTGGCTGTAAGACCTATGTAATCACTATTGTGTCCTATTTCTTTGAAGCTTGAGCTTGTAACTAATTAAAGTGTGCTAGGATAGTGTTTGATTAAAAGGGAAACGGGTTTTAAAATGTGAGGAGCGTTCATCGATTAACCACAATGCACTGTTAATAAATCTTTGTCCGTTATAAACTTAACAAGCGAGTGCTTAAAGCAGTATAAAAGTTTTGGCACAGATTTACAAGTTCCAGGAATTAATCGGGCCATCAGGTAGACACACCTTTTCACACAAGGTCGGTTAGCCCCATGGATTAATTAATTAACTTGTGTTGTGGGTGCTAACACAACTGATAAGTACGTATAATACATATTTATACATACATATTATAACACCCAGATCACGACGAATAAGCATGCATCATCGTCTTATGAATACTTAAATTAATGTAGTTGAAAACAAACTTTCTGCGTCAAAAATAAATATAATATAAAACAAGTTTATTTTATGCAAAAAAAGTCTCTCAACTGCAATTCCCAATATGGGTTTTTATGGATAAGTTACAAATCAAAGTCTTCTAAGGTTGCTTAAAAAATGTTAAAGTATAGAACAAGTCTTTTTTGAAAGCCTTTTGATTTAGGCGTTTTTTCTAACAAACCAAAATACCCTGCACACAAAACAATCCCCATCGATATTACCTTCAGCCATCACACCATGAGCTACACATTGTACTCCAAGCTCACCACCAGGCGAGATAAGCTAGCACAGGTTCCGGCCACTGACAGACTTTATCTGCCTTTGTATGACGACTGTGCCAACAAATGTGGACGGTTTTGTGAACTTTATACTGAGATACAACATTGAGCTAGAACTGAAATCCGTGGTACTGAATATTTTTATTTGGGCAAATAAAGAAATTGTCACTCGGCGTGTAAAAATATCTTTAAATGCAAGATTAGATAAAATCGCGGATGATAATGAAATGACATTGCCATTTTTATCTAAAACAGATTAGCATAGTTCGCAAATCAATCCGGTATTTCGACCCTAACAGCAAGTCTTCGGTAGTATAGTGGTCAGTATCCCCGCCTGTCACGCGGGAGACCGGGGTTCGATTCCCCGCCGGAGAGAATCTTTTTGTAAATTTTTAAGACCTTTGTATTCCTATTTTTTTTCCTAATAATGCATCAGTTGATTTTTTCGAATAATTACCGGATCATATTTCGAACAACCTTTCGAACAAAACTATTTTCGTTGTAGTAGGTAATAATAACAAGAAACAAAGAAATATACTTAATTATGTACGAACTGAGACATTTATAAAAAGAAATTCCCAGTCAAACTACGATTGACCTCCACATTACATAACTACATAAAAAAAACTTTTCCCCATCGAGACAAAAGATCAAACAAAATATCTTCGCAACTTATATGAGTGTTACAACTTACTATTGATATTGTGAGTTTCTTTTATCTTTATCTTTTGATAGGGGCTCGTAAAATACGTGAGGGATGTCTTTTACGATTTTATTTCTTCGGAAGGCGGTAGATATGTATACTCTTGGCCATAAAGAAGGGCCAAAGTATGGTCTGATATAGTATGTAATTTTTTGCGAATGACGTCACCGTTATTTTTAGAGGGAGGAAATCTGATGTCCAGAATCTTAAGTTCTTCATGAGCAACCGTAGTGCGTATATCATCTGGGTTAGATAGTACCTATAGGTTTTGTCGAACAGTATGACGAGAAATAGACTATTCAAATCCGGCAGAATGCAAGGCATTCACTATCGGGTATTCTGACCTGCAAAGTCCCACAGCAAGGCCTTCCCATTTCGTCTCCACACATGTCAATGCTTCAAATTCACAATACCTGTCTCGGTCTATGCCTAAATTACTGACAAGTTTCATCTATACATATACATCCAGTAGTGAAATACACAACAAACATACATCCTTACAAACTTTCACATTAAAATATTAGCATACATAAATTAACACACTTTTAACTTCGAATAACAAATCGCAAACATTTGTAACCCTACGCAAAGTAGGGCGGCGGTCCTCAGATTAACCCCTTAATACAACAATATTCAGTTCATTACATTAATCAAGACTGAACTGAATTCTACCCCTGATAAGCCTGTGACCCCCACTATCCCAAACGATAGGACCTTCCATTATGTTTGGCCGAGGTCCCGTAATTAGCGGACCGTGAAATTTTACACGGCCTAATGAGTATGCGGAAATTGTTGCCAAAAGTTTACCTATAGTAAATATATTATTAATTAGATGAAACTTTTTTATTTTTATAATCAAATCCCAAATGACGAAAAAAGGCACAATAAAGCAACAATAAACATAAAAAATATAGGTTACTTATGAAGGTAAGTACGTTGTTTTTTTTGTCATATTCGGTACGACATAGCTAGTTGTGCCGGTGATTATAATGGTACAAGTTGTGCGAAATATCTTCTTCGGCATACAAGAGAATGCACTAAAAATAGTTAGGTTATTGTAGTAGGTAATTATATAAAATAAAAAGCCTGATTATAGGTAACCTAAACCACGAATATCGCTCTTCTAACAGTATAGCATGACCCCAAAGCCTTTATCCAATTATCTCTTCGAGCTGCGTGAGGTTGAAAAATGGGATTTCGGTTATTCGATCGAAACCCGTAAAATAATGTTAAGGAATAAGAATAGATTTATTGCGATGTTGGTTTAGCCAATCTTTGTAATTCAATTAGAATTTGGATCGTTATGCCAAAATCTTTTATGACTCGAATAAATTATTATGATAGAAGGAATAATTGTGGAAAGTTGGAACATTGTAATTTTGGTTTCACATCTTTCTTAATTTTTGTTTGATTTATTATTTAGCGGGTAGGTTTTAAAGTCTAGATTCATTTTTTAGAAAAAAATCTTTAGATTGCTGTACAATGTAAGTATTTTTTTCGGAATTGTAGAGTTTCCTCTATTGATTTTAACTAGCCCATCAAAAATTAAGTCCACTTTTGTCTTTTCACGGGACACGTAATATTTTCTTAGAAATGGCAAAGTTTGTAATTTCTTAAAAGATAAACAAGCATTTCTACCTTAGCAACAAGTCAAAGAATAAATCCCCAAAAAAAAAAATATTAAAACGAAGTTCACAAAAATACCTGTCTGTTTTCCGAGCTCTTAAAAACTTATTAAATAACAAAAAAGTCTTCGTTAAAGCGTTTCCTCATTTGCTAGCTTTTAAGGAGTTATTATTTATAGAAGCTGTGAAACTTTAACGCCTCCTCCGAGAAAATAAATTGTCTAAAGTGTGAGCATTACGTTTTTATTCTTACTGGAAGGAAATGTTTTGTAGCCTCTGGGAGTTGTGTTCCGAGTAGGCAGAGTTGAATCTATGATTTTAGCTTACAAAGCCAGCTATTCTTTGTCTATTAGGATGAAAATACTTGCACCCTATTTCCGAGCTATCGATAAAAATGGTTGCTAGATTTTGCAATTATTCATCCCTTTTTTTACCAGATAATGTTATTTTCATTTTAAATAAGCTTTCATTTATACCCAGCACCTAAGCACCGAAAACGCGTTAACTCAAAAATGCGATAATCCAAACGTAATTCAAAAGGCAAATTTTCTCAACCACTAGAAGCAGAGGCTAGCCATCCAAAATCCAATTTCCCTCCCTTTGGAGGGCTTTCAGGAGGGAATAATATAAAGTAATAGGAATTGAAGGGAGGTGACGCATTTTGAATAATTTACAGGCCGCGAAACGACCGTTAACCATCGGTGGGATTTAGAATTGTAATGTGGAAACATACGACTGACTTTTTGTATCGGCTACGCTTGTTTCAATGTTACTTAATATGTATGGTTTTTGACCAAAAGTCAAAATCAATCCCAAGATGTTCCTTAACAAAAAAAAAGTGACCGTGGAAACTGATAGATTAGATTTTTTTAATTAACTTAAAAATTATACTTATTTTTGTTTATACTAAGTTCCTCCTCACCTGTACAATTTTTATGAAATAGTTTTGGGATCATCAAAATTACTTCTACGAAAATACAAAACTGAACGAGCAAAGACACATTTAGATAGATGGTGTAAAACAATACATGGAAGAAGAAAACAAACTACACCGACCACAAATAGAAATTGAGATAAATGTGTTAGGATAAATTATATTTAGAAAATTCCAGTGTATGGTATGTTAATCTGCATACAAAAAGCGGTACAGTACAAAATGCAAATGAGTGTGTTTACAGTGTGTAACCCAATAAACAGATACGTTACACCTTTATCAATGTGAAACACGCGACTCGTATACATTGTGTTACCGTTTCTACCCGGATAATGTAATGGACTTTGGTTTAGATAATACATTTATTTATTTATCTATGTTAACATAAAGCTAAAGAGTTTGTATGCTTAATCTCAGGAACTGCTGGTGATATTTGAAAAAATCTTTTGTGTTTTATCCAGATGTGCGAAGTAGTATCTACGGGGTCAGAGTGAATCTCCTGGTGGAAGGTAGTTTAGATCTGTTTGTAAATGTTGTAGCTTGTTCTTTAAACCTTGATAGATTTGAAAATTAAAGTTACATTTTATACCTACCGTAAAAATAATGTAAGTTAGCCAGATAGCTTATTTGTCATTCAATAACATTAATAAGTATAACATCATTTTCCAAGCCTTTTAACAAAGGTTTCATTTCATAATTTCCTCAAAGACAATATGTTTTTTGGTTTTCCTTATACCTACAGTATTGCATTATTTAACATTTTCTTTCTTTTTGAAGTCGTTAAGTCATTACGGACGCGGAAGGGAGTAGAAAACAAAAATAGAAATGACTTAATTTATATTTCACTAAATTGCTCGACAAAATGGCGGCGATTGCCATCGTTTGTGTTTTGTTTATTCTATGTATTTGTTGTTTTTCCACGAGTGATTTTCAGGAAATGAGTTTGTAGTTTACTTAGCATACGATCGCAGGCTGTTTTAGCAAAAGTACTGTTTAAGTATAAAACCAATGAAGGGTAGGTATTTGGGCCTATCGTCCTTGGTAAAAAGTATAAATAAATCTAAGCGGAATTTTTCATTTTATTTCTTACAGTGAAATTATAATCAACATAGAAAATAACAATTAACTAAATTAACAATAACATAGAAAAAAAATAACGCATGTCACACGGGGCATATTAATTAACAAACACTATTGCTACATTTACTCCTAAAATTAAAAAAAAAAAACAAGCAATTATTACAAACAGGAAAAATTATTTAATTGTACCATGAAAGCTTTGACGAAACTGAAGCGATTTGAAAATTCTTTTACTGTTATAAATATCTACAAGTGTAAGCTACACCATGTTCGAGTGACACCGACTCAAGCTAGATTCTATCCGGGAACTAAAGGAAGTACTCCAAGACTTGGTTGTAACCCCGAAAAATACCTGGTACTCCTGCAAATAAACCTAAGTTACACAAGAAACAAATACCTGAACAAAACCAGTTAGATAAACTACAGTAGTTAGCGTACAAACGTGCCTCGTTTGATAACACAGCTAATTCGGTGTTTATTCTATTGAACGCTCCACTTGAATATTGATGCGTCTGCTAACTATAACTATGAGGTTGTTTATATGTTATATGTTATTCGGTTCGGTTAGATTATTTTGTGTGTGTTATATATTATTTTCTTTCTTTGATAAGCTCTTGGTTAAATAAGCTGCATGAGTCAATCGATCATAAGGTTATGACCATCTATGCTATGCCATGGTAAGTTTCCCCGTATTTTGGAAAGCAACTTTTAATAATTGTAGGTCATGACTGTCATTTGCATTCTTTGGCCGTCGTTTCGGGGAGTCAAAAGCCTGAAAATCTGACCACTAGTCCTAAGGGTTATCGGATCGTCCAGGTAACTGGGTTGAGGAGATCATGAGAACAGTCGTCCCGTGTAAAACATTCGGTGGCATAAAGTTTCATAGTCTTTGTTTGGTGGCTTCTAGTCAGACTAGATAGTTAAGGAAATTATAAACAGATGCTGGATAGAACTATCACTACAACAAATAATAGAGCTACTTTTTCATCGTAATTAAAACAACAATCTCTCTTAAACAAGTGAGCAAAAAATATCATCACTTGTGCTATACATGTCCGCGACATAAAATGTCAGTTCATTTACAATATAAAGTGCTTGTCGTCATTAGCGTGAAGCTAGTTAGTGCAGCACATACAATAGTGTCATGTTGCAGTCTGCATGCACTTGTGTGCAACACCCACGAGGTGCTTTGTGTGCTGTAGCTAAACCATGCTTTTATAGTGTGAAGTTACATATTTTGTTTGTTAGATACCTATATTTAGGACTAGGTTTATCTACATTATCACTCAATTCTACTTCATCGTCTGCCTAGCCTTTTCGCAACTATGTTGGGATCGGCTTCCAGTCTAACCGGATGCAGCTGAGTACCAGTGCTTTACAAGAAGTGACTGCCTATCTGACCTAACATACAATTGGACTTATACCAAGACTTGATTTGTTTGTTTATTTACACCCATCTTTGTTATTGTTTGTTTGCAATGTCAGAAACTACAAAAGGTTTGCAAAATACTTCAGTGATAGACGATTTTTATAAGCTAATTTTTATCCGGGTGAGCAGACTATAAACACAGATTACTAGGTAAATAGTTAAGTTCTTGTGTGACACATGTGGAACCCCCGCTTTGTTTTAAGTTTAGTGTTAAAATAATTTATTGCCCGCGAGTACCATTAATGGACATCGTAGGTAACTATCGAGTCCAGTCCATTACCAATATATGTTTTTATATTTGGTATAAATCAAACCTTTCCATCCATCGGTTCATTTTTTTATTCATTTTTATTGGGAGCCCAACCGACATTGGGCATATATTTCAAGGCCCAGGTTGGTTAAGACTCCAATGACAGAAACCTCACAATACACGCCAAATCAAGGAATTCTGCCTTTTAATACTTTTTCCATCATCGTTTCACACACATTTCAAAAACACTTCATATTTCACACAAAAAAAAATACAAAAGAAATTTCTTACTACACAACTGTACGTAGCTATCCTGATTACGTAATAATGAATCCTGGGCCCAAAACCGGCCCCGGGCTAGGGACCCTTCCGTTGTGAGGGTATCGGAAGGTACCTGCGCAATTATGAAGGTATACCCTGCGTGATATGAGGCCTCAATCTAATGAAATAATAAATTCAGCTAGTGTAGGATTATTGTGCTTTATTTTGGAACTGAGATATTTTTGGAAATAATGGCGGTACGCAACTACATATATTCTAAGCATAATTATATGCGCATGTGGCACATGTATCCCACATCTCCACAGATACCCTGTTTTATGGGAAATCATCAAATGACCTCTCCCACTGTGAGTCCAGTTTGAGGTAGTGTCAGACTTTTACTGACTAAAACCAATGATGTTCCTTCTTAAGCCCTTTATGTACCAGAACCGCGTTAAGGGTCAATTCCCACTGAAAGAGCAGCGGCCGGCAGCGGCCGTAAGAGCACGGACAATGTAAGAGTGCGGCGCCGCGCGGCCCGCCGCGCTCGCGCTCAATCACTTGCATTTACGGCCGCTGCCGGCCGCTGCTCTTTCAGTGGGAATTGACTCTTACTTTGCAAATTCCTAAACATGGTTCTGCACAGCGATTCACGCCATGTTCCGTGACGCCAAAAAGTTTGACGAGTACTATACCAACTAATTTCTATGGCTTTAGCTACTAACTTGATTTCTGAGTAATATCACACACCTACATGGATTAGCGCTGTGTTTTGTTTGTTGCTATTTTTATACTTACATATTTTCATGGTAAAATGAATGGGACTAAAATCAGTTACATGGTAAAAGTACATTTCCACTCCATCCTTTTCATTAAAAATCATTAGAGTAGCACCATTCACGCAAAAGAAGAAACTTGGGGAAGGCCTAAGTTCTACCGTTGTAGGCAATGGTCAGATGTGATGAAGATGATGATTCAGAAAAATAGCAATTAATTAGGAACTTCGACATAAAACACTTTTAATACCTTATCAAAACCTCCAATATAATTTTAATTTATTGCCTCCCTGAATAATATCCTGGTAAGATTTCCCTTATGAAAAATATCTTATAAGGCTCAGAGTTAAATAGTGCCGCGTCAGGGGCATAATTGCCCGTTATTACATTTTTTCTTCGGAAGTGTGGATATTCGGAAGTATCAGAGACTTTTGGTGGAATAACAAGAGTTTTTTTGCGTAACGTTCGAAACTAGACAAGGAAATTCGTTTTGTTTAACCTTCTATGAGATGAAATAATGTCATTTGTGAAAAGCCAAGTCGATTAAGTACAGTTTTTATAATATGGCGACAATCGGCCCTGATGTTCGTAGATAAATAATCGTTTTTTTTTACTCCATCAATTGCTACCCAAGTTACTGGTAATCAATTACCCTACATCAGAAGTATAACTAGCAGTATTACGTACTTAACAGAAGTACCATTCAACTGGATAGAGTTCATTCACAAGTTAGTCTTCCTGCAAAATATCTTGCAAAAATCAAGCTTTTCCCAAAAACCTTCAAGTACCTACTCCTTTTGCCAACACCACCGTCATAAACAAAAGCTATTCGTTATTAACTAAACGTCTTCCAAGAGGCACACCTCGCGCAGGTAATATCAAACTTAAGCCCACTCTTTGAGCCAACTTTATGCAGAAGAGATATTAAACGCTAAGCTTTACAGACAAGCCCTTGTTTTAAAAGGCGCGTGGGGCGTGAGATTTTGTGCTGTTTTACGCTCTGCTTCTTGGCTGTGATAGTTTTGGGGTCGAACGGAAATGTGTTGGGATGCCATTTTTAGAGAGGAGCTTGAAATTGAATAGTCTGTGCCTGTGTCACACTCTTTTATAGGTTTTCAGTTCACAAAAAAGTTTTTTATCTTGGTTTAAGGTATCTAGGTATATTCCCTTGTGAATCTCTTCGTTCCACTATCTACCTATACTTTTAATGTTATAAAGCTAAAGCGTTTTTTGTTTCCCTAAACATGGTCATTTGAGAAAGTAAACCACTAGTGCGATTAGGAAAAAAACAGTGTTACCTACATAGCTTATTTATATAACTGCTGCTTACCCTTTAAATTACTACACCTGAACATACCTAACACATACTATTCACGTACTTGGGAAACCTATATTTATACTACAACTGCTAATTACGTTCACGATACGCTACGGAACACCTACTTACCTGAAAACGCTCATAAAACCTAATGTAGTCATTAATTTATATGCGCGCCATCTAGCGAACTTAGCAAACACTAATACATTCAAGATGGCGCCCACAAAAAGTTAAACAAACCGGTTTTTACTGGATTTACTATCAACAGTACTGATTAATAGCTCTGTTGGTTTGCCCTACTGCGGAAAAGAGGTGTAATAGTGTAAGAGCGTGATTTTAATCTAGATCAGAATAAAATAAAAGTGTATCAAAGCCGTTTACTTTAGTGCTAATGTTGGTTCATTTAGGTTAATTACAAAGTGAGCTTTCCTTGATTATATGGTCTTTTCATTCTTTGTACTTAAAACAATTCCAATAGTTGGCTTTTCTTCCAAATAAAGAAAGAAATGTAACAATGTTATTGTGTTATTCAGAATAGAGTTTTCAGGGAATATTACTGGGAAACTGGATAAAATCGGGAAAAACTGTCACTTTCTATTTCTTTCCGATTAAAAACTAGAACATAGATGAAGCTTTTAGCGATAAACGGAACCCACGTTTTTCGCAATACGCTGCAGAAATTCGGGTTATTTTAGCAAAATTCTTGGACAATAGACAAAATCTACATTCCTTACTAATATTGATGTAAATACATATAAGAGTAACTACATATGTATGTGACGCTATCAAGCTAAAATGGCCTAACCGATTAAAATGTTATTTAGCTTAGAGATTGGTTAGATATGGGTTCCTTTTTGTCCAGGTATAGCATTAGTTCCGTTGGTATAAGAGTGAAAAGCTTATATAGCAAAAACCTACATATAATCTTCAAACATAAAGACATATATTTCTGTCTGCTTGTATCTAAAATACAAACACGACTCATTTCTGTAGTTGTTAACACAAATAGTAAGAAAATTAAAGTTTTCAAGTGATATTTCAAGAAACCAACTGAAAGTTTTTCGTTTACTTGAAGAGTATGAACGTTTGTTATGAAAAGTTTGATAAAGATTTTCTCTGACTAGGCAACTTTATGTTGCGCAACGTACCGTGTATACAGACATAAATTGCCATAGAATCGCTCACTATTTTATAAAGGTTCACTAGCTTTAGCAAACTAATCACAAGAACTACCAGAAGATTTGATAAATTATTTCAGTAAGTAGGCCATTTACCTAGACTAATAGGCTACTCCTTCATTTTCTTTTATCCAGATGCGCGAATTAGTTATTATTGAAGGTGGGCAAAATCGCGGAAGAAGCAGCTATAAATAAACCTTTGAGTAGAAATAATGTACCTAACTATGAGACGACTTTAAATAAAGAAGTATGGAAGAAAAAGACACGCTGTGCTTAACCCAAATAGTTTTTATAGTCGTAGTAAATGTTGCCAAGTGTGAAAATAGCCTACACTATGATTTTTATCGTCCGCGCTGAGGTTTTTGTTACTACTTGTTTGTTGTTTAGACAAGTTCAACACTTTTGTTTGTAGATGACTTGGGAAGATATATCATAGTGTTTTAATGGTGTTAAGAGTTTTTATTAAAGGACTGGAATTTGAATAACTTTGATTTAGGTTTGTTTTCTTTTCTACTCCGAGCTTGGCTTTTTATAACCATGTAGGTAATCTAAACCTAGTCCGTGAATAAATAAAAAGTAAATGATGAAAATTACTAAAAATCACTATTTGAACATGAAATATTGTTTCGGTACCTTACGAACGAACAAAAATATGTTCCCAAAACAACCCATCTATAATAATATTTACAGCCATGTTTTTCTGTTAACCCTGCAAAAATGCACACAGCATTAAGAGCGTGTACGTCAACCGCGCGCCATTTGGCCTAAAATGGTACTTTTCAAACCACTGTTTCTCAGTAACTACTTATCCTATAACTATGTTATTTTTTAATAACGCAAGGTAATTTCACTGTCTATATAGTTAATTGAACATAAATTTCAATTTGTGTAGTTTAAATACTTAAAACCCCTATAACGTAACAGATGTTTTATAAAATTCCCGTTCAGCGTCTATTTCGAAGCTTAAATTCATGTGAAAACAGTGGCAAATCTAATCATATTTATTTTTTTACTCATACACGAAATCCCCATGCCTATAGTTAGTTGAAAACATTTTTTGATTTAGGTCTCTATCTTTCAGAAAAAAATATTTTAACAATGTGAAAAATTGTGAATTTCAAATGCTTTTTTTACCTATCTATCTTACTTAATTTAATATAACAATTATTTACTATAGTAATATAACTCTTTCTTTAAAACATAAACTTTATATTATAATTTAATCTCTCGTTTTTATTTTTTTAATAAATTATTTAAAAACTACTATAAAACGCTGCACGCGAGTCAACTCAAACCAGACCGCCGCAAGGCTTCACAGAGAGAGGATGTGTCGCTCCGTCACATTGCTTAGGGTGAATAACCTCTGCCGTGGATACCGAGAATAGAGTACATTTCAAGCGCGACCAACAAATCTTGATACATTACTATTTTAATTAAATCTCAATTTTGAAGCATATTTTTTTTATCGATTGAGTTGAAATTTTGTTTGAATGTTCAGTTTTAATGACAATGTATGATTCTATATCCAATATGGCGGTATACCCAAGATGGAGAAAAAAATGTTTTTAGTGCATTCCTACGATATGGGTATCAAATGAAAGGGCTTGCTATGAATAACTCGAAAAAAAATGTGTCCCGAGTCTAAATCCAATATGGCGGACTCCTTAGGCTAGAAATCACTTATTGCAGATGTCTGTTACCAATAAAGCTATAATTTTTTTTTTTTTCATTTTGACTTTTGACCCAAATTTTGACTTTTGATCTCGAATAACTTTTGAAGCATATAGGATAGATAACTTAAAACTTTATTTGCAATGGTAAACCCAAGCTCTTCACCAATATTTGGCTTTCCGGCAATTGTTGTTATTTGAACACAATTTTTCGGTCTGGATGGACTGGACCATTCATATAAACAATCAATTTTTCAAATCGGTCCAGGCGTCTTTGAGAAATCGAGAACAATCAAATTGAGAACAATCACAAAACAATCTAATTGAAACCTCCTCCTTTCTTTTTTTGAAATCGGTTAAAATACAGAAACTCTTAACATTGTCATTAATCATCAGTCGACTATTTAGTACTGTTGAAAATTGTATGTAATATACAGAAAGTCCTCAAAACCAAGGTTTTCATAGGTGCCCGATTTTTTTGCAAAAGAGTGTAAGTATTAATGACTCATTTTCATGCTTTTATATTTTAGACATCCATAGACTTACACTATTTTCCCGCTATTAACTATTTACTAAATAATATATTTTTTGTTCTACCAATTTCACTCGAAAGGATCAAAATGGTTTGTGTGACTATACGTGAAGTATGATAGGCACGCACACAGCCGCGACGCTAGTCTGCGCGGTTTTTTGCGTTGAATTACCTAAAGTTGACATCGCGCGCCGAGCGTACACGCTCTTAACCCATCAAACGCGACATAAAAACAAGTTTATCCCTATAACGACACACTTCCTTTTCATCTGCGAATCAACAAGAGAGAATAACTATCATTCTGATCTATATGTCACGTAGCAATCGTTTGTAAGGGAATTAAAGAGTAAGGAAAATACTCGTAACAGGTCACTAGGTCAAACAGGACATGTAGCAGAAATATACCAGAAGTACTGGGGTGAAAATGAACCATTATTATTTTTCATAAGCGCCCTATATTGAGACAGCCTTTTTCTAGTCAAAAGTGTAGTGTAAAGGAAATATAGTTAGGTTAGGTATATCACTTCACGAATTCACTGGGACTTAGTGGGGGCTCATTCTACCCCCGTATGATCATTTCACGAAATCATTGATATTTAGAGCCCCCGTTTACTGCTGACTCAACTGTCGGACAATAGTTGGCTCGATGGTTGGAATTTGATAATCAGTGCTCAGCTCTTACATTTGATACATAGAAATTTTATATTAATTGTATAGAGTTAATATCAAAATTCAATCTCTAATATGTAAATCAACTAATAGAATAATGGGAACGGCTATTACGAATGGCTTTTGATCTTTACCACAAAGTCTGTTCAAAGTTATACTTCTGTCGTCACCGTCCATACATGTTGAAGTACCAACATGTTTTGACGACCCGCACACCAGTGATTTATGTACAAAGGGTTGATACTTGAGGGGTGAAATTGCATCCGTTACCCGTGAACAACTCTTTATAAAAGCCATTGCGCTTTTGTTGGAGAATGGAGAAACTTGGGGAATTATTGCGAAGACGTAAAGCGAGTGGAGAAGAATGCGGATGGGAATTAACTGAAATAAGTAATAAAAGTAAGTTTTGTTTGTTTGTTATAGATTCTTGTTACAATGTTGTTTGAATGAACTAATTCGTTTTTTATTAATATTCTGAGTAAATACTTAGGTAAATATATAACTATCTCAGTACAGATGTGATACACCTGTATAATATATTAGAAACTACCTAGCCGTTTTCCCGCGGATTTAGTACCAGGATAAAATATAGCTTATGTTACTCGGGAAGAGTGCAGGATTGCAACAGTAGAATTTTTCAAATCGGTCTAGTAATGTTTCCTATTTATTCTATTATTAGTAAAGATAAAAGAGAGTGGCAAAGATTAACATATTTTGTATGTAACTAATCAAAGGGTCGACTATGTACCCATGTATCTTTTAACCACATACAAGTAGATAGATATAAACTTCGGGATGATACAGTATGGTAAAACATTGTTTGAAACAGAATTCAATTCAAGAGTAAATGTAAAACAAGGCCACTTGTGACCTCTAGACAAACAAGACAGTCTTAATAGACCTAGCAGACATGTATTAATTCGAAAAATTATTTTATGAATTTATTTTTTTAAATAAATGAGATGAGTAATGAGACATTTTTAATCAAAATTTACTTTTCATCTGTCATGTATCAAATGATCTTTCTAGATGCTTGGAAATGAGAAGATCATTTACTTTATAATAATACGATTTAATAAAGATATCCTTCAGATTTCACGCCATTGTAGTCAGCAAATAATAAATACGTTCCGTTTCGTTTAAAAACGGCCGAACAATATGGCGGACTCGACTCTGCCATCATTATATTAATTCAAATAATTTGGATCTCATCACTTTTGTGACGCAAAAAAGCTCAGCTTCTAAATATATACGAAAACGTGACTTTTAATACGGAACAGGAATTTTCTTTTTAAGTAAAAATACTCGATTATTCCGAATTCGGAAAAGTATTTACGATTTTACTGCATTATTATTGCCACATTCGACTTTTAGGGCGCGAGTATCAAAAAGTAATATTTTTTTACAACTGTTATAAAATACGTGTAAAAGTAATCGCTGCTCGATAATTTTGGGATGATTAAACTTAGGCTTCCATGCGAATATTCCTAGTAAGATTTTTTTATATATTTTGAGGTATCTCTGAAACTTAGTACCTACAACATCGCAATCACACTATTTTTTTAACTTGATAGTTTGTGAATGTTTAGATACTATTCAGGCAAAGGCTTCTATAATCTATACGAATTTTAAAAACACTGCAGTAGTATATGTTTTTATCCGGGTGCGGAAAATTGACCAAATTCGCTGGGCTGGTGATAAACCTGTTGACTGTTTTCGATAATACACCAAAATACTTCAAAGCATTATCCTAAAGTAACCTTAAATGTTGTGACCTTTTGGAACACTTGACAAACGGAATATTTTTAACCCGATCTCCAATGATCCGGAAAATTGGTTCCGTACATGTATGAAGTATTATTATTTTTCATAATTTATTTACGTTCGAGTGGATTTTGTTTTTCGTTTCAGGGTGTATTCTATGATTTCTTTTTTAAGTATTTTTTTTTGTGGATTAACAGTAGAGATACTTTTAATTTAAATTTAAGATAAGTTTAGTGTTTCCTATTTTAGCTTTGAATATGTCATAATGTAAGCAAACATTTATTGTTTTCCTTTAATGTACCGAACCCTAGTAGGATTTCTTTAAGGTCATATTTATTTTTCCTACTTCATATAACATAGCTTTTGCCCGCAACTTCGTTCGCGTGGAATAGTGACTACCAGCAGATTTTTGATTTGACCAATAGATGGCGCTATATGTCCGGAATAATTTTATTTTTATTTTTTTTTGTAATAAAAACTATCCTATGTCCTTTCTCAAGTTTCAAACTATGTCTGTACCAAATTTCACAGAAATCGGTTCAGTAGTTTAGGCGTGAAGAAAAGACAGACAGACAGACAGAAAGACAGACAGACAGACAGACAGAGTTACTTTCGCATTTATAATATTAGTTTGGATTACAAAATATCTGCCTAAGCAAAAATAATACTGTAACACTGCTGTGTGTACTGTGAAAAACAAAATAAGCATGATATTACGGCCTCACAATTGATATTAAATGATTAATTTACATTATCGACTCCAAACACTCGGTGGTATCTCCCCTTTTTCCTAACTTTACACTCTAATCACATATTAAAGAGGTTTATCGTGTTTTGACGTCATTCTACAAATCCCAACGTTAACATAATAACGTGAAAATTATGAAATTTTTACGCAGAATTACAAGCTGTTGATTGAGTCATTGTTTACCTAAATAGAGATATATTTGTAAGAGATCAGCACCTATTTCTTTGTTAATCATTAACATCAATTTGTCATTCATTGCAGTAACTCTATATGTCGATTTATTATGTTATGTAGTTTATGAGTTTATTACACAGAAACTGAAGAGCCTGAAAAAGGACGTAGGCTCTTACCCTAATGCAGAAAGTGGTTCCCTTGGGATGCATGTGGAACCATATAAAACAGCTTACAAGCTTACAGCTATACGAGGAAACTCATGAAAAACATACTGCCGTCGTAAAAAAAAAGGGCACAACTAACATTTTTGTCAAAATTGAGTTATATACATATTTGGAATCAGAAAAAAAAGGCGCATCTACTCAATTTTTTATAGAATTTTATCTTCAATGAATTCGGAGATACAGTAGGTTCAAAAGGCACAAATGAGACTAATATTCATGTTTTATACAATGAAAAGGCACATTTATTTACCATTATATTGAAAAGGCTTAAATACGTAGATGTGACTATTACTTCATGCAGATTATTACTAAAAACTACTTTGAAAAGGCACACTTACAGCATAACATAAAGAAAAGGCTCAAATACCTGATGTGCCCTGTCTACTTAATTAATGATCCATGCATGGCTGAATTAATTTACGTATAAAAGGCACAAATAACCAGTTGTGCCTTTTCTTTAAATTATTTACGATTAGGGGTGAGGAAAGGAGGGTAGGATTTGATTGTAACGCGCCAGTTGTGCCCGACGTGTCTCGACAGTCCACGCTTGTGTGTGCTTTTGTTTTTTAAAAATATACATGAGCGATGAGCCACCCGAACTCACCGCCCACAGACCCACGCCTACGGTGGCCAGGAGTCGTCTTGCGACACCCGGCGCCCGTGGTGTCTACCTGCTCCAGCGCGGCGGCCGGGATGAGAGTGACTCTTGCCGAGCCACTCCTCAAAGAGGGGACTTACCGCCCCTATGGTGGCGTGCCCTGCACTGGGTTGCGACAGTCGTTCCCTCCAGGCCATCATGAGATCGAGCCGGAGCTCCGCCCGCTGCTCGACAACTGGCCGCGGAAACCGGGTTTCCCCCCGGCGCTGTGCCTCCTCGCGCCAGTCGTACAGGCGCAAGAAGACTCTCGTCTCCAGATCCCACGGCGGCTGTCCGGCTAGTAGGCCAGCTGCTTCGCGGGAGATCGTGCGGTACTCCCGGATTAGCCTAATGGCTATCACCCTTTACGGCACGTTCAGGTAGTGTACGGCTCGCGGCCGTACCGAACGTGCCCATACCGGGGCCCCGTAAAGGGCCATGGACCGCATGACCCCCGCGTAGAGTTTATGGCAGGGTGCGTTTGGGCCTCCCAGATTGGGCAGGAGCCGCTTGAAGGCAGCACCTGCGATCTCCAGTTTAGGGCCCAAACGTCGGAAGTGCTCGACGAAGTTCCACCGGCCGTCGAGGACGAGTCCTAGGTACTTCATCGCCCTCTCGACGTCAATGGGAACCCCCCCCCCCCCCCCACCGTGACTTGGGAACCTGAAGGTGGCACGCTTGTCTGTGCTGCGCTGGTAAGATTAAGTTTTTGTTACATTTGCGTGTTTTTATTATATTAATCTTCTTTTGTGACACATTAATATAAATACAATAATGTATTAGTATTTATTGGCTACATTTTTGAGTGATTTTAGAAGTTGGTCATACATTCATAGCTGCTGATGAATTCCACCACAGAGTGGAACGATCTCTTAAAACAAAAAAACGTGTATACGACTTTGAGGATTTCTGCAAAGCTGTATCTGATACTGGCTCTCGCACAATAGTAAAGAAGATGATAATTCAAGATTTTTTTGATTTTGCAGACTGCTCCTCAACATTCAAATTGAAAAATTCCAACCCTCGAGCTTATTTGAATGATATTGCCGAGGCTAATTTTCGCAGGGGATTCCATTTATTATTTTACAATAAATATGTTTCATAGTTTATTAAACTTTCTTCACATGATTATTTTTTTTTTATATGTAAAATATTAAGTCAGTTTACATTAAAAAGGCGCAATTAGACAAATGTGCCCTTTCTGTCAGATTCAATGACCAATTTGCTTGAAATATTAAAAAGAAAAGTCACATTTGGTTAACTATGCCTTTTCTCTGTAGTAAGTGGTATTTTTTAAATATTTTTTTTTTTAAGTTGAAAGGAATAATTTGAATTTATTTCATAATTAATTATTTATAAAAACTAAAAAGTAAAAATATAATAGTACTAACCTTCATGCATATATCATCAGTATTTTTTTTTCTTTTAAACAATTTGGTTTCCACACTATGAAGCAGAATATAGTAAAAACTTTAATCCCAATTATCTCAGTTTGACCAAAATGATAAATGTGCCCTTCTCTCGTACGACGGCAGCATAGCTTTCTTAGAAGTCAAGTAAATAGAGAAAACTTGGTGATCTAATCAAAGAACAATTTTCTTCGAAATTAATATCTGCCTACAAGTGATTTGAATGGAATACCTTTATTTCCCTATCAACCGTTTTCCAATACAAACGAACCAATAACTGGTAATAAAACGCGGAGAAATGGATAGCTCGCCGAGATTGCATATTTGATGGCTTTCAACGGTATCAGGACGAATGCTTGATTTTTTTTTTCAGGTGGATATTAAGATTAGCACTGTAATAAGGTTTGGATGAATTAATTTAGATATGGATTTTAAATTGATACTCTTCAGCTTCAAGTTGCCTAAAACTACTTCCGTCTTACCACAAAAACTTTTAAACGTCAGTTTAAGACTTGTCTAAAAAATGACAGATTATGACGTTGACATATGGTTCATTTTGCAGCTACAATTTTTTTTGACAAGCGTAAAACAGACGTTCAAGTTTTTGTAGTAAGGCCACTTAAGTTTTATTCTAAACAAAATAATTTTACTATCAAATGAATCAAATCAAATAATTTATTTCATTTAGGCCTTTACAACCTTATGAAGTCAAAAATTATAAATAAGGTTGATTCTATTACATAAATATTAACATTTATTGCACACACTAATTATAAAGGACCATGAGACAAATTGGGCTCATTGTCCAACAGAGTTATAGCATATGCCGTTGTGAAGGTTTTTGTTTGTACTAAAATTGTTACTATGGGCACTACCTTCAATTCCATGGCAAAAAAAAGATATTCACTTAAATAGGTTTTGTAGAAAAGGACAATTGTTTGGAGTCGTAGTGCGCTTGGTTGTTCATGACATAAAACCTAATTCGCAGGATTTGATTATGCTAGGATTATGGGACCACCTTCATCACCAGGTCAGGATCTGATGATGGAAACTTTCGAAAATTGTAGGCATGCATAGGTTAAAAACTTGACAATGAGGTGTACGTTTGATAACACTATGCAACAGTGAAGGTTTGGAGCTGACCTGATGATGGAGACCGGAGAAGGTCGAGGGAACTCGACAACTGAATATGTAAACTACCTCGTGTTTGGGCTTATATTATTCGTATTGATGAGAACTTTCCACAAATGCTCGGAATCGGCGCGTAATGAGCGCGCCGTCGGCGCGCTGTACGCATGAGGTCCGCTCGCTTGCAGCACGCGGGCTGCGTGGTAGTGTTGTGTGGTAGCGGCAAGCGCGCTGACTGCTCGCCGTTGGCTTTTTCATATTGACATTACGAAATATATTATAATATACACGATTTAATGCTCTAAATTGAATGACAACTTATGCTGGTGTGGAGCCGTGCTGTTGCGATGCCGCTATACTGTGCCATGACCCTTACTGCCTAACAGGTAGACGCACAGTAGGAAGTTGTGCTCATATCATTTCAATAATATGGTATCTAGGGTTAGGCAGGCACACACAATTTTATCCACCGGCAGGATATTTAGACGACATTATTATTGATATTGATTGAAATGTTAACAAAAATAATTTTAACTGTTAGCAGTTGTTTTATTTTTTATGTATACATTAAACCTGGAATTAAAACTAGTTAAAGGTGTTCAATAACAAAACCTACAATGCCATAACAGCACTACTTTTTGCAGAATATTAGTTTATTTATGGTCGGAGAAAAATATTTATAGCAAAATAACCCCATGGATTCTTCGCAAAAATGAGTTTAAATCTTCATATTTAGTGCTTTACAAGTATATCCAAAGTGGTCTCATCTCTGTTGGTGGGTGAGCCCAGGCTTCATACATTTTTGCCCATGGTCCTTTATACGCATTTTAGATTATGCAGAAACATTTCGAAATATTCTGAAGTTTTGTTTTATTCATAACGAATAAACATTACAACCAATTCGTGTAGCTTAGCTTACCTACCGTAAAAATCATATTACCTATGTTTTCTAACGATATCAATAATTTTACCTTTCAAAAACCGCATTTTAGCAATTACATTTTATATTCATCATCGTAACAGTAAAACAATCTCTTTAAAGATAATCCAAAAACAAACCAATTAACACAATAAAATCAATCATTTCGAAAGCTTACAAACAACAAATGAAACCGATTAAAGTATTTAATTAGCGTTTCAGCTAATTATCGACTGTGGATCGAATTAATTAGGTCGATGCGAGAACGGACTAACAATACTACGTAGTATTGTATTTGTATAATTGCGTTAGGTGTTGGTATGATGGTAGGCAGAGATGTAGATAGTACCTACGGCTGTCATCTTCCTGCCCTTATGTAGTCTTATTATTTTATGGTCTTTGTAGTATGTCTTCTTCAGAGAATAATAAAATGCTTTTAACGATATCAGCTTCTTCTAATCAGACTGTTAAGTCTTAGAGCATAATTTGACTGTTTTCTCTGAAATTATGGCATAGATGTGGATTGGTCGTTTAAACCAAACTAGAGAATAAGGAACATTCTCTAGTTTGGTTTAAACGACACCCTAAGATTGTTTTCCTCTCAATATTCTAACCAATCAAACAAATAAAGATAAATCATGTTCGATGTGTTACTATCACTGAATATAAAAATGTCCTCCAGTGACGTCATATCCAGGAAATAGTATAGTTACAAGTCAAAGTACCATTCATCAATATGTGCCGGTCGCTAGACAGACGCAATCAGGGAAGATGCTAGTTCAATTGGCTGTACACTCGCCCACAAATGTGTTACATGAAATGTATTAAGTTGAAATCTCAATTTATATATTTTGTTAGATATTTTTTATGATTTTAAGATCTTTAAAATTAAGATTATTTCTCATTATTTTCGCCTTAGTTTGTTAAAAAAATACTTAACTGAACATTGACGCCAAAAAGCTCAAGATTAAAGACATTATTTGTTGCTTGTTTAAACAAAAAAAGCCTTTTGTCTTTCTGTTTGAGTTAACACACACAATGCTTCTTTTATCTCTATGTTTGACTAAACTACAAAGCTCCTGCTATAGTAAATAAATTAGCTAGCTAGCAATCTAAACAGAACTAACTGCCTACTAACACTACGCTTACATAGACGTTATTTTATTGCAGCTAAAAATGCCTATCTACATTTACAAACTGAAAAGACGTCGTGTGTGGTTTAAATGTCAAAAGTATGCAAAATACCTTGCCCGGTTTGCGGTATAAAATATGACTCAAGGCTAGGTTAGTATTAATTATCTTGTAGTGGTATATGATTATTAAAACTTTTTCTATCCCTACAAAAAAAATATATATATTTTCCTTTAGGTAATTAATACTATTTTCAACTGGCGGACATACCTAACGTCATTACATTATATGAACGAGCTATGTATGAAACTTTAAACCAGGTTTAATGCACCATTGAACCAAATTCACCCGTTTCACAGTACCGCCAATATTAAATGCGATTGACAGCACATTCCAAAATCCGGTTACAAACGCTTCGACATGCAATACTGAAATACACTACAGTTATTTGCCTCGTTTCACGTTACACTCTAGTACCGAAAATCATGAAAGACTTCTACTCGATATGTACGCTCGCATACAAAATATTTAGGGCACACGACAAACTTTTAGTCGGCCGATGGTTTGTTTGGGCTCATAAATAGTATGAAGATGAATGGTAGTAAGCACATTACAAAGACCAGGTAGCCGGTTTCAGACCGACTGAAACTTTGTTTGGAATCAAGATTTGCCATTAAAAAAATTGCCATCCATCGTGTTAACTGTCGGTCGACTGTTAGTCTACAGTGTACGGGGACAACAAAGAATTTAATTTCGCCAAGCGTTACTTAAACAGTTTATCGCTAGAAAAACAAGAAAAACTAAGTGAAGAGTTTAATAAAATGCTAAGGCGATGCTAGTTTTTTATCAATTTCCATGTCTAAGAAAGGAATGTTAATAGTTTGTCGGGGAGATGTCAGGGAACGGTTGCAGTATAAGCGGAAAGCGGAATCATGAGCGATTTAGATTACGCATTAAAAAAAAATCTTAAACATGTATTTCTGCTTATGATTAGTTACAGCTACCAGCGAAATAAAAAGTCTTAAATTAATTTAGTCTCAAACATCTTCTTTCAATTTGCAGTAAGTAAACAAAGATGTTCACTGAAAATGTTTGCAACGAAGTGTGTTTAAACATTGATGGCGGCACAAAGAGCAGTAATTTTATGAAAGTAAACAAAGGAAAATAGCTGAATCATGTACAATCGTCATGCATACCTGACATTTTTGTTTTTCAATATTACACGATAATACAAAATAAACCTTATACCGGAGCCTACACCATAATCAATTTCAAACTCATGTTTCACGTACCTTATATTTTTTTATGATTTTTTTGTTTGACTTTTTTTGATTATTATACTAAAATATATTTATTTTTTATACTAAAATAATAAAAAAGAATTTTATTATTTTAGTATTTAAGATTTTTATTTTAGTTCTTAAACATTTTCCTTTTTAATCACCCGGTCTAGAACAAAATCACTGTTATTATTTTATGTTACAACTCTTTGTATTTCATAATTACAGATACTTTCTGATCGTCAATCAAGTTTTTTTGCAAAGCACAGTATTCATGTGTTTATTATGGGCGAATGACAAATGGTGGTAAACCCCACCCTATGATTATCGGAAGCAAACAAAGCCGTTTTATGAAAGAACTCACTATCAATTTGATTTATGTATTGTTAGCTAACCAGTGGTAATTAATTACCTATACGTAAAACTTTTCTTTTATTAATAAAACATTTCATTCACAAGTATGCTATTACAAAATTGACCTGAACTGAAAATTTTATTTAAAAAAATTATATTTATAATAGGGTATTTTAGTCTAGATGAGAAAAAAATTAATATTGTATTACAATGATTGTTTAGAGGAAAAGCAATCGGGAAATGTTAGTTTCACTTCGTAAGGTACATAAATATATTTTTTATTGCAGTTTAAAGTTTTTAGGTTTTTTTATCTGTCTTTGAACACTACGAAATGTCGCCGCCATGCTAATGACGTCATTACGGTAGTAAACAAAAGTGTCATAGATTTTATAACCTCTAAATATTATCCACATTTACCAAAGTATTGATTCTTGAAGTAGTTAACCTATCATTAAAGAGTATATTTCATTAGATAGGTAATGTTAATACAGTTACTTACATCAAAGTGATCTTCACAAAAGTATAAACGAGATTTTTCTGATAACAGTCCGGGATCTCGTCTCGCAACTTTTAATCAAGTGTTTCTCATATTTATATCCACTGGTACTTGAATCCATAATTTGTCTGGTGTTTTTACACTAGTGTTCTCACATTCAGAAACAACACACCAACGATACGGAGCATAATTACTCATTATTAAAACTTTCAATACATATCAAAATATGTATTACTGACAGCTGTAGTTTGTTAACTAACGTAATGACGTCATGACCAAAAAACAATCATGGCGTCCGTTGTGTGCCGCGTTTTCGCGAAATACGCGCGAAATTTGAAATTATGATAAAACAATTAATTTATATTCGTACATAACGTGAGAAAAAAAAATATTTTTAATTTTTTAGAGATATATTAAGACTAAAGAATTTATTTGAGATATATTTCAAAAATGCATGTAATACCCTATTGAACATTTAGTTATAAAAAAAGTTTTTTTTTTCACAAGTTATAAAAAAGTTTTTTTTTTCACAATTATTTGATTGAACGCGGCTGTTGACAAACAACTTATTCCACAATTATTAACATAAACGCATTAAGTAGTCAATAATCATTTTAAAATAAGGACAAACTAAAACTTCAGCCATGGTGCTACATTTTTTTTTTCTTTAAGAGAATCTTACACTTTTCCCTTTTTACACTAAGCTCTTCATTTGCGCCTTTAAAAGGTTTAATTAGATTTTAATTTGCGTTGCTAGTTTTTACCGTCACTTGTTTATTTACAGCTGACAAGACTGTAACTAATTAGTTAGCTTAGCGCACTTTAAAAAGACTAAGAAATTTGCCTTTTTTACTATTTTTCTGTCTTCTCTGAAGAAAACTACGACGCCCAGTATAAAAACAAGCAATATGTAGAACAAAGAAACAGAATTAAACTCATATTACTTGTTTATAATTCACTTTTAAAAGTTTATTACATTAATTAAACACCAAATTGAATGAAATTAATTTAAAAATTTCATTCAACAATTCCCATAACAAGCATTTACCAAAAATATTTTCGGCCAAAATTAAATACCTACAACTTTACAACAGTCTCTCTCGTATTTAGTACCACAAAAAAGTATGAGTGTAATTTTTTTACCAGCCAAAAAATTTTCAAATAAAAATCTTGTACCACTTGTACACTCTACTGTACCAATCCTGCCAGTGTTCCATTAGAAGTGTCTCAGCAGGACTAATTCAATTGTACGCCAGATCCCGGTACGCTCAGTTTTTTACCTCTGTACCAGTGTACCAGTGTACCGCGGTACACCCTGATTAAATATTAAATATTCAGGAAAGGACGGATTTCCTGACATAATCTCTCGTGTAACTTGGGTTCACGTGAATTCTGTGTGTCGTTTCTAGACGGGGAGTGTTGATTGTGGTTTGTGCTGTGTTTTGGGGAATCTTGTGGGATTTGGTGTATAGTGTGTATTGTTTTTGTTTTGAAATTAGAAAGAAAACATGCAAAATAGTTGAGGTTATCGACCTTATCGAGCCTTGTCTACTGTTTCGTGTCCTAAAGGTAGGAAACTTTAAATGTTGTTTTGGGATAGTAGTAGTAGTTTTACTCAATTATGGCGAAAAATATACCATTAAAAGAAAATTGA
Organism: Helicoverpa zea x Helicoverpa armigera; assembly: GCA_033682625.1. NCBI lineage: Eukaryota > Metazoa > Arthropoda > Insecta > Lepidoptera > Noctuidae > Helicoverpa > Helicoverpa zea x Helicoverpa armigera. The sequence continues at coordinate 10,717,756 of JAWIIS010000043.1, read as the reverse complement.
CAATTTGTTGGCTTATACTGTATAATCAAGCTTATGCATATAATCAAGTACATACCCAAGTACTTTAGGAGTTGTTCACATAACAGTACCTTAAATAATGTGTAAGTCTGCAATAAATAAAAATGAGTTCACCACGGAGGACCAGCCAGTTATTTTGTCCTCCGTGGAACTGACCGATTTTATAATAAATAAATAATAAATATAATAAATAATAAAACGACTTTTATGATGGTCATACAAAAATTGCGATTTAGAAAACAAGCCAAAGTACAAATTAATGACACACAGGACAATAACTGACAATGAGGAAGTAAACCAGGCCAATTTCACTACAAAATAGCACTTATATTCAAATACACTAAAGTCTACAATGCCTTACTAATTAGAACAATAACCTATTAGCTATCAATGAATCAGTGCAGGAACGTGTCATAAACTACAATCATGGAATTGATTAATCAATAATGGTGACTTATTAAGGAGAAATGTTGAATCATCAGAAACTAGGAATGACTGTCATTTTGATGACATATTTTTTCAAAAGCAGAGGAATATTATAGTGGCTTGGATTCATACAGTTACTTTTAAACATATAAAGAGTTTAATACATCTATTTTATCTGTCGGTTATCAAATATAAGTATCACTGGACATCTTAGGCTTGGGCCCAAGTTCGCTTACAACATGAATGTCAGTTTTCTTTAAAAATTTGTTTACTAGGAATTTTTAATTTCTGAAGTGTTACGTTTTATAAGCAGGCGGGTAAAAAACAAAGCATTGTTTTTTTATTTCATGCAAAATTCTTTTATCGCTTGCCAGTTGTTTTTTGTGCGTTTCCAAAATAAAAAAAAGAATGTTCAGTTAAGCCACTTTAATACTAGACTTGCGATTTATAACTGTTGGTGATATAATTGTGAGTAACACAGAGGAAATTGCAAAGACTCATGAAATCAAAGCAGTTGATAATACAACAAACAAATACAAATACTAAGGGAAATACAAAGGAAGTGTTCAAATGTGAAATTCAATAGTGTCTTCAGATCTTGGTTTAGTTCAATGCACAAGGAGTTTTGTCTATGAACTTGTGTGTGTGTGTGTGTGTGTCTTACAAGGATGAAAGCCGATGAAAGTGTATGTAAGTCTATGCCTTTATGTACACCTGTTTGAATATTCATAGTTGGAGGTAAATATGTATTCGGTTTTGCAGTTTTGCTTTGAGGTTGAAATGTGGCTAGTTGAATGGTAATAAGTTGGTTTTTAAAACGTCTGCAAGGGTTGCTAGAGGAAAGATTCTTCCAAAACTATTCAGGCACATTTTTCTGCTCAAAAGGGTTGCTTTAGCAGAATTTCAAAAATGTTATGTTATAAGACTACAGGTAGGAAAATTTGCTGAATCACATCAAATCCAATATGTAATGGCTCACATTCATAAATTCGGGTTTGAAGCAAAAACGTACGACAGAGGTTTCAAAATAACGCCACAAAACAACAAAATCAAATTGCAACCTCTGACTTATGAATGGAAAACTAATTATTTAAAAATAGTAACATAACATACCTAATGGGGCCCTCGTCAATCACAATCACAGTCAATCTGCCCGCGATTCAGACCGTCTGACCTTTCAAATGTTAAACGAAATATAAATCAGGAAACGACAGAAATATTCAAAATGGCGAATTCTTTCATGTACTAAATTCCTAAGCAAAATAATATACAGAACTCGATTCTGATATTGTTTATTTTGCAACAGTTTCGTACCATCGACTTGAAATGAAAATTTTTAAAGGCTTGCACGTTTCCAAGGAGTGGGTTTTATGAAGAAGAACAGACAAGAAACTAGACACTCTTCTAAACAACACTCTCTAAAAAAATACATGTAGAAAATATCTCAAAATTAAAAAATGTTTTTTCATCATTTCATTTATTCAGACGGATTACCTAACAATAACCCTGATAGGCTTAAAATAATTAAGTATGTTTATACAAACATTATTTACTCGATTGCTTTGCTTACAAAACAGAATATATTATCTACTAAATAAACAACTTTTCTTTTGATGTCTAAGTACGAATTAGCAAGTCTCCCATTCGAAATAATCGCCATTTAGAATCGAGTCTTACCCTCGAGTCGAGCCCTACTAAACGATTCGGCGGTCAGCCGATGCCGAGTGAATTTAATCGATTTACTCGAATCATTCGAATGGTATTTCAAATGTTCAGTCAGAGGCCTAATGTCCGCTCAAACGGAAGATCAGAACGAGTACTATTTACTCGATTGGTGACGGAATATTTTGGGTGCATTTTGTGTAGGTATCTATGTTTATGAAGTCTAAAGGTAGAATTCCGTGGATAGCGGCTACGACAGCCGCGCGCGGCTTACGACAGTCGTCGGCCGCGCGCGACAATAGTCAACCTATGAAAATGTATGGCGCCGCTGCCGAGGCCAGCGACAGTCGCGCGCGGCCGACGAATTTCGTGAGCCGCGCGCGGCCGTATGCATCTCAACATGGTCTAGCGCTTAATAACATCTATAGAATTTTAGTAAAACCAGAATTTAATTGTTTTTTATTTAGTCGGCAAAACTAGCTTTTGTTTTCATTACAATACAAATGCCTTTGAATCAGTATTTGGTAGTATCCTTCATCATTTCTACTTTTTAAAGATAGGGTAGATTGGTAATCTATTTTCATAATACCGCCACAGCAACACGTCATCCTCTTCTTCTTCAAGGATATCAATTAGCACTTCGACTAGAGGGAACGGACGAACAAAATCGACTAATTTCAAGACAATGCCGCGCGCGGCTTACGAAATTCGTCGGCCGCGCGCGACTGTCGCTGGCCTCGGCAGCGGCCCCATACATTTTCATATGTTGACTATTGTCGCGCGCGGCCGACGACTGTCGTAGGCCGCGCGCGGCTGCGTCAGCCGCTACCCACGGAATTCTACCTTAAGAATTTCCGCACACTGTAAACTTTTAGCCGGCCGATAGTTGGCTTAAGGGGATGAATTATGGTGCACACATTACAAGGATCAAGTAATTGACCCGTATCAGATCAACTAGAAACTATGCTTGGATTCACGACTTTATTAAAAAGAAACTTACTAACCATTTCGTCAACTTTCGGCCGACTGTTTAGTCTTCACTGTGCGGGTACTCTAAAGGCGTAAGGGCGTGTTGCAATGCACACAACATGTTTCTTCTGGTCTACTCACTCTAGCAAACAGTCACAAAATGCATGGCGATCATTTCTAAAATGCCCGAAATTGGAACCTTTGTGCTCAAACACATAGGGGATGTGTAGACTTAAATAGTTTACAAGCCTGTACTCTGTCCTGTATCCATCCTATTCGTAGTCATACAAATATCCTAGGCAAGTTTAATCAGACCAGAAATTCTGACCTCACAGTTACTGTAAAGCCCTGCAAATTCAAAGTAGGTACCTTTATCGTCTACCTAGCCTTTTCATAACTAGGTATGTTGGCGTCGGTTTTCAGTCTTTTCGGATGCAGCTGAGTAGCAATGTTTTACAAAAAGCGACTGCCTACAATATCAATATTAAATTCAAAGTACCTACAAGATTAATAATATGATGGTCTCTACGCAACCAATAATATATTCAGGAAGGCATTTTGATTTATTCCCCCTTCTCATAAATTCTCCAATCGTAATAATTCCCGTGACCTTTCTGAAGACATAAACACAAAGGTCAAATAGACCTGACCTTTGAACAAAACTAATCATACAAAAGAGACCTTACCTGATACTACCAGCATTCCTTTAATAAGTTTGATTTTGAATCTTATTAATACATTAACATTATTAGGGATCTTCCTATTATGTTGCTGACTAAATACATTAGTGACGATTGGAACCTTTCTTCCTTATACCATTGAGGCTCAAGATCTTTTTTTGTATCTACAGCTTTGTAGTTATGTACTTCTGTTGGCTTATCTATACTAATATTAAATCAGTTAAGTTAGTGGCTTTGTAGGGGATAATCTCTGGAACTACTGAACCGCCTTTGAAGATTATTTTACCAATAGAAAACCATGATAATTGTGCGTGTCAGTTTGGGACCCAACATATAAATTGTCATCTTTACAACCAGTTGTGTACTAGCTATTTGCCCCCGGTTTCACCTCGGTTTAGAAGGAAAGTCTTCACACACCCGGATACAATAAAACATATGTTACTCGGAGATCTTCCCAACAGAAAAGGACTTTTTCAAATCGTTCCAGTAATTTTAGAGCCTTTAGGGAACAATCAAACAAAATTGGTACAGAAGTATATCACTCATCCACTGTTTCCATCATAATTTTGACCTAAATTACGGTAGCCTTTTTATATAGTGATGTTTTACATAATAAACACTAATTCCTCGTGAAATTCTTCCACGCAATTTGAGGTCTGTATGCTTATCATATTCGTTGTAATCAGGGTCCAATATATTCGAGTTCGTTCTGCGTGTTTTCCGCGACATTTTGCTAATGGATCTACTAGCAATCGGACTGATTGCGTGTTTGTATTTGAAGTATTAATGATAGTAGGGAGTTAAATAAATTGGGGTTTTGGAAAACATTTTTTAAACAACAATGTTTGCGGGTGTTGTGAACAACAGTACTCTCAATTAATTACTTACTCAATTAAAGTCGCAAGTTCATTGCTTTCAAGCTAGATTGCCTAGCATGCAAAAAGCCAGAAATCATTCTAGTTTAGAAAATCACACATTCTTATTTCTTAGCATGCCAAAATCTGTTTTCTTATAGCTACTGACTACCCATGGAAAGTCCAAAACCCTGTCTTACCAAAGAAATTATTTACCTGGGTCACCATTGGTTGAGCAGGTCAGGTAAACAGCCGTTCCTGGTAAACAGTACTCAGCTGCATCCAGTTAGACTGGAAGCTGACCCCAACACAGTTTGTCAAAGTCTAGGCAGACAGCGAATTTGAATCTACTATCTGTTCTAATATTAATAAAGCTCACTCATCATAAAAATTATCCTCTATAACCACGACGTAACAAGCGCATCAGTCTGCATATAATTTACATGGAGCAACTAGAAGAGATGGCGACAAATGTGTGAGCATATGTAACCAGCATTATTATACGGAAAACTTCTTCGTACCTATTACTAAGAAACTAAGTTATAAGGACGTATCGTTTTAATGCTAATCGTGTAGGTTTGTTTGAGTTTATGAGTTGTATTTTCGGATGAATTCTGAAACCGTATAATTTATAAATAGACACGCTTACGCTTTTGAGTAAAATTATTGTGAAAATAGTGCCTTTTCGTGTTGGATTATTGAATAGTCACTATAATTTGGGATTCCTTAACTAAAACAATATGAATTCGAATCTACTAAGTATATCGTTTTCATTAAAACAAATAATCATTATCATCACCTTTTTATCGCCTCACTGCTGAACATAGGCCTTCTCTTACACAAAGAAGTCTGCGAAATGCGAGTTCATTAAACAGAGAATCATAAAATATAACAAAAAAAAAACGTTTTTAAAAAACTGTCTAGATACCAAACAATTTCCTTCTATCTCTTATAATTTTAATCTGCTCCATTCTAAAAGAAAAAGATAATGTCAGGGTATGCCAGATGTCGGACTGTCTAACTTATAATCCGCGGTCCAAGTTAAATGTAAGTAGTTTTTAAAGAACTCTCGTAATGAAAAAAAGCAGTATTATTTTTTATTTTGAGTTTGTATTAATTTTTACACACAGGCTTTATATTGCATATCGTACAATTAATTAAAAATTTCACATACTTCACAATATCTCTTTTCATGAAAGTACAGTCAATAACAACGATCAATCTTTGCTAAGTTTCATATTAACAATATTATAAATTAATATACATCATAGAGTAGCCTTCAATCAGCATGTCAGTTTTTTCTTTTCTAGATTTACATCTGTTACCAAATGTAATTTAAATCGAAACGATTCAGTTACAGTTTTCAATTTTTTTCAAAATATTCGTTTCAATACGGTTTTTATATTTAAAAAATGTTTAATAAATTATCACGTTGACTATGTATAGTTAAAAGTCCGATACTCGTCAGTTTGTTTGCAAAATACACAATAGCATTTGTTTTTGCATGTAACTGGAAATAAATGGAATGAAAACGTTCATTTCTTTATGAATATTTTATAATAAAGTACATTTTTCATGTGTACAAAAAATGCGTTATGACAAAACAGTAACAGTATGTTACAAACAAATATAAGATGCGAATGTGAGTTTGTTTGTATGTATGTTTCAAGCTACTTTTAATAATGTTGGAAGTATTCCTATCTGAATACGAGTAATCGCGGTATAAACTAGTGAAACTTTTCACTTGCTTCCGGAGGGAACAACTTCCCGCCCCCGGATAAAAATGTGGATAAAAAAAACTACTAGCTCTAAGTAGATTCAAATAGAAATTAAAAATACTTAACCAAAATATACGCTAAAGACCATCAGTAATTGAATAAAATAACATGTTATTTTCCAAGAAATCCGTTCAAATAACCGAATCGCTATTAAATTAATTGCACAAATAAATTGACACCCCTAACCCGAACCCTCACTAAATAAGAGTTTGTACAGCCAGCGTCAAAAGCAGGTGAACAAATCAAAATTTTCAAAACTGCCTTACAGCGTAAAGAGTCATGATTTCTTAATAAAACGGCAAAACTTACTTTATTTCCATTTTTTTTTAATCCTAATTATTACTATTTTTATTATACAAGATATACGCACGCGTCGCACACTACACACACTTTAACTATAATTAAAAACTAAAATACTGTATACTAAAATGAGAAAAAAACTGATTTAATAAACCGGTTTGAAAATTCAGATTTTTTCAGGTTCTTTTGAAGCTGACTGTACTGTACACGAAGCTATACTATACAGTTTATCTACCTATATGTATAGTATAGTATAGCTATGCGTGTGTAGAGCAATCCAATTACGAATATAATGGTTAGCACACATCCAAAGCCACTTCTATCAAATTTTTCGGAGCGTCAAAATTTTTCGATCGCTTTCGATTTTTAGAAGATTGATTTGTCATGTTTTGGTCCTGTTGAAGATTTTAGATTAGAATAGAAAACTTTATTTCAGGCTAATTTATGTACATATTTTCCTAATTAAAATTAATAGTACTAACCCCCACACTCGGAGACATTTAATGATTACTCCATTAGTCGAAATATGCGACCATTAGACATTTTTGGGGAAAATTATTTCATTTCTTAGGGTTTAGTAAAAAGGCCAGAAAGCCTTACCTTACCTATAAACATTTTCTAACTGGGATGTTGAACTCAAATAGTGACAAACGAAAAACCTCGATCAAAAACTCACTTTTTTGAAATAGGTTAAAATAATCATCACGATGATTAATTTATCCTGCCTTCCAAGCTTTTGCTATGTGGTACAACAATAATAAGACTCCATTGTCTTGTAGGTACAACAAAAGATTTAGCCTGTAATTTCCTAAGACATTTAGGGTACAAAGGCCCACAAAAGAAATACCTACGTAGGTGTGTGATTAATGAAGTTAGTATTAATAATAAATAAATTACTTTATTTATTTCTATTGTTAGGCTATACACGTGTTAAATAATATTAATAACATGAAGGTGTTTGTGTGTGTATATGTTTGTTACTTCTTCATGCACAAACAACAGATCGAATTTTGGTAAAACTAGGCAATAATATAGCTTATACATTAGAATGACATATAAGTAGGCTACTTTTTATTGAGTACTTTTATTTGGGAAGTGGTTTTCCTTGATATGTAGGCGAAATCTCTGGCGGAAGCGAGTATCGAAATAATTGATTTCCAATAAATTATTATCCTCCTTATATCAATTTTATTTGGGGTCAGCGCACCATGTTTTCTACCATATATCATTGTCACAAATAACGTTATCCATTAGCCATATCGTTCTATATCTTAAAATATCAACTTAATCAATTCTATTTCCATAATTACATTATTCTCTTTCTACTAATATTACAATAAGAAAGTTTGTATGGATGTTGGTCCTTTTTCCACGCAACTTATCCAGGTGCGAGAAGTAGGTCTCTCGGGAAATGTGTGGAGCCGCTGGCAGAAGGTTCATAATATCTTTCAGTTACATTTTCAGGTTTTCTGACAAAGCAGTCGTATCATCATCCTCCGAGCCCTTTCTCCCAACTATGTTGGGGTCGGCTTCCAGTCTAACCGGATTCAGCTGAGTACCAGTGCTTTACAAGGAGCGACTACCCTATCTGACCTCCTCAACCCAGTTACCCAGGCAACCCAATATCCTCTGGTTAAAGCAGTCGTATCTTTTAGGTATCTTCTAAATAATGAAGCCAGCCTTTCCACAATTCCCTTGTGATTACCTAATTCATGTCGATAGCAAGATAGACGAACTAGCTAAAACAGTAATAAAACACCGTTGTCTACATATTTCTAGACGTAATTAAAGGTTACTATAGTCCGGGCAAGAAACTAAGTTTTCATTGCATCCTCGCACGCTATCTACGAGGTTCTAGTAGAAAGATATGTTACAATTAGCTGCCTAGAAACAGGTATATTTTAGACGAAAGAGATATGTAGTTGTAAGACTTAAAAAGGAAAATACAACCCTTTATGGCAGTCGGTTAAAAATGCAAGTGTGTTTTGTCTTCAAGAGTGACCTTAAATATAAGACAAATGCAAGAAACTTGGATGTTTATCAAAAATATTTAAAAATGTAATTAAGTAAGAAGATATTATTGATTCCTCCATCTTAGAAGGTAGAAAAGCGCTCGAAGAAAGATAAAACAAACATTAATTAAGTGTCAAGTTTCCACACACGACCCAGTTAATTAGATATAGAATACGAAAGGATTCAATATCAACTTCAGGCTGACTTTCAATTCGAAAATCCATATATATGCAAAGATATTTTAATAAAATCCGAACGCCAATCGACTGGGCGTTACGAAAATCACCACCTTTGTTCCTTCGCTACCATTTCATTTCAAAAATTCTTCATCTATAATGAAAAACAATTTTGTTTCAGGTACAGACAATGAAAATGGAGGCTAGCTGTACAACCGAACACAGAACGCAAATGAAAATAAATTGCTTAACACAATAAAAATGGAATACAATAAATGACAAAATGGGAAGATTTATGAATAAGTTAACCGTGCGAGAGAAGTGGGTATGGCATAATGGAACTATGAAATCATAAAAATTGAAATATAAATATAAGATGTAGAAAAATTGGTCCTATAGAGCTTTGAAATTAGCTCTAAAATGACACACGAGAACCTAATAAAAAATATGTCAATACCAAAAATATGCACCACCGAATGTCAGAACTCTTCAAAACTATCGTTCGATGTGAAACCCCCAGATCCTAACACTACGTTCTTATATCGATATTCAATCGATACAAATAATACCGATACCGATTTCAACATCGATTATTTCAACGAAACTTTCAGTGATTCGAATTGTACTTTTAAAAATGGAACGTGTAGTGATGTGGACTATAACTTTTGGGCGTTATCGTTGCTAGTGTTTCCTCTACTGACTTTATTCGGTAATGTGTTAGTGATACTAAGTGTGTCGAGAGAAAGGAGTCTGCAAACTGCGACGAACTACTTTATAGTGAGTTTGGCTGTTGCTGATTTACTTGTGGCTGTCGTTGTTATGCCGTTTGGAGTTTATTATTTGGTGAGTTTTTATGTTGTTTTTAGTAGAAGACATAGTTGAATTTCATCCGTCTTACCAGAAAAACTTTTAAACGCCAGTTTATGCCTTGTCTAAAAAAATGACAAATTATGACGTTGACATATGGTTCATTTTGCAGCCAAAATTTTATTAGACAAGTGTAAAACAGGGTTTAAAGTTTTTGTAGTAAGGCCCCATGTGTTTCTTAGATCCTGCGAAAAAATGAGTATTTATGTGTGAATCATAATATCAAATCGGACGAGCCACTAAAACTAAATATAGATTTTTTTTCTGGAATATTCTAATTAGGCGAGAATACTTAATTACTAATTAAAATATATCACAGAACTACTTTGCGAATATTTAATGTTCTAAAATTCTATCTAGACTTGTTCTAAAATTAATATCGCAAGAAAAACTATTTTAATATCACATTTGTTTCATCCACTTCTCTAATTATAAAAGTTATATTAAGATCAAAAGAATATCATATCGCAAATTAATTGTTTAGCAGACAGAAACCTATTATTTCTTAATTGATAGAAAAATCTCAACTATTTCTTGCGGCTTTGTGTAGTTTATACAACTTCGCGGAACCTGGCTAAAAAGGATAAGTCAATGAGTAGGTAACGCAGATAATGTAGCTTCCTAATCGTGAAAGAACTTTTAAAATTCTTTCAGTACATAGTTATTGAGTTTATCCATTACAAACAAAGTTTTCCTCTTTATAATACAAGAATACTTCGGTATACTAAATTAAAATATTACGGTTTCTTTCACAATTAGGTTAAAAAAGCAGTATACTAAGTATAACCCGTTTGTACCTACCTCTAGTATTTTGTACTTGTTATAGTGTATTTTGAAAGTTAAAGGTGGAAGTTAAGAAGGTGATTAAGTATTTATTACAGACCCTTCCACAATTACGGTAAAAAAGCAGTATATTAAAGTATAATAACATAATGCTATCTAATACAAGGGTATTGTGTAAATCCGCACGTATTGTTGGCACAGAGTGGCGGAGAGCGATACCCGCTGTCTGACGGATTATGCGGTAATTAACGCCATAGTGGGCTCACTGCTTTACTATGAGGTTCTACATCATGTTAGAGGAGTGTTTTAGATAGTAAAAGAGATGCTTATAGAGTTTTGGGGAAGGTAATTAAATAAATTAGACATTATTATCAGCCTTTTTACTGTTCCACTTGCAGGATACAAGCCTCTTCTCATACAGAGGGTTATTCATCATGCATGCTAGATGGTTTGGCAATTACAGACTTAATAGTCAAAGTTTTACTTTTACTCAGTAATTGGTGCGCAAGGTTGACTTAGACAGTGCATATCTTTGAACGATTATATCAGAAATCAAACGTCCTCCGAGTTCTTTCACCAACAGGCTACTACGACTTACTAAACCATAAGTATGTTAACTATACTTACGTTCTTAATTATGTATTCCTAGCTGTCTCTTACGGCTTCACCCATTTCTTACGTGCTACTTACTAGGCTATCTACTTAACTGTGAGGAGAAAATACATCCTATGAAAATCACAAAGCGTTTTTCTATCGCTAAGAGTATTTTCAAAATCGACCTATTAGTTTTGAGATTATCGCGAACTAAAAGGCAGACGCAACAGAGAACTTTTTATTACTTATAATTATTATGGCGATACAAACCCCAAACCTATTTTTGATATTAACAAGCATTTACAAAGGCAGCTATTAATATAACAAATGAGCGTTTATTATTGAAACGACAGCCAACTCCATCCAATCAACATAATGCTAGATACGACATTAGCAGTAATAATAGCTCCAATTGTAATTCATAGCCACTGTTTGAACTTTATGTCTGTGTGTACATGTCATGTTTGTATCAAAGCTGTGTTTATTGAAACATGAGTATGATAATTAGCTTGCTCGTAAATAGCCTTCCTAGTTAAATACCTAAAAATTAAATATTCTATTCTATTATAAAAAGTGAGGTAAGTAAACAGTTTGGTCACAGGTAAGCAAACTGTTTACTTAGGTGTGCAAACTAATGTTTGACTCATGCGGGAATCGAATCCGCGACGTCTACTGTGGTAGGTAGATACACCAACTACTATACCATCTGGTCATCATGGCGCAGAGAATCCTAATGACTAGTTTCTGCTTACTGATAAAGTATCAAATAGACTATCAGAAACTTATCTGACAGTTAAATCATAACTTTTGGTTCCACCTTCCACAAGTCTCGGATAGAAATATCTTTCAGAAGTTTATAAGCAGCCTTATCTGACAGACAGCATTAACTACCTGATAACTAGCTGACGCTTTATCAGACACCAATAAAACCGGGGCTAATTATCCTAAAATACACAAGCCAATCAAAGCCTTACCTCAAAAGTGGGAATGACTTAACCCTTTCACCGCGATCACATTGGTCAAACAGTACGTTCATTAAGTTAACCCTCTAATAACCAAGTCGGTCGTTTTGACCGACAATTACGAGTTATCAGCGGGTAGGGTTGATTCTAACAATTTAGTTGTTTTGCCGAGATAAGGGTTAATCTATGATGAAAAGGCTTGTTGACACGTTAGGTTAGTAGTTATAGTTTTGTTTGTTTTCGAGTTGTTTGGCAAATAGTACAGAATTAACTTTGTCTCACACCTGTTAAATTAATGAAAACAGAACCTATCAACATGATTAATCATCCAAACTACTATTTAACTTTTAATCTTAATTACTGTAGTTTTATTCAAGTGTCTTTTTTTCACCCTGACAAAAAAAAATATATGAAGATATCAATAGACTAGCTGTTTGCCTGCGGTTTCGTAGAAACTATATAGCCATACCGGGATAACATATAGCCTATGTTACTGGGAAAAAGTGTAACTTTGCAAGCGGGAAAGAATTTTTCAAATCCGTTAAGTAGTTTCGGAACCTATTAGGGTATAAACAAAAAATGTCCTCTTTATTATATTAGTATCTATACTTAATATTATAAAGCTGAAGAGTTTGTTTGTTTGAACGCGCTAATCTAAGGAACTACTGGTCCGATTTGAACAATTCTTTCGGTGTAAGATAGCCCATTTATCGAGGAAGGCTATAGACTGGCAGAAGCTAGTAGTAAATAAATCATCGTCATCCATCTCCTGTCTTCAGGTCGGTACGGCATCTCTCCTTCTTCCCATATTTGAGTTATACATATGTAAGATATCTTGTTACCCAATAGTTTAAAATAGAAACAGTAACCACTCCTATGAAACCAAATAGCAAAAGCACACATTTCTATCTATTTATAGAGCAACATAATTCACGAACCTAAACTAATGTGTAAGGAATGCCACTAAATTACATAGACAACTATGTAGCTTCAAATTAAGTTCCTTTGTAACTCAGTGGGCGGTGAATTAGTAACAATTACACTATGTATGTATTGTTTATACTTATGTGTTCGCGACAATAATAGATTATTGTAATTATTGTTACTGGGTGTTGCGGCTTTCTCGACGTTAACGTGTTAGTTGTTTATAGTTCTCTAGTATTTGGATAGTTGGATAAGGCTAAACAGTTTGAAAGTTCGTCTGAAAAGGGTCGAAAGTTTATTGTTAGATTATTATGGTGATCACCTCGCTGTACTAAATTCATTTGCCTACTAAGTATGAATTTAATTTGCATAATAATTAACTCATTAAACTCTTTGCACTGTGCTGTTGGTTGCTTCCTCCGGGGTTCGATTCCTGGATGAGGCGGAAAACGCTTCGTAGTTTTTAGAATCTTTTACAAATGCTCGTAATCGGGCTATCAAGGTAGTTTTTCAGCTCGAAGTCTGAAAGTTGGCGGTATTGTGTGTACAACTCCACGTTGAAGGCCGTCAGGTGGATTTTAGAAAAAATCTGACACTAGGGCTTATTAATGTGTAAACCTCCACTCGACTATAAAGAAGAAGCATCTTAACCTTAACCGTAACCACGGAACATTATTTAACACTCTTACAATAGATTAAGACAAAACTTTTAACACTAAACTTGAGTTAATTTGTGACCTATTTAGCTGACGAACAGTTTCAGTGTGAAAGTTGTAACGACTTCAGATTTCTGATAGCGAATACAAGTTTTAAATGTTTCAAAGTGGAGTCCGACTTAATAGCACAGTTATTATATTTTAGGGTTAAATTGTCTTTAGTGTAATAACGTTGAAGATTCATAAAACACTAACCATTTTCCCGTGGTTTCACCCGCGTCCTGTGGATAATACAGCCTATTTCGGGTTAAAATATAGCTTATGTTACTCGGGAAGAGTGTAGCTTTCCGACAGTGAAAGAATTTTCCAAATAGGTTCAGTATTTTCGGAGTTTTTTTGTACCCTACAAAGAAAAAAAAATCTGAATGTTTATTGTTCACCTTTTTGAAAGTTAGACCGACAGACTACATTTACCTAAAACATACACAATAAACAAAACTCAGCCATCTTAACTTTTTCAATTAATTAATAGCATTTTCAAATAATTTTAACGACAGTATTCCCAAAATAATCAAAGAGTATTGCCCTCTATACCCCACTAGTCTAAACCCAGATCACAAAGTTATTACCCAGTTTCTGAAACCAATCGGTCATTGATCTTACTACTTACATTGTTATCAGCCATCTTTTGGCTCTCAAAACTTTATGAGACTCAGTTATCCCAAGTTTGTAATTACTTTCAGATAGATATCAGATAAAAACATTTTATGTCTTCGCAGATACTAAAACAATAAAAGAAATCTCTGATGTCTAAACTTATTCAATTAAATGTGATATCTGAATGTTATAGGTCACGTTATACCCGCTTTATTGAGCTAGTATACGTCATAGTCAGAAGATTTTATCTCTCTTTACTCGATTGTACAAGGTCAGACGCATGTCTAATTTAAATACATAAATAGAGTGTTATATACCTGGGGACTTTGAAAATATGTGAATGGTGAAACTCCTAGTCTTCCTCTTCTACCCTTTTGAAGAAATATCATTGGATTGACATAAAGCATCAGGGATTTAAAATTATATGTATACGGAGTACTTTCATTGATAGAATGTTTTCTTAATGATTAAATTATTAAGTTATTTTTTTAAATTACACTTGAAGACACAAAAAACACCCGCACAGAAATAGCACGAAGAATTGCCGATATCTTCTCTAAAGTGTAGCCAGAAGTAAGTGTACCGATTGAGTCGTCCATTCAGTGATAGAAAAGGTTCCCTTTTGACTAAAAGCTATAATTCAGTGGTCACTCCATTGATCAATGGTGAATTCAACCGTGTAAGTTAAGAGCCATCTTTCATTTGCCTTGAGGAGGTTTTACAGAAGAAGTTTTATGAAGAGGAATCTACTGTTATGATCATAATAATTTTGAGTCTCTTTGATCGCAGTTTAGAGGATAAAGACTCGAAACAATTAGTAGTTCTCGTGGTTTGCAACAATACTAATATAACGAGGCTGAAGAGTTTGTTTGAACGAACTAAACTTAGGAATTTCTGATCCGATTTGAAAAAAAAATTAAGTGTTATGTAGCCTACCTTTAAGGGAAGGCTATAAGCCTTTTATCCGAGTGTGCAAAGAAGTTGCTTTGATACATTCGAACAGTCATCCAGGTAGATAAAAGCTTTTGCGGTCCATGTGAGGGTCAAAGTTATTTATATTTCCAGTGAACTGTCTACTATGAATACCTCAAAACCTTCAATAAAATCCGATTCCCGACTTCCTCTACATTGGAGTCAGAAACTAAAGTTCTAACAGCATTGAGACTCCACAGTTATTTACATATGCCATTTGAACGCGAACTGAATACCATTCATGTGACCAACTTTGTATGGAGTCAGCCATCTTTGTGCCACAGTTCAGATATATTCTCTTGTAAACAGTTGTGAAGCTAGCTACTGTCTACTGTTGCTGCTTTTTTATCGTCCCACTGCTAGGCACAAGCCTCCTCTCACAAGGAGAAGGATTAAGCATTAATCACCACGCTTGGTCAATGCGGGTTGGTGATTTCAGACTTTATAGTCCAGGTTTTCTCAATATGTTGTTATCCTTCACCTTTTTATCAGCCATTGGTGTCCAAGATATACTTAAGCTAGCTACTAACGTGTGTAAAAATGTCACTCACACACGCATGTGCATCGACGAGCTTTTATGTTCTTCTCTCAGTGCTCTCAGTACTGAGTATCGTGCATCGAGCACATGCGTGTGTGAGTGACGTTGTTACGAACGTTAGTGCGTAGCTTTACAACTGTTTACAAGAGAATATATTTAAACTGTGTTCGTATGGAGTCAGTCGTCTTTGAATGGAATGATGGTAGTTTGTATGGCACTTCTCAATTTGTATGTGATGCTCATTTGTAATGTAGGGGCGATGAGGTGACGTGAAAAGGTACCTACGTTTTTGTGGTTGGTTTTATACGTAAAAGGAAAGAAATGTAAATAGAAAGGTGGAAAATAGTGGCGGTTTCATTAGTAAATAACTACGAATTAATTTAATCAATAACTTTCTTTATTTCTTCTTCTTTCTCCTGCCCTGTTCCCAAATATTACTTGGGGTCGGCGCAATATGTCATTTTCTTCCATTTTCCCCTGTCACTCGTCATACTGACACTCACTCCCTTCCTATTCATATCATCTTTCAGGCAATCCATCCATCTTTTCTTAGGTCTTCCTCTTCCTCTCCATCCATCCACATTCATCCACATTCATACTTAGCACACACTTTGTTGCATGCGTATCATCCCTCCTCATTACATGTCCATACCACGACAATCTTCTACTTCTCATCTTTTCTGTAACTGGCGCTACTTTCAGACTTCCTCTAATGTAATCATTCCTCACTTTATCCATTCTTGTAACACCACACATCCATCTCAGCATTCTCATTTCTGTTACATGCACTCTCTTCTCGTCCCTCTTTTTCAATGCCCAACACTCCGATCCATACAGGACGACAGGTCTAATGACGGATTTGTAAATTTTGCCCTTCAGTTTGAGGGGCATCCGCGGGTCACAAATAGCGCTAGTTACCTGTCGCCACTTCATCCATCCAGTATTGATCCGATGCGTAACGTCCCTGTTCACCTCACCGTCACTTTGGACGAGTGAACCAAGGTACCGGAAGTCGGAGCAAACTGGTAGGGGCATGCCGGCTAGGGTTATGGTCATGGGTCCCGAAATACCGCCAAAATCACAATGAAGGTATTCGGTTTTACTCCTGCTCACCTTTAAACCCACTGTCTCCAGTCTCAGCCGCCATGCCTCCAGTCTACTCTGGACCTCTGGCCCACTCTCCCCCACCAGAACAATGTCATCGGCGAAAAGCATACACCAGGGTGCCTCCTCCCGTATATCTGCCGTAAGCGCGTCCATTACAAGCAGGAAGAGATACGGGCTGAGGGCCGACCCCTGATGTAAGCCAACACCTACACTGAAGCTGGCGGTAGTGCCCGCTGCGGACCGGACTTCTGTACGGCATCTGCCGTACATCGCTCGGATCAACTGCACATACTTCCCTGGTATACCTTTCTCCTCAAGGGCCCACCACAAAACCTCACGAGGCACCCGGTCATATGCCTTCTCGAGGTCAACGAACACCATATGCAAGTTTTTGTGTGCACCCCTGTACTTTTCGCACAATTGGCGAATACAGAATATAGCGTCCGTTGTACTCCGACCAGGCATAAAACCGAATTGATTTCGTGCGATATCACTCTCTTCTCTCAGCCTCCTTTCAATAACTTTCTCCCACACTTTCATACTATGTGACATTAGCTTTATTCCTCTATAGTTGTTGCAATTCAACACATCACCCTTGTTCTTAAAAATGGGCACCAGGAAACTATTGCACCACTCGTCTGGTATAGTTTCCTCTTGCAACAACTTATTGAAGAATAAAGCCAGCCATTTCCATCCATCCATCTTTAATAATTTCCACACTTCCACTGGTATTCCATCTGGCCCTATCGCTTTTCCATTTTTCATTCCATTCACTGCTAATCTGACCTCATCCTCACATACATTTCTTACAAGGCCCTCGTTCACCGCTTTATGATGGAGCACACCGCTCCACTCATTTTCTTCATTCATCAGTCTTTCAAAATATTCCTTCCACCTACCTTTAATCTCCACATCATTCGAAAGGACCGTTCCGTCTCCATTCTTTACACACCTTATCTGGCATACATCTCTTGTCATTTTCTCCCTAGATTTAACCAATCGGTAAAAGTCATTTTGACCAGCTGGGCTATCTAGGGAGTCATACATCCTCTCGTGCGCTTTTGCCCTTGAAACAGCCACAATCTTCTTTGCTTTCTTCTTACATTCATCATATTCAGCCTTTTTTCGTGCTTTTTCACTATCATCATTGTCTTCCGTCCGCTGCCATTCCTTGAATTTCATCTTCTTTTCCTTTAATACACTCTGCACTTCTTCCACCCACCACCAAGTTTCCTTCTCTATCACTCCATTCCCTTTTGATTCTCCTAGAATGCTTCTTGCCGCTTTCCTTATACACGTCGCCATTCCACTCCAGCATTCATTCACATTCTTTTCATTCATTTCTCCCATTTCAATCATCTTATCAACCACTACTTTTCTAAATTCCCGGGCCAACTCAGCCTTCCCCAACAGATGCCATTTGATTTTGGGGGGCCGTCTCTCTTTGGCTTTTGGCCGGGAAGTTAAAATCACATCCATAATTAGGGGTCGGTGCTGCGAGACTACAGCTTCGCCTGGTATCACCTTGCAGTCTTTGATGTTCTTTAAACTACTGCGTCTGACCAAAAAGTAATCTATTTGTGTCACATGGTGACCGCTTTTATAGGTGATTAGATGTTCGGTGTTCTTTTGAAACCACGTATTTACCACTGCTAGGTCAAACGCAGTAGCAGCCTGTAGCAGGGCTTCACCCTCGTCGTTCTGGCAACCGAACCCCCACCCTCCATGCACTCTTTCATAATTCCCTCTCATTCTGCCAACATGGCCATTAAAGTCTCCTCCCACAAATACCTGTTCATTCGTCGGCACATTCATCATTACTGCATCGAAATCCGTCCAAAATTGTTCTTTCACCCTGTCATCACAACCGACTTGAGGAGCATACACACTTATAACATTTATTATCAAACTTTCATACATTATTTTAACAACTATTATTCTATCATTCACTCTATTTACATCTATCACACTTTCTTTCAAGTTCTTATCTAACACAATGCCTACCCCATTCCTTTTCCCATCACTTCCACAATAATAAAACTTGTATCCTTCCCCAATTTCTCTAGCTTTCGTGCCCTTCCATTTAGTCTCTTGCAAACATGCCACATTTATTCGTCTTCTCTTTAATACATCCGCTAACTCTCTGGCTCTTCCAGTCATCGTTCCTACATTCCAACTTGCATACCTAAATCTTACTTCCCGGACTCGCTTCTTACATTGCACCCGCCCAGGTTGGTGCAAAAACCCTTGTCCACTTCCCACAGGGGCCGGGTGCTGCCCCTGCGCGTCGCCTGAGGGGTACGCCCTAGCCCTATCGCTCATCTCTTCAACATTCGACATATTGCTATATGATTTGGCATTGTGTTTTTACGACCGGCCGCCTGCCTGACGTCAACCCTCTTTGGGAATGCAATTGCTGGTGGTCACTCTCCTACCACCTAAGGATTGGTGTATTTTAGGATACATACATTAAAATATTAAACATTAAATTAACAAACATTAACAAAAATATCACACTCCAGTCTTTTAAAATCCGGATCTAGTCTCCTCACTGCAACCTCCAGCTTAGAGAGGTCTAGTATGAGTTCCCTCATGTTCTTATTAGGCCCACAGGGGCCCTGGTGGGATGTCATCTGCTAGGCGATCTCTTCTTTTGACGCTTCATCAGCATAGGATTCATTTTCCTCTGTAGCCGCATACACAGTCAATTGGAATAGTTCAAGATTATCTGTCGGCTGAAACGTGATGCTCTTGTCGACATATATATCCGTTCTTCTCTCTACAGTGCAGGTATTTGGTGGCTTAGACCACATCTTCGGTCCTTATCTTGTAGGCTACCACCCACACTACTGTACCTTAGACCAGCGTTGCACTCATCTTGGTTTTTCTGGTACTCCAGGGTGATCACATCAATGTTGATAAAATCTTCTCAGGTAACAATGATCCAAAGCCAAATATCATTTATTTTATTATTTCACGTTTCGATTTACCAAATTTATAATAATATGAGTCCCTTTATTATGTAAATATAATTAAATAAATTAAATTACAAAAAATTTCAGTTCAGTCATTTTGACAATTTTGACAAAAAAAAAAAAAAAAAAAAAAAAAAAACTTTCTTTATTTACAAAGTGAAAAATATTACAATTTGAAGTGATTAGCATGTACAATAACATTAACACATGTAAAATACTTTTTATGGTGGATAAAATCGATTACCTAGTCTAAAAATTTATACTGTATATGTATATAAAATACAATGTTGTAACATCAAAATCATTTTAAATATGTATAATCATCAGCAAGGATATTGAGCCCTGACCTTCACCTGCGCAGAAGTGATTTATTGCTTTATTGCCATAAGTGTACGGTGCGCAAAGCGAGCGCCACTCTTCCGCCGAGAGCTCATTATCCGTGCCGATAACTATAGTTGTTACAACCGCGTCTCAACTTCCCATAATATTTCTACCACGGTACATAACTATAACACATTTTCATCATACTCCGTCTAATACATGAAACCTAACATCTACCTTCATCAAACAGCTCATTCATAACGTAATTAATCAATCAAGCGAGCTCATTTGCAGCGCGTGGATAAGCCCTAATGTGACGTCACACGTCATACGGATTGTAGGACCTGCGTTGTGTGTGTATTAGGCTGCTAGGATTGAGAGGCGATGGGGGTTTTAGACGAGGAGCGAGTTTTACCTGATTTTTGTCATTCAATGAAGATTTTTTTGTAATGATCAGCCGAACTGCAGTGGATATAAATAATGGATTAAAATCCGCAAAGTCAATAGAAAAAATACTTAAGCAAATTACATTTTAAGTGCTATCAGTTTTACGTTGAATGTCAATCGAAGTAGCACTCAGAAAGACATTGCTTTATTAGCGCCTTAAGGAGGTGGTTTCTCAGTTTGACCTGTATGTATGTATGTTTGTGACTGACCCGATTTTGGTGTGGTTATTAGCATAGTATTTGTCAGGTTTGGAAGAGGTTAGGTATAATAGTAAAATATTTGTAATATTTTTTTTGCAGGTTAACTAGTTCAATTTCATTCATGTCCATCTTTCTCTTACAACATAGAATAAAAGTACATGCACATAACATACAATTTGAGCTTTAAACATTGAATTAAAGCTACGGGCTCTTTGTCTATCGAGGACAGGTAGGATAGGGGATAATGAGCGTACAACGGCAGAGTTAGGAATTTGATCCCACTTGCAAGCGATAGTTGATGTCCTAGTTAAATAGTGAAACAAAATATTCTACAAATTGAAAGTAAGTTTCAAACTTTTACTTTGGGAAAGATATTGGGTTTCCAATTTAGTTTTTTTTAAAGTAATAAATAACATATCATCATCGTCATCAACCTTTTCATTGTCTCACTGCTGGGCTGCGGCCTCCTCTCACACGAAGAAGGATTGAGCGTGAATCACCACTCTTGATCAATTTCGGTTGGTGATTTCAGACATTGATTGGTGTCCAAGATATACTTAGAAAGTACATACATAGAAACTTAGAAAAGTTGCATTGGTACTTGCCTGACCTGGAATAGAACCCACACTCATAGTTGAGGGATTGGTTTCTCCACTGGGCTACCATGCTCGTATATGAATGACAATTTATGCAAACACAGAAATAATTAAACATTAAGTACGTCAATATTAAACGAATGCAAATACTCATAATGATTACACATTAAAACAAAATAAATGTTATTGAAATGAAAACAAGGCTCATTTTACCGTGAAACTTTATACAAACAGGGTATTATGCACGGCTGAAGTTTTACATTCACGGTAATAATATTTTTATTCCATTGAACCTTTGTAAGCGCCTTTGAATAGTTGCAAATTCATTGCGAAAATAACATTTATTTTTACTGCGGGAATGGAAAAACAAGATAAAGTATTGAGTTTGTTATTCACTTCTCATATTTGTCGTACTTTGTGCTCACTCATTTTAGAATCTTTGTACTGAATGAAAAATACTGGAGAGAAAAATACGCAGAAAGAAGTTCTTTAATGTTACTTTACGATAACAAAGTTGCGTATAGTTATCGGCACGGATATTGAGCTCTCGGCGGAAGGGTGGGGATCGCTTTGTGCACTGCACTCATAGGGCAATAAACCAATAAATCGCTTCTGCGCAAGTGAAGGTCAGAGCTCAAGATTCGTGCCGATAACTATACTCTTGATCGTCGTATAAAGCTTGTGGCACATTATAGCAGCACGGCAACAGCACGGCAGCAGCACGGCGTCGCCTCGAATTAAGACTACGGCTAGCTGCCAGCGCGCCAACCACGCGCTGTCCGCTCGCCGTCGGCGCGCCGTCCGCTCGCCGTCGGCGCGCCGGCCGCGCGCCGTCCGCGAGTTGTAAGCTTGCTGTCACCGCAAACTCAATATTATTTTAAGATGATTATGATTGATGTTATGATTGAACACGACGTAATGACGTTGTTTCGCTGCCGGCTCGGAGTCGGCGCGCAATTAGCACGCCGTCGGCGCGCTGTACGCATGAGGACCGCTCGCTTGCAGCACGCGGGCGGCGAGTTGAGTTGTGTGGAAGCGGCAAGCACGCTGACTGCTCGCCGTTGGCTTTTTCATATTGACATTACGAAATATATTATAATATACACGATTTAATACTCTAAATTGAATGACAACTTAAATGCTGGTGTGGAGCCGTGCTGTTGCGGTGCTGCTGCAATGTGCCACGTCCTTAAGGGTTAAATCAAATCCTTTCCGATTTCATTTTCATCACTCAAACTTGGGCCCTCGATGGAGCCAAAAGTCACATGTCACACTCTTTCGCCTACATTGTTAAGTCGTCTGCTAGACTAAAATAATAAAGAGGAACCATGTATTTGCTTGTTTCTACTCTATCTAAGGCTTCGAAACTACTGAACCGATTTGACTCACTCTTCCCGTGTAACATGGGCTATATTTTATCCCGGTATGGGTAGTAATTCCCTAGGAACGCGGGTGAAACCACGGGATAGGGACGAGTCTATTACTCCGCCCCTAAGACGACCCACTGACCGTTGTCTGTTATACATAAGGTATCCTTGTGCCAACGTATTGAACATCTGCGTTCATTAATTTATACACGAAGCTGGCTCTTCAATTCTCATCGGTCGCTTATTATCATCACCCTGCCTGGCTACGGATGTCCTATACCTCGTCGTCATAACATAATGATCATTACCTTACCTTCCACAGGTATAATATAATCCTCTTTAGATAACCTTATCATTGACGTACAATGCACGCGAGTATAACTGTTGCCTGCTCATTTGGGACTAGGGTTGCCGGATGGCCAGGAAATCCGGGATTGTCCCGTGTCCAGGAGTTACACCTTATAGTCCCGGATTTCGTATACAAACATAGACTAGCTTTTTTTTATTTTGTTACTAGAGCAGGCTGCTTCCCTCCCATTAATTATTTCCCCAATTGTTTCCAAAACCAATTGTTCGTTCTAAACAAGTGAGTCCAGATTTCCCAAGTCTATTGTAAGAACTGCAAAAATGGTCTTCAAACATGATAATTCTGAATATAGGCAAAAAAATTGTGTTATTATTTTATTTTGCATATTTTTTTCGTAATCCTCGCATTGTCCAGCGATGCGCTTCCCCCGCAGGGCACACCTGGACTGTGTGGTCCACTGGGACCCAAAAAGGCCCCGTAAAGAGCGTATGTCGGAAATAATACCGTGCGAGTTTTTCATACCTATCTTTGTTGAATTAATTTTGTATGAGATGAGGTATTCTTATGGTATGAGATTTAAATATTTTATGAGTTTTGGGATTTTTTGATTATTCCCTTACTTTTAGTAGGGGTTTTAATAAATATTTGATCGAGAGACTTAACAACACATTGAGGGGTATTTTTTTTTAAGAGAAGCTGGCATCCTTTAAAACACAATCGTTCAAAATAGTACAAAGTCTGGGTTTTCAAAATTTGTAAACCTGATTTCCAACAAACCTTAGAACACTCTGAGAGAACACCATAAACTTTCAATTGGTAGCATAGCATAGCTCAGATTTTCAAGAAACAAAAAGCCAGGACGTATCTACTTACACAGAAAATCAAATATTCTTTCTTCTTTTAGATAAAGGTTTTGCCATTATAGTTATCAGTGGTTTTGCTAAGAACGTCAGCCTTTATTTTGATCGCTATTTTGGTCATTGACACTTCCGTTCTATATCTCAGCTTTACGCATGATGTACTAATTCTAAATTATGAAAACGAAAAATATTACTGCGGCTAAACCACCGCATGGATTTCGTTAAAATTTTGGAAATTCGTTATAGAATATTTTATAGGATTTAATGTGATTAGGTATGGCATCTTAAATATCGATCAGTTATGAAAGCACATATGGATTGTGGCCACGATTAACTTATTACAAAACGTTGCTGAACAAATCTTTCCGAACAATATAATACATTTGCTCAAACACAGCAGTATCAAAAGCTGCAGCTCAAAATAACTCACAATTTGTTTAATTCACAACTTTTGCAACATAATTTAATACAGAAACTTCCAGGCACCTGTACCAGTGCTTCTATTCATAAAGCTGAAGTTGTATTCAAATGCAATAATTTGAGAGGCGTCGGGCACTGTCCAGCACAATTGCCGCCCAGACCTGACGGACGGGCTCGTTACTGTCCATTATTCCGCACGCTTACACTGCAGCTGCCTCACGTAAGTGGGGTTACTAGAATCAACTCGCTCAAAGCTTTCGTGGTGATGATAGGAATGGAGATTGTGGAGCCTGAAGAATGTACTAACATTGTTAATCTTTGGAAGAATTCGTTGGATTCGCGCTAAACTCTGAAAATTTGAAAAAAATAGTAATATTGAAACAGTGCTAGACACCACGTCAGAGGCCGCCCCGTTTGGTGATTAAACCTGCAACTGGCATTATAAGGAGAAGAACAAAGAGAATGAAGTCATCGTCTTTGTCATCATCATCATCATCATCATCATCGACATTGTCACCATGATCATAATCGCCTATTTATTAGGAAGGCTTAAGCTAGTTTTCATCGAAATGTAGGAAGTCAGAACTGCTGTCAGAAGCTAGTTTTCCAAATAATAAGACATGTTATTTTGCACTATGTGATCTTACAAACCGTATTTACATGCCCTTTGACCATGTCAACAACATTTTCCTGCTTATTCATGTAATCCGGGAAAAGGTCTTGTCATCTCGTCTATGGACGGTTAAACTTTCTTAAAGTCGATGTTTTTCAACACAAAATATCATTAACTTCAAAAGGCCTACCAGGAAATATTTATCATATTTTTAAAAAAGCTATATTGTAGTAAAATACTTACATGATATTTGGTTTACGTATTTATTTATTTTTACAAAAAATACTCCATTTGCCACTTATCTATCTATTTGTAGGTACAATATGCTCTGTTTATTTCCTAACGCCACCATACAAAAGCTATTTAAGATACGCATAAAGGCCATTTCTTCGCAGGATAAACGGATGATGTTCTCTCTTATTACCCCTGAGAATAATAGAACGTGAATAGAACCTACATTATGTTTTGTTTGAGACTTGACAGACGCTGTAGTGGGTAGGCCAAACCGAGAAATTGCTCTTACGGTGTGTCCTTTGTAAGCTATCTATGTAGATGCGAAAGAGAAGCGGCGTAGCACGACATGAAATCAAAAAACAGTCGATTTCTTTTGAAGTGTCCTACGTGTCAAAACGATCATATCATGCGAACTATAATAACCTTAAGCTTTGAACTCGCTTCGGATCGCTACGCATTCGCGTACATTCGCCACACAGGACGCATCCTTAAGGTGGAATTCCAACTCAAGCGTAAGTTACATGCGGCCAACGATCGACGTGATTTTGAAATTCGAGTAAAGTTTCAATTTTCATCCAGAGGAGCCCAGCAGGGCCAAAGCTAGTCGGGGCTTCAGAATTGTTCGCGCGAGTTACCGCGGCCCTGGTATATAAAAGGCTTATGATGGAACATAATGGGCTCTAGTCAGTAAGAGTCTAACTTAAGCCCACGCTGCTAACCCACATCGTGAGGAGTGTTTTCATACTGTGACTATTGACATCTTTAGAGTTAACTATTTTTCTGTTAATCACCATTGTTTTCTCTCCCCAGTTCAACCACGGCGTATGGGGTCTCCCGCCAGTGGTGTGCGACTGCTACATCGCCATTGATGTCATCTGCTCAACGTCCAGCATATTCAATCTAGTCGCCATATCTGTTGACAGGTGAGTTACTTGCATTGGTTTATGTTTTAAGTATTGGTATATACCTAAGCCTCTGCCACCTTGTTATTAAACTTGGTATGTAATTTGCATGCGTGAATGATGACGGTAAAATATAGAGAACTCATAATCATCTCTTATAATATCTACGCGATTACCCAACTTTGCAAATACTTTGATCTTAAAAAAAATTATCCTCTGAATTGAGAAGCTCGTTCTTTTTGGGAAGTCGGTTGAAAAGGATTTATTAGGCCTTAGTGCTGGGTTTACAACATGATCCTAAATAAAGATAATGGTCTAATTCTAGCATAAAAGTCTTGACGCTTTATAATAAGGTTGGTGTTGGTGTTTAGTTTTAAAAAGCTCGACGACCAAAATTCATTTTGTTTTTTTCAATAATAGTCTACTTCTTTCTAGGTTCCATCTAGACTATGACTATCTTCCATCCAGGAGAATATCAATAAACAGAAGAATGAGCTCCAAAACTCTATCGTATAATATTCTGTTTAGGTATCTAATGTCTTTATGCTAGTTCAAACTAAATTCACAATACATTTCGATAAAGGCCTGAACGCATTCAGACTATAACGGCCAGTCTCAGAGGAATCCATTTGAATACCTATAGCCTACTGTCCATTTATTTAACATTCTCCTTTGAGACACCCTTTCAAGTATTCCGAAGCAAAAATAATCATTTT
Source organism: Helicoverpa zea x Helicoverpa armigera (assembly GCA_033682625.1). Lineage (NCBI taxonomy): Eukaryota > Metazoa > Arthropoda > Insecta > Lepidoptera > Noctuidae > Helicoverpa > Helicoverpa zea x Helicoverpa armigera. The sequence continues at coordinate 10,690,862 of JAWIIS010000043.1, read as the reverse complement.
TGTAGAACTAGGCACTTTAAAAGAGGCACTTATTTTTACGTTTTATGAAAAATCCGATCCTTAGAGTTAGTTACAAAACTTTATAATAGTGGTGCAAACAAAAAGACTTTTTATGTTTCTGCGATTTTCTAGATTTTTTGAAGTCTGGGCTTATTTTAACTAGTTTTTAGCTGTACCTCGCGGTCCTATCCAGCTCGCAAAGGAACTACTAACCGCATCCTGAACAGAAGGTTACATCCGTTCTCAGGCTTTTTGTGTGCCTTTTATGTAATTTTACCTAAATCGTAAATAAGGAGTATGAATAAAAAATATGAGGATAGCAATTTAAACATCACGTGCCTAAAACTTTATAACCCTAAAATGTAAACAGTTCTAAAACAAATCAGATTACCAAAACACCCGGTTATTTTCCCAAATAAATACAAAATAGAAACGTCGGATGTTGATCACCACGCCATCTGGCGGCGTTTCTTTAATTATTGGCATCTGTTGCGAGTGTCTGGGTCGTGTAGGCAATTTATTATAGCGACTAATTCCACTAAATAGGGTTGTAAGGACCCCTAAAAGACAGGCGTGGTTAGGCTTGTTTGAGGTTAGAATGATGAGGTTTTCTTTTGTTTTTGAAATGTTGGGTGAAAGTGTTTGTGAAGAAAAGATTGTTAGAGTGTGAACAAAGAATTTTAGAACAAGATTTTCCTATACTAATTAGTTGAGATGTTTCCATAGTCATAAATTAGGACTTTCATAAATATTCGCATTCAAAACTCTAAAAGCTTATGATATTTGTACTCTCTTAGACCTTGTTTCATAACCTCATCAATCTCGCTTGTGACAGCTAGTTATAATTTTCAGTACATTTAGGCCCAAGTTCACTAACAACACATTTTTTATGAATGTCAGTTTTTTTTTAAAGTTGCTTTAAAAAAACTGACATTTCCAAGATAATCAGTTGATTTAAGAAATAACTGCCGTTTAGTTAGTTAGTTACAGCCTATTTATCGTCCCACTGCTGGGCACAGGCGTCCTCTCACACGGAGAAGGCCGTTTATGTTGTCGGAAAAATGGATGTTTATGCTGTCGATACATGGGTCTTACAGACATAAAATTGCTAAACTACCAATTTAATGGTTTACAAATCAATTTCACGAAATAGTACAGACATACAAACCAACAGACGTACCCTCGTCATTCTAAAACGACTTCCAACCAACAAAATTCAGTTTCTTCCTGAAATCAATTTATAAGCCAGCCGTTCCAATTCTAGTAAAAAAAAAACGTCTTATTGTCGGCCCTTCGCCGTCCAATTTCGGCGGACACCTATTTCATCATTCTTTCTTTCATTCCTTTACTTTCCGTGAGAATGTTTCGGACAGATCCCCTTTTTTATGAACGAACATATTATGTGTATAGAACAATGTGTGTTTTTACTGTAGATATCAGTAGCTGTAGATATCGCTGATCAACTTGTTAGCTGATTAAGTTTCATTTTATATGTATAAAATAACTTTTAGGTTTAGGCCACGTCTTACTTCCAGCAACCAGGTAAAAAATTGCCTACGTTCTTTTGTCGGTTTTACATTATCTTTGTACCTGCATCAGTTAAAAAGTTAAATGTGTACCTTGACCACGTATGTAGATTTATCATATTAGGAACCATAGCAACCTATTATATACCAGTGGTTTTCACCATGTTATTGTTTCTGTAATTAAGTAATTTCTTCCATTCTTAATTACCTACGTGAGTTGTGGTGCGTTTGTGTTTTTAAGGAATGAGTATGTTAATTACCTGGTATTTTTGTTCCTTACCGCCCCTAATTGAGTTCTTTGTACACCTACACAAATACCACACGTCCCTGAAAAAGTTGAAGCAATTAAATATGAGAGGAAGTTGACAAACAAACTTGAATGTTACTGTTTGATTTGTTAATAAGTAAGTACTACTTTCATGTTGAAACTGTAGATCAGATTTAGATGGATATCGGGTTCCGGTTATTTTCCGGTTTTGTTATGGTAGCGCGAAGTAGTTCCGTAGAACGCGAGTTGGTATAGCAAAATAAGATGTAAGAAATATCTATTAATAATTTCCATCAACGATTTCATCATGATCTCTTGGGAGCTAACCCGTACCGTACCCCTAAATTAAAAGGAGCCTTTCTGTATAATTACACCGAAAGATTTCTTCAAATCCGTTGTGATGTTTCTGATTTCTATTTATATTTTATTCAAACAAACAAACTCTTCAGTTTTATACTATTAAGTACATATTAATATGAAGTTTTACCCAAACTATTCTGAGTAAACACGCAACTTTCCTTAACTTCTCATCACATTACCAGGACATGAACCCACGACCTTCAAAGTGAACTACCTATCAACAACATCAGCTGTCCCCATCACACACGTACAACTACAGCCCAGTCTTAATTACCAGATTTAATTAAAAGCTCCAGGAACAGTGGTAATGCATTCACGTGCTTATGAGCTCGTTAATATCGATGGATTTAGATAATTAGATTCCTGATTGTAATTGCGGTTTTCGATCAAAATTTAGATAGAATGGGAACATGCAGATTTTAAGTGAATAATCATGATGATTATGATTATAGTGGATCCAGAAAATCGATATTCAATATATTCATTACTTTCCCGTGGGGGATAATGCCCGCACCTGGTTAAAATATAGCCTATATTACACGGTGATAGTCTTTCAATCAGTCTAATAGTTACGAACTCAAAAAAACGTTTCCTCTTTATTATATTTATATAGAAAACGTATAGCCTAGTGTTTTCCTAGTTTATGAAGAAAATATATTACGCAACAATTTACTATTTTACTAACGCCCATTCCTTCCAACAATCACAAACCTATAATTACAGAAACGCTTACCTACAATACCCCCCATACCCTCTTTATTCCCCTATTATCCCCTATATCATCATCTTAAAACGAATCCGATCAGCCTTCCAAAATAATCTCTCACATTATAACATCGAATATAATGGCACCAGCTCATCCATTGTGCGTTGAAATTGCCTCGTTGTTACACAGCCTTCGAGTCAGTGGGTCGAGCGATAGCAAGCTCCACGCCTCATTTGCAGCTATTCAACCAACACTCTTATATCGAGCTGATGTGCTTAGAGAAAATAGCTTGAAGTTAATGCTTGCCAACAATATACCCTTAAAAACATCATCTTAAAACGAAATCCGATCAGGTTCCAAAATAATCTCCCACATTGATGTCCTCCTAGCTGATTATCGGCTACGGCGGCTGTTCTCATGCAAGGAAAAGCCAACTGCGCAGGACATGTTATAGTGCACAAGCATTTGCGCAGACACAGGTGCACTCACTATTCCTTCACTCTTATATAGCCCGACGCGACGGCAATCGGACACGACCGGAGAGAGAACAGGCGCAGGACCGACATTAACGTGCTCTCCGATGCACGGGTGTCTTCATCACCTACTTCCAGACCACGGACTGTGCGTCGAGATTGCTTCGTTTTTACCTGAGCCAGTGGGTCGAGCGATAGTAAGCTCCACGCCTCATTTGCAGCTATTCAACCAGCACTCTTATGTCGAGCTGATATTGTGCTTAGACAAGCTTGAGGTTAATAGGTGTCCTCATTAAAATAAATAAACGTGGATAAATAAAAGTGATGTGTTGTGTTTAGTAGGCAATGATACAAGGTATACAGAGTCTTAAATGCTTAGACGTGGCTTCGTATTTAATTTAGTTAAAACAAGAAGTACCAAACTTTATACATTTCCAGATCCAATAGGCAAATTTTGCAGTTGAAATTCTTATATTTACTGAGTTACTGAGATTACTGAGACTGGACTCAAAAATTTATCAAATTAGGTAAATCTTCTAATATCTTATCATCAAATTATATGCTAAAATATTCTTCCCTTGTTCACAGATACATAGCAGTAACCCAACCAATAAAATACGCGAAACACAAAAGCAACGCCAGAGTCTGGTCCATGATAGGGGTCGCATGGCTCGTCTCCGGGGCCATCGGGTCCCCCATAGTCCTAGGCCTCAACAACACGGCGGATAGAAGGCCTGGAGACTGTCTGTTCAATAATAAGGACTACGTTATATACTCGTCGCTCGGGTCCTTCTATATACCGTGTATCATCATGATGTTTTTGTATTATAATATTTTTAAGGTGAGTTTGATTGTCTTTTAAAGATCTATTGGTAGATAATGTTTCAAACTAACTTCTCTCGGGAATTACCTCACGCACCAGGATCTAAAGTAGGTATCCCTAAATAAATGGGCTATGTAAGGGTGCGTCCACATCTGGCGAATGCGCCGCGAATGCGCAGCACGCGAGCCGATCGCGAGCTGTCCGCGAGCTGCGCGCGTGCAGTCACTGCAATAGTTCGGTGCGCCTCTTTAGCGCAACTCACGCAAGGCTCGTATAGAGCGCGCGAGCGGCGCGCGATCTGCGCGCAATCAGTTCTCGCCCTTACAGTTCCGTATATTGGCTCAGTACTATCGAAGATGGCAGACGTCGCGCGCCGCCTGCGCGCCGCTCGCGTGCGGCGCTTAGTTTTATTTTTCAAATCTGGCCTGTCGACCCTGAGATAAGCGCTTTGAAACAACACTTCAGCTTTATATTTTAAGCAATAAATAGTACAGATGGTCATTCAATCATCACACATTAATCGAAAATCACACTTTTACACATAAAACGGTTTTAAAGTGAGAAGAACTTCTTTCCTAACTGCCACGAGAAGACAGTAACAAACTCATGAGCCAAAATAACACACATAAAACTTTTCAGGCAATAAGACAGCGAGCGAAAAAGCAGCGCATAGCAAAGAAGACATCTGCAGCGCTAAGCTCCGCTGTATCCAGCGGCACAGCGGCCGTGGTGATAGAGAACGTCGCGCAGACGCAGCGGCTGGACGGGTCCATGAACGACGCGCCCACCAACACCGCGTCGGGGAGCAATGAGGATGAGGATGATGAGAAGTAAGTATGAGACCTACCTGGTAATACTGACGATAAGACCCTTGTATCGTGTCGGGGAGCAATGAAGATGACGATGATGAGAAGTAAGTACCTATAGCAAAGAAGACGTCTGCAGCGCTAAGCTCCGCTGTATCCAGCGGTACAGCGGCCGTGGTGATAGAGAACGTCGCGCAGACGCAGCGGCTGGACGGCTCCATGAACGCCGCGCCCACCAACACCGCGTCGGGGAGCAATGAGGATGAGGATGATGAGAAGTAAGTATGAGACCTACCTGGTAATACTGACGATAAGACCCTTGTATCGTGTCGGGGAGCAATGAGGATGAGGATGATGAGAAGTAAGTATAGAAGATCTACCTGGTAATCTTGACAGTAAGACCCTTGTACTGCGTCGAGGAGCAATTGAGGATGAAGATGATGAGAAGTAAGTACCTACTCCGCATAGAGAAGACGTCTGCAGCGCTAAGCTCCGCTGTATCCAGCGGCACAGCGGCCGTGGTGATAGAGAACGTCGCGCAGACGCAGCGGCTGGACGGCTCCATGAACGACGCGCCCACCAACACCGCGTCGGGGAGCAATGAGGATGAGGATGATGAGAAGTAAGTATAGAAGACCTACCTGGTACTGTTTCAATAAGATCCTTGTACCGTGTCGGGAAGCAGTGAGGATGAAGATGATGAGAAGTAAGTACCTATAGCTTAGAGAAGACATCTGCAGCGCTAAGCTCCGCTGTATCCAGCGGCACAGCGGCCGTGGTGATAGAGAACGTCGCGCAGACGCAGCGGCTGGACGGCTCCATGAACGACGCGCCCACCAACACCGCGTCGGGGAGCAATGAGGATGAGGATGATGAGAAGTAAGATCTATGTGAATCCACTGATATTGTCGTTTGCGTGGCGAAAAGTTTGGCATTCAATTTCTTCAGCCATCACCTCGCCAGTACAAGAGGTATTAAACAGGTCAAGTGGGAGTAAGTGCTAAACCAAAAAAAAAATTTGGATGCATATGAATGTGGATTGTGGTATCTTGTAACTTTAAAAACATAGTAGCGATGCGTATAGCAGTGTAAGCCGTATACCGCTTATTAAGTCATTAAGTCCCATCGCTTCTTTATAGTTTTATCTAAACTGGATAAGTAACAATAACGATGTTTCACAATTATGTACTAGCAGTACAATATTATTTATTCCTAAACCTACCTACCTTATTCAGCTAAATAGTTGCAAAACTGGCAACGATATAAACATGTAAAATAAACCTTAACTTTTATAGTATATTTAGTCTAAAAGCATCAAAAGACATTCATAAGAAAACTCTTTGAAAGGACTTCCTTCCTATTCGCCGAAGAATTGAAATTCCCCCAGACATTTTACCAAAAGCTCGAACATTTCCACACGTTACTTCTCGTACAAAAACTTTGAGAAAACCCGCACTAAGTAATAGAAGTAAACATGACCATAAATATATCGGACTGTTCGGAGGATTTCACACACTGCAATTGGCCAGTACTCTCACTCTTAGTCGGTGCTTTTTACTTAATCTTGAAGACTATTCATATATTTTGAAATGTTTAACAGCAGTCCCAATCTTGTTAATTTAAAAGCCGTCAACTGCGTCCCGTAGCAACTACTTATTCCGCGCACGCAAATATAGAGCAGCCTTCCTCCATAAATTATTTATCTAACACTGATTTTTTTTTCAAATCGGTTTAGTTGTTCCTAAGATTAGCCCTTTCGAACAAATAAACACTGCAACTTTGTAATATTAGTACAGGTTATGTAAATGATTGTTATTGTACTCAAAAACTACATAGGTACCCTATATTCTGTACTATACTATGCGTAATTTTACAGCTCAAACCTTTTCGTTAGTGTGTGATCCACGTAAACTCCAATCCCTGAATACTTACCTAAATTATATACATAGTAGATACAGCTGTATCTCTCTTCCAGCTTCGGCAGAACAGAGATGGGCGCGTACGCCGAGGAGCTGGTGAACTCCCGGTCAGCTCGGTTCATGCTGGCCGCTGTGGTCGAGGAAACTGGACTGTGAGTGTACAAGTTAATTATTTTATTTTTTCCCAGCAGTGCATGTAAATTTGAAAGTGTTGAATTTAAAATGTATGATGGACAGTGATTTATTTTGACACGAAATCACAGATTATTTTTTTCGAAAATACAAAATGTATTAAGTTTTAGTACCAATTTATTCTAACCTGTTGTATCGAGCTTTATTTTTGTTTATTCAAGAGTTTATTTTCAAATATCAAAAGGTTTCACATGGTTCTTACAAGCTTTTAAGTGCAACAATAAAATCCGATTATTACCATCTCAATTCATCATCTGCCTAGCCTTTCCCAACTACGTTGGGGTCGGCTTCCAGTCTAACCGGATGCAGCTGAGTACCAGGGTTTTACAAGGAGCGACTGCCTATCTGACCTCCTCAACCCAGTTACCTGGGCAACGCGATACCCCTTGGTAAGACTGGTTGTCAGACTTTCTGGCTTCTGACTACCCGTAACGACTACCAAAGATGTTTAAATGGCAGCCGGGACCTACAGTTTATCGTGCCATCCGAAACACGGAAGAACTCGTTATGACAAGATGGTCACCCATCCACGGACCGACCGCGCCAAGCGTTGCTTAACCTTATGATCGATCGATCCGCGCGGCTTTGACATAGCCACGAGCTCTTCCATTACCATCTCAATTCTAATACTAAAATATTTACTTAACGCCTTTACCTAATGCTTGAAATAATAATTGAAGTCGCGACTTTTAAATATTAAAAGCTTTTACGAAATACAAAATAAACTTTTATTGCCTAGAAATGGAATCCTAACATACAGCATTTGGGCTGAAAGTAAAAACAAATTCCAAAATAAAAATACATTTACTAAGATACCCAAGTCTGCATTTTTGAGTCAAACATTTCGAATAAACCTCTAGATATTGAACCTTCAAATTAACCTGCACTTAAGAGTATTCTTTCGTCTCATTTCACAAAGAAAATCTACAATATTTCAAAAGGCTTTTGAGCAAATCGAGTGCACTCACATTGGGCCGTTGGTTTCAAAAAATTTTCGCCATATTGAAAAGTTCAATTTTGTAAAGTATCAGGTGTACAGACGACCACAAATGTGTTCTAACTCAAGTGTAAAATACACTTAAATATCATGAAACATCATCTTATGCCTTTTCCAACTATGTTGGGTGTCGGCTTCCAGTCTAACCAGATGCAGCTGAGTACTAGTGTTTTAACAAGGAGCGACTGCCTATCTGACCTTGTCAACCCAGGAGTAACCCCGCCACCCCAATTCTCCTAGGTAAGACTGGTATAGACTGACTACCTGACTGGCTTCTGTCTGACTGTCCGCAACGACTGCCGAAGATGATCAATGACAGTTTAACAGTTTAACGTGCCCTCCGATTGATTGATTGGGATTGGTGCCCAACATATAGGTACATTCATACTCAGAGAGTACATTCATACTTGAGGGGCTGGTTCCTTATCAACTAAGAGGCAACCACGACGCTCTGATCGAAAAACCAACCTTAGCAATATAAAATCTTACATATTTTTTTCTCGAATCTGTAGGGCATTTTTTTCTCCGACTGTACTCGCAGAAAATGTGACTTTATGAGCCTGTTATGATGCCAATGTTCTGGAAAGTTCCATTGATTTCTGTAATGCCTTTGACTTTGTTTTGAAAGTCTGCTGAAGTAAGGTTATTCAATTGTACCGTAATTGTAGGTCAGATTCCATGACATGTTTAGATGTATCTTAATTGAAGAGGTTATTATTTAAGAAAACTTTATATATTAAGAAATAAGCAAGTAGTTAAATTCTTCTTCTGATAATGTAAAATACTTAATAGTAGCTAACAGCCCTAACTTAACTTAACTGAATCTAGTTTGTTACAAACTTTTCTACTAGTGGAAAAACAGGTTTTATTTATTATACAAGTTTCTTAAAACCTTCATAAACAGATAAGTAGGGAAGCTTTTAGATACTCTTTCATACGTAATTACGGAAAAAAACACTTAAAATATACCTTCCCGCAGTAGAGCAAACAAACAGATCTATTAATCAGTAGTCGTGTTGATAGTAAATCCAGTACGAACCGGTTTGTTTAACTTGATTTGTGGCCGCCATCTTGCTTCTAACGGATTAGTGTTTACTAGAAACTAGACTAAGTTTCCTTGATGTTGTGACTATCAATACGCTTGTATAGCTTTCCTTATAATCTTCTAAATACTGTTACTTGGTATTTAGTAAATTGTAAATGAATTTGTCAGCATCTGCCTTGTCTTTTCCAACTTTGTTGGGGACGACTTAAACTGCTTTGAGTAAAAGAGCATGCAGCTAAAGACCAGTCTATTTACATGGAGTTATTGACTATCTGACTAACTCAGCCCAGTTACTCAGGCTTACAGGTACTTATACCCTTAATTAGAAAGACTGTCAGTTTCTACTCCTCTAACTTTATCCTTATACATACAGGTAATAACGTAAAATTTGCTTTTTCATCTATCAAACTAAATAAAAATACCTAAATGGTTTTATTCAGTCAAAGGTTAATTGATAGTAGTTTTTTCGTATGCATACAACCAGTCCAATATTTTAACACAAGAGCAAGCCAAATAACAAACATACAAGCCATCTACATCAATTTTATTAAAAAATATTTGTTGACAGACTTATTCGAAATATTCTTTTTTTTCTCCAGAATAATGGCGAACTTAGCGTCCCCCATTCCAATGATGGACCCCAACACGAACAATGACTCGGGGTACGCCCCCTCCAACATGGAAGCTGATAAGGAGCACACCCCCCCTGCTTCCCCCACCAATAAGGAGGAGAAGAAGCCACAAGATAGCACGATAGATAGCACGGAAGCTGCCAAGCCTAAGCCTGAGTTGAAGTAAGTCAGAGATTTTATATTTGAGAATAAATGAAAGGAGTGTGGTGGAAGTGTTACTCTGCGCGCCCAAGTCAGACTTTTTGTAGTACAGTAACATTCATTTTACGTAGGACGATCTGACTAAGATTTTCTGACATACTTTTTTAGGACGTGTGCGTTGCACTATTACTACCAGTGTTCTGTTTTGATCCTACAAAAAAATCGGTTACCGATCAACGGACGTGGATGCGCAGCCTTACTTCATACTTACCAACTTAAAGGACCTGCATAATAATCATGATCATATCACGAAAATGGAAAGTAGGTATACAAAAGAAAAATCGTGTTTATGAACGTAAAAACTTACATTACACAGACACTAATTAACCAATTTATAAACAACAAAGCCACCTTTAACTCAATTACAACCACTTTTTTTCGAAAAAACTTAGCAATTACCAGAACCATTCAATCATCTCAGAACTAATAGGCACTTTTTGTACCATTTGTACAATTAATCGGTACTTCTGTACCAGATGTTGAAACTAGAACATCAGCTATAAAAATGAGCTAAATGATCTTGGAGATAAACTAGCTTCTAGTGCAGCTGACGCATCGTAAGCTTAATGAGAATAAGATGAGATAGAAATGATATGTTCCTAATTGGACCTTTTTTTTTTTTTTTTTTAACGACGTAAAAAATCATCAAATGACCCCTCCCGCTGTGGGTTAGCAGCGGTGAGGGAGTGTCAGACTCTTACTGACTAAAAGCCGTCGTGTTCCGTCGTAGGCCTTATGTGCTAGGGCCGCGGTACCTCTTTCGAACAACCCGCAGCCCCGGCAGGCCTTGGCCCTGCTGGGCCCCTCTGGGGTTGCTGACATCTCTTTGAGGAGCGCGTGGAACAACGCGCGCCGCCGACACGGGTCTGTTGTCTAAAAACAGACATGAGCGATGAGCCACCCGAACTCACCGCCCACAGACCCACGCCTACGGTGGCCGGGAGTCGTCTCGCGACACCCGGCGCCCGTGGTGTCTACCTGCTCCAGCGCGGCGGCCGGGATGAGAGGTGCGAACTCTCTGACGTTCCGCCGCCTCCTTCTCGAGCATGACTGCTTCGCAGAAGGAGGCGACGGCATCCCATTCCCTTTCGCCCCGGACCATGGCTTGAACCAGGGCCGGACGCGAGAGGTCGCCGCCGCCCACAGCCTCGACGAGGACCCGGCGGTGCCCTTCCCACGCAGGGCACTCCTGGACTGTGTGGTCCACCGTGTCCTCGGGGCTATCCGCACAGTGGTGACACCCGGGCGCCTCCTCACGACCGATTCGATGCAGATACCTCCCGAAACAACCGTGTCCGGTGAGGACCTGCGTCATGCGGTATGTGAGGGCGCCGCGACTCCTCCCGAGCCACTCCTCAAAGAGGGGACTTACCGCCACTATGGTGGCGTGCCATGCACTGGGTTGCGACAGTCGCTCCCTCCAGGCCACCATGACATCCCGCCGGAGCTCTGCCCGCTGCGCGACAACTTGTCGCGGCAACGGGGTTTCCCCCCGGCGCAGAGCCTCCTCGCGCCAGTCGTACAGGTGCAAGAAGACTCGCGCCTCCAGATCCCACGGTGGTAGTCCGGCTAGTAGGCCAGCTGCTTCGCGGGAGATCGTGCGGTACCCCCGGATTAGCCTAATGGCTATCACCCTTTGGGGCACGTTCAGGTAGTGTACAGCTCGCGGCCGTACCGAACGTGCCCATACCGGGGCCCCGTAAAGGGCCATGGACCGCAAGACTCCCGCGTAGAGTTTACGGCAGGGGGCGTTTGGGCCTCCCAGGTTGGGCAGGAGCCGCTTGAAGGCAGCACCTGTCTTCTCCAGTTTGGGGCCCAAACGTCGGAAATGTTCGACGAAGTTCCACCGGCCGTCGAGGACGAGTCCTAGGTACTTCATCGCCCCCTCGACGCCGATGGTAACCCCTCCCACCGTAATTTGGGAACCTGAAGGTGGCGCGTTCCGAAGCCCATGAAAGCACATGGCCTCGGACTTGTGCAATGCCACCTCCAGTCCCAGCAGCTGGATCCTCTCAACGACTATCGCAACCCCGCGCGCCATTATGTCGGCTGCCTCCTGGTGCGACCTCCCTTGTGCCAGTACCAGCGTGTCGTCAGCGTAGCAAACCACGCTGACGCCGCTAGGGAGGTCGGCGCGCAGCACCCAGTCGTAGCCGATGTTCCACAAGAGCGGCCCCAGTACCGACCCCTGCGGATCCTAATTGGACCTAAGTTTCAGCTGATGATTTAATTTGAGTATTAAAATCTTGAGAAGCAAAAATGTGGTGTTAGTATTAAATTTAGAAATGGAATACACGTAACGAAACCTACGTGACTCAGAAAATACTCAAGCCTTATGGCTAAAAAGTAAAAAAAAATAACCTAGAAACAAAGTCCAAAATCTAAATCGAATAATCGGCTAAAGCGGTTTATAAGGTACTATGCCATACACCACTTCACTTTTGCATCTGCTTAGCCTTTTCACAACTCGACTTTCATGGCAACTAAATGCGACTAAGTGTTTTTCAAGTACCGTCATCGCCTTGCTCTTAAAATAAAAGATATCAGCATTTTCAATAAGATATAACAAATTGAACTGTCGTGTTTAATTCGTGCATAAATCATATTATAAAGTCTGCAAGTATGTGTGTGCAAACGCAAAGGCTCAGGAAATAGCCCTGCCAAGTAGACATGAGAACAATGATAAATGAACTGCAGATAAGCCTACATAACTTAGTTTTTATCGACAATCTTAAACTATGAAGAACAGATTTTATATGCACTTGAATGATTCTATATAAGTCTTTAATATAGAGCAAGTTTTCATGTTCAAATTAATGGTCTAGAAAATACTAAAACTTATAAAACTACAGATTAAAACGATCCCTTAAAATATACTTTATTTTATGGAATTTCCTTTATAAACTGTAAGTTTATTTTTTCTTTAATATGTAAGACTAATAAAAAATAACAATTTCGCAGCTGACTCGAGTATCCAAGCTACTTAATAGCTGATTTATTGAAAACACCCCCCAGAGGGTTGAAAGTTTGAAGAAGGGTAATAATATTTGACAGGCCAGTTAATTAAAAACAAACAAAGAAAATGTTCTGAGAAAAATTGTACAACGCCAATGATATTAATGGTCCATGGTTCAAGCGAACATAAATTTGCTTAACCCGATGTTACTCGAGCGTTTTAATTCTTCAATAAAGTTATATCTTGTCTATTAGTGTGTAGTTTAGTATAAAGAGGAAAGTTTTTATTTTTTGTTTGTTTGCATTGAATAGGCTGCGAAACTACTAAACCAATTTATAATGTTTTTTCACTCTTGAAAAGCAGCACTATCCCCAAGTTAAATAGTTTATATTTTATCTACATATGAAGTTCCCTCGGGAAGCGGGTGAAACCATAAGCAACAATTATGGTATGGCATTACAAAACAGTTAAGCAGACATAACACCTGTTTAAAACCACTTTTAAGAATAAGAATAAGAATAATTTATTGTGACAATAATTTGTTTACAGTAGTGTGTACAGAATCCTCTTTTAGACAAAAACAATATGCCTGTAGTAGAAGACTCTGCCCCTCCCTATTTTCATAGTTTGATAATTAACACAATAAACTAAGAAAATAATAAAAATACAAAAAATAAAAACTAAGGATCAATTTCAAAAATTTAAAAAGAGAACTTTTGTACTACTTTTGTATCGTATTTTTCTTAAAAATATTAAGTTAAATATTTATTTAACTTTTTAAATAAGTTCACTAAACCCCTTACGCATCTCGGCCCACTATGAAGCCATTATGGACGTATATCAGAGTGGACAATAGCACCTGTCCAGTGGTATGGACATCGCGACCCGCCCAAACCCACTTTACTGTGGCAGATTTATTACCCACCGTGGTATGGTAGATTTTGGTTTGAAAGCAGTTTTCTATTAATAGAAACTATTTATACTCTGGTTTAGTTTTAGAAAGTGACAAAATAGGTATTAATAAGGTATTTGTGATGGTTGGTAAACTAAAATCGCCTATTCCAGCTACACTGTTGGTTTTCACCCAAAAAGAAAAACCTATACTTTTTTTATTGATTTAAGATAATGAAAATATTGTGATACAATTATTTGGACACGTAATAATAGGACTTAGAAATGTAAAATAAATGTCAATGTATCCTAAGCCCTTAATCCCTTTCACCAATTTTCTCATACATTATACATTTGAAATCATAAAGGCATTAAACAAAATTATTCCCCTTAAAAGTTAAATCCCCTTGTGGAAGCGTCCCCTGAGTTCCTGCTAAAATCTCGTTAAAATATTGATACTTTACCCTTATGATTTCATACATAGCCAATTTGAGTTGAGCCAACTTTTATTACGAACATTTAAAAAAATTTCCAAAACATTCATTAGTCTGGACGGTACACTGAAAATATTGAAATGTTAATAAATTCAAATATTCAAGACTTTTTTTCAATTCAATTTAAATTCATACTTTTAGATAGTTCGTAATAACCGGTCCTGAAAATCGATGAGACGTAGCTCGTAGCAAATGCTACGGCGTAGCAAAATCTACGCCGTAGCAAAATTGGAAGTCGAGAACCTAATACTCTTTATTATAATGAAGTCGAGCATAACCTGTTTGAAGTCATTAGTGTTGTTCCTCACGTGACCTCAGATCTATCGGATATCCGAAACTGAACCGCGCTTCCGTTATTCCGTATCGGATAATTATTTTGCAAATTGCTCGCTGCGGCTTGCCTGCAAGTGAACGGTATAATTACTTAACTGAGGTGAATGTTTAATAAACTGTTTTGTTGTGTTGGGTTAAAAGCTTTGTTTTTTTTTTTCAAAAAGATAAGAAGGTTGTTTTTTTTACAATTTTAATAAGTTTATACTTTGGAAAGTTATACTGATAATTTCTGACTTCTTCACGAATTACAATGCTATCCGTATGTCTGTAATGACATTACTTCAATTTAGTCATTATAAGACTGATAGCCTCTGTCTCTATAGGTATCATCTAAATGACAAGACCTTTTGACATTCTGTAGTTTAAATTTACTCCTATTTCACAACAAAACCTGCGAATATAAATGAATAGAAGAGAATAAAAGAATGACCAAATTTTTGGCATAGTGTCACTCAAACACACATATCCACTCACAGTTTATTGAGTCCATACACAAACTGCCTAAAACATTTTTGTGGACCTATATACATACCTACATTTCCATAAAAAATGTACCTAATTGTAAATTAAATAAATCCGTCTTTTACCAAAATATCCGCAAGACACAGTGTCCCACCACTATTCCATTTAATGTCATCGATAGGTGCACCGAATTACCGCTTCCCAATTGCTATGTTAATTCTCTGGATATCGAATATAAATGCTAATGGCTGTTTTGGGCTTCGGATGGTAGTTAACAAATTGTCAGACAGGTAGATTACGTTGTGCGAATATTAAATTCGATAGGCTGTAGGCTATCTAGGGTACTGTCAGGTATTGTGCGAAAGACTCGGGTCTGACTATTGAATTTAATAGATTCTTAGTACTGATTAAGCAATGCCTTTGGAGACTGGATATTATCTAAACTAATAAAGTTATAGAACTAGAGCATGTTTGGTTGAACGTACTAATCTTAAGGCTATTATTATATTTGAAAAAAGTTTGTAAAAATATTTCAGTGTTAACGCGTTTATAATCGAGGAAGGTTAAAAGCACATGATCACATATATTTTTATGTTACGACGGACATGCGAATGCCTTACAGATTAGAAAGCTAACCATTCAATTAATCAGTAACAATTAATAAAACCAACCTAGTATACCGAGACTTGATATTCTTTATCAAAATTATCTAAAACAAGTCTAAGCTTCTAATATTTCAGTACACAACTCAAAGTATACGGGATCAAACGTTGTCAACAGTACGTAAAGTCAAGGAGTCAATTTCACAAAGTTTTCTTGTAAATAACTTGAGCGTGACCTTTGCTGCTGGATCTTAAGTTCGCCTTGAACTTGGCCCTTTAAATTTTGACGCTTAAAAGGCTTTGATTTGATGATTTCGACAAATAAGCTATTGTTAGGTTGTTGTGTCTTTGATTTAATTATGCAATATCGAATGTCAACGTGTTATTGTTTCAAAAGACTTCGAGAACGCAAAATCATCTTTCCGTGGACTTAACAACAATCCTGTTTAAATAAAAATACAATTTCTGTCATTATACATTGTTATTGTACATGGTTCAGCGTAGACTAAAATCAAAGGTTTCTCAAATCTAAATCTACGTTTCCTCAGTTAATATATGTCGTAATTGCTAATCAACTTACCTTACCTTTACTTGAAAATCAGGTATTGAAAGTGATTTCAGGGTAGGCCTAAAGTGTGATACTACGAATTCAGTATAAACATCTAAAACTGCAGAACTTGTGCATGTTATAGACATACGAAACAGTTAAGTAATTTAATAAATATATTTCACAATCACATAACTCCCTTATTTGCAGTCGGTTAAACAATAAACGCATAAGCATCCCATGCAAGTGAAATAAGTTAGCAACACGAGGGCAGGTGCAAATACTAAGTTGAAGTTACGGCGCACCGGCAGATTGTGTTTGCAAACTGTTGAGCCGGTCCAGTGGTTTACAATTTACGAACTTTACTGCTAGTTTAGTGTGAGTTACACTAAAACTAAAATTTGAGGATTTTATGCGTTGTATTCTAAAAATAGATTTTTGCACATAAAAAGCTTTTAGCCGGTCGATAGTTTGACCAGACCTACTAAAAAGAATGATTGGTTCCTTTAAACTATTTATTTGTAACTATTAAGTAGCCATCGGGCCAACTATTACTACTACTAGACTGCGGGGACGGCTAGACAGAGTGCGGGGGCTATTTTTTTTTTAACGACGTCAAAAATCATCAAATGACCCCTCCCGCTGTGGGTTAGCAGCGGTGAGGGAGTGTCAGACTCTTACTGACTAAAAACAGTCGTGTTCCGTCATTGGCCTTTTATGTACCAGGGCCGCGGTATCTCTTTCGAACAACCCGCAGCAGAGTGCGGGGGCTCCATGGGGGTTTTAACATATTTTTTGGTGTCCACCCTGATAAAATGTAATCCATGGAGTGCAATAGAGCAACTCACTTTTCATTTAGGGCAGCGTTCAACTGTGTGCACATACTGTACTGAGACTGTATCAAAACAAAGCTTAACTTCCGTTCTTATCACCCTAATGTATCCTAAAATACAAATAAACGACGTCATCTGGCCATCATTTCCAAACGCGGAGAAATGACAGCTTCCCCGCCATTATGGCCGGCGCCATCTTGTGTTGCAACGCTTTTTGGCGGCAATTTCGTCGAGCTCACAAAATGTCCAAGGGATCGGAACCATCGGCCGTAAGTGGCGTACTGACCCATTTCCCTTTAAGGGTCTGCTGAGAAATTTAACCAAATCTATTTTAAGTCCCGGTGTACCCATTTTTCAGGATGTTCATTTTGTTTGGCAGGCTATTAAAACAAGATAGCCTGTTTAAGAGACGATGTTTGGGGGTACCTTTTGCAAGATTTTCTTCTCTACTCTTTCAATGGGAGTTCTATTGATAAAAACAAACAAACTACCAATTCTGTACCTTAGTTCTAGACAAAAGCAATGTACAAATCCATTGGTGTTCAATAAAGAATTATTATTATTATTAACTTTAAGACCATATATCTGTCTACTACCTACCTATATTTTGACTTGCGCAGCACATGTGGTCCTATCACAAATATATTTGGAATTCGACTATATTTTCAATGTGTGGGACGTGTTGTCTTTAGCTCACCCTACTCCGAAACGTTGACATCTGGTAGTTCGTGAGCGAAGTAATTTTGTACTTCGATATAAGTTAGTAGCTCTAACACTTCGATTCGATTTTCTTTATTTTCTATTTGTTGAAGATTTATTTTTTACCAGCAACTTATTGTGTTTTGGTTCCCTGTTTTGTTGAAGGTAATTCTAAGTATACCTAAATGATTTTCATATCACCCAGATAAAAGTTTAGAAAGCTAGGACATCTAACTTCTGCTTAGAAAACCTAAACATACATATTAAGATTGGTACCTATGTACTGTACAGTCGCTCAATTTTTTCATGAAAATCTATACAAAAATACGTTATCCAAAAATTGGCATAAAAGCCAATGGATGATGACATAGTACTACCATACGTTCGTTGTAAACTGACAAAAGTGCATTTTATACGTTTTTTCATCAAATACATCAATTTGCGTCAAGCGTTGGCTCCATGCATTCTTTTGCTCTGTTACATTTTTGTGACTATATTTTAAATTGAAAAATTGTTCTCGAAAAATATTTGCCAATATTTTGTTATTGGGTTAAAATATTTGTAACTGAAACACATCTGTATGAAATACACTTTCATACTAACACAGAAAAGCTCTTTAGCCAATTTCGAATGACTGGAATATAGATTTTTTTTAGTAGTTGGTTGAGAACCGACTATGAAAAACTCGATAAAAAAATAAATTGATAAAAGATGTAGGCGTTCCAAAGCATCAACACAATTTTTTTGTTTATTGTGGACATTAGTTGTAATAGACAGCTGTGTTGCTGGAAAGTTTATTCTTCACCGCTTCTTCTTACCAGCCTTAACACTAGGAAGTGGTGAAAGGCACTTACGGGTGCTGTCCTTTTTATAATATTGACTTGACTTTGACTTTAGTAAGACACAAAACTTCTTAAAACCTCTAGAACCTTCTGAACCCCCCTTGAACTTTTCCACAGAAAGAAGCTAAGCAGGATAAGCAACAGCTCCCTGATCTCGACTCCTCGGAGGCGGTTCAGGAGTGCGGCATCAGCGGCTAGGTTCACCATCTTCCGCGCCAACAGGGCTGGCAAGCTGAGGGCCAAGTCCTTTGCTAGGAAGTATATCTTAGACACCATTGACTGTGTTTCGGATGGCACGTTAAATTGTAGGTCCCGGCTGTCAGTGAACATCCTTGGCAGTCGTTACGGGTAGTCAGAAGCCAGAAAGTCTGACACCAGTCTAACCAAGGGGTATCGGGTTGCCCGGGTTACTGGGTTGAGGAGGTCAGATAGGCAGTCGCTTCTTGTAAAGCACTGGTACTCAGCTAAATCCGGTTAGACTGGAAGCCGACCCCAACGTGATTGGGAAAAGGCTCGGAGGATGATGATGATCAGTGCACAATTTTCTTCCTTGCTACTTATGTACACTGTTTCAAATCTTTTCTTAGTGCACCTTCTCACCAACTTCGTGATCTTTAACACCTTTCGTCTTTACCCTCGTCCTAATTCCGTAATTTGATACGAATAATAATACTTTGCCTAATACTATACCAATAATCCACTCTTTTAGATTTGAAAATGCTTCAATGTTCATAAAAAGTGTAGTGTATGTACACACGTATGCACTTTGCTGTCTGACTTCCTGTGTCCTGCACATTGTATCGAGTTTTTAAGAAGTCGCCCAATTCAATAGTTGTATACCTTTAGAAAACTTCTCTATGAAGTTATAAACAAGTTGTACTTTCCAATTGCAACTGGGCATGTTGGAGAAAAGACAACTGTCAACAAAAAGTATTGTACTTATAATAATGTCAAGCATTTATCCTTAATCTTACATAACAGTTCTATTCTCAAACCGTATTCTACGTTGTACACCATACGGAGGCACCATGGCAGGTAACGATAAGACACGAATTTAATTTGCATGGCAAATAAAGTTACTAAAGCACTACCAGGGTTTTATTCACTTCTAAAAACCATTTACTTGGAACTGAACCAAACACAAAGAACTAAGGTCCTTTTGAAATGCTTTTTAATTAAAACTTGGAATTAGTAAAAAACTACAAATACGCTCCTGCTTCGTGGAAACTAGTACTAAGGAACATTTAATCGCTTGCACATTGAAAACTCGATTGGTTGTTTTTGAGATCGGAGAATTAACTCTGAATTTAGATTAAGAGAAACAAATACAAAATGAAACATTTCTAGACACAAATGCTCAATAAATAATACAAACAATTAACTTTTTTTGTAAAAGAGAGGTCTCCTTGCACCAGGCACCAGGATTTTGAGATCTAGATTCGTAGTCCCCATAGTGAAGTAAAAAGCAAAACTATAATTTGCTCCAATGAAGACAAGAGTGTTTTTATCTCAATGTCACACGAACCCAAGAATAATTATAGCAATTATGCTAAGAAGGATTGTCGATGCTCTCTAAATCGTAAATAAACTAACTAATACATTTCATCTCTTTTCAGGTGTATTCCTCTTCTGCTGGGCCCCATTCTTCTCCTGCTCAGTCCTGGACGCCCTCTGTTTCAAGTTCGGTCTCCCCTACTCTCCCGGGGTGACCGTGTTCATCCTGACCACGTGGCTGGGCTACATCAACTCGTTCCTCAACCCCGTCATCTACACCATCTTCAACCCTGAGTTCAGGAAGGCCTTCAGGAAGATACTCCATTGTGGCACCTAGCCCTTGGATTACTACGTAGTTTATGAATAGACTTTGACTCTTTCAACTTTGAAGTGATTTTTGTTTCTATATTTTTTTTAATACAGTGCTATTATTCCTTAGTTCCTATACTCATTATTAAATCCATTGACGTGAGAAATAACGATGCTATAATAAAACATGATAACTATACCCCGCGCGGCGAATCATGATCCGTATGACGTTTAAACTGACATTAGTAATAGTGATGCGAAACTTCGATAAAATTCTGTGAGGCAAAGGTCATGTCATTCAGCCAGGTCATTCAACGGCTTTATTATATGTATTTTATTTTAAATAAAAATTGCTTAATTTAAAGAGTTTAGAATTCTTTTTGAATTTAATTTTAAAGAATTCATAATTTCCAGCTTAAGGGAAAATATTTAAAAGGAGGCCACAGACCTACCGTATTTTTTTAATTCAGTCATGTCAGATTCAGATTGATGAAATACAAATATACTGTGTTTTTTTTAACTCAAAGCATTTGTAAATTTTTTCCTACAAATTATCGATATTTTGTTTATCGATGTGTCCCTTTTTTTCGATAACAGCTTGGCGACGTAACTTTTGCAGCACGTACGATGTACATTTGCATTGAGTTTTTTTTTAATTATTTCCGAACATTACGTAATAATTTCTTAATATTCATTTTTATAATTTAAAAATATACACAATTATGATTTTTTCGATTTTTTAATGGGCCTGTAAAGGATTTGTTGTGACAGGACGTCACTACAATGTTGAACGCTAACGAACTGTCATAGGGATCATCATTCGCCGCGCTAGGTATAAAAGCAGCGAAATGGTGGTGAACACGCTATGTGTAAGCCACTTCCAAATCTTCGATGCTCTTTCGCTACTATTTTCAAGCTGCAAGATACCTATTTGCAGCTGTTCGTCATTTGGAATCTATTTTGTTTCTTGTCTCGTACCTAAAGAATTTTAAGTTTAGAAACATATTGGTAAACAGTAGGTAGCTACCTAATTTTCCAACATTCTGCCCTATTTTTTGTATATCCTGATGACCACTTTTATAACGCACATTTTCTGAAGCACATCACCATTTTACACTGGTGATTCTTTTCTACTACCATTTTAATCTGGTGATTAATGTAAATACTGGTTTTATAACTAAACGATTATTGTCTGAGCTCAAGTTGATATAACTACGTAGTATTTCTATAGTTTAAGGTACTTTTAACGAACGAATGGTACTATCTATTGTATGAACGCTTTAGTCAGTATCTTCTAATGTATCCGTCTGAGTAGTGCTATGTCTATAAGATATCCCGTATTTAGTAATATTTAAATTAATGTCAATTTGGATAAATTAATCAATAGGAAATGCGTAACCATGTAACTTAATGTTGTCACGATTCCATTTTATAAAAGTATCAATATTGTGTTTTTGTACTCAGTTGCTAATTTGCTTTTAGAAACTAGAAATTCATTATAAATGACGCTCGTTTCAGTTTTATGCTGACAGTTGAATCATTTCACCGTAATCAAAAACTGCACCCTCCGATGTAATGGCATACAAAAATGTGTGTTTTCAATTATACATTTTAATTAATGTTTTGTACACTAAAATAAAATGGATATAACCGTTGCTGGTGAAATGCGTTAAATTGACATTGAATCGTTAATTAATCACCATTTCAAAATTCGATATTTTCTAGTTCAAATATTTGTTCAAAGTTTTATAAAAGTAAAAAACGCAATTAATTTATTTTTAGTCAAATTGTTTAAAACAAACACAAAAGTTTTCATGTATATCAACATTAGCCTAAAATTATTAATTGTTGACAACCCCTGGCTAAACTAAACAGAACTTTGACCTTTCAAGTCGTACCTAGCAACGTGTTTATTAACGCAATTGATTTTAAAGCTTATCCCAAAGATGTAAGATTGATATTCCTTCGTAAACATTCGTAGATTTTCTAACTTTTGGACGTCCCTTCCAACATGTTGACCAACGCAATTGATTATAAAGCTTATTCCAAAGTAATAAGAGTTACATTCCTTTGTAAACATTCCTAGATTTCCTAACTTGACTAAGTTTATCCTGCGGTTGTGACGATCCCTTAGAATAGAGAAGCAATAATGTATGATTGTGTATATAGGTTTAATTGATATAGCTATGTAGAATATTGTACGACTGTAATACTTTTTAAATGTAAGTTAATATTGTATGCTCAGCATTGGGAAGATTGGTTAAATAGAAAAAAAAATCTATCTTTTATTATATTATGATACATTTCTTGATTTTCAATTGCAATATTGCTTAAAAAAACCTTTTTCATGCAATGTGATAAAATCTGTATTTCTGTGATCGAAATAATTTGTGATTAAACATAATTTTCTAGGTTACTATTTGGTAAAGTAATTTTCAAATTAAATTATCAGTAAAACTTTGATGCAGATTTCTTTATAAAATAGATGATAACAAGTCCGCATTTGTATAGAAGATATTATTTTCCTGATAAATATTATTCAGCACACAACTAAGATATTAGTTTACAAATAACTATTTGACATTCACAATTAAAAGCTTCACAAAGCCCAGTCTCAAATACTCTAGTCAGAGCTATCTTGCCAAAGATGTAAATAACAACTATGTATTATCTTGTAAATATAAACTGTATAAATGTTAGTCAAACTAAAGTAAAAGCGTATTTATTGATGTTGAAATAAATGGTGCATTAAGTGGTTCAGTGTTTTTATTTTTAAATTTGTCATCATTAAAACACTTTGACCTAAAAATATTAGTCTTCAGCCTCCCTTAAGCCATTAGGTATCGCCATTTTTTGGTGGAAAATCATCAAATGACCCTGCTGTGAGTGCAGCACGAGGGGGTGTCAGATGCTCACTGATTTAAACACATCATGTTCCTTCTCAGGACCTTCATTAAACAAGGCCATGGTAACTCTTTCAAACTGATAGCCGCGGGGTATCATCCGGCCCTCAATTTGTAGACACATTCATTTTGTAGAATATTATTTTTCCTAAAAGCAGTCTAGTTAAACCACGGCTGTAATCATCATAGCATATTCGCAAAAAGTAACAATTTCAGATTTTCATAATCCAGCACAACATTGCTTCAACAAATGCCACTCGTGCCCTTTTCCAAACTTATTTCCAAAATTGCAGTTCCTTACGAGAGTCGAAATTAGTTCCCTCTTGACGCAGTATTCGGCTTACCCTATTACATGAGGTCAAATCGGGACTGTAGGGGTGCTATCAAAGAAAGGTCCATTTCTGCCGGACCCTTGTGAGAAAATTGGCTTGAAGATGAGTGTCTATTGTCGTTAAGGACCTTTCTCATTTCGAAAGGTAAACGTATGTGAAGTCCCTTGTATAAGCTGGGAAACGTGTGGCCATTAATCGAAAATCCAGATTAAGCAGGAATGGAGTTTTATGGTTGAAAACCTATATAAAAAATCAGGAATAAATCAAAATCTGGACCCAACTTCTTGCGGGATTCTTAGAAAGAGTTACTGAGGTCTTGGTACACAAAGGGTTACAGAAGGAACATGGTGGGTTTTAGTCAGTAAGAGTCTGACACTCCCTCGCGCTGCACGCACAGCGAAAGGGATCCAACGTTAAGAAAATTTAAAAAATCAGGTCTACAAGTAAATGATGTTTTAAAAAATCCACACCCCACTTTGCATCAAAGACCATGGCAATTATTTGAACCATGTTTCCGCCAGTAATTGCAGACCCATACTTTATAACGAGCCATACATTTCATTAAGCAACATCTTTCAATCAAACTGAAAGCCGGGTCAAGCGTAATTGGTCGTCGTGTAATTTTTATTGTTCACCGGCCATGCCATTGATTGGACCAATTTGTAGAGGTAACTGATTGTCATATATCAAATTGACTGGCTTGATACGAATGTCGAATTTTATTGTTGTTGAAACTTTTGAAAAGTTTTCGCCTGTTAGTAGGACACAATCATCTGTACTGAAACGTTTGCTTTCAAAGAAGTTGTAGAATCTCATAATTTTTCAAAAAGTTCATTTAGACCTTAGGCATGTGTTAGTTCACGTTAGATATTATCCAAAAAATAACAACCAACAAAAGGATTATCAAGTTCCAGATTTAGATTTTCAAAAAGTATTGCAACAACCTGAATGTGAATACAACAATGCAAGACTTCTCATAAAAGATAGATCAACGGTACCTACCTTACATAAAATCAAAGTTAGTATATACGATTTAATAGTCTACAACAAAACAACGACTTAAAACTGCACAAATGCATTTATCACACCCCCAAGGCATATAAACTCAAGTATGCGAGCGGAAAATTTAATAATTCCCACACAGCTTCACCCATAACTTAGAACAGAAATTCTAGATACTATTGTTGGACTAAAATCTGCTTTATAGCAGGTAAGTTATGATTTAAATGGACCACTACAGTTGAAGTCACCGAGTAAGTATGAGCGGAGATGCAATAATGCAGGTAGGTCTGGCGCCTTCTTCTAGGTCACATACGTACAGTGGGCATGACCATAACGATCAACTAAGTGTGGCTTTCGGGTTCTTTGAGACATCTTTCAACTATTTCTGGTATTACAAAAAAATGGTGGGTTCCAAAGAAGGCGTATATGGGCGGAGACAGTAACGATCCTTGTCCTTCAAACACCCACATTTTGGCGCGCTACTTCCATAGGAGATTTTCCGTTATGGCATCTCCGCCAATCATTTTGTTCTCCATGGTTGTAGTTTAGATATGTTGGACTAAACATGGTATTTGTGGAGAAGGCGCTTGCTTTGATTAACAGCATATACAGGACTTAAGGCTTAGCTTCGATGGTCATGTTGAGAGCTGGTCGAGAGGACAGATATAGGCTGTTTGTATTATTGTATTTCAAGTAGCATTTAGGCTTGCTTTAACCCATTTGAAATCACTTTACTCGAAAGTCCGTAAGAAGATTAGACGACGCAATTGTGATACCATGTCTAGAGAGGCGTTAAAATTGGTAACCAATATGGCTAAAAGTAAGCTATATTACTTTAAAACTTCTTTTTAATCCAATAGGTTTAACAAACATTGATACATTTGCATATTATAACTTGGATTTTCTTCGGATGTATATGTAAACACTACCTATAAGCAGCACAGTTTATTTTCATTTGCATTTGCACCGCTATCAATAGAACCGCACCTTTGTCGTAAGCTGACATGAAAACTATAAGCCGTAAGAGTCAACAGCTTAGAAACACAGCTTTTCGTCATGTTGTGGACAAAATGGAAACTTACTTGCATCCTAAATAAATGGGTCCAAAGTCTGTTAATGTTAGCATGCGTTTTACATAGGTAGCGTTAACCGAATCAATATGGTAAAATAATTTTGAGTGTCAGGAAAATCTGCTTATGAAATGTGGACTTTAAAACTATTTGGCTAATCTAGTGAACATGTGCTTTTTTGACCAACCCTTTGGGAGATTTTCCGAAAATTACGTTGTTTAGACTGTACCTACTAGAGATGAATCATATGATGACAAATAGACAGTAAAGCTAACCTATCTAGGTATTACCATATCACTCAAATTCGCTAACAGATTTTCCCTCTCAAATTATATTATCACACCCGCTTACAGATAGGTACCCACCTACTAGTAAAATAGCCTGTCATGTTGAAACTACAATTATAAACTTATCTCAAACGTCTGCCTAGATTACGGTAAATCAGAACTGATATGAATAATTCCGAAACTTGTCGAGTTTTGGGACAAACGCAATCAATTGTCTTGATGAGTCTCTAACGATTTGCAGAAACCCTTTGTGAAAATTGGACCTATATTTACTTAGTTAGAAGTAGTGAAACTTAGTTGATAAGTGGGTCATATACCTAACTCTCTATAACTTAATCATCAACAGTCTATACACACCTATGTATAATCTTGCATCATGTAGGTACCTAGGTAGGTACCTAATGAATTCTGACTCAATCTAGGAAAATATGGAGTACTTATACATATTTTAAGGATTACCTAGGGAAAGTTATATATTATTTCTACGATTAAGAACCTATAAAAAGTATGTTTCGTAGAAGGTATTAAAAATAATGATGATGAAACCGTCAGTATAATACCGTGCTCGCTTTGTAACTAATTTCCCAATAATTGTGATGTATTCGGCATTCTACAAGTTTTTATCACAGTGTTTAGGTAATCAATACAAAGCGTTATTATTAACAGCTACCTACATATAAATTACAAAGAACGCAATCTTCGCCATATTAATATTTTAATTTGTTTTACTAATGTTTCACAAACAAATCCCACAGTTCAACACAACAATGGGAAAATGTCTTATCCGCATCACTACCGCCATCTATCCATTAACCTTTGCAACTACAACAAATTCAAAACTTACCACGTAGTCCGCCTGTTTCACATTTTCTGGCAAAAGGCGCTGCTGAGTCTTCCCTATAAACAATAAAATAGCATTGATCTACATAAAATATCAAGAAATTCATAGAGGATCCTTATCTTTTGTGAAACTAAGAGCTGGAACACAATTTGCAGCCATGACCTTGCCCGAACTCTGTAGAAAATTTATCCACTGTGTCTAACTAGATGGCGCTACTGACATGAAAAACAACAAAATATGTCACGCCCAAATATAACTAACTGATGCATGATTGCGTGTTCTTGTGAAATAGAAACATCTTTTCACCAATATCCTACCGCTTTTCAATTCATCACAAAGAAGAAATAGTTTTATTTGCGACTTTTCCTTTGCAATAATAAATGCAACAAGAAAATGACGTTTGTTATATTTGAAGCCCTGTTCAAATAAGAGAGTCACGATGTTTATCTCTTTCACACAATTCTGCGGATCATATGCGTGCGACAGAGAACACAGATGTCGTTGCTTCGTTCGAAGTAGAACGGGCTTTCGTATCAGCTGACAACCAAAGCAAAACAGTCGGTGCGCGACCATCTTGTCAAAACTCTGAGTCGGTGACAACAAATAAATATTGTAAAATGTCCTAAATCGCTCTTAATGACATAACTATCTTATTGTATTTAATAAAGTATCGTGCATATTTCATGTTGGTGTTGTTTTCGCAGCAGTTACTATATATTTTACTCGATTTTTCGGGTTTGTGTTGCGTCAAATGACGTCATGTATGTGATTATACACGTATCGCGGCTGACGAGTTTGTAAGTATTTTCTTTTATTTCTGTGTTAATTTCATTAATTTTTAGTTGATGATGCGTAGTTTTCCATAAGTGCATGTTGTTTGTTTCATTCATGAATCAGTGGGAATCCGTGGGGCCCCTTCGGTTGTCCATACGCGTCAGTCACTGTTGGGTATGGATGCCCTTGAAAATTATGCAGCAAAAATCGCGTCGTTGCTGGGCCGATGGTTTATATATTCGAAAGCATAAGCAGAACATGGTTCCATTCATGATGTCGTTTATTTCTTAGTCGCCAAGATGCCTTCGCATTTTGCATGGCAACGAACGTCCGCGGACTTGACTAAAAATGGAACGCTCGACTCATAGAAAGTATTGTTCTTCAACATCGAAAGTGTGTTTTATATCTGTTTATCGGCACGATAACCCTTATAACACGAAAACATCATATTTTTCTCACTTTCCATTTCATTTATGTGTGGTATGTAGGTAGAATGCCAACAATAATGTGATGCCTGCATTCGGATAATTTATATCTGCATCGCAATCGGAAATATTTAACATCCCTACTCTCTATTTTTACATTAGCGATGTTTACGTGTTACTTGTTAATATAGCTTATTATTGTGGGCGTCACTCATACAATCATCCATGAATACCATGTTATTGGGTACTTCCCCATACAAGTTTATTCAAGTAACGCTATTCAACGCGAGTTATTTTTTTAGCTGTGTCGGTAGCTATAGAATATCTGTGTTATGTGTGGTTATGTGATGTCGATAAAGCGAAACTTAACATAAATATGTGTAAAGTGTACATACATGAATGTTCTGTGGCTATTAATAGCCGGTGTTGGTATCCGATCGGCTTTATTATTTTTAATTCCATCAACATAAAAGTACGTACTTTTTTATTAGTTTATGATCACGTGCCGGCAAGTAACCGCGGCCGTTGTGCACACGACCTAATTTGTGTCTATGTTCTGAATCTTAGGTTTCGTTTGCACAGACGGACATGTTACTTTACGTAGGCTAGTAGGTGGGTAAGTGTGTCGTAAGAACGTATTAAGTAATATTAAACTTAGAGCAATTTATAGATTTATTTTCTAAGCAAAGTGCTGATCTTTTTGTCCCCGAAATGTTATTCAAGCGTGCGAATTGTCGCTGCTACAGTTTTGTCTCGATCCATCAATTGCGGAGAATTAGTAAAAAACACATTTGGGTCACAACTTGGCGTCTCAGGTCATTAAAAACTGTTTAACAACAAGTTTTTTAACCATTGTTATTTATTACGTAAATATTACAAGATATGATGAAACTCTGATATCATTTGACACTCATACCTACATGATATTTTATTACATACCTACCTATTTACTTACCTCTTGTGTGCCTACGAACTTAGTTAATTTCAGTGTTAGGGGGACTTTCTCTCTCTCCGACTATGGTTTTAGTAAATTACGTACCTACCTACCTAATTTAAAATTGATCTTCAGAAAAAAGAATTCGACCTTTATTTTCGACCCTCTTTGCACTGAAATCTGAAATCAAAATCACTGCATTTTAAAAATACAGTGAATCCATTTCATACTTGAAGTTCTCTTATAATTACGCTAAAAAGTCGTGTCGATTAACTTACAGATGACCTTGACACGAGTGTATTAATGACCTTGGAGGTGACGTCAGGTGCATCAGTTCTCACGACGTACACATCCGACCTTACATTCGCTCTATTAATACGACGAAAATTTCATAAGGGACACATCATTTTAGCAGTTAATTCTGGAAATGAAATGGACAAGAAAAGGACCTATGCTTCCTCAAAAAAATTCAGGGTTCAAGTTTTAAGCTGCGCAACGTAGGTTCGTGACCTGTTTCGCAGTATTATTAAAAAAAACGGATTGATCATCCATCTATGACCATTGAATTATCTATCCATACCAAATAGGTGCAGTGGTTTGTTTATCTCCTCTTCTTATTTCTAATTTTCAGTTTTTATCCTAAGATTTTCTTTTTGGGAACGGTGCACCTATTTTTTGGGTTTTTAGGTTTACCCCTATAAATTGAAGACCTTTTGGTCTATCTAGCTAGACTACGGTTTGTAGAACTAGCCAAATGGATCAGAAGCCGTTTTATCTAAACGGCTTAGCTGAAATCGTACAGACCGCCTACTCCTAAGTCTAACGTTTGAGTCTTTCCTGGAACTTAAAAAAAAAAGAAAATCATTTCTTCCATGACTGTAGTTCATTTAAATTTTGAAAAAACGTTGGTTGAATTACGGTTTTCTTTCCTCATTTATTATTCCAGTTTAAAATTTCGAAAGACGTCATTCATTCAGTCACTTTATTTCATTGGTATTTCTTCCATGGACCATTTTTCCTGTTTTGACTGCCATGCCGCCCGTTGTAATTTTATAATGACCTAAGAAACTTTTCAGATTTGCTGTTTTTAGGCTGGAGTCCTATCATTTTAAATCGCAACTATCACTCGATTGTATGGTACAAGGAGTTGTAGTGAAACAACATCATCATGATCAGCAAATTGCCGTCCACTACTGTCCTCGACATAGTCCTTCCCCTGTGAGTGCCAACCATCCCTGTCCTGGACAATCCGCATCTATTCACTAGCTCCATTTTACTACCTTCTTCTTCTTGATTTAACTACATAATTTTATTTATAGATCCAATTTGTGTTATAATAAACGAACCTACGAAACAACAAACAACACTAATAATAGCGAACGTTTTCCTGTTAAGCGAAAACACCTTTTACTTTATGAAATATAATATATTGATATATTTACTTGATTATAGGGTGACCGAGCCAACGGCCGTTGCCTGACATTTGGCAACCAGTTCCCATAACACTTTTTACAACTTTTACTTCTGTTCTAGTAAAGATTATCTATAGATTAGAGACTATAGAACTACGTTGAGGAATTTGAAATCAATTGTTGAATTAAAGGCCATTTAGAAACAAAGTTGACATAATTGATTTCGATTAGGTCATTTTACAAGCATTAGAAAGACTCATTTTCTCGTTAATAACATCAGTTAGAACGCTGTTACTCAAACAATTCATCATAAATAAACAATCAGTTGAGATATCCAACGACTGTTTCATTATTCAAGCGGCCAGTAACTTGGTTGCTTTAACTTTGGCTCTTGGCCCCTTTCTCGGAGAGTTGGCAGCTAATTTACCTTCTCTAATAATGTATGGGTATAAAGTGATCCTTTATTTACAATTACTTAGATCTTGAAGCTCATGCCTAAGTTATTTCGACAAACCAAAACTCCTTGTACTTATTGCCAATTTTTATTCCGGTATCACTACTTGGCATTTTGGCATTCTTCTTCGTTTATGTTAACTGTGGAAGACTTAATGACATTCAAAACAATGTCCGATGTTGTGAAATGGCCTAGAAATAAATTGCGAAATTATTGTGAAATACCAAAGAGGGTTTGCCTTTAATCCAAATTTTCCTTGTGTCCTACATTTTGCTTCCTGATTTTGGGGAGCTTGCTACAAAAAAATCTCTTGTTTCTCAGGCCTAAGCACAGTTCCATTGTTCGATATATAATAATTATACCTGACCTTCACTAGTTCTTCAGATTTAAGCACGAAAACAAACGAATTATCTAATCGCGAGGTATTACATCATAATCATCTGCGGTTATGGTAAATGGCTCAAACATGGCTTCTCGTGTTAACTTTATTGGCAAACAGTCCCATGGGGAAGCTGCGAAACTGCATTGGCTTGTCGAATTTCACGGATGATATGTTAAATTCGACAGTAACAATGACGATGTATAGATAGATAGATTATTCTTTGTTGTAGACCAAAATCAAGACCAATTATTAACACAGCAAAACACAAGACACAAATAGAAACAGTACAGCTGACGGTGTTATCGCTAAACGTAC
This sequence comes from Helicoverpa zea x Helicoverpa armigera, assembly GCA_033682625.1. Classification (NCBI taxonomy): domain Eukaryota; kingdom Metazoa; phylum Arthropoda; class Insecta; order Lepidoptera; family Noctuidae; genus Helicoverpa; species Helicoverpa zea x Helicoverpa armigera. The sequence goes on along the minus strand of JAWIIS010000043.1, from coordinate 10,659,321 downwards.
CTATATTATATTTTTATAACCTAAAAAGGTACTCCCAAAATCAATACTTCATGGGGCACAATTCCCACCTGTCATTGTTTACCAAAAAGCAGGCATTCGGTTCTCGTAATCCAATATTTCTTCCCATGACACCCACTGAAATTGACAAGCTATTCTTAGCCAAGTTCGCGCAGAAATGGTTTACAGCAGTTTATTATCAAGACATGGCGCTTATTGCATACTAGTGGTGTCTGCAGTCCACTTCCTATGCTAAAGGATTTAATGAAGAGCATATTTTTGAGGTCTGTGTAAAAAATTCGTTAATACGTTTTGGGACCCCACAACACTTTTTATATTATGATGGCGGAAAAACTTAAAGAATAATTTAACACTGTTACCTAATATTAGCCACACACTATAAAGTTATGCTCATGTCTCCCTTCTCCTTACTTTGCAATGAAAGACTATGTGGGTTATTGCACAATTTTGTTTAACAACTGCTGTGGCATGAGGAAAGCAGATCAAGAATCTTGAGATAACTGTTGCTAATGATATCAAATTCTTCAACAACACGTGTGATTAAAAATATTTAAATTTATATCTTTTGAGTGTTTGATGCAGTTGCATCATAGATCTTTGGCACAACATCTGCATAGCCATTCCATTAAGAAAATATTTATGTCATGTAGTGTACAATCGAAATTATGACTCAAGTGCAGGAAAGCGTCATATCGTCTATGTTTAACTTGGCTATTAAGTTTTTTACATGGACATGTCTATTTTTGTCTATCATTTACTCGATGCCACAGACGTTCTAATTTCTAACCGCAGCGGTACCACATATTACAATATGTGCTCCAGTTATGTTTGGGCGACAACCCCTTGTTAGCTGTACTCGATATTTGACCCAATTCCTGTAGACTGATATTGTTGAAGGCGTATCAAAAGATAAATATAATAGTGATGAAAACCTGCACTATACAAGGCTTATTCTTTATAGAAACATAACTTGCAAGTATTAGTTCATTCACTAAGAAATAAATTCGATGTAACCAACACTATGACTCAATCTGACGAAGGCGGTCATAATACATTCGATGAATTAGATCTTTGTAATGTAATTGGCAATTCTACCGATGACGGTCTTGGAAGTTCCCGGACAGAAGATCTAGAAATTCAATTACTTAATAAGGTACATAATTTGCGAACTATTGTGCAATGCTCGATAGAAATGCTGAGTTGCTTCTGTGCAAGCAAAAGTAAATCCTATCTTATCTGACGGGCAACTCATCGCAATCATATCAAGTGATTCATGTAGCAATGTATTAAAATTGGCGTTATCTGAAACCTTTATCGTTTCTGCTGTATTGTTAATTAATATGAGTCGGTATCATAATTTGCATGATCTCTCCCTCAGCGATCCCATCGAGATAACATATGGGTATTTTTAATCGAATTATGGGAGTATTACATTTTGATATCTCCTGCTTATATCTATCCAGTTGTATTTCCATCCATGGTACTGTATTTCATTTTCCATACCCCTTAACCTTTTCCTACCATGGTCGATAACGCGATAAGAAAATTGTGATCTTTGAATGTAACAAGCAATTTACATTCAAAAAGAAACTGCATTGTGTATGCATAATGCGTTTCGTACATATATCTGTTTACAAAAGAGTACTTGACATAGATTGAACTCGTCTTGAGGAAGTATACGTTTCCTGTTCAACACTAATTTAATAAGCGATGCAGTACTTAGGAGAAAAGGAATTTCAAGTTGAATACGAAATGACGGTTTCTCGGCTCATAAGACCCACTCATTACCAAATAGATTTACATAAGCATGTAGTTAGCTTAAAAGGACCAAAGGTACTTACAGACATTACAATACCAGTCCTTAGTTAGAGACATTGTAAACAATACATTTTAATAATGAAATGATTCAAAACAACTAACACACTTTCTTTTACTTAGTTAATGAACAATAAGCAAATGAATCATCGACTGTTTACAGTGCAACGTCTTTTTAAAAAGTAACCGTTCTAAATGGACAATTGTAAAACTCAATGGACGGAAGCTTATGTAATTGGTTACTTAGTTACAATACAATAAGTATTATTTGTTTGTACGCTTTCGTTTAGTAGTCATAGATCCATAAGTGGGACAAGTTGTTGGTCCGAAAATAGTACCTTGGGAAACCAGCAGTAAATGGAGCAAAATTCAAAATATTTTTTTGTATTCAGAAATTTTGTTAAATCCTAGTAACAAAAATCTGGAACGTTATAACACTATAACGGATGTAGTGGCTAATGACGGTGATAAAATATAGTCAGTTATGTAAATTATGTAAAATATTAGAGACTTTTAAAAAGGCAAGTGGAGTTCATACTTTACACTTTTACTTAGTGAGCCAAGTCGGAAACTAATACAACGAAAAGTAATTCTCCCATAAATGCATATTACTACGAAAACTAAATATTTGCTGCACTAACGCCTTCAAAGAAGGCAGAAAAGATTTGAACCAGAGAAGAGTTAAAATGTCTTTTGCCCCATAAATGAGTTCCTAGAAAATCCCGCAACGGAAATTGATAAAGAGCCGCTTTTACACGCAAGGGACGAAAACTTCCTACAAATATTACGCTTGAAATTGTGTCCTGAAAAGGCTGTCGTAAAATTTTCCTCTTTGAACTACTTTTGACAGAATTTCTTTATTATGAAGCTTTGCATTTTCGTTCTAGTTCTACTCGAAGCACGATGATTATATGTTAATTATTACCACATATAAGTCTTATCAGAGGTCATTTATAGTGGGAATTCCCATAAACAATCCTTGATCTTTAATCCTACATCACGATAGGAAGAAGGGTTGGAAATTCCGACTCGGACGTCGATAAAACTAATTCACAATTTTTCCTGAACACTTATCGCTTAATTACACTGGTTAAAAACCATCAAAAAATATTGAAGCAAGTCTGATTATCATGGTCTTTTTGGCCGTATGTTTTTTAGGGTTCCGTAGCCAAAATGGCAAAAACGGAACCCTTATAGTTTCGTCATGTCCGTCTGTCCGTCTGTCCGTCTGTCCGTCTGTCACAGCCGATTTACTCGGAAACTATAAGTACTACAGTGATGAAATTTGATGGGAATATGTGTTGTATGAACCGCTACAAAAATATGACACTAAATAGTAAAAAAAAGAATGGGGTGGGGCCCCCCATACATGTAACTGAGGGATGAAATTTTTTTTTCGATGTACATACCCGTGTGGGGTATCAATGGAAAGGTCTTTTAAAATGATATAAAGTTTTCTAAAAAACATTTTTCTTAAAGTGAACGGTTTTTGAGATATCAGCTCTCAAAGTCGTAAAAAGTATGTCCCCCCCCCCTCTATTTTTATAACTACGGGGTATAAAATTCTAAAAAAAATAGAGGTGATGCATGCTAATTAACTCTTTCAACGATTTTTGGTTTGATCAAAGTATCTCTTATAGTTTTTGAGATAGGTTGATTTAACTGTAATTTACGGAACCCTTCGTGCACGAGTCCGACTCGCACTTGGCCGGTTTTTTGTACATACCTTACTACACTTATATGTATCAATTGTGAGACAATGATTCACGATGTTTATGTCTTTAATGTAAATGTAGGTAGATATATGTATACGCCCCGAACATGTCTGGCTTCAGACAAAATTTTAAGTACGGTATTCGTATTGCAAATCTTATCGCATTCTTAGGACTTTCTTCAGATAGACTTAAAACTCCAGTTTTACTTCGACGTTATGCGTCAATCAAGTCTTCAATAGACTGGACTTTATTACATGTGGACATGACCGACTTGTTCAGAAAATTCAGTTAAGTTTCAGTCACGCCAAATTGGATTTCAGTGTCCAACAGCCTTCAGCTTGCCTGACTAAAAGCCTTCCTATTGCTACTCGATTACCCAACGCTATGCAATACCCCGGAGCTAGTGTTTAGTGTTTACTATGAAAAGGGATGCACCTGAATTTATCAGGAATTTGAATCCTATCTTACATCGAATTCGGATCGATCTGCAAATTGAAATGTGACCTAGTTTCATTGACAGCTGACGGTAGTTCGGATTTTCTCCTTTTACAACAATCATAGGGAATAATTTCAGTCTATTGCTGACCGCTGACGGATACAGTCCTATCTGTATCGCGCGTGCTGTATTCAGGATCACTCAAGTGGATTTCTAAGTGTATCTGTGTTACTCGTGCAATGAGTGACACTAGTGAAGTGTGTGTTATCACTACAATAATTAATTAACAATTAACTTTATCACAAACAATTGTTACTTTGACAACGGGAAGATGGCGTCCATTCCTCCGAAGATTCGGAGACTCGCTGACGTAGGTAACTTGGCAGTTGATCATATTTCTATCAACATTGTTGACAAGCATGTAGTAAAAAGTCTAGTACGGTAGACCGCACATCAGTGGTAACTGTCATGCACCTTAACTCAATAGTAATAAGTACGATTTTCCTATAAAACTGTTACCACTGACCTGAAGTTGACTGTACTAATTGGTTATTAAGTACTACGTAGTAGGTAATTGTTTGGATGAATTTAAAGCCACGCTTGCGAGTGGTTTGTACTCCGATACAATGCACGTGTCGAGATTTAATTAGTGCAGTACAGTCAGCAGGATAATGTGTGGCCTTTAGAATTTCCTTATTCATAAGACAATTACTAAGTCGTTCTTTTACCTATAACTATATTTTTTTCATCGATTTATATATTTAATTATTTTCCTGACTGGTAATGCCATTATCTTATGGTATCCACATCTTTTTTACTGGAATTAGTTAATCTTTCCTTATGAGACTTTTTGTCATAACTTCATCAATCCGAATATCACTTTTATGTTTTAATTATTAAAACATAAAAGTGATATTCGTATTAAATTAATATGTTAAATAGGAAAAAGTGTATATTAACGAAAATGTACATATTAAATACCATCCATATAACACTGAAAGTAATTAATGAGGTATACATTTTAATTAACTGGGGGCAATGACATTTTGATAACTGAGCAACAGTTTATACTGAATACTAGGCTATTATTAGCATTCGAAGTATTTTTGTTTGTTGTTCAACCATTTTGTCACACACGATTTCATTTTGCACCTTATGTAAGAAAAAGCAGTTAAATACTTGGCAATACTCATACCCTTTGCTTTCTTTCTATACATACTCATTCATGTCTTACAAAAAAAAACCTTATCTAGAAAGGCTACACAGTCAATGTACTTTACGTATTCTGAAATCGCCAACACGCAATTAGCAAGTCTCACAACTTTTCTTTCCTTCTCTGTACAAGAAGAGGTCTTTGCCCTACAGTGGAACAGTAATAGACTGTTTGCGTATGCGCATTAGGGTGTCCCAAGACATAAGGGGGATTTTTTTTTTCTCGAATTAAAGTACGCATACCCTCTATTTTTTTTCGTTTTGACCTCATTATCTCCTATAATAAATATTATCTCGATCAGACAGTGGTAACCCGTGCCGACTTAATGCCAAAGTTTTCACATGAAAATTTGTACTGACTTACTATGGAGAAATTTAGATCTTAATTATTATTACTAAAAATAAACCTCGAATACATCCAAATAATATTTTATCTTCTCATATACATTGAAAAATAATTTCATTGTTAAAATTTTCATTTTAAAGTAGTTTTTTTTTTACAGTCAGGATAAATTTTCCGATGTTCTAGGACGGTACCTAACAATAATTGTTTTTGTTCCTCATCTACTGTGATTAACCAATAAAAGTCTTGCATGAACTTCACCGATCTTTCGGCCACATCGTTCACTAACTCTCAGTGCTGAAAGTTTGGCTTCTTGATACGAAGCATTATTTGACTAGAAGGTAGGACACATTCATGTAGAAAACTGTCATTAATTTTAAGGCGATCGATCAAAGAACTCGGTTTTTACTGAAATGAAGTTAGAGGTGATTTTGTCATGCAACGTACCGTTAAGATCTTCTTTTGAAAAAAAAAATTAAGACAAAATAACCCCTGAAAAACGATACTACCAATCGTTTTTCAAGAGTTATTTCCTCTTTGCTCCTCTGAGGCGCGTGCTTTCTGTAACTCGCGCTAACTGTAGGCCGGCTGCTCTCCTGGCTGTCATTTAACATTTTGGACAGTCGTTTCGGGTAGTTAGAAGCCAATAAGTCTGACACTAGTCTTATCAAAGGGTATTGGGTTGCTGGGTAACTGGGTTGAGAAGTCAGATAGGCAGTCGCTCCTTGTAAAACTCTAGTACTCAGCTGAATCCGGCAAGACTGTAAGCCGACCCCAACAGAGTGGGAAAAGGCTCGGGACATGATGATTTATTCTTATTAATCAAAATCAAACAAATTACATATTTAAGTTGCTGAAAAAGTCGTGATGGCGTTGCTTAAAAACGTGCTTTTGTCCCTCCAAACTTGATACAAGGTGACGAGTTTCGTCACACAATTAGGCAAAGATTTTGTTGGAATACGCGCCTTTTCCCAGTAGATAATGCATTCGCGAATAGTAAGATTTACGTTTTCATTCACAATTAAATCAATTTCCCGAATAGCACTAAGTACATAGTATACAACAAAGTCGCTTTTTCTGTCCCCGTGTCCCGTTGTAAGCTTACCTAATTCTTCAAAACTACGCAACCGATTTTCATGCGGTTTTCTCTAATAGATAGAGTGATTAAAGAGGAAGGTTTACATGTATAATAACAAACATTAAATAGCGGAGAAATACTGTTATTCCGTGCGAAGCCGGAGCGGGTCGCTAGTTGTACAATGAAACTGCCAGAACTTGTCCATTAGACGGAAGTTTTGAGCCCGTCATTTGATGCTTTAGGTCCCCTAATTGAAAATAACCGTTTTTATAACTGCGTAAGTCTAGTGACATGTTGGCTGTTTGAAAACAATGATTCGATCACTAAATAACAAGAAATCACAAGCACATCGACGAGTTAGATCGCGTTAGTCTTAGAGAGCAAGTATGACATACATTCAAATGTAAGTCGGCACGGGTTACCGTGGTCCTACCATCATAAAATTTTATTTATAATAGTTTTGGACCAAAAGGAAAAAAATAGGAGGGTATGCGTTAAAAAAAAATGATTTTGATTTTTTTGGGACACCCTAATGCGCATAGTGTGTGACGAAACTGTACGAATCCCCTAAGGACCTATAACGGGACCACCTTGGAATTCTACTTACAAAAAAAAACATAAGTTTAACGTATATAACAATGAGTTTCTAACAATAATTAATTATTACATAATTGATGATAATGAACTAATGGCCGTCCGTGCGCTTGCGCCACTCAAAATAAAATGGCGAATGTGCCAAGCGAATGTTTTGTAAACAAGTCTTATGCGCATGATAAGATTCCTTTAAACATGAAAACAGATTTGTTGACCTGATCTCTTGGGTGGAAGTGTATTGTTTTATGTCCATTGCTGATTAACTTACATGAGGGTATAAGCCATCGCGTTCTAATGAGTCAATGAAAATGATAATTGCGAACTTTACAACTATCTTTGTGTATTTGTCTGCAATGTTTAAAAAATCTTGACCGAGTGACTAATTATATTGTCTATTCATTTCATTGATTCAAGATGTACCAACACTCCGTTTAAATTATGAAATCCTTCCGATCAAACTTCCGTGCAGTTGTCAATTTAATAAAATATGCACCAGGCTCGTTATTGGCTTACGGAGCTTCCAAATGACCTATATTCGAGAGTTAACATGCACGGGCCCGTTTCGAAAACAAAACAACCCCTCGCAAAGTGTGTAAATTGGATCCTGGAGTTAAAAAAGAACAAATGTTGGATTGAAGGGACGCTGTGACGAAAATTTATTTCTGGTTTGCGATAGATTCTTTGGGAATTTGTGTCGGTTTTTGTTATTAATTCTAGTTTTCTAAAAGAGAAGGATGTTTCCAACCGTGATACGAGTAGATGTCACTGTATATAATTTCGAAATCCAAACTACTCAAGTAGCGTCTTCAACTTTTTTTTCAAGACAATAATGTTCTCATCATAATATCATCAACAGCCTTTGTAGTATTACACCACAAGTTCTCCTAACGTTCTCGTTTCCTCATCCTAACCTAGGAAGAAATGATCAGAAACTAATGACAAAAATGTATGTATGTATATGTATAATGTAGTCTCAGTATAATAACATCGTTACCTGTCATTTGTTCAGCTTCCATCAGCATATGTTGGAAGCTATTATTTTAAGCTTATGGTTTGATATGACAAACCCATGAGAAAGTTCTAGAAAGTTTTCCGCAAGGATTATAATGATCTTGGGTGATTTGGTCTTACTGTCATCAAGATTTTTCCCTAAATTCAACAAATTGAACTCATAGTTTCCTCTGTGATTTGTAAATTAGCTACAAAAGGCGAGAACTATCTAATGTATATTTATTTATTAGATCATCGTCGATCAACCTTTATTATAGGTATTGTAATCTATCTTGAAGCGAGTTTTATTGTTTATAATCTAAGGTGGTTACTCGTATTTAGTCATGTTTTCCTCATCCATCCATTTTGCTGTTTTATCTGACTCACAGTCTCCACTTTCTTCTATGTTACTTATTTCCTTACTATCTTTAGTTGATCCTGAATTTAGTCTTGGCTTCATAGTAACAAATACTTTACTGAAATATTCCTTTCATTCTTCTCAAACATTTCATGGAGGCACCATTAAATATCGAATGAATGGTGCCAATTACATCAATGAGGAACGAATCTGTATGTGGTGACCTATATACAGTTCACAGGCAGCTGGGTGTTGATGCTGTGGTTTCATCGAAGCCTTTTGTTTTTCCTAGAATTGTAATCAGGCTACTTTTATGTGGTGCAAATCAATAATTTGAGTGTGTGAGTTTATGTATTACATCTTTTAATTGGGTGGAAAGGGATTTATGAGAGTAGTTTAATTTATCGATTCTCAAAAGTGTGTTCATTATCAGTTTTTCTTCAAACATCATTAGGAAATTCCATCAAAAATGTTTCTAAAAAATTTTTGCTCTTCACTTCTAATGGAACCTGCTATTATCCGCTATCCAACGCTTTACAGATACTGACATTCTAATTTTAGCTTACAACTAATATGATCTATACAACTAACATCAAATATTCAAATAAACAACCCTAAAACACACGTGTTAGAGTTCAAAATCCCTTGTCATAACTTTACATGCATCTTGATAATCGCATATGGTCTTACATAAGAAATTCAACCTTACTCGGTGGTGTTAAAGTATGAAATGGTTTGGCGAGGTGTTTGAACAAATTGTTAACTCAATTATTCATAGCTAGGCTTCCGCTCTGGTGGTTCTCGTTGGTTTAAGTAATAGAGATATTACTTAATTCTTAGACCTTGTCATGCTATCGACATTTGAAGAATGTTTGACGATTACATGAGTCTTCGATCCATTTTCCCGACTTTGAAGATGTAATCGTTTGACGAATGCATGACGTTTGATTGCAATGAGTCATCAAGCTATATTCAATTACCTTTTAATTGTGTTTTATGTGCATTTTCGTGGATAGTAGGCTTAAAATTATTATAGCTAAGTTTCCATTGACACGTGTCACCATCAATACAAATCTACACGTGTTTGAACAAAACTGCTTTATTGGAACTATTGTTTGTTTGTTTGTCATATTATTGACAACACACGCTTCATACACTAGGGGATTATTATCTCTGTACTCGTGTCAGGGATGTAATAATTATTATCATTTAGAAAAAAACACAGCATTTTGTGCTGAAAATCAGTGTTTTTAGTTACATAGTTGGATATGATATTTTATTTAGCCTCTGTTCGTTCTAGATTTGTTATTATGAGATAAATGCTGAAGTTGCCTACTGTACCTATGTGCCAAAATATTGTTTTTAATACTTACGTAAAATCTTCCAGTGATAGGTAGGTGGACTATTTATCTAAGAGGCTATTTTTTATCCGGGTACGCATAGTTCCCACGGAATGCATCTATAGCTGCTTTCGGGTGCTCGTTTAAAATATAGTCAAAAGAAGGTTAACTTTCTTCACCAAGTCTGGTATAGCACAATAAATCAGGAAGTGTGGGTCACATTCCTCGCTGATTGTTGACCCCTACACCAGCTCGTTGTTTTAATATTTTGTTGATTGATAAGCGCGTGCGCACGCTCGCGATATGTTGCTACTTTTCCGGGTGACAACTGTTGTTCTGATGGGGTTTTACTTGGTAATTGATATTATTTGAGTATACAATGTTTTTATGTAGGTAAGTATTAGTAATTAAAAGTAATTACTTCTGCGCGTTCTGCGTCGCTTCTTGTTAGGTAAAACTAAATATACATACCTAGTATAATCAAAATAATATGATGTCTTTTTTACATAATCTATCTAGTAAGATTTTGCAAAATTGCAAGAAAGAGGACAAGTTATATGTATTCTTCGAAAAAAAATGTCGTGTTCAAGAATAATTACCAGTAATTCATACGCGAAACAATGGGTCAACGCATAAAACGTCAGCACAATTCAGAAAAGTGTGACCTTGTTATTGCAAAATTGCAAAGATGGCTGCCGACCTCGACCTTGAAGCATTTTGACAGACACGTCAATTGAATATGACAGACAACCAGAAAAAACGAACTATGAACACATAGATCAATTACCAAGTTATAAGTGCGTGCGGCGAAATGGGGAACTAAAATGAAATGTACTAGATTTGACGTTTATTTGACAGCTGCCCTTTGCAGGTGGCGCCGCTATGACCCGTAGATTTATTTATGTCAAGTTTTTGTAGCCCATCCACAATCATAATCATATTTTGCTATGTAAAAAATGATGACTAATTCGACATAAAAATATCAGTATCGCCATGTTAATCTATAGTTTGTGCAGCGATTTTCCTCTTTCAAATGTCAAATCGATTCTTATTGCTTTTATCGGTTAACCGTGCAATGATTATTTTAATGTTAAGAACATGAAGTCGTAACCTTTTTCTCAGTAATATAAAAACAACATACATTGAGATATAAACAAAAATGTAAGGTAAACTGGTCTTAATAACCTCATTAATTTGATTAATAGAGCTCCATCGTTAAGTAGCATAATATAATTAATCGTGTTCAGAATACTAAACACCCCCTCCTCTTTAGTAAGATGTTACAGTGTTTGGTTGTATAATAGCTTCTTATTAATTCACTGTACGGTTGGCTTGCAGTTGCTTCTGTGGACTGCAGTTATCCGGTTGAATACTCTGCTAGCCAAACCAACCGTTCGTTGTTACGGTTCCGTGGTAACTGGTCTTGTGACTGAGGGGGGGAGGTAACCTTGCCTTTACAAACAAATTATGACAGAACATCGAACCTGTTTATGCGTGCAAGGTGTTTCTAATTACTGTGTTAAACGCGATATGTCCTGTTCAAAACTTGCAAAATTAGTGCAACGGAATAATTGAAGAATGGCAAAAAATACATGCTTTCTGCTGCGCAAGTCCATTGTTAAAATAGGCGCTAAATAGCTGTTAAGAGCGTGTACGTCAACCGCGCGCCATTTGGCCTAAAATGGTACTTTTCAAACCACTGTTTCTCAGTAACTACTTATCCTATAACTATGTTATTTTTTAATAACGCAAGGTAATTTCACTGTCTATATAGTTAATTGAACATAAATTTCAATTTGTGTAGTTTAAATACTTAAAACCCCTATAACGTAACAGATGTTTTATAAAATTCCCGTTCAGCGTCTATTTCGAAGCTTAAATTCATGTGAAAACAGTGGCAAATCTAATCATATTTATTTTTTTACTCATAGACGAAATCCCCATGCCTATAGTTAGTTGAAAACATTTTTTGATTTAGATCTCTATCTTTCAGAAAAAAATATTTTAACAATGTGAAAAATTGTGAATTTCAAATGCTTTTTTTACCTATCTATCTTACTTAATTTAATATAACAATTATTTACTATAGTAATATAACTCTTTCTTTAAAACATAAACTTTATATTATAATTTAATCTCTCGTTTTTATTTTTTTATAAATTATTTAAAAACTACTATAAAACGCTGCACGCGAGTCAACTCAAACCAGACCGCCGCAAGGCTTCACAGAGAGAGGACGTGTCGCTCCGTCACATCGCGTAGGGTGAATAACCTCTGCCGGGGATACCGAGAATAGAGTACATTTCAAGCGCGACCAACAAATCTTGATACATTACTATTTTATTTAAAGATCAATTTTGAAGCATATTTTTTTATCGATTGAGTTGAAATTTTGTTTGAATGTTCAGTTTTAATGACAATGTATGATTCTATATCCAATATGGCGGTATACCCAAGATGGAGAAAAAAATGTTTTTAATGCATTCCTACGATATGGGTATCAAATGAAAGGGCTTGCTACGAATAACTCGAAAAAAAATGTGTCGCGAGTCTATATCCAATATGGCGGACTCCTTAGGCTAGAAATCACTTATTGCAGATGTCTGTTACCAATCGAGCAATTTTTTTTTTTTTTTCATTTTGGATGTACCCAAATTTTGACTTTTGATCTCGAATAACTTTTGAAGCATATAGGATAGATAACTTAAAACTTTATTTGCAATGGTAAACCCAAGCTCTTCACCAATATTTGGCTTTCCGGCAATTGTTGTTATTTGACCACAATTTTTCGGTCTGGATAGACTGGACCATTCATATAAACAATCAATTTTTCAAATCGGTCCATTCGTCTTTGAGAAATCGAGAACAATCAAATTGAGAACAATCACAAAACAATCTAATTGAAACCTCTTCCTTTCTTTTTTTGAAATCGGTTAAAATACAGAAACTCTTAACATTGTCATTAATCATCAGTCGACTATTTAGTACTGTTGAAAATTGTATGTAATATACAGAAAGTCCTCAAAACCAAGGTTTTCATAGGTGCCCGATTTTTTTGCAAAAGAGTCTAAGTATTAACGACTTATATTCATGCTTTTATATTTTAGACATCCATAGACTTACACTATTTTCCCGCTATTAACTATTTACTAAATAATATATTTTTTGTTCTACCAATTTCACTCGAAAGGATCAAAATGGTTTGTGTGACTATACGTGAAGTATGATAGGCACGCACACAGCCGCGACGCTAGTCTGCGCGGTTTTTTGCGTTGAATTACCTAAAGTTGACATCGCGCGCCGAGCGTACACGCTCTTAATTACTGGAGTCATTTATCTAGATAACGAGTTGAAAAGTGGATTTTTTTAATGCTATTGGTATTTTTCAGCGTTAAAAAGAAATAATCTACATTCTTGTCTAAACTGACGCCTTTCAACGACTAAGTCTGTGATGTAACCTAAATTCTTGCGATTCCACTCACTTTAAAAAGTCGAAAGCTTGGCTTTGCGCATGCGACCTGCGGTCCGTGCGCACGAGTTTTCACTTTCACGGGCCGTTGCCCCTTCGGCCAACCTCGGCATACTTCGGCTCATTGGGTCAAGGCTGTTCAGACGGGAATTTGATGTGATATCGAGACCTTCAGATTTGGGCCACGATGAGAATATTTAATAGAAAATTAAAGTTTTTTTGGCATCCCTTGTCTATGGTTAAAAGGTCGCTTTAATGGTATTTATGAGCCAGTTAAAATTATTTATGATTTTGAACTTATTATTCTTTCTGCGCTTTAATATTTCAGATACAAAACTGATAGTTCGCATGCATGATTTCACTTGAACATAGCAAACAGTTCACTTTAGAGTTTGGTTTTAACAGTATCCTGGCTAATTCGCTTCAGCACGGAAAAAGAATATCGTGAACGCATAAATTAACACACATTCCTCGTCATCAGGGTTGCCTCTTGTCCATAATGAAACGAAGACGTGCTGACAACAGCTATTTTAGTTGAAGGCAAATTAATTTTTGAAGTGGTTCGTTATCAAAAATTGTACGACGCCAAACGGGATGGCTGAGTCTAGCTAGCAATTTCAATTTCGAGTAATCCGTGAGAGGGATTTCATTACATTTATCTCTCTCTCTAGGTATCAAAGGGCAATTTGTATTTGGAAATTGCTGATGAACACAAAACCCATGAAAGTTCATAGGAAACCTCAAATAAGCAGAGCTTGTTAGAAAATATGACAAAACAATAAAAATTCGACATAAACCCCTGCATTTTGAGGCGTTGTTTATTCTTTCTGACAGCCCTATTACCTCGTTATCGTTTTCAAACGCTCGCGTTGAATCATTTATGTATTAACCTAATTTTGGTACCTTCGATACTTACGAGTAGCGTCTGTCAATAATATAAATTGAACTGGCTTGTAGCACGAATATTTACTAAATAATTTATGTATTGGTACCATTTTTTTATTAGAATTTATTTGATGGTGGTGAGACTTAAATCAGGGTAGAATTTAAACTCAGTGGGCATATGCTTTGTATGACCTATCATACAGCAGAACCGCAAGTTTTACTTGACATTTATGATCATATTGGTAATAACTTTATAATTATATCGAGAAACGTGATAGAGCAAACCTACAAAAATTCTTAAACCCAAATAATAATTGAGTATAATTAGAACTGCAAGACAAGACAAGAGTGAATATATGAATAAAGAATACATTTCTGCGGATTCCCTAAAGTTTCACAGGGATCTTAGAATATTTGGAACGGTAGTTGCTTCATGTTAATTATTGATATTCAGACACTTGAGGGACTGGAAACTGTCTAAGGCCTAGACCTAGACCTAGACCCCACGAAAGTGGATGGGAACGAAGCGGAGAGGTTTTTAAACAACAAATAGAATTTCACCCCTCATGAATACTACTGAGTACGAGATGTTTTAGAACATGAGTCGTCTACCAAACCTCGGTTCTGTCGCTTTATCATCCCTACAGCCAAAAAATTTTAATGAAGATCTGTTTAGAATATAACGTCTCATGTACAAACCTAATTAAGTGGGATCCCTTTATTTTAATGAACACGTTTTCCTTCACGTGTGGCCAAACTATTTGTTGTGCTCCTCTTGTTGTATTTATCTCAATACTCAGATAATAACAAGTTTATGTTATACTATTGCAGATAAAAAATATGTTAGTATGTTTCGTTAATTTGTTTGTAGTATCGTTCCCGGATCTCTTTAATTCTCGACTCTTTAAGTTCATCTTCACACATTGCTTATTTTTTGTACTTCTTAACAATGGTTTTTCCTGGTCTTGTTCAGATAATTCCTATTGTCATACATACATACACAGATGTTATACATACTACATACATAGGTTGTTACGTCACTTCTTTCAAAGAAATAACACGAAGCTGTTAAACGTTAATGAGGTTTTGAAGACCAATGAGTGCTCAACCTAATTAAACCATAAGTTTGCCGTTTTTATGAAGGTTGACATCAGAAACTTGACCTGACCTCTTTGATGTTAGGAACATTTCCATAGTTTCCTAATTAGCACCAAAAATCTGTAAGGTCCAAAGAGAAAATCTAAAGAAGAACTCAGAACGGCGAAGTTCATACAAAAAATTGGCTAAAAAAACTTCCAACGTTTTTATTATCGTGTCGGCTAGCGAAGTGAAGTGGGGTCGACCGCTTCAGCCCTATTGTGGCTCCGAGAGCCTGTCCTTCAAGCCGGATAAAAATCTCCGCAAAACATACAGCTTATTGCTTGGGATTATTTAGCTTGTGGTTCTTGGGACTTGGTAAATATGGATCTGTTATTGATCATGTTGTGTTTGGATGTTTACCTAATTGATCAAGTTTTACTTTTAGACAGAACTGAAAGAAGTAATTTTATCTTACTTGATCAGGTCACATTAAAGCACCCTAAACCTGATCTATATCTATCTTTGGCAATATCGTAGCTATCATCTAATTAACAATATTCATCTTTGTCATAAACACCAAAATCCTCAAGTCTACCTACACCAAAAGATAAGACAAAGATACGTCTACGAAAACAAAAAGTACTAAACAATAGCAAAGTTGGAGCGATCATCGACCTCTCGTTATCAGGTTGGGAAACTGCACTTGGCAAAGAAACGTGATATGGCTGATAACAGGTGATATGGTGGTACTGTGCTGGTTGTGTACCTGAATAAGTGCCTGATAAGGTGCGGTGCATGGTGCATCTAGCTGAAGGACTTTTATATACCACCGGCTTTTGAGATTCGAAAAGAATATTCCATGCAGGTAGCCCCTCATTTCCCAGATCAGTGTACGGATAATCAAATAAATGGATAGGTCCTACTTATATGGTACCTGTTTCCTATGGGTTTCCATGTACCCCACGGTTATTGAAACATTTTCATTTATTTCAACTTGGAAGCATAACAAACAAACTTACCTCCGCAATTGAGCGCTCCTCGTGTTGTCACAGCCTGATAAAATGTGGCTAGTGTGGTTATAGGGACCTACCTATTATAACTATTTAATGATTATAAATTCTTCTAAATGGCATGCTGTAAAATAATAAAACTTATTTGAAGCCATGCGATTTTTATAACCACCGACAGAACATTAAAGTCTGGCCAACGAAAGCTGTCCACGAAAAAAGGCGGCAATTTTAAAAAATCAAGAGCTGGCAACCCCGGCTATACGCTGCTTAAACGGAGTTGATACTTATTATTATTCTAAACTAATAAGCGATATTTATATCAGTCTTTCATATCAGAACATTACGACTGTAATAACATTATTAAAAAATGCCATAGCATAGCCAGGGTATGGCATTTTTTAACTTCTGCATGCATTGAAGTCCACAGGGATGAATTAAAAAAAAAGTTATTACAAAACGTTTATTTGATGGAATAGATATTTTAATTTCTTTGCTATTTCCACAGTTGTAAGTTTTGTTTCCCCGTAGTCGTTGTCCTCGTCAATATTATCTGAAAAGTAGATACACCGTGAAAACTATTGCGTTTTTTGCAAATAAGTCAAAAGTATCAAGATGTTTCAATGGAAATTCAAAAAACTAACCTAAAAGTGAAATGACTGAATACAGTCGTCGTATTTTCTCTGCAAATTTCTGATTCAAATCACTTTGTACGTCTTTATATTAGTCAATCATAGTAAATAGAAGCTTTCTCGTCGAACTTTTGATTGTTTTCGGCATTATTTTATACAAAACCAATGAAAATAAGATGAAATAAAATAACAAACTGACTTTATTAAGAAACGTCAATGGGACATTTTGACAGTTCTAAAATATTGCCATATTAAAAGTTTAGAAAATAATTCGTGGTCAGCTTTCGTTGGCCAGACTCTAACATCCATTTAACTGTAACTATTAATGTAATGTAAATAAAAATAACTATCGTTATCATTGAAACTAGTTTTGTTACATCACTACTTATAGCTCGTGGCGACCTCTTTCAAGTACAAATTCCGTCCGTTTCTAAATGGTTTCCAAGCACAATCATTCTTATTGAGTTTTAATTTGTCCGTTCTGTCTTCTATTACAAAATAAAAGGCTGACCTGTGCTATAATAATAATATTCTAAAGCTGAAGAGTTTGTTTGCTTGAATGCAATAATCTGAGAAACTGCAGGACTGGTTAAATTTAGGGGAAAGGGGGGTAGCCCCGGCCGGTGGGTAGCCTCGGCCATAGTAAATATTAGAATTTTGCGCGGCGTGACTTTGAAGTTCGTGTGATCTCCATGTGCGTTTAAGAGTAATTCGTCAAATGCAAACAGTTGAAGTCGATTGACCGCTGCGTTCGGGCGTGATAGAGTCAATTTCTTTTTCGTCGTCGACGGCCGCGTGACTTCAATTGTTTCGAAAACCGTTATTCATTGGATAAAGGTAAGTAATTATTTATTTGATTTTGTTTCCATAATGGAATACTATTCTATTTTGCATTTTGAAGTTTATTTCAACGTATAATTAGCTGCTTTTTTTAAATAATTTTTTTTTCGAAGAAAGTCATGTCGGGTAACCCTGGCCATTAGTTTTGGGGGTATCCCCGGCCATATGTTAGTCTATAGATGTTAATATTTAATTTTAAAAATTTTTTTTTTCAGTGTCGCAATGCCTAAATTTAAAACTAGAACTACGAATCGCGGAGACTGGAGTGAAGAAAACATGAAAAAAAGCAATTCAAGCAGCGCTTGAGAAAAAATGTTCCGAGAGAGCTGCCGAAGATCAGTATGACGTTCCACGAACTTCTCTGCAGGATCGGGTCAAGATCGGATTTAGATTGGGCTCACGAGGCATGTGTGGATGTAAATCCATCGGATTTGTACTATATCTACGATGTGTGTGTCGCCAAAAATCGATTTGGCCACTGATTACGTAGGTGGCCGGAGCTACCCGCCACTTTTAAAAGATATCAAAATTTGACCACTATTTGAAGTGGGTTTAAAACGTATTGGATATTATTTTTGCTCAAATTTTCAATATTCTAATACGAATAAATATTGTGTTGATTATTTTTTCGTAGTTTTCGTTGTATTTCCCTTGATAATTTAATCACAATAACAAAAAAACAAAATTGGCCGGGGTTACCCCCCTTTCCCCTATTTCAACGATCTTCAGTTTGTAAGATAGCCTGTTCATCGAAGGAGGGATTCGAGTTCCCACGAGACGCAGGTGAAACTGCTGGTGGAAGCTAGTAAGAGACATAGGTAGTACAAAGTTAATGCATCGCATTTAAAGCAATTTTATTTATCCCGGATATGAGACCAGCCGCTTGGCAGTTATGAAGCCACACAGACAAAGGGCATCAAAATAAAACATCCGGATTTCGATGTCTGCTACAAAAATGACCTCGACTGATATAAATATGTCCTTGATATTACAGATTATAATTTCAAACAGATGGTGAGCAATACTGAAATGTGCCACATAATAATATCTCTTCATAAATCACATTTTTATAAAAATTACTGTGATATGATGCCAAAATCGTCAATTATTGTCGTCAATTTATTTTATTTTAATTTGGCCGTGGCTAATTGATTAAGTTCTGATTTATGCCGGCTATCTGATAAAATTCAATAACAAAGAAAAAGAATTAGTGTTCAATGTGATTTATGTTATAATTGAATAAACTGAGTCCCTTCAGAGTAAGCATCTTTACCCAGTTCACCAGTCTCAAATTTTGTACTGAGAATTTTCAATTAGCTGTTCCCAAAACCACTTACATCTAAAATAGTGTTCCAATTACTAAGAATGATAACACTTCATCACCTACATATTTTCTATGTACTAATCATCTTCCTAATTTAATCCAAGACTTATTACAAAGTTGTGCCTTCCCACGGAATATGACAGGCATCTATTCCTAGACGATCGTAGGTGCAATTTATGCCTCATTACTAGAGTAAATGAATTAATGACGTCATTCTAGTAGTATAGACTCAAAACGTTATGACACACCCAGAGTTAGCATTTGTAGATATTGATTTATTTTATGAAAGCTTACTAACTCCTACTGACCATTTTTCCTAATGTATTAAGAGAAAAATGGCTCATGTTTTTGAGAAGTCAAGACAATTATGTTTATAAGACCCTCACGGGAAATTGGGTTAGCATAACTCTTGTCATATACATGCAATTTTATCAGATGTCCATTAGTTAATAGATACCATACCAACAAGCTAAGCACTCAAGATTTTTATACATCATCACCTTCTTATCATGCCACTGCTGGGCACAGACCTCCCACTTAGAGGATTGGGCATTGAATCACCACGCTTCCCCATTGCGGGTTGCTAAGGTTTTTCCTATTACGAGTATATTAGAAGTAACATGTCCCTTACGTATTGTTTCAGATAGTGTAACATGCATGACCAGGAGGGCGACGGGGAGCCGGCGCACCACGCGCGCCGCCCCATGAATGCGTTCCTTATCTTCTGCAAACGCCACCGCAGTGTTGTGCGCGATAAATATCCTAATCTTGAGAACAGGTTTGTAATTGTCATCGTTTAACTATAATTCAAAGATAACTGGAACATCGATGTACGGCTCATCATCCGAGCCTTTTTCCCAACTATATTGGGGTCGGCTCCCAATCTAACCGCATGCAGCTGAGTACCAGTGTGCCACAACGCAAGGAGGTTATTATAATTCTATTTTCAAGAGCACTCCCAAAGTCTGCCTTTAATAAAGAAAGATACACGCTAGAGATAATCATTTTATACATGTTATTCTATTACTCATCAAATATTCCCAGTTTCACAACCTTGCTAAATCACTTTATGTGCCTTGAAAATAGTGTTTGTTTTGGTCTTTTGGACCTGGTTTAAATAGTTATATCTCTTTAAATGTAATAATCAAGATAGACTTCTCATCTGACAATAAAACAACATTAAGAAAAATCTATCTTGTATTCCAACACTTCAAACTCAATGTTCGATAAAACTGATTAGATACTTCAACGTTGAACAGTTTACACGGCTTTACACTTAATGGTAATTATTACTTTCCAGGTCCATAACTAAGATCCTCGGCGAGTGGTGGGCCAACTTGGACAAGGATGAAAAGGCTTGCTACACAGGTCTTGCTAAACAGGTCAGTATCGCTAAAGAGCATTAGATTAGATATTTTAGTAGTTAGACCGTATATTTATGAGACTTTTTATCCCAACAGTACAAAGACGCCTTCTTCAGCGCTAATCCCGACTTCAAATGGTACAAGTTGCCTGCACCACCACTCCGCACGTTGTCCTCCCGGCCCAGAGAGTCCAATGACAAACCTGTCGAGTCCCCCAACAGCGACCACCACGACTCTGAACTCGAAAAAACAAACAACAACTCCACTAAAGTAGACTTCAACAAAAAGCCTAAAGATGAACCGCTAGAAGCTGAATCCAAACCACTTTCCATGTTCACGCCCGGAAAGCTGGCCGACGAAGCCCAAATGGGAGGCCTCAGCAGCCTCCTGGCCACTAAGACTGAAACTCAAACCACAAACCCTTATTACTCACCCCCATGCTTTAAGTTCAACGCGATCTCAACACCAAACGATTACAGATCTCATAACTTAATAGAAAGGGCCAAGGCGAAAGGTCACCCAAACGAGGACAGCATACGCGAGCTGCAGAACGCACTCACCGAGACCTCCAGGGTGTTCGAAGAAGACTTCCACGATGACAAGAAGAGGATATATTACGGCATACCTAACGACCAGTTCACCAACCAGGACGTCATAGACCAAATAGTTGATAAGAGATATTCTAAAGACGACGAGTTCGGGTATCAGAGGAACTGGTCCGACGACGAGAAGAACATGAGGTCTGGTAGATCGTGCAAGGGGAAGAGATACCAGGAGTTCATGGCTGTTGGGGGGCTCATTGTCAACAAGCGGCAAAAACGTGACTCGGACAAGCCAGACGAGAACTACAGCGCGACCTGCAGTTGGGAGCCTGGCAGTCAGCGGGACGACACGATGGACGACGAACCCAAACACAGCCCAGCGAACGACAAGCCGGCTGACAGCGACGACAAACTCGACACAGCCGACACGCCTGAACCCGACAATAATGCTAACAAAACATTCAAGGCTGCCGACTTTGACTTAGATGCTAAAATTAGAGCCCTGCCCTCACTTAGCTTAGAGAAATTCCAGCAAAAGAAGCGCGAAAACAAGCGCAAGAAGAAAACCATCAACCTGAAACCGAAAGCGTTGGAATCGTCGCAGATAGTCAATTCAGTTCCTAGGTCTATGCTAGAGGAGCGGCGAGAGAGGGAGATGGACCACTGGCGGGACACGGTGAGCGGCAGCCAGAAGCGCAAGCCGCGCAAGATCAGCATCACGCGGCTGGAGATCAACAGCCTGGTGTCGAGCGAGCCGCACGCCGGCAGCCCCGAGATGAAGATCGCGACGGAGGCGCCGCGTGCTCATGCCCTGCACCAGCCGCCGCACGTGGACCTGCTGGCGCTGGCCACGCTGGCCGAGGTGGCCGCCAACACCTCCAAGCTGGACGAGTCGGCGCTGGGCCACGCCGCCACGCCGCACCACAGCGACGCCAACGCTTCCATGGTATAACGGTACCTACCGACACCACTAGCCTTAACTAAATATTCCAAATATTATTTACTTTGTAATCAGATAATATTTATATATAGATCTAATTTTACATTGTACGCATAAAAATTAATATTATTGTACACTTTTAACTGTAGTTTTTATAACGTAGCTATAGAACTATTTATATTGAAAATAGAAAAAAAAGAAAAACTATATGTATACCTTATTTTAGTTACGTCGTTTAGGCTGCTAAATACTGCTTTGTTAGGACTAGAAAAAGTAAGAGTGATAGATTAATGTCCACACGAATAACAACAAAGCATAATGATTTTACTTATAGTAAGAAGAGATACAAATAAATTACAATTATGATATCTTAGGTGTTATCGAAGAGTCACGGGATTTGTCGACGCCATTTCATCACATCATAACGGTAATAAAATGCCAAACAAATAAGTCATTTTAAGATAAATGTAAACCTCATTACGTGTAAAGCTAGGTTACTTGAATCGCCTTAATAATTTAGAGATTAAAAAAAAACTAAGACACCACATGCATAGACTGCATTGCATTTTTTAAGGTGACTTATTTCTCGTTTATTGCATACGTGCAATTATTATCATTTAAATATATATTATATTTATATTATACACAAGTGGCTGGAGTCACATGTTTTTGTATAAAGCGAATTTATCACAATTTATGGCAACCGGAGGAAGGAAATAATTGGAACATTGAAAAAGGCTGGGAATATTAGTTAAATTGTATCAGTAGCATGTTTCAATATTCTTCGTTGGCACAATTTAAATCGAATGTTTACTATAAAATGATTCATTACTATTACGAATTGTAAATACACCCTAATTTGGTTGCATTGGCATATTTAAGTGGCCACTAATAAATCGTGAAA
This sequence comes from Helicoverpa zea x Helicoverpa armigera, assembly GCA_033682625.1. Lineage (NCBI taxonomy): Eukaryota > Metazoa > Arthropoda > Insecta > Lepidoptera > Noctuidae > Helicoverpa > Helicoverpa zea x Helicoverpa armigera. Next base: position 10,636,435 of record JAWIIS010000043.1, on the reverse strand, counting down.
TACGGGCCTTTTATAATATTACATCTATTGAGATAAGCCAAATTCGTCTAAGACCATTTTCTAATAATTCTTAATTATTGTTATGGTAACTTAAACGCAATTTAAAAAATTTCGCAGCCATTTTGGGACATGTCAGCCAAGAAAATCTATTCCCAGCCTATAATTGAGGCTTTTGTCAATCTATAGTAAAACTTAAAAGGAGTATCAGTATTGTATATCAATTCAATTAGCCAACTAGCAGATTGGTAAGGGCCTCACCAAAAAAATATTTTCAAAAAGTCTTTTTGGAAGATTTTATACTTACCAGAAGTTTAGTAACGACTCTATGGAAAAAATCATTTGTAGTAAGGAAATGTGATGTTATTTATAATGAGGATGGAGCAATTGGCGAAAGAAAGTGATTGTAATTTTTGTAGTTGCCACATGAGGCCTCTGAATACCGGCCGCGTCACGCGAGTCAAACTCGCCAAACTTTTCTTTGTGATAAAATACTTTGACTAGTGTTGTTAGTTTTAAACTTAAAAATATATCATCATCGTTTCATAATTATTATTTAACGAATTTCAAAGAAAATAATTCATATGTCATACAAAAAAATCGAAAAAAATGTATATCGATAGAATCACGGAGGATGCGTGATTTGAGATGAAACTTGTCCCCATTAGGTACCTGAAATTTATCGAAAACATCATGAATTTCATGCGAAAAAGCAAAAAAAAAATACTAAGTGTATAAAATCATTTTGAAACAGTTTTTAAGTTAAAAATAAAATGTCAATATTAATGTATTAGTTTACATGTTTTTAAGAACAGTGTTTCTCAAACTTTTGTTCTTGTTTATTTTTATAATGGATTTTAAGGGGTTTCTGTGATTTTATTCTATCTCCTATGTTAAGGTTGCCGGCGTGAAGATTTCGTTTGCAGGTCTAGTCTAGATTAGAGTTTATAATGAAAAAAATGATCAAGTACTAAATTCGAAAAGTGCACTTATATTTTTTAAAGTTACAAACGATGACACAAGCCATAATGTGACATGCTCATCCAAAGACCAAATGTATTTAGAATAGAAAAGCTAGGCTGTAGATATTGTATATGTAATATATAGGTGATATATAAAATATTATGTATAATAAATATCTTAACAACTCGTCAATATTGTGGCATTCCAAAATGTCGAAATTATCATGTTACTGTTTAATATTTGATTTGTTGCATTTTTTGTTTTTCAAACATTTTTATTTTCACATAGATTTAAAAACTAAATAATTGTTGATTTTTGTGTAAAGTTTAATTGATTGTTACGTTTTATTAGGAAGTGGTGAGCTTTGACGGTTCCTATACGAGATTTTAATGATGAGCTTTACAGGGCTTTACTATATCAATGAAATTAAATTAATACTACATAAATTACAGATTACATACTTATGAGAAATATATATTTTGCCTTGTCGAGATAGAGCCTTATTTTATATTTGAAAAATTAGTATTAAGGCTAATTGATGAGGGGCCAGTATCGGAAAAGGGAATTTAGTAATAATCACACAATTTTAAATCTATATATTATACCTTCACAAATATATTTATGGGAATGGTGAGATTAAAGGAAATCTCTGGAGTAAAACCTGTAGGATCCGATTTAAATAAATATGGTGCTGGAAGATCTGTATTAAATTATTTTAAGAAACAGTCCTCGGCATTGCCTGGGACAGTTAGTCAGAGTAGGTATTCTAACGGATTATTATCATTATTTTTAAGTCAATCGCAATCACTTTGTGCTATATATTTATATTAAAAAAATATCCTGAACAAACAGTACATTGTTGTAGCGCAAATGGATTGTTGATTTTGTTTCGGTACCGGAAATTTTTATGTATTTTGAGAAACACTGGTCTGCAATATTATAAGTTAGGGCATAATATGTCGGCACCCAAAGTGTTTACCTGTTCGGTTCCAAAGTATATTGTTGAATGTTTTGTTACAAACCGCGGTTCAATCTATATCCTTTTATTGTAGTAATAAAGTTTATTCATATTAACAATGGCTTTGTTTTATTGTGTTACGGACGCTCCCGATAGATAAATGAACAATTGACTGCGCAGATTTTAACTGAAGTCACGCAATAGGTAACTATGAATAATATTAATAATTGGCTTGATAATACGTACCTAATTAACCTGCGTTTGGAATTATAACGGAGTATTTGGCAAGTTTCTCTTTGCCACGTCAAGAAGAAGACTCTTCAAACATATCCCTATAAGTTGTTTGTTACGTTCACGCGTGGTTAAATAGCTGTAACTCTGTACCTAATGAGGATATTTTATCTAGCCCCAATATACTTCCTTATGTATTGCCTTATGCATTCCTACTATGTCCTACCCCTATAAACTAGCTAAATTCCCATATGTACCTATGTAGGTACCTACTCCCTGTAGGCAGGCCTATATTGTTACTTCATTAATGTCTAACTCTTTGTACGTTGTACCTAACCTTATGTACCTATGTGATTTTTTTTATTATATCGGATAAGTAGATGCCTTTCGACCAAAAGACTTCAACATAGCTTAGGAAAAGGCTTGCAGATGATGTTTTATTCCGTTAAGTAAATACCTAGGTATGGAAAATCAACATTTCAAAGTTCTTATAAAAAACACCTTTAGAAGGTCAGGGGAATTACCTACCACTGATTATTTAGAAAACATGTAAGAAACTGTTCAAAAAATATTCAGGAAATCATGATGCTCTGAAATAAAATAAACATAAAAAGATTTATTCAATAAAAAAATATACACATATTAACAGAATAATAATATACATTTTATTTAAATAAATTGATTAAATAATATCATCTGAATTGTTGTTTTATTACCATGTACCTATGCATGAAACGAAACGCAATCTTAACTGCTGCGGCCGGCTGTCAAATTCAACAGTCAAAAATTGTTTTATGATGGTATTTCTCTCGTTAGAAAAAACACAAAAAAGTGAATAAATTGATCTACAATTTCACGTTGTGTGGTAGAGAATAATATAGGCACCATTAAAAGCTCACGTGTGTGTGTCGTTACAAACATTCTTTCAAATCTGGATGAAGAAATTATGATTGCTGCGTCGGAGCCTTTGGTAAGAATGTTATTGTTTTTATTTTTCTTCGCAATTACAATTAAATTATTGTTGATTCCTTGGCTATATGTATCACTAGACCCTTTATTCAAGTACCATTGTTAAAATGTTGATGAAATTATAAGAAAAACAATGAAAACGAGAAAAAACATGCGGTTGTCTCATTGTTATTGAAACTATTGTTCTAATTTCAAATTATCGAAGGAATTTGTCTTCTGAAGAATCTTATTGGACACACTTTATAAATTGCGTGATAAATACAACTATAATGGCAGTTTTAACTATTCTATAATAGTTTCAACAGGTTACAGGCAAAATTACATTAGTCAAAAAGTAACTTTCTTCTTTAACTTCTCAGTAACTACTTTTCCTTTTCACACAATGTCACAAGCATTCAAATTCAAATAATAGAACAACAGCATCATATTTTAACATTAATCAATGGATTGCAATATTCTTACTACTTAATATTACTTTCGCAATAGTATTGTAGTTCTAAGTAAAATCACACATTCCTACTCCATTTCCCAGGAGTTTGTGCCACACGGCAGAACAGTGCTGGCGAGGCACCCGGGTCAGATATACAGCAAGCACAACACGTCAGCGTCGGAGAACTCCTTGTTGTACAAGCTCACCAACTTTGCTATTAAGGATGAGAGCTTGCTGGAGGCTCGGGACGCTGAAGAACAGGAGTGGTGGTGCATCCGCGAGGTTTACTATAGGAGTACTGATGGTTTGTACTGAAAATGACATTATACTTATTTTTTTACATGTGACATGCCGTTAAGAGGCTCAGAAACAATGCCTTAATCTATCTCTATGTAATTCTATTAATATCACATATGAAAACTGTCTCAAATAGAGAAAATTCATAATATTTTCATGAAATGCCTTGGTGTATTAAAAATTGTTATTTCATGCTCACCTTTTGCAAAATTGTTCTGCTATTTGGAGATTGACATATAACAATCTGACTAGAATTACACAGAATCTAAAAAGGTGCTTATATTGTTCGGTGTATTCAAAAACGAATATCTAGTTTTTACAACTACATTACAGATTTTGAAGATGAACCACAACCAAAAGACTCCAAATACGAGTACAACTCGGAATCATTTAGGGCACCAAGTCGCCTCAAACATGACTTCAACATATCCATCAAGTCAGAACTTATCAGCGGGATGAAGAAGATGGATGCTGAGGGTTTGAACTCTGCTGGTCCGTCCCGAGGGGGCAGTGCTAACAGTTCCAGCAATATGTCCAAGAAGTTTAACCTGACTTCCGGACCGACTAAGAGTAGTAAGGCTGCGATAAATCCAAAGACTGATTGCTCTTATGAAGAGGAGTTGTATGTGAAAGGGTGTACTGCTGTTTGGTCTAAAGGTAAGCATAGTAAGGAGTAGTTAGGAAACCAGTGCTTATTTTCCACACTTAAAATTGACCTTAAAATTGACCACTTAAAAGCGACATATTTTTGCCTTCTTTTTTCAATTTTTATCTGCAATCAGTTGCTAATGCAGATGTTTTAGTATAAATCTGATGAAGTAATGTCAAAACATTATGGATTTTAGGACATACTTAAATGTGATTTCTTGCATTAGTATGTATTATCATGCATATTTTTCTATTTTCAGGCCTCATCTCTACTCCAGCAACAAAGCTATCCGACCCAGAGCATAGAGAAACTATAGCATGCTATACTATAGAGAATCCTATAAAACATGCGGCCTTCTGCAATTTTCACATTGATATCAAGAATACTATGCTTATAGATGCTTTGAACACACAGATAGGCGATGTGAAGAAAAACATTAAGATTGAAGATACCACCGAACATATACAAACAAAGATCATGCCAGCTATACTCTTAATTGATAATAAATGCATGAAGGTATATGCCAATGAGGGACGAGAATATATAACGAGTATTCCGTTCCAAGTGAAAAAGGTTTGGCCGATGAAGTATGGAGTTCTCCTTGAAAAGGAGGCTACACCATTGACCCAAAACTCTATCCTACCAAATTCGTTTTTGAAGTTCAATGATTCACAAAATAGTACTTTTTCAAAGTCTAAATCGAATTATCCTTTTAATATGAGTTCTAAGTTGCGTGCAGATTCTTGTGTGTCTGGCTTTGAACAGGATGTTTCATTACCTACTTGCTTCTCTTTGACGCACCCTTTAGATGAAGTGACTCCTATTTTAATGAAGTCTCCATCACAAGGGCTTCAGTATTACAATGATGGGGATATGCAGATATTCTTTGTGAGCTCCAACCCCAGTATAATATTGCTGTACGACTGGAAATTGGGTACCCATTCGCTATGGCGGATCAGGAAGACTTTGCGAGATGAATGCTTATCAATGTGCCCAAATATGAACTCAACGACAACAGTCTTTAGTCAGTCCTGTGACTTTGTCGGTAGTCCTATGCAAAGCCAGAGGAATGTCACTAGTTGGGCAACTGGTTTAGGCAGTCCGTACCAATCTAAGAAGATGCCTGGTACTCCAACAATGTCTCGTTCAAGAATCAACAGTCCGATGGCCAACGTGTTCCACCAGCAAGGGTTATCACCACACGCTTCCATCGGCCAAGCTTCCTACACTTCAATGATGGCCAACAATGGACCTCAGAACCCACCATCATTACCGTTGTACCCAGACATATGTCTGGACCATATCTGGACGGATACCCAGACAATTCGGAGAGATCCTATCGAGTCAGCAAGTGATATGAAAACCTTTTTGCATACTGACCTTGTTGGTCATGATTACTTATGTTTTATTGTGAAAGTGGGGGGTGTAAGTAGGTTACAAATAGTGAGGTTGCAAAGGTCCCATTCCCTTGGGCAGACCTCTAAGACGAATTTGATGGTGGGTGCAGTTTCTACGGTGCTGGCTAAAGATGCAGTGGTGTTGGAACATTTGAATATGATCGCACTTATTGATGAAGCTGGCAATATTATTTTGCAGTCTGGCAATCATGTTGTTGGGAAGGTAAGTCAATGTTATATAGTAGATTTGAAGAAGTTCAAACTCTGACTGTTGTTAACGTCATCTTAACTTTGTTTTAAATACACAATGTTCTGCTGACTCCGATAAATAATATGTACATATGTTTCGAAAATTGGTTATTATGCAAGATTCTCATATGGCATAATTCCATCTTTTGAGAACAAATATAACGGCTATACGGATATAACGTTTTATTTTGAACGTAAAATTGTACAAGTTATCTCAAAACCATAACTTTTCTTCCAGGTCCATGTAGGAGGAGTTCTAGCCCGCCTAATAGACTCCCCATACACCAAACGGGCTACCTTCCAGTCTCCCTTCCCTCGTCGCAGCAGCCTCCTCCCCAGCCGATGCAACGAGGCTTCCTTCGACGACTCTGCACTGCATCTCCTCTCGCCAGTGCCTCATACTTCAGCGGCCAGGCTTGAACAGAAAGAGAGCTTAGGTAAGTAGGAATAAGGGTACCCTTATAACCTTAAATACCTCACCATTTTTGTCAAAATTGTATATGTAAACAACGTTTCCAGGTCTATGCGGTCTCTGCGACGCGGCGGGATCCCGCCTGACCCTGCAATTCGAGACAGGATCCATGTATCGGATCTCGCTGCCTCCACTAACATGCTCCACTCTGGTCACGCGATGCTACACCGCGCTTAGAGCTATACTGCCTAAGGATGTTACTATGCAGGTACGTTAATAGTTCCTAATATTTTATTCTCAGTAGATCTTTTTAACCGAAAGTAAAATTTTTAACCATCTTTCTAAAAAGAAAGAGGTGTCAGAATGATAGGCCTACTTAAGACTGAAAATTGGTTGTATTTTCAGTCTTAGGTAGGCATATCATTCTGATGATGTTTTAATCGATTAAGTTGTAAATGTCCTTTGTACGTAATTTGTTATAAGAGTTAAAAAGACGGATAACTTCAAAGAAAAATCTGTGTCTATTGCTTATAATAAATTAAGCCTACAATCTGTGTATTTCACGTCTACTACAACTACAACTGTACGCTAACGCGTCAGTATATCAGAGAGATGTCAGTAACTTGTCAAAAAAGAAACATCTAAAACATAAACTAGATTAACCTCGGTAATAAAACTTACTATATAGTATACTCAATTTGTTCACAGGTCATAATCAAATGGTACGGCGTACGCAACGCTCCCGGCACACAAGACCTAACTCCCGAACAAGAATGGTCGATGTTCTCGAACCTTCTACTCTCTCTCATCGGCTACGACGTTGAACGTCTGAACACCAAACAAAATGATGACGCGGAACCAGAGGTCGCTACCAAGAAACAGAGGGCATCCAGTGACGGGTCACCAGATGACTGGAATTATTTGCTAAACTCCAAAATGCATAAAGCTATAGGACATTCCCTAACAATGCTAAAATTACCCATACCAAATTCCGATGGTTATAGAAAGGGAAAACGAACAAGCATTGAACCGGAAAAAACTAGTTCTTTCAACACCAATTCTGTTCTATTCCCTTATGTATTACAAGTGTTGTACTCCCTACATTTGGTTTACGAAGAAATTAAGTTAAATACTCTTTTGTGGAGCAATTTGAGACCGCTATCAAACTTTTTGTATCAGATCTCCAAAGATTTGAAACTGGATGCGTATGTCAATCATTACTGGCTGGATTTTCCAACGGATTTGAATTTGGAATACGAGGAAGAGTCTCAGATAAATGAGGGTAGTTTGAAGAAGTTGAGTGAACCAGTTTATTTTAGTAGAGAACCGCCGAATGTGTATTCGTACTTGAATTCGATGTTGAAAGATCTTGATGTGGGCTACTATCCTTATTTAGCTGATGTTAATAACATGTCCAGGGATATCATTGAGGTATGTACTATTTTTATTTTCTTTTTCGTATCTGAAACCTTTTCATTAAGAAACTGAAAAAATACATAAATTGTGAAAAATAACTATCTTAATTATTAGGAGTCATAGTGGTCTATGTCTTACGCCGTTTGTCAACCGCCGCCATCACCGGTACGTCATCGATATAGAGATGACGGCGCCGATCTAGCGATACATACATTTACTATGGCCGTGTGTCCACCGCACGGCCGTCACCCGGCCGCCGATATTCCAATACTTCGGCGTGATGGCTAGAACTCGCCACAGTTTTATGACGGGCCGATGTGACGGCAATACAAAACACTACCGTCGCACCGTGCCGTTCGCCCGGTTTTTGTTTTGTCGGAGCTCTAGAACTGAACCACCGACCACCGATATATCGGCGCGGTAAATACACTATCGCCGTCACATCATCTTCAACTCGGCCCGAAATAATCTCGGTCTTGGTGACGGTCCCGTGACGGCGCGGCGGTGAACAAACGACCTTACCTATACAGTGCAGAATTGTGGATTTAACCATGGTTATTTTTACTATATTGCAGATTCTAGCAATAGTAGGCTGTGGCCGAAGTGCAGGGGTACAAACTATATCACACCGGGATACTGTGACTGCCAGCAGCACTCCTCGCGCCAGGAGAGACTACAGCAGTCACGCCTCGCCCTACTGCCATGCCGTCATAACTGCCTGCGATAAAGGTATGTTCACCATTTGCCTAGCCATTTCCCTATGCCAACTAAGCTAGGCTCAGATGCATCCATATGAAGCTGGGTACCAGTGTCTGTATTTTACCTGGTGTAACAGACTTACCTGTCCAAATGATAACCCTTGGTTAGATTGATTGTCAGACTTTCTAAGTTTTGACTAACCGTAATGACTACCAAGCAAGTTCAAATGTCAGCTTGCAGCCATCAATGTAGCAAGTTTTCCGAAACACAAAAATTACTCGTTTTCAATTAAATACACTGTTATCAATCGACCAGTGCATCTGTTATTTAGCCCTAAGCGTTATTTAATTACCAATATCGGTCTTGCTTGTGATCTCTCTTCGATAGTGTCACCTTTCCGTCCCATCGGGCTATGAGAGTGAAGGAATAGAGAGTGCACCTGTGTCTGCGCAAATGCTTGTGCACTATAATATGTCCTGTGATCTGTTTAGATGCCATTATTATTATTATATATGTCGGAGATAGTCAATAGTACGGTCACTGAACGAGACGCAAGCGCGCCCTCTGTTAGCGTATCCGGTGAAACAACAATTTGGCGCGCTTGCGTCTCATTCAGTGACCGTACTATTGACTATCTCCGACATATTTAACTTAAATCAATTTCCCCCAGGTATAACCCTACGCGACATAGACAACCTCCCCCCCGCTATAGGCCTACTCCTCCTCACAATATTCAGCCGCTGCAAGAGTTCTCCCCCGGCGGACTGGCCACCGGCGGCGTATAACTTGGTGATGAGGGAGGATCTAGCTCATCAGGCAGAAGTGGCGCATACTATGAAGACTGCGTCGGATTATATGGAGTGTAAGTTATGTTTGTGCTGGTTTTTTATTGTGGGAGTTAAGATATGGTTCAGTTAAAAAAGTTTAAAATAAAACTGTCCAGTTGATCTGGCTGATAATAAGTAAAATAATCACTGCAACTACTACTTAATATATGCGTGTCTGGAGTACTGTGAGATGAGTGTGTGAATTTTTTTTTACTGAATAATAAATAAATAATAGAGAAGAACCAGGTTGAAATCTCATTGATTTTTGTATGCTGAAAATTTTTCTAGTGGATTAAATTTTTAGGTTACCGAATGCGCAGTTTTCTTTTAACGCAAAACGGTAAATTATGCACAACTTGTCCATTAGACGTAATGTTATGTTGCGCATAATTTAAAACTATTGCGCAACCTTGCGGAGCTTTTGCGCAATCGATCATACAGCCATTTTTTTCATATTTTTTATATATCAAAAATGATATTATTTCTGTTTCTTTCCCCAGTCATAGCACTAGAAGTGCTAGAGAAGGACACAGTATACACTCTAGCGTCACGTCCGGTGGAGCGCGTGAGGAGTAACCCGGAGGACGCTGACGTCATCACCGGCATGGAACATCTTAATACACAGTTATTGAGTCTGTTGTATCCTAGGGATCATAGGTAAGGGTTATTGATATTGAGTATGTTTATGCTCTAGGTTTAGTACACAATTCGTGAATACATCTTAATCTCTAGACATTCTCAAGAGAAGACTTTGAAAGTTAGTATTTATTTCTAGGTGTTGCTATTTATCTCAAAAAACGTATTTTTTCTCTTCTATTGTCACAACTTTACAAAACTATAAAGGACAATGCTCATGAAGTATGAGAAAAAAACCCAGGCCCGGCGCAAAAGAAATGTAACTCAAAATATAGGTAAAAATAAGTAATTAAATATTACATAGGGGGCATTATCGAAATCAGTGGCTATATGTGTGAAATTGCTATTCGAATTTTAACACCTGCGGTACATTGCTACTCAAGATTTTAGAGGTAACATAATGTATTAGTAAAAGGAACAGCAAACAGATACAGTTGTGATTTAAGAATGTACATAATGACATGTTTATAGTAACTTCTCCACTATTCTACCAACTTTTACAAGATAATAGGATGATAGAACTAAAACAGGCTATGAATGTACTTTTCATTTTAATAATAACGCTTAAAAGTCATCGATTCTTTATTTCTAACACGACGAGATCCAAAAATGTTGCGGGATGCGCGAACTGTTCCTCATGTCTAGCCCACCCTAAGTAATGTAAAACGCTCATGACGCGATGACGTGGGCGCTGCAGCCTGTACTTTGGTATTGATTTATCTTTTTGGAGAAGCTTATTACTTGCCATATTACTTGTTTGTTGTTTCAGATAGCACTTTAATTAAACTATAAGCCCGAGCTGCTCATGTTACCCCTTTAAAAAATCAAATAGCAATTTCATACATTTAGCCATTGATTTCGATGATGCCTCCTATGCAGTATTTCATTACTTATTATTACCTATAATTTGAGTTACTTTTCGTTTGCGCCGGGCTTGGGTTTTTTTTGAGCATTGTCCTTTGACTTAGAAAAAATATCTCTAGAAGTTCTGTCAGCAAGAAAGAAGCCTTATGGAGTGCAAAATAACATGTCTTTCGCCAATACGTCCAAATTTTGAAAAGTTTAAAGTTCATACACATACAGTGCTAAAACGTTGTAAAAATTAAAGTTCTAACATACAGGGCTAAAAACTACATTTCTCTCTTTCACAGAATGACAGAAGTAATCAACCTCCTTCAGTCCTCGATCCCCGTGAACATCAACTTGACGCAGCGGCCTGAAGTGTCCGACCACGACTTCATTGAAGAGCAGGAGAAGTATTTATATGCTATCAGCACTAGAACCATGGCACTGCCTATTGCTAGGTAAGATTATTTACCCTTTTTACATAATCAGAGTATTTGAAAAATAGTCTTTTATAGCATTTTTTCGCACTTCCAACCACGTCAAACTATACTTATATATTTGTTTTATCATGGATAAAAGTCAAGAATAAAATTCAAAAAACTAATCAAATGAATTGTTTATTGTTTGTAAAGACAGATCCTCAGTTATCTTTTCACGGTTTGCTGGTATAAGCTAGTTATCAATTTGAATAAAAACTTCATAAAAACGTAACAATGACTGACGAATTTTTTGTAATTGTGAAGCAAAAGTCATGGGCCCCAAGCGGAATAATTCTGTGTATTTGTGCGTTGTGTATGTTTGTAAACGCGGTTACTGTCAAGTTGTAATTCCTAGATGATTGTTTGTCAGATGATCATAAGGTTAAGGTTAACCCTTTTTACCTCCCACAGAGGCATGGCCAGCCTTCGTACAGTCCCCTGCGGCGCTACAGAAGCAGTAGAAGTCCCGCGTGTATGTGTGTGGGGGCGGTGGCGGGGGCGGGGCGCGGGGGAGGCGGCGGGCGCGGGGGCGTGGCCGGCCTTCCACAATGGCGCCGCCGCGGGGCTGGCACTTGTACCTCTGCATGGATTTACGATAGATTCCGAGTGGGTTATCTATAATAAGCCTAGGGTGAGTACCTTTACTAATATTTTGACATTGTGAAGTCGATTTTCAAGTAGAATGTTCTCAACTAATAAAAGTCATTCATCCATCTTTAGAGTTCTACTTACATACGTATGTAGGTGCTTAGTACGTACGTACGTAGTTACTTTAGGTCCAAGGTGTTCAATACATATATTGTACACCTTGGACCTAAAGTTACTGTGATGGTATGACTTAAGCTTATGTTGTCATGCAATGCACCTTGTTTCACACTAATGTTATAAAAATTAAAGCTACTAATGTTAAAAGTTTCTGAGTGTGTTTGTTACTTGTTAATGTGCAAATGGGTAAAGAGGAATTCTTATAAATTTTATCCAAAATAAATTTTACCGTCAGAATAACACATAAAGGCAACTTTTAATCTTGATGCGGCAAATTATCCACTCTGGATGTGGTCGAAACCGCTTGCGGAACCCATTAATTCACAAAATACTGACTCTTCCAAATTATTTATTAATCATAAATAACTCCTTAAGGGTACAGCCGAGATGTCGACGGAACACGCGGGGTTCCTGATGGCGTTGGGCCTGAACGGGCACCTGCGGGACATGCCCTTCATGAACATATACGAGTACCTCGTCAAGTGCAACGAGATGATCAGCGTCGGCCTACTGCTCGGCCTAGCTGCTACTTATAGAGGTCAGTTATAGGCGTCATTACACCTTCACCCTGCGAACTTCTCCACACAATAAATAGGCTGTCTAACACTGAAAGTTTTTCAAATCGGATCAGTTGTCCCTGAGATTAGCCCGTTCAAGCAAATATAATATAATGTAGAATTGATTAGATAATCTTGAGATTAAATAATTTATGAAAATGACCAAGTTACTTAATTTTTTCTGAAATTTATCACTACTCAGATAAACACTGACCCAATAAGACTGTCATCGAACAATGTTGCATCACAACAAACACAAGTATCTGCGCAAAACTGTCTTATATTTTAACAAAAGTGAGCCCAATTAAACCAAAATTATTTATTAAAAATGGCTTTTCAAGCAGCTCCAGTTTCACAAATAAATATCTTGTTTTCCAGGAACCATGGACGTCCAAGCCACCAAAATGATGAGCATCCACCTGGAACCGCTCCTACCCCCTACATCCATAGAGCTGGACATCCAGCAGAACATTCTAGTAGCGGCACTGCTGGGCGTAGGGCTTATATACCAGGCCACTGCGCATACGCACTACACGCAGGTGCTGCTCAATGAGATCGGTGAGTATGTGATTAAATTAGGTATGCTTAAAGAAAAGTAAATCAATTATTTTTTATTTAATACTTCAGTGAAAAAACAAGAAACACGCCTGCATGAAAAATAACGAACTGAAAAGGTAAAAGCAAGTTGAACAATAGCAGTTTTGGCACTTCTTGGCTAGATAACCAATTGTTCCAAAACAGTCTTCTAACTACGTCGTTTTCGTCTAATTGTGAGTGGCGGGCAGCCACGTCAGACTTTTGTAAGATAGATGATTGGACCGATATTTTGTAAGATGTTCCGACTAGGATTTTCAGACCGACCTTTTGAAGGATGTTGCATTGCCTTATTGCTGTCAGTGTGTTCAACTTTTTCTTTGAAAAATCGATCACCAATTATTATTGGACGACAGACTCATGTAAGCAATATTTTAATTATGTAACTTATGTTAATTACATTGTCCCCAGGCAAACCCCCCGGTCCAGAGATGGAGAACTGCGTAGAACGTGAAGGCTATGCCCTCGCAGCGGGCCTGGCCCTGGGCTTCGTATGTGCAGGCGCCGGGGCGGGCTCGGGTGGCGCCCAGCCCGCACACGTGCGGACCGCACAGAGGCTGAGGACTTATATGCTGGGAGGAGATAAGGTGCCTCTTACTGGTGAGTACTGAAGTTCTTCTAGCTGAATATCGGCTACGGTGACTGTTCTCATGTAAGGAAATTAGCTGTGCAGGACATATTATAGTGCACAACGTTGCGCAGACACAGGTGCAGTGACTGTTCCTTCACTCTCATAGCCTGATAGGACGGCAATCCGACACCACCGGAGAGAGATCAGGCATCGGAGAGCATGTAAATGTCGGTCAGTAAAAGTTAAAAGGAGTTTTCATTTATCTATTATTTTATACATACTTTTATAGACGAATGCCAAGGAAACAGCTTTTACATCCAAATTAAATATTCTCGTCTTCCTCACTCATTTCATTACCATCAATAATTCCACATATTACTGGAACATATTCTTCAGATCTTATATATGTTTTCGTTGTCCTCAGGTTCACAAAAAGAGAAATACAAACTCGGCTCCTTCGCCATCCGGGAAGGTGCAACTGTAAACCTAGACGTGACATCTCCCGGTGCAACTTTAGCCTTAGGCCTCATGTACCTGAGGTCCAACAACGCAGCACTGGCAGGGTGGCTGGAGCCGCCTCGAACTGCCTACCAGCTGGACTTCGTGCGACCTGACCTGCTGATGCTCAGGGTCATCGCTAGAGGTAATACAGGCTCCAGACCTTAGGCCTTATGTACCTGAGGTCCAACAACGCAGCACTGGCGGGGTGGCTGGAGCCGCCTCGAACTGCCTACCAGCTGGACTTCGTGCGACCTGACCTTCTGATGCTCAGGGTCATCGCTAGAGGTAATACAGGCTCCAGGCCTTAGGCCTTATGTACCTGAGTTATTTACGGGCTTTTCGAAGAAGATCAGCCAGCTACATAAGTATTTGCGCAGAAACAGGTGCACTCCCTACTCCTTCACTCTTATAGTCCGACGTGAGTGATTTTAGTGAAGCAAAAACTGAAATACATAATTAGTGACTTTTTCATGTGTGAGTAAATGTGTCCTGCTTTTCTTCTTCTTCAATATTGGTATTTTGATTTTGATACAAGAATATTTTTACATATTGATTTTAGATCTTTTTTTTTCATCATTTTGTTGTTTACATTTGCATTTGCATTAGCATATTTATGCGGTATTAACTGCATATAATTTACTGACACGCATAGCCAATTGAAATCCAAAATCTACAACTAAAAATGTATAATTTCAGGTCTAGTACTATGGGACAGTATAGAGCCGACAGAGGACTGGGTGGAGAGTCAGGTGCCGTCCACCATCAAACCGTACTGCTTCGTCAAGCCCACCGAAGATAACATCGATTATGAGGCTATGAAGTGAGTACCATTAGATCTATAGGTTTTAGAAAAGTTTTGGTCCATGTTAAGTCGTGTAGAATTAAGTTTTGTTAACTTTCTTTTAATAATTAAAAGAATTATTTAATAAATCAAATTATTATGAATCACTTTGAAACTCCTATGCGTCGCAATTTTCGAACTTACATATTCTAAGTGAAAATTTTGTCATCATAATACGCGAACAAATTTCGCCTTTTTTCATCAAACGACGAAAAAAAACTTGTAGTTCCTACTCCAGCTCTTTTTGTAACAGAGCCGCGGCAGAGTTCGGCTGGTTCAGAGTACAATTTATGTCTGATATTGCCGTGTAAGATAATGTGACAACTGCGTGTTCTTTTGTTGCGGTCCCAACTACCGTCACCGAGCGAAACGCAGAACGGCTTGTTCGAACAGCAACGTTCCAGTACCCTGGCTAAGTTTGTGGCTTGGCGCTCGTTACTTCTTTGCACTTTTAGTGAACATAACTCATTCTTATTTCAGCCAAGCATACTGCAACATAATAGCAGGTGCTTGCTTCGCCATGGGCTTACGTTTCGCTGGCTCCGGCGACGAAGATGCCAAGGACACCGTGCTACACTACGCCAAGCTGTTCATCACTGTGGGCGGCAAGAGTGTGTCGGAGCTAGCTGGCCGGTCTACACTGGAGGCTTGTCTGTGTGTCTGCTTGCTCGCTGCCGGGATGGTGAGTGTATACACTAGTGTACAGTGAGTGTATAGACGAGTGTCTGTGACGAGGACACCGTGCTACACTACGCCAAGCTGTTCATCACTGTGGGCGGCAAGAGTGTGTCGGAGCTAGCTGGCCGGTCTACACTGGAGGCTTGTCTGTGTGTCTGCTTGCTCGCTGCCGGGATGGTGAGTGTATACACTAGTGTACAGTGAGTGTATAGACGAGTGTCTGTGACGAGGACACCGTGCTACACTACGCCAAGTTGTTCATCACTGTACACAAGAAAATTATAGTATTTAAGGTTCAGTGTTTATTATCGGTCGGCATCGGTGGCGTCGGGTGGTTTTGGGTTGTCTCGGCAACCGAAAGCAGTTTTGTTACGCAAAGTATTTTGAGGCTACTCAAAATTAGCGACGGCGTACTTACGATTGCTGAGGCAGTTTTTGGGCGCTCGATGTAAGTCGCTTGAGCTTCATCGGGCTTTAACGATGTCGACCGATAATGGGCGTTTGGCTTAAGAAAATTTTTGATTGTTTCAGTTTATAAACTATTCTTGTGTCATATTGCTTAAAATTATTAGTAAACAGTATACTAATTTGTGCTTAACAAATGAACCACAACAATATTTTTCTCTCTAGATAATGTGCGGTCGCGGCGATATCGACGTGCTGCGAGTCTGCCGGCGCCTGCGCGCGCGCACGCCGCACGCCGCGCCGCACGCCGCGCACTCGACCCACGCGCCACCGCTCACACATGGCGGACAGGTAAACACAGATTATATTGTTAGCTGCCAGTGGTTACATAGAAGGCAGCAGAAACAAGCGATTATAGACACCTCGCCATTCAGCCGTGTATCTCTGCTTGGAGGATTATTTTTTCGAACGTCATTATGACAAGACACGTTATAGTTTGAAAGGAATACGATTTTGCCGGACTTTTGATTAATTTTAGTTGATTTTCATATTAAAAACGACTTTTTATTATTAATGTTTCCCTATTAAATAAACCTACTTCTGGTTCTTAAAAATATAGTCAAAGCAGTTACAGGAAGTCCCAACAAGGTGCTTAAGTATGGCCATAAAAATAGACAATTAGTTAATGTTTCTGCTTCGATAAATAACCCAGCTGATTTATAATAACAACGCTATTTGTTGATTACTCTAATTTCTTCGTTCTAAGTTCTTCGTATCACAATATTTTATACTTATATTCTTTATTTAATAAAGAATATAAATGTAAAACTGTAAAGTAAAATATTCTACCTGCATATCCAACCGAAGCACATGGACTAATATGCAAGGAAAAGACACGGCGGCCGTCAAAATTAATCACAGACCTTACATACTATGCTTTATTTTACATACTACAAACTGTTTGTATGCATACTATCACCAAGGCCGTACAAATGTCATCAAAATAATTGATAATTTCCAAGACCCTGGGACTTAGCAACTCGCCAGCTCCCACTTTATACCTATTTTTTTTAGAATACAAGAAAATTCAAAATATTTATTGTACATATTGTTTGTTTTTTTTCTATCCTCATCGATATTAAAACCTCATCATCTGATAGTACGTCATCTATACACTGACAAAATAACTCCTGTATCCTAATACAAATTCCCACACAATTTCAGATGGCAGTCCACTGCACAATAGGCCTGCTATTCCTGGGAGGTGGTCGAGCGACGCTCAGTACATCGGCTACGTCCGTGGCCGCATTGTTAGCTGCATTCTTCCCCAAGTTTCCTACGCATAGTGAGGATAACAGGTAATTTTATTATTCTCTATATGTTTAGTAGAAAAGAAAATGTGCTGTAAGAAACTTTTCTCAGTGATCGCACATGAACACAACTGTTTGGATTTTCCGAGTATTAGTTATCAATCGGTTCATACGGACAGCAAACAATATTGATTGCTACCGGTACTAAAAATATGGAGTGGAATTGCTCGACAGACTTCCTCTCGAAATGAAAATAGCTCGTCAAAAATCCGCCAGTGTGAAAGTATTGTAAGGAATTACTTGTAAATTCCGGGCATCCGGAAAGTTTAATATAATCTCGTTTATATATGTGTTTCAGGTATCATTTGCAAGCGTTCAGACACCTTTATGTATTGGCTGTGGAAGCGAGATTAATACTACCCAGAGACATATGCACTGAAAAACTTTGCTACGCTCATATACAGGTATACTATTTTTCTCTCATATTGCATTAGCTTTCGCTAGCGGTTTCACCCGCGTTGGAATAATATATCCTTCTCGATAAATTGGCTATCTAAGATTCAATCTTATTTAGCATTTTTCAAATCATACGAATTTTTTATGTTGAAGGAACAAAAATACAAACTAGCATTATAATATTAGCGTACAATTATATGTATTTGCACCTCAATGTTGATCAAATCACTCAAGTTGAGAAACTCGTCATCCATCCATGGACCAATTGCGCCAGGCTTTGCTTTACCATAATTATGATCAAGCATACCACCAATAATAATTATTATTTTTGCAGGTGATTGACCTAAATAACGTGGTGAAAGAAATGAAGGCGCCTTGTATAATACCTGAGCTGGATACACTGAAAGAGGTGAAGATTAACGATCCACGGTACTGGCCCATCACCTTCCAGAGAGACCGGAATTGGGATCAGTTGAAGTAAGTACATTATACAAATAAATTAAAGATGTTTCCTGCAGTTTTTTTTTCAAATTCAAATACATAAATCAATAAATACAAAAAATAAAATATTTGAAAATAGAGTCCCGCCATGTCTATTATTTCAAATAAAAATATATATATAATAAGAAAGGATAAGCAATTATAGCAAGTAAAGGAATGAGAGATGCCACACTGTTAAGTCTAAATAATGTATAAAGCAAATTAAATAATTTTTAGAAAATATCACAAATCAATAAATTCTGCATGCTATTTCTATTACTGGTCATCCTCCTAGCCTTTTTCCCAAACTATGTTGGGGTCGGCTTCCAGTCTAACCGGATTCAGCTGAGTACCAGTGCTTTACAAGAAGCGACTGCCTATCTGACCTCCTCAACCCAGTTACCCGGGCAACCCGATACCCCTTGGTTAGACTGGTGTCAGACTTACTGGCTTCTGACTACCCGTAACGACTGTCAAGGATGTGATTGATGATGATTTCTATTACTGGTCAATGTAATCAATTACATAAACATGCTAGTCAATGATATCCTTCAAAAACTATCGTATCACTTGAATCATGATACAATGCCAATTTGATAAAACATAAGTTCAGCCTAACCCTACTAAAAAACATTTTCTTCACGTTACAGATTATTCCTAGAATATTCGTGGTGCATAGACATAAAACAACGTGCCGGCTGCCTGTCATACCTCGCAGACCCTCAAGGCTTCCTCACCATATTGGCGCAAACACTCACTCTCGACAAGGCCAACATTTGGTCAACAAACACAGACAATATCGAACTCTTTACCAACGACGATAAGGTTCAAAATTTCGTCAAGCAGTACTTATTCAAAGATGTTGGAACCAATGTTTGTGCGGATTGCTTGGTCGTTGGTAAGAAGAAGAAGAAAGATGTGGTGTTTAACAATCAGTGTCAATGTAGGCAGTATACGAAGGAAGAGAGGGAACATTTGCAAACGTTGGGCATGGTGACCTATGAGTGTGTGGTCAAGGATATATTGTGTGCGCTGCCTATATGGACTACTTTTTTGAAGGTGAGTTTTCATTTAAAAAGTAATGTTTAAAAAATGTTTGGGACGTTGTCATCTCTAGAACTGCTGAATTGTTATTGAATTCTTTCTTATATATTATTCTTGGTTCGGGAAGAGTTCCGGGACGCGAGTATAAAAGGGATAGCTAGTATAAAATAGTATACTTAAATATCGAAAAATACCTACTTATATTGAGATAGATATTTAATTATGTACAGATTACATGAAATACCCAGATACTATCTTAAATACTTAGAAAGTCCATGGGAAAACCTTTACCCTCTTATTATAAAACGCGGTATCAAATAAGTATCGGCTTTTGTACTACCTTTAATCCACCTTTAAGTACGACCTTGAAAAAACGTTATTACAAAACGCAGTTTATCGCAAGTCCTATTACTATCTGTAGTACAAAAGATAAACCATCGAGCCCCCTAGTTTAACTGCAGTACTTAGTCGACAAACGTCAAATTCCGACATTATTTACTTTTGAGGTTATTTGTTTTGTGATGAAAAAAACGAAAGTGGATATAAATATGTGTGATTTGGAATACTTGGATGTGTTAGAATACTATTGAGAGTGTCCGGGGACCCAACAGAATGCGTCATCGACAAAATCTCTTCAAATTACCTGACGACAATTTTCGATATAAATATCGATTTACGTTTTTCGAAATAATAGTCAATTGAATGCATGATGATAATCCAGGATGATCCTATGATGCTCAACTGGGCTCGCCATAAAGTAAGTAGCCTTTACAGTGCAAGTAGTTTGCCAAAACATCCTAATTAATTGTATAACAGTCAAAGTTTTTATTATGGATGTTTGTTTATGTTCCACGCATAAGCTACCACATAGATTTTGATGAAACTCCGAAAATATATCAGATTATCATACAGTCTACTGTTTATTTACAGATTCAAGACTATTTTGGCGTTTTGCATGCCGTATCTCTGCCAGTAATATGCAATGTTTGTAAAAGACTGAAACTGAAAGCTTGCTAAAATGTACAAAAATGCCTAGATGAGAAAGGGAACAAGATTGTGTGATGAAGAACAGTGTCCAACATGTATCAGTGCATTTGACTGTATAAATCAGTGGTTCTTAACCGGTGGTCCGCGGACCACTGGTGGTCCCTGGAGGCATTCCAAGTGGTCCGCGAAGCTTAGCTTTGACGACGTTAATTTTTATCGACTTGTAATTGCGAGCGGGGGTTTTCGCATGGTCGTATATCGGGTGTGTCGTACCTAGTCCCCCAATTCATGAAAATGTATGTTTGGGCTACATTTTACGTAATTTTGGTTTTGAGTCTTAAAAAATAATTAAAATTTCGCGCTCGCTTCGCTCGCGTATTCAGAAACTGTATGCCCTTATTTTTGCATTTGTCAACAAAAAAAAGTTAAGTACGTTTGGGATAAATTTTACGTAATATGTATTTGGTTTAAGACCGCACCGCGGATTTTTTGATTTTAGATAGCTCCGCCCACTACACTTCCGCGTCTATCGCGTCGCGCAAGCTATACTCTTCACTCAATGTGTAAAATTTGAATTTCGCGCCAATCGCACACGCCGAGGTCAGCGCGGGGTCAGGAGAACCGAACAGGGAAGATACGGAGCCGCAACTTACCTACATTTTTTATTTTTTGATCGGATTTTTTTTTTGTTGTACTTACAAAAATTATTTGTAAAGAAAACTTTTTATGAAGAGTAATATTAGGGGTTAAAGTATGAAATTGCCGTTTTATTCTAGTAGGTTTTTGAATTGCCATAGAGTCTTCATGGTTTGAGGTTTTCGAATGGAACTTTTTTCACGTGGTTTCTGTGATGTTCTTCTTTTAAAAAATGTGAAACATTTGATTATCGATGTTCAATTGTTTTTGTTATTCAACTTAAACAAGAAAGATGGATACTGCGAAAATTTGAGTAATTTTTGAATATGAGTTCCGACGCGGAAGTGAACGGCAGAAACAGCCCGCAATATCAATGCTGCATTTGAAGAGGTGTCTGCTAAAGAACGCGCCGTGCGATTTTGGATTAAACGCTTTCGTGGTGGAAACTTCGACTTGAAGAACGAGCCATGAGAAAGACCGCCTGACAGGTGATTAACGAGAAATTAAGAGAGACGGTGAACGCCGATCCTAGTCAAACTACCCAGATACCCAGCCGAACACCGAATAATGTTGAAAAAATTAGCAGTAAAACAGCCACGACTCATGAATCGACCTTCACCGCTATTGCTCCATGACAACGCGAGGCCTCATACAGCAAAATAAACCGTTTTAACTCTTCAGGAACTGCAGTTGGAAACTATTCGTCTTCCTCCATATTCGCCAGACCTTGCTCTAACGGACGACCATTTTTTTTTGTGATTTGGACAATTATCTACGTCACAAGAAGTTTCTTCCCAGGAGGCAGAACAAAATTCTTTCACACTGTTTGTGCAGTCTAGATCCTCAGAGTTCTATCGTAAAGGCATAAATGACCTTCTTATTAGATGACCGCAATGTATAGATAATAATGGCAACTATTTTGATTAAATAAGTTTGTTAAAAATTTTAAAAAAATACAATTTAGGTTTTCAGTACAAATCGGCAATTTCATACTTTAACCCCTATTATTATAATTTGGACGCGTATGGTTGTGTGTATGTATGTGTGGTGTGTCGTGTATGTGTGTTTGTATATCCAGAACGGATGAATCGATATGTATTTAGGTTTTTTGTTTGAAATGAAAATTAATCGGGAGTGTTCCTAGCTTTATTTGGTGAATATCGGCCCAAGATGGTTTGACCAGTGTTAAATAATTTATACTAATGTTATAAAGAGGGAAGATTTGATTGTTTGTTTCTGTGGATTGTATAAGCTCTGAAACTGCTTAACTGATTTGATTTGCTTTCACAATTAGAGATTTACACTATCCCCAGTGAATGTAGGCCATATTTTATCCGGGCACAGGAAGAAGTTCCCCGGGAATGCGGCTAAAATCGCGCATAAAAGCGTCGCAGATCTTGTGTGTTAACCATTTAAAAAATGTATGTAGTGAAGTGTAAGGTATCAAAGAAGTAATGAAGCTAAGTAATTCATTTTCAAACATATTTATTAAAACTGAAATATAAATAATAATATAATGTAAAAAAAAAGAATTTATAGTATAACACGGTCTCCATAGATTTTTTGTTCTCATAGTAAGTTCAACTCAGTCTTGCGCGGCCTTATGTGTGGGTAACCCTTGTACATATACAGTGACTTTGTGTGCGTGACAAGAGGTACAGTCGGGTACAAATACAGTTATTTAGGGGTTACGGCTGTTTAAGGAAAAACAGTTATTACGTAATTTAATGTTTATTTATCTGTGTAAATATCTATTGAAATTATTAAGTTAGTTTTTGATTTGTTTAATACCCAATAAAACTGTTTATTTATTTATAATGATTCTGAATCGCTACTTGAAAAATAAAGTCCACACTTTTATTTATTGTCCTCGTACCCCGAGCTAGAAAATATGTAAGGAGTATTTAATTCATCTTAGATATTTCACCTCATTTATTTCTTAGATACTGTCAATGTCAATTTTAAAAAACTTATGAGAAAATAATGAAAAACTGTAAGATGTAATAACAAAAAGCTTTGAATGTTGTTTCATTTTTTGAAACGCTACCTGACTCCTTAAACATTTTCTCCGTGAAGAACTAGACATTTTTGTAAACGACTGTACCCATAACAAAAAGCGATAAGAACACGTCGTGCTCGGACGACGTCACTGTCACACGAACGAAAGTTGTATATTTACAAGCCGACGCACACATAGGGCCGCGCGCTTGAATCTGAGTTATCGTCACAAATTATTATACCTACGGCCGGAGCGACAACATGCACAGGTCCGACCTCGACGAGGGCTATCGCCGGACTGGCTCGTCTCCGTACACATTGTGTATCAATCGCTAGAGCACGGACATAAGGTTCGGAATTGCGTAGCGTCTACCATGATCGCTGCCGCTCAAAAAATCCAATATCTTAAAACTTTAATTAAAAATGTTTGGTAATAGTTATGGAAAAATGCCTTTGACAGAACGTTAATATTGATGTTAAGAATATATTAGAGTAATTTTGAAACATAAAGATAGTGTAACTTCCTTGTAATTTCAAAAATAGTACTTTTTTAGACGTGTTTTCGGAATTAATTATGATCGAGTAAAATTATCAGTATCGTGTTTTCGTTCTGGCAGAATCTAGATAAAGATATCAATTTACCTATATCAAAATTTCAGATCCATTGGTAAGCTGGTAGTCCTATAATTTGGCATGGCAAACGGCTATCAAAATCACGGTGGCGTCTTAAGTCCGATAAATTTTCGCGCTCGCTTCGCTCGCGTATTCAGAAACTATATTATGGCCTTTATTTTTGCATTTCTCAACAAACAAAAAGTTAAGTACGTTTGGGCTACATTTTACGTAATATTTGGTTTAAGTCCGATAAAAATTTCGCGCTCGGTTCGCTCGCGCATTTGGAAACTACATACGCAGGTTTTTCTTTATTTGCATTTGCTTACCTACACAACTGCCGACATGCGTTTAGCTTTGAGTAGAACTGACCCAAAAATTCAGATTTTTTTTTGATACATAATAAAGAAATGAGTGCTCATTTAGGTAAACCGATGAGGTGGTCCGCGGCAAGACAAACTTTAGTTAAAGTGGTCCCTCATGTCAAAAAGGTTAAGAACCACTGGTGTACGGAGACGAGCCAGTCCGGCGATAGCCCTCGTCGAGGTCGGACCTGTGCATGTTGTCGCTCCGGCCGTAGGTATAATAATTTGTGACGATAACTCAGATTCAAGCGCGCGGCCCCATGTGTGCGTCGGCTTGTAAATATACAACTTTCGTTCGTGTGACAGTGACGTCGTCCGAGCACGACGTGTTCTTATCGCTTTTTGTTATGGGTACAGTCGTTTACAAAAATGTCTAGTTCTTCACGGAGAAAATGTTTAAGGAGTCAGGTAGCGTTTCAAAAAATGAAACAACATTCAAAGCTTTTTGTTATTACATCTTACAGTTTTTCATTATTTTCTCATAAGTTTTTTAAAATTGACATTGACAGTATCTAAGAAATAAATGAGGTGAAATATCTAAGATGAATTAAATACTCCTTACATATTTTCTAGCTCGGGGTACGAGGACAATAAATAAAAGTGTGGACTTTATTTTTCAAGTAGCGATTCAGAATCATTATAAATAAATAAACAGTTTTATTGGGTATTAAACAAATCAAAAACTAACTTAATAATTTCAATAGATATTTACACAGATAAATAAACATTAAATTACGTAATAACTGTTTTTCCTTAAACAGCCGTAACCCCTAAATAACTGTATTTGTACCCGACTGTACCTCTTGTCACGCACACAAAGTCACTGTATATGTACAAGGGTTACCCACACATAAGGCCGCGCAAGACTGAGTTGAACTTACTATGAGAACAAAAAATCTATGGAGACCGTGTTATACTATAAATTCTTTTTTTTTACATTATATTATTATTTATATTTCAGTTTTAATAAATATGTTTGAAAATGAATTACTTAGCTTCATTACTTCTTTGATACCTTACACTTCACTACATACATTTTTTAAATGGTTAACACACAAGATCTGCGACGCTTTTATGCGCGATTTTAGCCGCATTCCCGGGGAACTTCTTCCTGTGCCCGGATAAAATATGGCCTACATTCACTGGGGATAGTGTAAATCTCTAATTGTGAAAGCAAATCAAATCAGTTAAGCAGTTTCAGAGCTTATACAATCCACAGAAACAAACAATCAAATCTTCCCTCTTTATAACATTAGTATAAATTATTTAACACTGGTCAAACCATCTTGGGCCGATATTCACCAAATAAAGCTAGGAACACTCCCGATTAATTTTCATTTCAAACAAAAAACCTAAATACATATCGATTCATCCGTTCTGGATATACAAACACACATACACGACACACCACACATACATACACACAACCATACGCGTCCAAATTATAATAATAGGGGTTAAAGTATGAAATTGCCGATTTGTACTGAAAACCTAAATTGTATTTTTTTAAAATTTTTAACAAACTTATTTAATCAAAATAGTTGCCATTATTATCTATACATTGCGGTCATCTAATAAGAAGGTCATTTATGCCTTTACGATAGAACTCTGAGGATCTAGACTGCACAAACAGTGTGAAAGAATTTTGTTCTGCCTCCTGGGAAGAAACTTCTTGTGACGTAGATAATTGTCCAAATCACAAAAAAAAATGGTCGTCCGTTAGAGCAAGGTCTGGCGAATATGGAGGAAGACGAATAGTTTCCAACTGCAGTTCCTGAAGAGTTAAAACGGTTTATTTTGCTGTATGAGGCCTCGCGTTGTCATGGAGCAATAGCGGTGAAGGTCGATTCATGAGTCGTGGCTGTTTTACTGCTAATTTTTTCAACATTATTCGGTGTTCGGCTGGGTATCTGGGTAGTTTGACTAGGATCGGCGTTCACCGTCTCTCTTAATTTCTCGTTAATCACCTGTCAGGCGGTCTTTCTCATGGCTCGTTCTTCAAGTCGAAGTTTCCACCACGAAAGCGTTTAATCCAAAATCGCACGGCGCGTTCTTTAGCAGACACCTCTTCAAATGCAGCATTGATATTGCGGGCTGTTTCTGCCGTTCACTTCCGCGTCGGAACTCATATTCAAAAATTACTCAAATTTTCGCAGTATCCATCTTTCTTGTTTAAGTTGAATAACAAAAACAATTGAACATCGATAATCAAATGTTTCACATTTTTTAAAAGAAGAACATCACAGAAACCACGTGAAAAAAGTTCCATTCGAAAACCTCAAACCATGAAGACTCTATGGCAATTCAAAAACCTACTAGAATAAAACGGCAATTTCATACTTTAACCCCTAATATTACTCTTCATAAAAAGTTTTCTTTACAAATAATTTTTGTAAGTACAACAAAAAAAAAATCCGATCAAAAAATAAAAAATGTAGGTAAGTTGCGGCTCCGTATCTTCCCTGTTCGGTTCTCCTGACCCCGCGCTGACCTCGGCGTGTGCGATTGGCGCGAAATTCAAATTTTACACATTGAGTGAAGAGTATAGCTTGCGCGACGCGATAGACGCGGAAGTGTAGTGGGCGGAGCTATCTAAAATCAAAAAATCCGCGGTGCGGTCTTAAACCAAATACATATTACGTAAAATTTATCCCAAACGTACTTAACTTTTTTTTGTTGACAAATGCAAAAATAAGGGCATACAGTTTCTGAATACGCGAGCGAAGCGAGCGCGAAATTTTAATTATTTTTTAAGACTCAAAACCAAAATTACGTAAAATGTAGCCCAAACATACATTTTCATGAATTGGGGGACTAGGTACGACACACCCGATATACGACCATGCGAAAACCCCCGCTCGCAATTACAAGTCGATAAAAATTAACGTCGTCAAAGCTAAGCTTCGCGGACCACTTGGAATGCCTCCAGGGACCACCAGTGGTCCGCGGACCACCGGTTAAGAACCACTGCCGTACACATTGTGTATCAATCGCTAGAGCACGGACATAAGGTTCGGAATTGCGTAGCGTCTACCATGATCGCTGCCGCTCAAAAAATCCAATATCTTAAAACTTTAATTAAAAATGTTTGGTAATAGTTATGGAAAAATGCCTTTGACAGAACGTTAATATTGATGTTAAGAATATATTAGAGTAATTTTGAAACATAAAGATAGTGTAACTTCCTTGTAATTTCAAAAATAGTACTTTTTTAGACGTGTTTTCGGAATTAATTATGATCGAGTAAAATTATCAGTATCGTGTTTTCGTTCTGGCAGAATCTAGATAAAGATATCAATTTACCTATATCAAAATTTCAGATCCATTGGTAAGCTGGTAGTCCTATAATTTGGCATGGCAAACGGCTATCAAAATCACGGTGGCGTCTTAAGTCCGATAAATTTTCGCGCTCGCTTCGCTCGCGTATTCAGAAACTATATTATGGCCTTTATTTTTGCATTTCTCAACAAACAAAAAGTTAAGTACGTTTGGGCTACATTTTACGTAATATTTGGTTTAAGTCCGATAACAATTTCGCGCTCGGTTCGCTCGCGCATTTGGAAACTACATACGCAGGTTTTTCTTTATTTGCATTTGCTTACCTACACAACTGCCGACATGCGTTTAGCTTTGAGTAGAACTGACCCAAAAATTCAGATTTTTTTTTGATACATAATAAAGAAATGAGTGCTCATTTAGGTAAACCGATGAGGTGGTCCGCGGCAAGACAAACTTTAGTTAAAGTGGTCCCTCATGTCAAAAAGGTTAAGAACCACTGGTATAAATAGACATTGGAATAAAATATAATTTTCTACTTTTATGTTGTTTCAAATGTTTCATTTTCTTTTGGTAATTTAATGCACACGATATTCTGTGTGTAAGTTATTGTGCACTTAATTTTGAAGAGGTTCTAATTAGATGCACAACGTCT
Source organism: Helicoverpa zea x Helicoverpa armigera (assembly GCA_033682625.1). Lineage (NCBI taxonomy): Eukaryota > Metazoa > Arthropoda > Insecta > Lepidoptera > Noctuidae > Helicoverpa > Helicoverpa zea x Helicoverpa armigera. The sequence continues at coordinate 10,608,249 of JAWIIS010000043.1, read as the reverse complement.
TATTTAATCATTTAAATCGGGATGAAAATAATCCAAATTATTTCTAACCTAAAAACAAAACATAACTCGGATACGCGCGCTGACGTTCCGTTATACGCGCAAACTCGATAGTTGTTTAAAAGAGAATAATTGGATCATGTATATCGTTAAAAGATACTAGAAATATAAAATTACCTTTAAATAATAAAAAGTAATATTTTCAACTGCAGAGATATTTTTTTTATTATCATAGTTATTTATTTTTCATCAAAACAGACTTAACAAAATAATGTAAAAAGGAACGGCGCATAGAATTCGAAACGATGGAACGAATGATTTAAATATTTGTTGCTTATAATCTGTGGATATTATTTGAACCATAGACAAATCGAAGTACTAATCAGTCTTCTCTTAGTCTACGTTTTGTAATAAGGATGTCAAGACTATCGTAAGTACCGTAACAAACCAAGACGTCTTCAGTCGGGTTTAAACCACTACTTGCGGCAGTTTTTATAATAAGAGGGTTAGAATTTAATCCTGTTATTTTATATTTTACGTTATTAAACGATAACGATTAATCCTATAGGACAAGATTCCACTGATCTGTCGTACTGTAAAGCCCACAAATGTATCTTCAACAAATTGTGTGCAAACATTTCTAAACTTTGTTACTTCCAATACAATAATTACTAAAAACTTAATGCTTATGCAATACAAAAATAAATGTCTTTTCTATTTTACAGATAATAAAAACAATGAAACCCGACCCCTCATCGTACCACATTTGGCAAATAAAGCTCCTTCTATCACAAATCGAGAGTCACAACAAACGTACTATGAATGAAATGAAGATCGACGGCCAAGAGTCGACGAACGAACCGTTAATATCCAGCGAATTCACTCTAGCTATCAAACAGAAAGTTTCTAATATATTTGATAGCTGGGAAAGTAGATTAACCCCGTTTCTAAGGAAATATCTTGGTCTGCCCAGTAGTAGGAAGATTAGTGCGTGTGATGATGATGTTAAGAAGATTCTGAGTGGCTTTCTGGTGTATCATGATCTGCCGAAAGGTGCTTTGAAGGAGGCTTTGGGTGAGTTGACCCTTAGTATTTGTAGTTTAATTATTAAGATTTTGAATACATTGTAAATAATAAATGTCATCATCGTCATCTCCCGAGCCTTTTCCCAACTATGTTGGGATCGGGTGTGAATAATGAATGTGTGTAATCATAATGTTTATCAGAATATTTCGTAAATGTATGTACACTTTGGTAATATTTTATATAGATGGCAATATTTTTTTAACACTAATATATTTGTGCAATACTTATGTATAAAAAAAAAACTGCAAATTTTATGCTACAGTAGGATTCAAAAAAGTTGAAACATATTCATTTAACCCTTATTTTGAGCCGTGTTATGTAGTTAACATAATACAGCTAAATAAATTGTTCAATTGCGCAATGCAACACGCTGCAACGAACTTACAATTCATTGAAATACTAGAAATACATGTGACCCTTATTTTCACCCACAGGTGACGAGGCCCTCGCAGTTCTCCTTCAGCTGGACTCTGTCCCCGTAGAGGGGTCCAGATGGGTGCTGCAGCTGCTGAGCTGATGCAGCGCCCCGCGGTACCGCACCCGGGCCAGCTGCCGACAGGCTTGCATGCACAGTCACTAGCATACTGATATATAAGGAAGAATATATGGGATACAATACAGATATAAGAAAAAAATGCAGACAAGCAGGTCTTAACTGTAACTGGTGAAGAAAATATAGAAAATAAATATATTTGGATACACGTACTGAAACACTGATGAGAGTATTATACATAAGTAATAAATTATTAATGAACTCTATACAATGTATTAAGCAGTACATAATTGATAATTATTAACCAACTTCCTAAAAACGAAGAAGTTTAGCCGACTATGTCTCGATCGTTTTCCAACCGATTTGTACAATTCTATTATATAGACTGAATAACAGCCTTAAATTCTGCTATCTTCATTCATGTGCTCAGCTGTAGTTTCACGCATTCAACTCGTGTATAAAGAAAAAGAAAGTAAATTTTTATATGCTGTCCAGTTTCATAAACTTAATTATTTTGCTAAACATACGTTCACCCAGTGTTTAATTATCCTATATAGTAACACTGAATATGTTTCGTAATTGTGAATTTACACAGTCATCATCATCATCATCTCAGCCATAGGACGTCCACTGCTGAACATAGGCCTCCCCCTTTGATCTTTGATTTACACAGTATTTGACTTATATTAACCTACCAAATATTTCCTACTACAAAAATGTGTACAGTACAAAGTACAGTATCTTCTCACAATTAGTTATATTACTTACATAAGGAAAATGTGATACTTAATTGTATTAAACGTGTAAAAATTCAATGAATAAACTGTTTTACAAAGAAAGTATACTTAAAACTTTGATCAACCTCTTTTACTTTAATTATATGTTAATTATAAAATCAATATAACAAAAAATGTATAGGTAGGTAAGTAAAGCAATGGAAAAACCAATAGGTATATTGGTGGATACCTACATATCGATAGATATTTTTGCTTACTAATTTCAAAATAGTTTGCGATAGTTAGGTACACATTCTTAGATTAACCTACGTATTTCTATCAATATTTATCAATCATTTCAATAACAAAAAATAGGATTCATTAAGAAACAGTATCGGCTTATCATTAGATAATTGATAAATATGATTTTAAGATTATTTTTTGTGAACAAAAGTGTCACCTTGGTTTTTCCGTAGGTTTAGTCGCACGCGCAACTACAGACATTGTCTGTGGGTGCAGATCTTATCTCACAGACTAGTTGTACCCCGCGGTTTCACTCGCGTCACGAGTATAATTCTTAGCTTTTTTAAGTAATAATAATTATAAATAAAGTCCGTATACCGATTGCAAACATCTCGATTGGTTGAGCCATTTGAGCTTTAGATAAATCCCTTTTAAATATGACTGACTAGGTACGATTTGTAAAGGTTACATTTTTAGCTCTGGTTAATTTTAAGGACATTATAATATTATTATGTTGGCAAGTTGCTATCATCAATAGGCCTTTCCCGTAAAAACCTTATTGGTCGTATTGTTTTATCAAGCCGGATATTATCTAGCAAGCCTAGGGTTATTTTTCTAATAGTCAATAGATATTTTTTTTATGAGTAAACAGTTTTTCCCAAGATATAATTAATTATGAAAGATAGTATCTATTGTACCTATCTTTTTAAAGCTATGCATAGATAATATGAAAATTAAATAAATAACAATGTTTTGACCTATGATAATTATAGTTGAAGTAACTAACTATCATAATTGTAAATAGTTAAATAAGTGATGATATTAAATGTTTACGACAAGCTTTTCCTCAAAATAATTTCTCCAAAGTTGATAGGTACAGTCAGCATTAAAACTCCTTTTTGCATAAATTATGGTTGATTAAGTACCTGATAGTTTTAACCGCATTTTATTTATTGAGTTAATAGTTTATGTTCACAGTTACACACAGAACCTAGACAAGAAGAAAAATAGAACAAATAGTACAAAGGCACAGCTTATTTCCTATGAAATTTCTTCCAGCAGACCCGTTATGGGAGAATTAAAATTAAAAAAAGTTGTATCAAGATTGCTCAGCCTATCAAATGGAGTATAAAAACTTCTAATTGAAAACATTACTCATGATCTTTGCACCAAATTACCTGTCTATGACGAACACATTGCGTAGTTGGGTTTTAACAGCTTATCTCCCGAAATTAATCAAAGTTAATAAGATAATTCCTTCGTTGATAATATAAATATGATGATTTATTGGTTTACAATCAAATTGTCTTCGGGCGTTGTTAAACATGGACTTCAAAACCGGACTTCTGGTGATCTCGCTCCTGGTTGGGTGTATTGGTGAGTAAAAGCCTCTATACATTTTATTTAGAAGTTTTGAGAAAAGCTTCACATCTTTTGAAAATCATTCAGTACAATAAATCGTTATAGACATTTTACTACGTAAAAAAAAAATTAAAACGTACTTCAAAGACTCTAAAAAGCAACAAAAAGCTATCAGGTGCACCGGTCTAGAAGTCGGTGGCGAAATGAACATAGATGCACTCTAACGACACCGACTTCTAGACCGATGCATCTAACAGCTTTAAAGTGTATTTTTTTTTTAATTATAAAGAACTAACCCTTTTCTAAATTCCCTTTGTTAAATCTGTTGCTTGTATTTTTTTGTAAACCGTGAGATTTCAATATAAACAGTAAAATTTAGCTTTTAAATAAGAGAATAGGAAAAAAACTCAATTTATTTGGCTAGTCATTTTGTAATTAGGCTTTATCGCACGTGTTATTTACGTACACTAACTCAGATTGCAGCAATCGGATTAGATTTAATTCTACATTATCTGATTACGACTAAAATCAATGTAGATTTAGTAATCATAATGTCTAATTATTGCATCAATATTTTTCATGAGGAATAACTCATGGAATATTGTTAATGAAAACCTAACATTACATTGGTATATTGGTGCAGAAAAGTTCAAGGTATGTTCCAATTAGTATTTCTAAAAACCTATATGTTTTATAATTTAGCTTCAAAAAATATAAAGGAGTTTTTACAGTCGTAGTCGTTGTTAGGGATAAAAAACGAAAGATATATTTTTTTATATTTTAACAGTACGAATTACAAAAAATATACTAAAAAGTTGCAAATAATGTGAAGCTACTGAAAAACAATACCTAAGGTAAATAAACAGATTTTAGTAAAATAATTATTGCGTATGCGATTATCTGTCTATCTGTTAGGTACGTGCTCACGTGCTAGTCTCTAATTAGATACATATCAGCTACCTAATAATTACACACACATTAATACGTACTAACTAATTATATACGATAAGATATTAAATCGCGATCCTGTAAACAGATTAGGTAAATGGTAGGCATTAACAAAAGAATAGAATGTGTCAATACTCTAATCTAATGACGTGTTAACAACAAATTATTTATTTAAACGTTTAAAGAATTAAATGTCGAAGATAGGATTAAAAACTATTGAGGTAGGTAACGTGGTACTTCACTCTTAATGTTATTTCGTTAGGGCAATGGCAGAATTCACAAATCAACATAAAAATCTCATCTAATTGCATTCGAAAGAATAATATTTTAATTGGGATCCGAATTTTCTACCAGTATTAACTACAACTATTGATATAAAATCTCTAATAGTACCCTTTTTCTTTTTGCTTAATACTTTCTGACCTCCACGACCCAGTAACTAGGTTACGCGAAAATCCTTCTTCCATTTTAGAACAGTTTTCACCAACCTACAAAAAAAAACAACAGGATCTAACTTCCAACTACTCCCTTCTTCCAGCCCTTCCCGCGCCCGAAGATGACATGTCACGCTTCTTCGACCACACTGATGCGAGCGCTCGCATCGTCGGCGGTACCCAGGCGGCTGTGGGCAGCCACCCTCACATGGTGGCCATGTCCAGTGGCGTGCTGGTGAGGAGCTTCCTCTGCGGTGGTTCCTTGATCACTAGCAGGACTGTGCTGACGGCTGCTCACTGTATCGCTGCGGTGTTCAGTGGTGGCTCGCTGGTTAAGTAAGTTTCTTTTAAGTACCTACCCATCTAATTTTAATACGTATTGGAAATCGAATTTCCGCAGGTACTTCTTCTACCTTAGATTAAGCGCCCTTTAAATGGTAAAATAAGAGCTAGGAGTTGTAAAATCCATAACTGTTTACGGCTATTTCCAAAGCATTATGTCTATTCTACGGGGCTAATTTCAAAATTCTATATCTAGTAAACTATTCAACATATACTATACATACATAGAATTTTGCGAACGGCCGTCTTTTGTTGCCTATTTCTGCTAAACAGTAAACTATATTTTTATGTTTAATCTGATAGTGATAGGCATCAACCCTCACTAAGCCAACATTACAACGCATTTTTAATCAAACTCAATCATATTTCCCAGCTCTCTCCGTGTGACAGTCGGCACAAACCGCTGGAACAGCGGCGGCGTGGCCTACACCTTGGCTCGCAACGTCACTCACCCCAACTACGTGTCTGCCACCATCAAGAACGACATCGGTATCCTCATCACCTCCAACAATGTGGCTCTGAACAACCTCGTCAGGACTGTGCCTTTGACTTACGCTCATATCCCTGGTGGTGTTAACGCTAGGGTCGCTGGTTGGGGTAGAATCAGGGTGAGTAATGACTTTTTTGGAAATATTCAAATCATGTTCATTCCTAAATCAATATTTTTTACCCGACTGCCAAAGAAGGAGGGTAATGTTTTTCGAGTGTATGTAAGTATGTATGTATGTCTGTTCCTTTGTGACCTCCTGTAGCCTAAACGGCTTGATGGATTTTGATGTATGAGGTATCGTTAGATTTGTCTTGATTACGGGAGTGTCATAGGATACATTTTATCCTAAAAGTCCCACGGGATATTTTTTCTAAATTTCCCTTTAAAAAAATATGTATGCTCTATCATTAGATTCATTTCAATCACGGGAGTAATTAATATAGGATACGTTTTTTCTCAAAATTCCCACGGGAACATGTTAATTCTGCGTCAACGCAAAGCAACTCATGCGTTAGCAAGCAAAAAGCGATTCTTTTGGCGATACAATCACGTCGTCTTGATCAAATGCATGAACGTCGTCTTGATCGTCTTGAACGTCGCATTGGCGGTAAATTTATGTTGCGGAGTAACATCACTCGTAATCTAAAGCCAAATGTCGTCGAAATAATTTAAAATGGTACTTACATATACATAGTCTTCTACATCTACAACATTTTCGTTAAATAAAAACAGCTAAAAAGTTATAAATAAAAGAATAATAATTAAAAAAACAAAATACCCGACTGCACACTAAAAAAAGAGTAAAACAAGCCCCACAATAATATTGATCAATACAACTTTACTGAATATAATTTATAAATATTGATGGAAAGCATCGCAGGCGGGGACCACCTTGACCGCCACCAACGAAAATTCTGCTAAATGGTGCACAACCCAAATGACTATAAATAAGCCTCTGTTGGTCCCCGCCTGCGATGCTTTCCATCAATATTTATAAATTATATTCAGTAAAGTTGTATTGATCAATATTATTATGGGGCTTGTTTTACTCTTTTTTTAGTGTGCAGTCGGGTATTTTGTTTTTTTAATAATAATTTTATTTATCAGAATCAATTACATAAATTTTGGTGATCGTAATGTGCATAAAACAAAGACTGGTGTCTGATGAAACAATAACGATCGCCTACGAAAAAAAATATGAATGACAGATATTTTTGCATTTTACAAAATAGTCCAAGAGATTACCGCAAAATCTTGATTCATCGAGCTCGAGAGCTCTAAACACACGAAAAAACCTCATTTAAGTTCCGAGATTTTTGTGGTGTTCAAATTACTATAAATTTTTAAGATTATCAATAGTTTCCACCTCACCATAACATCACATATACCATGTACCCACAAGATCTTCAACACCTAACTTCCTCTTCCAGGCTGGCGGTGCCCTCTCAGCCACCCTCCTGGAGCTGTTCCCCACCACCATCGACGGTAACGACTGCGTGGCTCGCGTGGCCCGCGCCTCAGTCGAGCTGAATGTACGCGCTCCTCCCGTCGAGCCTCACATCGAGGTCTGCACCTTCCACGCTCCTGGATTCGGAACTTGCAATGTGAGTATTTTTCTGCCTACTTTCTTAAACTGGAAATGTTATCGGATTTGAGCTTTTGTGGCAGCCTGCAAAAGTTGTCTAGATATAGCCACCTCCTTTGTAGTCTTGAGAAAAAGTAGTGCAATATGCCACCTATCGAATCTGGTATGATAATATCAAACGCAGGATTGCATTGGTAAACTTACTACATTTTATTAGTTACCAAGTTAGATTAGCAACTTGCATAAAGTGAACGGGATTTACCTCTCTCCTCTTTTTTTCTTTCACACCTCTTTCTTGAGTAGGTCTGTTATTTCTTATGGTAGAAATATACCTATAACTGGTTTTCTTTAGTAGAATAACGCATTAAAACCCTTTGTATAAATAAATCAAGCATGGATGGCACGTTAAACTGTAGGTCCCGGCTGTCATTGAACATCCTTGGCAGTCGTTACGGGTAGTCAGAAGCCAGTAAGTCTGACACCAGTCTAACCAAGGGGTATTGGGTTGCCCGGGTAACTGGGTTGAGGGGGTCAGATAGGGCAGTCGCTCCTTGTAAAGCACTGGTACTCAGCTACATCCGGTTAGACTGGAAGCCGACCCCAACCTAGTTTGGGAAAAAGGCTCGGAGGATGATGTATAAATAAATCAAGCAGCTTATCATATTTGCTATGTAATGACCCCACAATTGAAAACACCAAAAACCCATCATGGCTAAACTAATCCTATATTTTCTCTCCCAGGGTGACTCCGGCAGTGCTCTGACCCGCGCCGACAACGGTCAGCAGTTCGGCATCGTGTCCTGGGGCTTCCCCTGCGCCCGCGGCGCCCCCGACATGTTCGTCAGAGTCAGCGCCTACCAGTCCTGGCTCCAAGCCAATGTAGTCTAAATAGTCAGACTAAAGAACCTGTAAATATACCGATAAAAGGACTTTGGAAACTGCTTAAGACTGCATCTAAGTTTAATGAGGAGAAATAAATGAATTTTAAAAAAATATATGTGTTTTTTTCTAGAGATGTTTTGTGTAATGTTTTTTTTTTCTCTCAAAAACTGCAAGTTTAATAAAAAGCTTAAGGGCCGGCGCCCACTGCCGGCGTGGCACGGCATGGTACGGCAAAGGATTTGAATGCTAATTAATTTATTTTGAATCTTATTTCAATGAGTTTAGAATCTATGTTACTTTATTTGTATACCACGATGCCGCGACGTGCCGCAGGATGCGGTGGCATGACGCGGCATGCCGCGGCGCGCCACGAAAATGATCACGTATTTTGAAATATGGTTGAAACTTGTACAGCATTTCGGTGGGGCGCAGGGTGCAAAACTGATGAATGCCAGAGTGGCTGGGTTTCAGCTGGATGCCACGGCATGCCACTGCACGCCGCGGGATGCCACTGCATGCCGCGGAATGTCACTGCACAATATGCCGTGCCACGCCGGCAGTGGACGCCGGCCCTAAAGAGACCGAACTAGTAAATTATTATACCTACTATCTATAATATTAAATTGATGACTGGGCTATATGTCTGCCAGCACTTTAAAACGACATTAATTCAAGAGTACACCTGATCAGTAGTACTACTTGTAGCGACCGTACCTATGTATGCCGCCCCTATTGCCGAGTTAGTAGGTATAATTAAAATTGGTTGTAAGATTTTCGGGCATGTATCCAATAACCTAACTCGGTATGAGATTCACAAAATCTTCGCGCCTTACATAAATAAAAATACATAAATAATTGCAAATTATTTATTACACATTTAATAACTTAAAAGCCTAAATCAGTCTTCAATCTCTATACAAGTCCAAGATAGGTTCGACAAAATCTCGTATTCCAGACATCCTGACATAGACGTCTGGTGCCCCAATGGCACAATTGTATCCCCAGGAGACGATGCCGACCTGTTCCCTCGTACTCACTCTGATGAGAGGGCTGCCGGAGTCACCCTGGAAGGAAAAGCTGGTTATTTAGATAGATGGTCAATATCAATATGGGTACTCAGGTGGCAAAAAGATCATCAAATAAAAGATTTGTTTTTCTATCAGTTTACTAATGATTGATTTCTAACTCATCATGATAACATTACCCACACGTTTTGGTAGTCTTTGCGACTGGTCTGATTACCAGTTCTACCGAAGTTTAGAGGGTTAATCGGGTAACTCAGCTGAGGAGGTCAAATATAGGAAAATCGCTTAGGAAAAAACTGGTACTCGGCTACATTTGGTGGGTGCAGATCGGAAGCCTAATCCAACATACCCCTACCAAAAGTACTTTCAGTAAGGATACTTACTACACACATGCCGTGTCCCCTCGAATGGAAGGTGCATATCTCTATGTCTTCCTGTATGGGTGGCGCTCGGGCTCCAGCTATAGCCAGCATCTGCTCCTGGCACTGGGTGTGGTCTATTGTGTTCATGTACAGGATCTGAAGGTCATCAGGAGTCGGCTGTAAGTGCTGGAAGAGAGATTAGAGGTATTTAAGAATTATTCAATCAGAGCATAATGCACCTAGAAAGACAAATCACGCGAACGTATGCTGCATTGCAAAAAACAAAGTGCAAAATCGTCAAAATTATTAATAGTCAAAATCGTTTTCTAAGAAACATCTGTCCAATTATTAATTAAATAATAAGAGAACTCAGTTCATTATAAATTGCATTATGATATAACTTAAAAAGACCAAAAGACTTACCACAACATTACCCTCAATCCTAGGCCCCGTTCTTCCCCACCCAGTAACTACCGAGCTTACATTTCCCTCCACAAAGTCATAGCCCAACTTCACAACCCCTATATACTCCGAGAAGACCAGATCTTTCTTCAGTTCTAGTATTGCAGCATCATACTTAATGGTATCGCGATCCCATTCCGGATGTACATGGATATCTCCCACGTCTACTGTGATGCCTCCTGAATTCCATTTGTTGGAACCAGCTCGAATGTAAAGATTGCTGTGGGCCAAAGAAGATGATGATGTAGTTGGTATGAAAAGTACGACGCAACCAAGTTGTTGCTTGATCTATAAAATGTGGGGCCTCCATGTTGGTAAAGGGTGTCTTCTTTCAAGAATTACGAAGACACCGGTAGACTTAAGGTCCACGCCCAGGTATAAAGCTGACATGAGCTAGAATAACTGATAGGGTCTATACAAAAACCCATATTTTCAAAAACAACAAAGTTAATAGGCTCAGGCGTTCTCTCCGAAACAAAAATATGCAGATTCGTATATTCAGTATCGATTACGATTGTAACTTACTCAAGTAATTCCCCGTTGAACGAAAAGACGCAATGTGCAGCAGTCAGCACCAGCTTTTCAGAGATGATGGAAACTCCACAGAATATGGTGCCTGAGGAGATCAGCGCTGCCATGTAAGGAGCGTACCCTATAGAGGCCTCTGCTCCTCCTATTATGAACGGCTTGGGGTCTGATGTTAGTGGGATTCCTGAAATCAAATTTAGATTTTTCAGTTTTGACGCAGGACTTCACAAAATAGAATCAAAAATGTAGAGAACCTTCGTCAATAACGCCTGACGACATTGTGATAGTAACTCAGTCGCTAGGCAATGAACAAAATATTACCAGGAGCCGATTTTGGACTTGACGTTGTTTTTTAGAGCTGCTATACGTAACTTTCATAACTCCTTATATATTACTTTACTAACTTCTGCCAGCGGTTTCATCCGCATCCCGTGGGAACCTCTGCATGAACCCGGATAAAAGTAGCCAATAGCCTTCCTCGATAAATGGGCTATCTAACACCGAAAGAATTGTTCAAATCGGACCAGTAGTTCCTGAGAAGAGCGCGTTCAAACAAACAAATAAACTCTTCAGCTTTATAATATTAGTATAGATTCACATAACGTCGTTGAAAATGTACATAGTCAGGAGAAAACAGTGTTATGATGCTTGTCAAATTATCAAAATCCATACCATGAGCGATTCCCGCTAGGACCCCAACTAAAATTACAATATTTGCGAACAACATTTTCAGAACAACTTAAGTTTTTAATAACTCGATTAAAACTGTAACGTTTAAATTGATATTAAAACTATTTATACAAAAAATTCTATTCTAGTCTGCAGCCGATAATTTTTGGCTGATAAACATTATTTTTGACAAACCTTCGCCCTTGACAATAAAAACATTGCTTGTTCTACTTAATTAATGCCTGAAAGACTAATTAGTCAGCAATTAGGGTAACAAGTTTGTTGCACTTTGCCTAACCTTGACGTCTACGTTTTCGATAAGATGATAATGAATGTAAATAAACAAATGAACGTAGACAGTATTCTTGCAATGGCTTATGGACATAGGAATATGGCAACGATTAGATAATTAGGTAAACTCAGTTTAGGGAAGAGACCCCTTCTCATTTCAAGTCGACAAATAATCAAATGATTTTCACAATTAATTCCGCGGAGGACAATTAATTCAAAGTTAAAATCATAAGGTATTCATTTTACATGCTGTCGGTAAAAAACCTACATCATGATGAGAGACTGGATAAAATAATTGACAGTCTGTACATGCAATGGGAGTGAAGACAATGAATTTCCATGAAATGCATCTTGAAGCCGGGTCAACAACAATCAGATGTACAAATACATGGGTTATTTACGTTGAATGCACTTACTACGAAATAACCTTGATTACAATAATGATTGGATGTCGCATAATCAAAACAAACAGTCATTTTATAATCCTTTGCCAAACAGTGACTAAACTGTTATCACAAGACAAGACAGTCTGGTGAAAGAAAGTGTTTTATCTGTATTCTATTTTCAGCATATTACCTCCTATGTCTGATGATGATGAAAGCACAGGCAGAAGTTTATTGACGGTGACACGGCTTCAAGCCATGGTCCGGGCCAGAGACAATGGGATGCCGTGTGTCGACAACTCTGAATACGGTTGCGCAGGTGATAGGCGCAGGACTGTGTCTTGGCAGGATTCAGGGCGTTTTCCCTGTAATAGATGTCCAGGTCTTCAAGGGCAGCAGAGAGGCAGGTCTCGACCACTTCAAACGATTTTGCCTGCGCTGCCAGTGCCAGGTCGTCGGCATAGATAAAACTGGCTGTATTAGGTGGTTGGGCTGATCGTTTGTGTAGATGTTGAATAGGGTGGGGGCTAGGACACTGCCTTGGGGCAGACCGTTTCTGAGCTTCCGCCACCTACTTTGTCCAGATTGTAAGTGGACTTGGAATCTCCGGTTGTGGAGAAGTTCTCCCAGAATTCCCACAAATTTCCGATCGTGTGTTAGTTCACTAACTTTCCACAGTAGTCTCCTTATATTGACTGTATCATACGCCGCCGAGAGATCCACAAAAACCACGCCCGTCACTGCACCGGCTTCATATCCATCTTCGATATGCTGAATAAGCCGTAAAACCTGGTTGCAGCATGACTTACCAGGTCTGAAGCCGGCCTGCTCTGGGATGAGTTTAGGATCTATGATCTTCGTTAGACGGTTGAGGAGCATTCGTTCAAAGAGTTTGTAAGTATGACACAGTAGGGAGATAGGTCGGAAATTTTTAGGGTCATCAGGCGACATACCTACTAAGAGAGTACATAATCAAGAAAAAAAGGAAGTACATAGGGATACTACATAAAGGAATATATCAGGATATGTCTACGGAAGTAGGTATTTAAGGGAGGAACTTTGTGCTTTAGCCGTAAAATATATAATTCATTATTTACATACCAGTTTTTTTTATGGGAAATCATCAAATGAACCCTCTGTGGGTGGCGCTTAATGAAGTGTCAGACACAAACCCACTATGTTCCTTCTGAAACCCTTTGTGTATCAGGTACCTAAGCCTAAGGTCTTGCGTCCACCTACTGAAGTTTGAAAGTCAAATATCGTTTATCAGTCAACTGTCTGCTGCAAGATATAATGGAACTAATATTCGCAGTAATTTGTTTGTATATATTTAGTGTTTTAATAAGTTATGTATCATAATAAAAACAGAATTGTTCATGTAAAAGCGACCTTTTAGGTAATTAATTTACAAAATTATATTATTTCTGATTATAAAATGATATTATTATCATTGAATATGCAGTTCAGAATATTATTTATTTTACATTTTATAATAATACATCGTGTAAATGGTAAGGGCAAAAATCACAGTATTATTTGAAAAGTGCGTTGGTATTAGGTATAACATAAAATAATTATTTAATCAGCCAGTACATTTAATGCCTTTTACAAATATCGCTAATACGATACCTATATATGTAGAAACACTAACTATTCTCATGCAGTTCAAAATACCATCTATTTTAAAGTTATCCCATAAATAAAACCTTCAAAATTCGTCCACCAGAATAAAGCTAAATGGACTGTCTAAATCCTCACCACCATAAACGCCCATAAAACTACACTATTAATATTCCAATACCTTGAGAACACCATCACACAGTAGCACTATAATTAACTCTCTTTTGATTTCAGGAGTACCATTGGAGACTCCAAACTCCATAGAAAACTTATCTCCTCACATAGTAGGTGGAACATCAGCTCCCGAAGGCTATGCACCACATATGGCAGGCCTGTTGGTAGGAGATGTGCTTACAATGATCGTGTGTGGAGGGGCTATTGTGCTACCAAACTTGATCCTTACTGCAGCACATTGTATTGATGGGTTTGAAGTTCCAGGGGGATTGATGAAGTGAGTATGGTTTCAGATTAATTGTTTTTGTCTTATTCTTATCAAGAATAATGGAGAAAGGTGGGTGGATATCAGCTTGACAACCCGTTGTCATCCAAACAAAAGTGAGATGGCACGTTAACGAACCATGGCATAGAATATAATTTTGCTAACCTTCTCCCCGTTTCCAATGCTTAATCACGTATTCGGGTAGACGAATTGTCTCGGAAATTTTTTAAAACGATAAAGGTATACGAAGATTTTAAAAAAGCTGCCGATCAGCGCTCATCATAAAGCGTTATCCGTCCACCTTCAAACTTGTTCTTCCTTCCAGAACATTCCATGCAGTTGTAGGATCCAACAACTGGAGATCAGGTGGAACAGCAGTCCAGTTCAAGACTTACCACATCCACCCAGACTGGGATCCTATCAACATTAAGCACGACATAGGTTTCCTGACCCTCAAGAAGAAGCTGGAGATGACTGACAGAGTTCAGCTGGTAGCCCTGAACTTCGACTGGATTGGAGGGGGTGAAGCTAGTTATGTGACAGGATGGGGTGTCGCTACGGTAAGTTTTTTTGGACTATTATTTGTCTAAGCGTTAAAACTTGTAGGTACTTCGGTTCAGGTAGTCATTAGATGAAAGGATTTTTTAAAACATAAGGATAGAAATATTGTTTTCTAAATGTACCTAAGTGTAAGTGATACAGTCTCTGGTTATTCCTTCTCTATAGAAGTTACTTGGAACGAAAATAACTTGTAGTTATGATTTCAATACAAGTAGACGAACATTACCTCCTCTGCTATACACGCCTCAGCCTTGCCCTTCCAAGAATACACGCGTACGTTATATATTAAAACAAAACACCAGCGAAACCGTAAGCAGAACTCAGTAAATAATACATTTAGGTCAACCTAGAATCCCCAATTAAAATTCTATTACCTACCATTGTAACGGTTTCCCTAACAACACAGAATCAAATTTTCTTTAACTTTACTTGAACAAACGTTAACTTAGGGTTTCTGCCGCGGGCTATTTGCTCAGTCAGAAATAATATTAAACGAACATTTTGGGTTATTAAGATTACAGCTATAAAAAGGAGTTATGGTCCCTTTTCTGTATTGCGAGTGTTATTATGACCTTCGTCGTGGTTTATGGCGTGGGGAGGTATTTCGTTGATTAGATTTAGGTGTATATCCGTATAGGATTGCATACCATGGTATGGAAAGCATAGTTTGCTGTTTGGACCCCTACTATTTTTCTTTCATACTGCTGGAATCCAGACATATGATAGGTAATCGCAAGATCGTGGACGTAATATGCAGTGAAAATATAAAAATGAAAAGGAGATGTGTCAAATCCGGCACACTACTGCACTGTACTGTACAGTACCTCGAAAAATCTAAAGAATTCGGGAAAAATACAGATAAATTGCTTAAATTTGTACTTTTCTGGTAATAATTTGTTATTTATCAAACTCAAAATCGTTTACGCCAAAAACAAAAGACAGCCCCCAAAACGCCCGCCCTTCACTGAGTTTTATTTAATTTGAATAAGGCTCAGGCTCCTCAATTTAGATACCACCTGACCAAAAAAATGACAGTAAACCATGGATTCGACAATTAAGACAAATAAACATGTCAAACGTCATTAATCAGTCACCCGCCCGCGTATAGTATTCACCCATGGAATTAGTAATTACTAATCAGTACTTACTTATTCCATGTATTCACCCTACTCGCCATGATGGTTTTTGTTGCAATCTTAAGTGTAGGTATATTTTCGTGTTTTACAGCTAAACGAAGCGAAAGAAAATTTATTGAATAATTGAAAACGGCTTATTATAATTCCTGGTGACTAATAACTTAAAAGTCGACAAATGTTGGCAACAAATAAAATATCTTGCCAGCGATTAAATATTTTCGCGACTATTATAATATGTAAGGTTCAAAATTAAGGGTGTTATAAAAACTAAAAACTAGTAGCTGCGTTTGGGTAGCAAATAAACTATACCAGTCAATTGAAATATTAGGTGAGGAGCTATTTATAATGACTTGGCGACTAATAATGTTAGTTGGGTAGCAAAAATAATATGTTACCAACTATTTCGTGCCGACTAAAAACCCAGTTTCAGGCTTCGCTTTGTGGATAGCGCTAAATATTAAAAGGAGTACAATAAAAAGGAATAAGAGTTAATTATTAATATTGTGTATCATAATTTCATGAAAACGGCGGAAGGTGCGGTGGTATTATCTCACTTGGCGCACTATGAAGATGGTAGAATTTAATTTGGATTCATTTTATTTAGCATATTGCCATTTATAACCTTCAATTAAAAAAACATTGTATTAAAAATTTAAGTTGGTGACGAAAACGAATCGCTGCAAAACCGACTCCACGTAGTCTTATCTGCCCTACCCCTAGAGTGCAATTCAAAACCGCGTAGGCGCGGAGAGGCGAGGCGGCCTGCGAGCTGAGGCGCAGGTAGTTTTAAGCGTGCGTTTGCGGTGGTGAGCGTGAAAACCATCTGCGACTATAAGCTCGCATGGGACCGCCGGAGCTCCGCAGCGCCGGAGCCGTGACAGAAGTCATGCTTGCTGCATGTTGCTTGCTAACTTCCATGCTATTCACCTATAATTTTGAAAATAACAGCCGCAAAATATTTTTTCTTCATGCCATTTTAGACTGTATTTAAAGCTATTAAAAAGTCGCACAATATTTTTATAATAGGAGCTAGTTTATATTTATGCTTCATCCAAACAATTTTAAATAGAACCTGATTTGTATTATTTATGAATGCCCATTTTCTATTTTATTGTCATCATTAAGTTTTCGCTTAGATATTAATTCAGTTGCCAAAACAAAAACTTGATGCTAGTTTAAATTAAAACGGACCTCATAACTGATATATTAATATGCTACCTTTAACTTATTATGATACTCCTTTTTAGCTGCCAACCCATTATAAATGGTACCCACTCTATTATTTTTTTAAACCTATATTCGTTTTACTTAGTCGCCGCGTTAAATACATGCCATTGAAAACTGTTATAAATATTTTTTTTCCCATTTTGTACAATGGTGTACAAAGAGTGGGCCGGGGCCCGGATCTCCATACATTTTGAAACATCTCATTTAAACGAATGTACACTCGTGCAGCTCAAAAAAACAAAATGACAGTAAAAATCTTAGATCTAGAAAGTATCCTATTTACACAATCTGATTAAAACCATAGATTACTTTAATAGTTACTACTGACTTTCAGAACTCAGGCATCATTCCTTTCAACCTGCAACTCCTGGAAGTGAACACCCTGTCTTCCAAGTCCTGTCTCAAGGCGGTTCGTGTGGCCACCGCCACTATATGGGCCGAAGCACCCCATGTGGACCCTGACATAGAGATATGTTCCCTACATTCGGTTGGCAAGGGATTGTGTACCGTAAGTGTACCTACAGGATGTGGATTTATTTTTTTATATAGCAGTTTATGTCTGACTAGCCGTTTTCCCGCGGTTTCACCCGCGTCCCGTGGTAACTACTGCCCGTACCGGGATAAAATATAGCCTATGTTACTCGTGGATCATGTAGCTTTCGAATGGTGAAAGAATTTTTAAAAACTGTCCAGTAGTTTTGAGCCTATTCATTACAACCAAACAAACAATCAAACAAAAAAAGTTTCCTCTTTATAATATTAGTATAGACATAGGGGGAGTAAATGTAGTACAGGGAAAGTAGGTACATAGTGAAGTAAGGCAAAGGAAACGAACGATACATGAGGGCTATAAGAACCTTTCCTTTAAGGAAGGAAAGGGAGTAAGGCTACATAAAGGAATAGTTACGTGGGGGCAGTACAGTAGGGAGTTCATAAGGTAAGGGAGTATATAGTAGGAACAGTTATTAAGTAGAACAGTTGAAAACTCGCGCAAGAATGCAATCCTTATCACAAAAATTATTTTACCTGTATAATGATACTTAATGTAACCCTATTGATCCTATTGATCTAGTCTAAATGACAGGAACAAATATGCTTTTACCTATACCTATTTTTAGGGTGACTCTGGCAGTCCCTTAATATCAACCAGGACGGGCTCGCAAATCGGCATAGCGTCGTGGGCATTCAAATGCGCTCGTGGAGTTCCAGATATGCATGTCAGAATCAGTGCTTACAAACACTACATTCAAGAAACTATTAAAAAATATAAATAGGTACAAAAATGTTTAGAAAAGTCAATAAATATAATGAGTAAAGATTTTATGCTACGTGTGTGTAATTTCTACATTAGCTTTATATTTGTTATCGTTCATGATTGATGACCTAAATTCTATCGGAAACACCATAATTAAATATGTGTGGCACCTGAAAATTCGCCTTTATTTGTTATTTACATACTTATTTAAGTTAGTAAATATCTAATTACTAATCAAAAATGCTGTAGCGTGAAAAATCTGAATTGTGCTTTTGAATCTTTCATCATTATGAAAACAGTTTCTAATGCGTATATCCGAACGCATAACACAATTATGTCAAACGTCACAATTTTAATGATGATCTAAGAAGATACATTAGTGACCTTATTGTTAGTGCTGTAAAGTCTATTTTCATTTTAATGTAGTGTGTTTAATTTTGTCTAAAAACGTAAACAAATAATCCAATAAACAAACCGGTGATTTTGATTTGTGAAATGAAATGAAATGAAATGAAAATATTTATTCGCCGAGATATGGTTTACACAAAAGGTGGTAAAAACAAAAAAAGTCACTTAACATATCTCGCCTTCAGTAGGCATGCGAAAATTATAACATAAATCATGCTTAAAACTATAACGCTTATATATAAAAGCTAATTTCTATAATTAATGTATTCTTCTATTGTGTAGAAGCAGTTGTGCAGTTCTGAATTCAAAATAAATACGTAAAAATAAGTATTCACTTCTTTTTAAATGTGTTAACGGTTCTCTTTTGTTTAAAATATTGGTTTGACATAAATTATCCAGATTGAGTATTGAATACCCTCTACAATGAATGGATATTATGAAATGTTAAAAATGTGGGGTAGTTTGGAATACTTTCAAATGACTTGCCGGTTATTACTACCTCCTCGAATCCTTTTTCTTGGCAGACACCGTAGCAGCACGAGGTAAGACCTTCAATCTTAAATTATACCATTTTTGTGAATATTATTTTCTAAATTTACCTTCATTTAGTGTCAGTTGAGCTCCCAAGTGCAGGCATTATGTGTTCGTCGGTATTTTCCAGGTTTAAATTTCGAAAATGGAAGTTCAAGAGTGTAACAACAATGTGGAGGGTCCATACCCAGTACTGTTCATACCTAAAGTGTGTACTTCTTTGGAAACCAACTGTGAGATGTCAGAAAATGTTTTCATACACTTGAACATTACATCCCCAGACACTGAAGGGAATGAAACCGTTATCTATAAAGGCTACTGCAATGTAAAAGTCATAGATGGTGGTGATATCAGCGTCAAGTTCAATTCACCAAATGTTTACTCAAGCAATGACAATAATAATCTGCCGGTGGTTTTGGCTGAAGCGAATCAGATAACATTCCCAACGTACAATGATTCCCAGGTCTGGATAGACCCCATGAGAAGCCCATATGTGTACAATCGTTGTGAGTCTCCAGTGCAAGAGACATACACCATACATGAGTCTCATGACAAGCAAATTACTATCGAACAGCATAATACTTACATAACTCAAAACGTGTACAGTTACAAAGAAGCTATTCAGTATTCTCCCGTAAGTGATGAACCAAATGTAGTGAAGAAGACTCAAGAAAATGTCCAGACTGCTGAAGGTTACAACATTTATGAAGAAGATGAGCTTGAATGTGGTGTGTTCCTCTCTCAGCTGTCAGAAGAGATTATTATTCATGAAAATGAGACCAGGACTCGGGATGAAAGGAAGTTTGTTGGTCTAAAGACAGATAATGAGGCTTTGAAACAACTGATGTCTTCAGACATACAGTCTGTTTCTAGACAGCAGAAAACTATTCTGTATTTGGGCCATGACTCTGAGTCTGGGCAAACGGTGCAGAATATTGCAATTGATGATCCTTTAGTTGAGTGTGTACAAGCCAACACAGAGAAAGAAACAACAATTGGTAAGCAATTTGAATAATTATGTTTGCATATTTTACTCATTTTAAACAATAACATTTAGTTTCAATGTAAGTTTAATCAATATCTCTTTAAATACTTAGCGGTTTAAATGCAATAAAATAAAAACATATATTTTGTCCTTAATTATTTGCAATTGACTTATTTTACTTTCAATTATGCATATTTTTCAGTAATATATATCACTAAAGATAGGCACTTAACTATATGGCTACTGTACACTGTATGTATGTACCTAACAAACTTCCTTAGCTTCACAGTAATTAAAATAAACAAAAATTACAAATCAACATGTTTAAAACTTTTCAGACTTTCCCACAAACTCGAATCCACGCAAGAAAAAGTACCAATGTAACAAATGCAAGAAATTGTTTGACGAACTGTTTGCGTTCAAGCAGCACATGGTGAGCAGCCACCACCACCCAGGCTTGTCTGCACTCGCCGCCAACGTCAACTTTATGTGCAAAGAATGTGGAAAAAACCTGAAAAACCAAGAAAAGTTTGAGCAACACTGCCTAGGGCACGGCGACCCAGACTTGGAATGTAACAAGTGCCACAAAGTGTTCGCGTCAAAGTTCACCTTGCGCAATCACCGGAAGATTCATTCTCGAATGTTTCCATGCGGCCACTGCACAAAGTCTTTTTCTACTGCGCCGGAGTTGCGCGCGCATGTGTCCAAAATTCACTTCATTTTCATGTGTCACTTGTGTTCTTATTCTACCGAAGTAATGGCTGAATTGAACGCACACTATAAAGATCATGCGAATAGTTCTAAATCTTCAACGAACTCCAGCGAGACTGTGTTCCCCGGCTCCTTTGAGGAGATCAGTAACGATACAGTCACAGAAGATAATATTGTGAAGCTGGAAGACGAGGAGAGCTTGCAAACTGCCGATTCGGTCATTGCAAAAGTGATTTCTAATAAGATATTTCAGGCAAATCCTAAAAAGAAAAAAAACCAGAGGAAATATAACAAGGTATGCTACATTTTCATTTTTATTTTTCTAATAAAAAGTTAGTAAGTAATTCTTAAAATATTCATGATAATAAAGTAACTAACTCCTGTATTTAATAATTCCAGCCGAGTTAGACAAAGCACTTTCCTTCCCACCCACCGAATCCATCTAGCCTGTTGGTTAAACCACTCTGGGCCATGACCTTATATGGGTGGAAATTACGATACATCATATAAAGATCTTAAGTGTCCATTGTTTTGCCCAACTTAGTAACGGTGACGCTGCCTACATCGTTGTAATAACTATTTCGTTTTGCAAAATAATATCATTAGGATAATATGACCTACAGCATTACATTCACTAAAACCAGTTTTAATTTACAAGTATAACATAACAAAAATAATTTTGCAGACTTGCGAAGTTTGTCGCAAAAAGTTCGACCGGATTGGTGACCTCAAGAGGCATTTGATCGAGCACGTGATAAGAAGCACCCTGTCCAAGAATCCAGTCAACAGCTTCGGAGTCCTGAACATCCGATGCGAGGTCTGTCAAGAGAAGGTATTTACCAAAGTCGATAGATACAAAGCTCATCTGAGGGAGCACGCCAAACTGACCATTTATAAATGCACGTTTTGCGATAAATCCTTCAGCGATTCCAGTAACTTCTCTAAGCACAAGAAGGTCCATGGTTCTACCTTCTTCCAATGCGATATGTGCCAAAGGAAATTCAACTCTAAAAAGATGATAGCCCAGCATATGGAATACCATAACAAGAATGGTCCGATCAAGTGTCGGTTTTGCGATAAGATGTTTCATTTCGAGTCTATGTTGAACAAGCATATCAAAAGTTGTCACAACAAGCAGATTATGCCTAAGTTTTGGTGCAGGTTCTGTAGAAACCATTTTAGTTGTTTGAAGGAGAAATGGGACCATGAATGGCTGGTCCATAATGTCAGGAAGATAATTGCAGACTGCTTGTTTTGTGGGTCCAGGTTCAGAAAGTATTCTGAGCTTAAAAGACACTGCACTGAGGAACACGATGCGGTGATACCTCGGGCCAAAAAGTTGCTCGGGTGGAAATGGAAAGGCAAGATGAGTTTACTCGAAGGTTGTACATGAATTATAAAAGGCTGGTCTTTTTTGTTTATATCTTAGTACAAATGTTTTCCCATGCATAATGAACAAATGGGTAACTGATTAATTTATTGTTATTTAAACTTAAGATAATATATTTTTCTGAATGCGACTGTTAAGTTTTAAATAGCATTTTAATGAGTGCTATCGTTGTGTATTTAAGCAGTTGATTTTTGTTGTTTTTAGATGTTTTTTTTTTTCGTTATGTTTACAAGAATTACAAAGGAACTATATTTATAGGATTATTAACCCTTAACCTTTGAATGTCTATACCAAGTGTGAACAAGTTGATTATTTTAACTTAAGAGGTATAAATCATGTTTACGAACTTATTCTTACAGTCAGTGGATTCTCAAAACAGTCAGTGGAACTTCAAAGGGGTTTTTTCATACTTATACAACTTAAGAACTTAGGAGAGAGTTTTTGATCATGTTTTTTGTTATATTTTATATTATATAGGTATGTAAGTGTTTAATATATTGTTACTGTTTATTTTATATTTTGTTTACAATCAGCCTACTTATTTAGCTTTAAGTGAGTTGAGTCTTTTGTAACTTTTTTTTACATTCCGATTTTTGGTGGAGGTTAGTAATTAGCTTGTTTTTCACAATACTAAAGTAATCCTTTAGGTTAATCGATGTTCCTACTTAAATAAAGTTTGTTTTGTTAAAACAATTGTTTTTTATTAAATGAATGAGTTACATTAGAAGATTTAGCAGGTAGATGGATAGGCTATAAATCTGCATGATTCGTTCGGACATTCATTAATTTTTGCCTTTCTAGATTTCCTACTAAAAAAATTGCTGACCCTACCGAGGTAGCCTAGTTATAAGACCTGACTCAATTATTTCATAATAAGTATATGGGTACCTACTTAGGTAAATTGTGTCTATAGCATTTGCGTGCCTAATGAAATACCTAAAAAACCTGTTTATCTTTGTTATTATTGTTAGTAGGTATGTAGTTCGCTTATCATCGCCGGCTAGCTTCCTCTCAGTGTCGCGGTAATCGCACGCAACCCGCGGTGGGCGTGGTGATTGCCATTACGGCCGTACAGCTGATAACTTGAGACGTGGGACAGTGTTACATCTTCATATCTCAAGCCATCTGTGTGATACACTGCGCGCCATAAATCTCGCAATTCAAACATGGCGGGCAGTTTATGCGCAATGGTGGCCGCGGTATTGGTAGCGGTCACAGTCGCAGTGTAAACACAGCGCCTGTACACAAGCGGTATTCTCGCGCATGACCTTGGGCGGCGCGCATGCGCGGTGTCGCGGCCCGCCGACCCATCCAGCCACACATCGGCGGATCTCGGCGTGTCTCGGCTACAGTCCGCGTCAGCGCTTCGCGGCGGCAGCATTTCCCACCGCGAATGCGGCACTACGCGACCGCGTGATAACACAAAAAGCCTCACCTAAATTAAATAAATACCATTCCTGTCGATATCGCGCCGTGGACAGTTGTTGTTGTGTGTGTCGTGGCCTCCTGAGCACGGAATCTACACATTCATAAGGTTAGTATGGCGATAATCTTTTAAGCTGTCACGTTTCGACAATTCAATGCTCTGTTAATAGGTTCAATCCATACCGGGTTTGTTTGTCTGTCTGTTTGTTGTTGATGTATAGTAGCGATAGGACTGGCGATCGTTAGTTTTTATTGCACAGTAGTAATGGCAGGCACTCCGGTGTCTTTTGACTGTTGCCTCGATGTCTGATTTACACTTAGAATTCCATTGTAACTGAAGGATTTCTTTGTCTAAACAGTGTCTATTTAGTCTGCCATGTATTGTGTGTGTGCTAACGTTTTCAGGCGTAAACAATAGCTAAAATTCAAGGAAATTACATGGTAACAATGATTGAATCAAAACGTTGTTAAATTACAAGCTGAAAAGTCTTTACGCGCGGTCTGAAACTCTTGACAGTTTGCAGATCGATTTTTTGCATAGTTTTGTTTATAAATTCTAAATAAAAAATAATCTACGTACGTATATTAAACTATCGAAGCCGCAGAGTGGTTTATTTTATGAAGAAGTATCTAATTTTAGAAGTGATTGGTTTGAAACACAAACATTCTTGTGCAAGAGATTGGTATTGGTAGGTAACAATTGATTTGAGCTCCACATCAATGTTACGGCGTTATTTACATTACAATGTGTGCTATTTAGTTTTACGGCCGATCACCTACAACTATTTATTTATACACTTTGTTTAATACACAATAGATTATAATCGGATGCAAACAATCAAACCTTGGGAACGGAATCAAAGATTAGGTCTAATTACATTATAAAAAGTGACCTCTATACTCTGCTGCTGTTGGTTAAAGTAATTCCATAACACTTGATCTATTTTATTACAAACATAGGTAGGTGCCCTTAGCTACTCACCTACGAACTTAAATCATTAACATAAATAACTCATCAGACATAACATTCGAGTTTCGAAGGCGCGATAAACTGTAGGTCCCTGCTGTCATTTAAACAATATTGGCAGTCGTTACGGGTAGTCAGAAGCCAGTAAGTCTGACAACCAATCGTACTAAGGGATACAGGGTTGAGGAGGTCAGATAGGCAGTCGCTTCTCGTAAGACACTGGTAATCAGCTGCATCCGGTTAGACTGCAAGTCGACCCCAACATCCTAGTTGGGGAAAACTCTAGGAGGATGACGAAATTATGGCGTTGAAAATTCATCCATTTTAATACCTGGCTACCCAGGAATTCAGTAGGTACTTACTTATTTACCTATGTACGAAGTTTAGTGTAGGTTGACATAAGTCCGTTGCAAAACATTTTTAACCTATAGTTACCTACTTACTTATTTGTTTGTATAAATAAATACACTTGTAAGATGCTAACAAGAGCACACAATAATAATATTATTGAAGAAAACGATCTACTACGTTCGTCTCTTCAATATGTTGATGACATTAAATGTTTTACAGTGCGACCAACTTATAATTTTGGGACATTCTCTTACTGCAAAATACAGTATTGACATAATTTATAGGATCGCCAATCGAAAAACAACTGATGGATTCATCATTGTTATTTCGTAACCCATTCGACTGCATAAAGATGGTTAAGTTTTGTCATAAGTTTCCTTGGCCATCGGTCTTAACTGGACTTCTGCAAAATAAGAATCTAAGTATCCCGTAAGGAATTGATCCGAAAAAGAAAGAGTAACCTAAGTTTCAACCTGCAATTGTCAGTGATTAATTAAAAAAGTTTCAATCGAGCTTCAATTTCTCGCAGTAAGTTCCAATTCGAAGTCAGTCAAGTAGACACCTTCCAATGTTATCCAAGGCGTTTACCAATTAAAATACTTTCGTGTATCTTGCGTGAAAAGTTACGGGAGAACAACCTTGACTTCTGTTTCAGAGAGCTAAATTTTTCCAACTTCTGCCACTTTGTTTATTGCGTAAAATTGGTGTAAGAAATTATAACTTTTTCACAAATAGGCATGTGTATATGATTAAAATGAAAGTACATAAGTAATAGATTTTAATAAAGGAACATACCTAAGAATTTTAGCAGCGATATGTTTACCGCAAAAAAAGATGAGACAAATTGTCTTTACAGCCTTCTATGCCCTTCGCTAAAACATAAATAATTTTCGGATATTTGCACAAAAAAAAAAGAAATCGGGATCACAGCACTTCCTTGGTATTTCTGCAAGTCAATGTTTTTAGTAACGATTAACTGAAAAGACCACATAAGTATGTATGCGCACTTTCTACCGCCCGGATGGATCACATCTTCACAAAAAAATTAAAAATTCAGGTGTAAGGACTTCTAAAAATGTACCTAGGTACATTATATAACACCTGTTCATTGTTTTAAACAAAAACAGCTTCACGCATCTATTTCCTGATCTGG
This sequence comes from Helicoverpa zea x Helicoverpa armigera, assembly GCA_033682625.1. NCBI lineage: Eukaryota > Metazoa > Arthropoda > Insecta > Lepidoptera > Noctuidae > Helicoverpa > Helicoverpa zea x Helicoverpa armigera. The sequence continues at coordinate 10,581,792 of JAWIIS010000043.1, read as the reverse complement.
TGGAAATCATCAATTCACTTGTTTATGTTCGCGAGTTAAAAATATTTTGCGGAAAACTGTGCGCCTTGTGTTACATGAAATAGGCACCTACTAATAGTTACGGTTTCAGGAAAACCTAGGAGTGTTTGTTTGTTAATATCTTCATAAAATAAGAAATAGAAATTACTGGTATTCCATCCAGATAAATATTTATGTCCTATTTCATAGATCGAGGGAAACTGAGATGTTGTCAAATCATAGTACATGATAAAGTGACTTGAAATTAATTTAATGAACAGTTCTGTAATAATTTACTAAGTTAGGCATGTTTAGAAACAACTAAGTGTAGCTCCCGTCAAATATCTTTGCCATCGAGTGCCCCTGAAGTTGACTATAATGCGCAATGGTCAACATGTATAAACAAATCACAATTTCCCATGCATGCGACATTCGGATCGGCAAAGTTATGTGACAAAGCCTTAGGTACACCAATTTCAGCAATTGTATTTACAAAGTCGTGAAAAACAGTTTTTAGTAACCATGACACGGAAACATTAAGTTATTGCTAAATTGATAATCAAACACAATGTGTACTACACAAATATTATTGTTAGATAAGAGTAGGGCTGCCATCCGTCCGGGTTTCCCCGGATTTGTCCTCGTTTTGAGGCCGTCCGGGGGCCGTCCGGGCGGGGTTTCAAGAAGTGTCCGGGGAAAACCCGGACACTTTTTACAGGGACGTTTTAACCTATGGTGCAGGGTCCCAAAGTCAAAAATTTTCGCGCTCGCTTCGCTCGCGGCTTCTTTACTTAACAAGGTTATTTTTTACGTTTAGCTACCTTAATGTCCCAATATTCAAAAAAATTGCTCGCGGCTTCTTCACTCTGTGGATTGCTTTTACTATACAAGTTTAGGTGCTTTAGTGACCCAAAACTCTTTTTTTTTTGCGCTCTCTACGCTCGCGGCTACTTTCAATTTTTTTTTGTCTGGCCTATCAAAAAGGGCCGTTTTAAAGTCCTTTTATTATAACAAGAAATTAACTCCTAGTTTCCATATGAGCTTTCTTATTTATGATCTTCGAAATAGGTATTCTAAGTCATAATCTTTCAACATGAGCTAGAGACGGCCCTGACTTTTCATGTAAAGAAGCACCTCATTGAATTTAAGTACATGGTAATAGTAAATGGATTAAAAATTAGGTCTTGTTTTGTTTAAAAAAAACGGACTCGTCCGGGGAAAAAATACGATTTACGCCAAATGTCCGGGTTTTTTTCATGTTTGTCCGGGTTTGGCGAAATTCGAAATGGCAGCCCTAGATAAGAGGCGATAAGCTGTAGATAATAAGTTACTCATAAGTAGTACATGCATGACCAATCAGGTGTATTTGTGGCTACGCTCGTTACAAACTATTGATAAATCCCGTAATTGTGTTTCTAGGAATCTGTTTATATTTAAACTGGGTGTTCAAATAAACAGACTTGCTCTGAAGGTTAAAAACCCGCTCAAATATGACTTGTTTTGAGGAACTGAGTGGCAATGTAAATTTTCATTTAGACACCTTGACCGAATCTATCTTCTTACAAAAAATGGAGTGATAAGAAAGGTATACTTGAACCAGTTCAATCATCATCATCCTCCAAGCCTTTTTCCCAACTATGTTGGGGTCGGCTTCCGTCGGAACCAGTTCAATCATAGGTAACATATGTAAACTCCATTGATAGTGTATAAAGTTGCCCATATAAACATATCCGTAATTTCGACCACATTAAAATTGAACTTAATTATATAATATTGATTAACCTAACTAATTCAATAAATAGCTAGTCTAATAAAAGACAATCATAACCTTTTATTTCGGTATTCTATCAAGAATTCAAATTACGTAACCTAAATGTGCATCCACTCGAGCAGCGGCAAAACTTTACAACCCATAAAATGCGCAATGATAACCAATAAAATTATAGCCATAAAGTCTTTTAAATACACCTATTTATATTGCTTATCCACCACATCCCTATAATAATCGTAATTATCCTGGTTTTTGTCTCTCGGCGCAGCATTTCTTCTTCTTATGAAAGTCCTTACCTATCTAACGTCATCTCACTATACATATAGTGATATTCTTTCCAACCACACCGGTGGGTGGTCTTTTTCTTCTACGTCCACCCACATTCATGATCTGTAACTAGGGTCATCGTAATTTAATTAAAATTCGAGTAGTTTAGATTAAGTAACTATAAAATTGTCAATACACTATTGTATTAGGTTCCCCTGTAATAATAGTTGTATTTTGTATAAATAAATGAATAAAAAATATGACATCAAGACAAGGAGAATCCTTTTGTTATAGCTAAGCTATTCCCCCTTTTACGTTGCAGCACGTTCGCTAACACACAAATTAGTTAATACATATTAATAACTCAAAGACTGCTAATTGATATCCACCTTTTTTGTGATATTTTAATATTTTGACTTGACCCAGGAATTAAAATCGAGACCTCATTTTCTTGCTATTTTACTAGACAGTAATGCATTTGTTTCATGCTCGCTACGATTCAGCAAAGGAATTTAGTACATAAACATGTAGGTAATATAAATAAAACATGTTACAGTTTTTATGCAACACATATAAAATAATGTTAACCGTTTTGTGTTATGGTATTAATAAATATTATTATATCTTTGTTACATCCGCGGATGTAACACGTTGCTACTAAAAATAAATATTTTATCTTGTTTTCGCGTTGAGTGCATCGTTACGTTATTTTACCACATTTTGTTGAGTACATACGTGGGTACACTCACATTTTTCTCTGTACAAATTGTACAAATACAATTTGTATAAGTATTACAACAATTTGTAATCTCCCTTAAACAACTATTTAGTAATCTTCCTTAAACAACTATTTAGTAATCTGTGCTTAAACCTCTATTACTTAATATTCAGGATAGTTGTCTGAACAAATCATTTGAACAAGAACAAAGTCTGGAAAAGTCATTGTCTTCTTATGTATATGTTTGTTTGTTTTAATAAGTCGGATGCGAGAACTGTAAAAAGAATACCTAATATTGGTACAAAAACTATACTGACTGATGTATAAAATATATGTACATAATGTGGTATAATGTAATATACCTACATGGGAAGAATCTCAATGAAAATTATTCCGAGTGCCATTGCAGAATTCAGATTCCTTGATCATTCCTTAAACAAACGAGAATCGTATACAATAAAATTTATTTAAAGTCCAACAGTCTAGTGAATGACAGATTGTATAAACAAGCAAACAAACAGGGCTTGTCAACAGTCATGTTTCAGAAGTATTTCAGGACCATTGCCAAGTGCAATGAAAGGGATATACCTAGTACACAATGTATTTATATATACCTATGTACTTACTTACTATGTATTTATTGTTGACTGCGCGAAAGTATTGAGAGTCAAGCATTTGATTGTTATGTTATCTAGCTGTGTTCCTTGGGTTTGCTTGTATTGGGAGCCAACACACCATCTTCAGCTCCGGAAATAAATCAAGTTAAAAAAGTATTTAAATTAGAAAATGTTCATTGTCAGAATCGGCACTTATTTTATTATGGGTTCTTCTTCCTTACTCTCCTATCTGCTGTCATCTTTTCTTTAAAGCCATATATGGACTTTCGAAAATGTTACTAAAGGAAATTATTTATTGAACAAATACGTATAAAAGCTGGTACAGTACCTGTGTTTATTTTATCCTGTTTAATATTATTAGATCATAATCCTTACTAATATTATAAATCGGAAAGTGAGTTTGTTTGTTTGTTTGTTTGTTCCGCTTTCACGCCGTAACTACTGAACCGATTGCTTTGAAATTTTGCAGATGTAAAGTTAGAAGTCCGGATTAAATAATAGGGTACTTTTTATCCCGAAAAAAATAGATATTCCCGAGGGAAAACAAAAATATTGTTTGCTTGATGGATGGATTGTAGATGGCGCTGTGTGTCCTGTGGAGTTTTTAAATTCTTTGGAATTATCTGGGGTGCCTTCTCATAAATTAAAACTAAAAGTAGGTGTTCCGGTGATGCTCATGCGTAATCTCGATGCCCCTAGACTGTGTAATGGTACCAGGCTGCGTGTCACTCAGCTTGGGCAGAACATTATTACAGCCACTATTTTAACTGGCGCAGCAAAGGGTGAAAGTGTACTCATTCCTCGGATTCCGATTATTCCAACAGACCTCCCATTTCAATTTAAAAGACTACAATTTCCTATAAGGATTTCATTTACAATGACCATTAATAAAGCACAAGGCCAAACTCTAAGGGTTGCTGGAGTACACTTAGAAAAACATTGTTTTTCGCATGGTCAGCTCTATGTAGCGTGTTCCCGGGTTTCCAGTGCCCAAAATCTGCATGTTTTTGCTCCACAAGGGAAAACGTATAATATAGTGTACCATTCAGTTTTGGTTTAACAACTAATCGTATCCAGCGTTACATCGCGCTTCTTAGATTTTTCCGTGGGAATGAGAAGTTTTCTTATAGTTGTGATTTATACCGCAATATAACCGAATTCCACGCGGGCGAAGCCGCGGGCGGAAAGCTAGTATATCTACTAAATGGCATATCTGGTATGTAAACACAGGTAATATGCTGAAATAGGTACCTACTCACTATTTGAGTCGAAACATGCGGAAGGAAAATCCTTAACAGAATTCATGAATACAACAAACACTATTCATACAAACAGTTAACATTTTACGTTAGTTGTAATTCAATAGTTTGTAAAAAACTAAATATAATTTAGGTACTAGTTGTTTCATGCGGTTTCACCCGTCATACAGGTGATACTTTTTGATTTGACTGTATTCTGTAATTTGGTTTTTTGACTGATAACCCGCGTACTGGGTAAACTTCTTTCGTTACCCGGATAAAAGCGCAGATAGTGTATAATCATCGGCAAGGATATTGAGCCCTGACCTTCACCTGCTCAGAAGTGATTTCTTGGTTTATTGCCATACGTGTACAGTGCGCAAAGCGATCCCCACTCTTCCGCCGAGAGCTCATTGTCCGAGCCGATAACTATAGCTTCCTAACAAAGAATTATTCAAATCGGTTCAGTAGATCTACAGCATATTCGTATCAAAAAAGCAAAGCAATCAAATCTTTCCTCTTTATAATTATAATAGAATAGATATATATCAGTATTTACGTGTATGGTAATACCCAGCTGTATTTGAAATGTAAATGGCTCAATTCGTAAATACTCACATGCAAATGTGAGTGCGTATGTTTCAATGTCTAATTCCCCTTTCGTCTGAAGTGCACTTTATATTTTGTTTATTTTCTTCTTCATTTAGATTTCAATGTGAGTGATAAGATGAAAAATATGGATTTTTAGTTGTATTTCTATCATTCAACGAGTGCATTCTGAAATGTATTTGTCTAAAATGTCTAAAGTCAAATAAATAAGAAAACTTTACTTGCAGTGGAGTTCTTCCAAATAAAGTGTCTTAAAAACTTATTAAAACAAACTAAAAAAAAGGAATAAGGTACGTTAATAGCAATCAATTAACATAATGATGTCCAAACTCCGAAGAAATTATGTATTACACGTGTCCATTTATTTAAATGTCTGTCAAAATGTCAAAGCAATTGACATCCATGGAAACATTTCTTTTGCGTAATACGGGCTACTGTTATAATTTACAACGTGGTACCAGAAATATTTTTTTTGTAGACAGTGGAGATATTTTCACTAGCCGTTTTCCCTTGGTTTCACCCGCGTCCGTGGGAACTACTGCCCGTACCGGAATAAAATATAGCCTTTATTACTCGGGAAGGAAAAGCACACCCTTTCCAACAGTGAAATAATTTTTCTATCGGTTCAGTACTTAGTTTCGGACCCTTTAGGGTACACACAAAAAAAAGCCGGCCAAGTGCGAGTTGGAATCGAGCACGAAGGGTTCCGTACCATTATTTAGAAAATTAGCGAAAAAATCACGTTTCTTGTGTGGGAGACCCCCAAAATATTTATTTTATTTTAGTTTTCAGTATTTGTTGTTATAGCGGCAGACGGACGGACGGACAGAGGAGCGAAAACAATGGGTCCCGTTTTACCCTTTCGGCACGGAACCCTAATAAGTTTCCCATTTCGTTGGATAGATTTGAATATTTAATGTTTGTAACTGAAATATTTTTTTTAGTAAAAGTACTTTTCATTTAAGTCTAAAATGTGAGTTATATGAAACTTACATAATCACGTTACGCCACGCCACGGACCTTTATTGCAGTTAAGTGGCTTCACACCAGACGTAATGTCACCCCTATATTACATTCTCATAAGTTATTTTAGTTTAAATGTTATGCAAGCATTGAATTAAAATTAACTTGGCTTTTTGTGCCTGGTTTGTACACATGTTGATCCATTAAGCTTATTGATATGTAAGTATATTATGATATCCATTAAGCTTATAGATATTGCCAAAAAGCTGGCGAGCGCTGCCATTACCACGTTTTAAAAATGTACTGCATAAGTTTTTAGCGAGTAAAGTATATTATAATATTTTAGATTTCATAAATGAAAAAGACTTTATTATTCCTAATTATAATTTTCCTTGTTCTTCTTCTTAATCCTATGTTCAATAATTTTTGATTTATTAATATTATATTGCATGCCAATTGGTAAAATATGGCGGATCTTTTTACCCTTATGTAACAACATCATTGTAACCCGTATTTGCAATAATAAATATCTTTATCTTTATCTAAGTAATGTTATTGGAAAAAAATGGACCTTTTTTATTTGTTGTCTATTAGAAGGAATAGTAAGTAGATTTGTACTTATCGTCTCGTTAATTAATAATTTTACCTTCATGGTAGTTACATTACATTATAATGTATAACAATCAGCCAACACAGAAAATAGATACATTTTTACAAAAACAATTTCCAAAGTTAAAATACCGAACCTCAAAATAAACACACTGAACATACGTCACGTGATAATAATTACGTTATTAAACCATAGCTCAAGTCCTGTGACCCATACGCGTTCTATCGTAAATAAATAAACTAAATGTTTAGTGACCCAAGAATGTGAGGTAATGCGCCGTGACTGAGGGAAACTCGTATTATTTATAGCTCAGATGGACCCCGATGTTATATTACACGCTTATTACTCCTTTACGTAGGTAAGGGTTCATTTCTTTTGTTCTTACTTCAAAGGATTTATTGATTTGTTAAGTGACGCTGTCTGGCTTCCACTTATACAAGAAAGGTGGGTGAAAAATTCTTGGTGCAAAGTATGTCTCAATGAGTAATTAATAAAATAATACAAACTATATTTGCAAACTTAAAATTAACTAGAAAAAAAAAACGACAAATGAATGAGTAGGTATAGTTAATAAGTCCTTATAGCCATGTGAAAATTCAGAAATGTTACATTATTATTTTGCAACCAAAATACCCCAGAAAAGTCGTTTTTTGACGTGATGGGGTTTTACTGCAACGAGTCAACACTCGAAAAAAATATGTCTTATCCTACATCCTTTTTATGGCCAATAAAATACCTACATAGTTGACATAACAAGCTTTAATTTCAAGAATAATAAAACTTGACCTGCCAGTCTAGGAGAAAAATACAAAAGATGACGTTACCTATATGCATAACTAGCCGGAATTGCTGACGATCATCAAGATTCAATATTTAAGGTAGCTAAAACACCTTAAGTAATACTTAAACAGTGATTTGCGACTTTCAGTTAAACAGACCTCGCTTTAAGTACTCTCGGCTTAAAACCTATGACTTGAGGGATTAAGCGGATGAAGGTGAGGTGTTCACATAGAAACGGTAACATTCTGTACATATTAGAGATGGAGTCCATTATCTGTGGTACAGATAAGCTTAGGCTGCTTGTAGGAAGTTTGACGACAAAGAGCAAACTTCTTGAAGCAATGGCTAGTTACTGAGGTAAGATTTTATGTGAAATTGTGCAAGACTTTCTCTGAATTCCTTGGCACGGGCTTATTAATAGGAACTTACCAACCATTTCTTTTCTTGGGTGAAGGGCGGGCGTTTTGGGGGCTGTCTTTTGGAGACTTTCAAAAAGTGCAACTTTGAATAAATGACTTCTTTGTTGTACATACATAGGTCGTATTCTAGTATTTATTTAATGCTTTATTTATGCATGTAACTTCGTTACTTAATAGGTAAGTATAAACATACTCATATTTTCGCATGGATTCCACAATTTAGGTAGGAACTATGCTTAACCGCAACTCATATTTTGAATGTAACGGTTCATTCATAAACCAGCCACGTATTATTTACGTCACATAAAGTAATAATATAGGTTCACTGACGTAATATTATGTTTTCTGACGTAGGCCAGTAATCTTGATAGCATAAAACCGGATTGGTTAAGAGAAAGAAGAGTATCGCTCGCGTCATACAAAGGTTAGATACCTAATAACCTTTTAAAAACATGTTAACAAAAAATGGGATGACGTCATGTCTGAACGACAATGATAAAAAGTTATTCTTTTAGATACTTATAAATGTAAAACTATTGTGTTACGAATTATGTATCCTGCTTTGACATTTAATCTGGCGTGAGAATTTTATTAGATGAATAAAAATTATCCTGATTTTTTTTTACTTTTATTGAGATTAGAATGACTTAGGTACAGCTTTATATCATCCAAAGTGAAAGAATTCAGCGGATAAAGGCAAATTAAATAATTGGACCTACTACCAAAGCCAGCATATTTTAACCTAAAGTTAAACAATGTTATAATAATATGCTGTAAAAATATTACAAAAACATCATTAGCAAAATCATAGCGTTTCACATAAAATACGTCACAAACAACCAACATACGTCATTTTACGAGTATTTTCCTCGTGATATCAGAATAAACTTTACTCGAGTAAATCAGGGTTAAATGAATTAGCTAATAAATTGAGATTGTATCGGAAATCGATATTTTCTGTATGATTCAATCGTTACCACTGTATTAACCTGATTTTGGCAGAGTTTTAGTTTTCTAAATATACAAATACAATAATTGCAATGTGCCTAGAAATATTCAAACATGTGTTATTTCTATTAGAACTGCACTGTGTACTAAGCTTGGAATTTTCATGAATCTATGTTATGTCATATAGATTCATGAAAATTCCAAGCTTAGTATACACAGTACAGTTTGATTACGGAGCAACATGATGAGATTTGATGTAAAATCGAGTCAGCCAATTCTGGCCTACCAATTTTCAGTAAATTTGTATATTCCTACTTTATCAATTACAGAGATATCGGAACTTACACATCTATTCTATTTCTAATATTATAATGCTGACGAGTTTGAACGAGTTAATCTCAGGGACTGAGACTAAAATCTCAAAGTGGTCTGAAGAAAAAAATGTCAGTGATAGATATCCTCTTTATCGAGAAAGACATATCTACATCAACTATAATCTACTTTTTATCCAGGTACGCTAAGTAGTTCAAGCCAGTTTTAGGAATAAATTTTGCTTTCCTACGTAATATTATTTAAGCGTGTAAGAAGCACCTTCCCTGGTCATACTCGACACGTGCAAATGTAGAACTAATACTTAAGCAAATACAGGCTACAAGCACATGTAAGTTATAACTTAAATAACGGACTGTTAAACAGGGGCTACAAGTTAAACAGTAAGTTGTGGGTTTTCGTAATTCAGGCAGGTGGGCGCAATATGCTTCATTTCTGAATCTCGGCTTGTGTACCTACTTACTTGTTTGCTTAGTTTCAGGATATTCTGTAAGTGAATGCAGTAAAATTTTCACTTATTTTGAGGTAATGCACATTTCTGAAACGGAATTTTGTTTACAAAAGTGAGATTGATGTTTCAGATCCTGGGTAGGGCCACTATGTTTGTAATCATCGCCAATACTCATTGAGCAAACACTGTGATTAATGGTAGGCTTCTTTTTCTACACAAAATAAGGAATGGTTTTAGCCTACCATTGGGAAAGTATGCAGACTTGGCCATTGTAGTAGAATTTTCACTTCTGGATAATTTGCCTTTTTTTAATTGTCCCCTAATGTTCCTGAATCGGCCCATATTCTCTTATGACAAGACATTTAATCAATAACTTGCAAAAGTAGTATTTTCCCTTCCCTCATTTGATTATACAGAAGACACTTAATACAGTAAAAGTAACATAAAATGTTGTACTCGGAACTTACAAAGCTCTCTAGAATGACAACAACTGTTTAACTGTTTACACAGTCGAGCCAGTCAATTAAGGAAATGGCTCGTTGTTTTCACAAGCAAAACTAAATAAACCAAGGCATCTTTAAACGATATTAAATTTGTTTGTTTGTAATACAATATTGCTTAATGAGCTTTTAATAGGAAACTGCTACTTATAAGGGAATGAAAAATAATAATTGACATTGATTGGAAGGAAAATTGAATTGAAATCGTGTTATTTGAATAACAAGGGCGAAGGAGAAAAACAAGGGTGATCTTGACCCGAAGGGTTTTGGATTTTTGACCCTCCGTCCCAGGGCTTGCTTTGTTTTCAAAGTTTATTTTAAGCCACTCCACACACCTTTCTATAACTTAACTGTATTGTTTGTTCAATGGTTATTGTGTAGCTGAGGGTCCAAGCACCTACAAGTATTCACTGCTAAAAAGGAGCGTATACCTCTACACAGAGAGTATATTTTTAGCCTGGTCCTCAACGCCCAGACAACACATTATTAGTACAAAAGTAACAATGGAACTTCGGCCATTGTCCTAGAAAAACATGCGAAAATATATCGTTGTTCCCAGTATTTCACAGGCTGATATTAAAAGATGTTTTCATGCAAAACAATGGAAGATGGCGTCGTTACCGGAACGCTTTCCCGCCAACACGGCCGCCATGACACTTCCCTTTAACACGAACTGTCAGTTTCATTGTCCCTGTTTCGAGGCTCATTTAAAGGCAGACTCCACAAGTGGGTAGGTATATACACTTCTGTAGAATGCTGAAAGCTTCAGCGTTTTCTTTTTGAATGCTGACGTGGGTTGTTGAATATTTTATAAGTTACTTTGCTGGCGACGCACTTTTGTCGACCGACACCAAGCTCTTTTGTGTTTGCAAGTAGACATTTATTTATCATGGAAGATAGCAGAATTTATTTATCGCAGTAGTCTGGTGTTCGTTGAAAGACTTTATAAAGTTTGCTCAATATTTTGTACTTGAAGTTTTTGCACCATTGTGGAATTCTATTTGAAGTTATTTTAATGAACAATTTTTATAAAATTGTAGCTTGATTTTTAAGAACATTTCCCTCTTAACGTAGCTTGTATGAGGAGTGCGTACGGTTGACCACAACACGTTATCGAGGCAAATTAATCTTAAGCCACAATATCGCATTAATTATTACCGCTTTGGTTAACTGAGAAAACCGATGAGTAAGCTTTGATGACCAATTACCATTTAATTACCGTCCTTTTACCGACATATTGGATTATTTATATCCAGTTTATATGAAGATGCGTTTGAATAAATATCTTAGTCTCGACGGGGGGTCAATTCCAAAATGAATTTCTAAATTCATTTATAGATATGATGTCAGACTTTCTGACCTTATGATTTTTGTGTTTTCTTATCGTTTTTTCCTGTATTTTTTATATCCGAGAGTGGAAGATAAAGTATTTAACAAATGACAATCATAAAACAAGCCTTGTGCCTGCATGATAAATCCATTAGATATTATTATAATATTATGCGGATATTATAGCTAACTTATTATTCCGATCAATTTGTCGCAGCGTAGGCTAAGTGTGTCTCGGCGAACTAAGGCGATGTTATCTGAGGGCACGGCAGTGCCCCAGCCAAGACTCGAGCAAAACGGGCACGGCCGTACTATCTTTTCTCGAAGCGTTTCGCGGCTATTTCAGCCCCCTGTATCTTCCATGTGAACAAAGCTAAGAGTTTAAGTTTTCGATGACCAAGAGTAAGTATTAGAACAAGCTCAGTCTCAAAATTACAAGACATTTCAATAAACAGTTTACGAGTTATGAGCGATCAAAGTTACACCATTTTGTCACTGACTCACTCACTGACCGATCATCAAAAGTCTAAGGTACTTCTAGCAAACTTAGAACCTTCAAATTTGGCACCAAGATAGGTTATTAGCTACATATAAAGGGAAAATTATAAAAACCTTAAAACTTTAAAAAAAAAAGGAAACAAATTTATATTTGCGGTTTTTTAAGAACATTGTGTATGTATTTTGACTGCATTGATAACTTTGTTATTTATTTATGTACAAAATGTCACTATTTGTTTTATTGTTACGTAATAAAATATACCACTATTGTTATTATGTATTAAATATACTTACATATGAATAAAAAAGCTAGGTTAAAATGAAATGAATAATCATAAAATCCAGATAAAATCTTTCATATTAATGCAGTGCAATAAATACTGCATGCTCGCTCGATAGATGGCGTTGTTCTGGTCTAAATCGCGCTATGGTTTCGTTACATAGCTTAGTATAAGTAGTACTAAAAAAAAAAACGAATAATTTCATGTGATAGCGCCATTTACCTCTGAAATAGATCTCTTTTATTCTAAAAGATATTCGATTCAAGAATTCGAAATGTTTTAGTTAAAAAAAATGTTGTTTACGTGCTACTTTAGGTGTAAATATTTAGTTTGTTATATATTTAGTTACTTGCATGTAAGTTAATTTAATTTGTTATATACTTAGAGAAGAAAGAGACCTACAAAAAATAAATTAGATCCCACCAAAAACATTGAATGTAAAAAAAAAGCCAATCCTCTACGCAATTCCTCCACCGTAAAAAGTTTTGAGATCGCATAGAAGCCAAGTCCTGTTCAACATTATTTGTAATAATAAATCAATATTTTGTGACTATATCAATAGTTTTGTTCACATTACAATAATATTGTCTTGGCCATGAGCACAAGTTAAAAGTCGCTCCTTGAAATAATGTGTTGAATTGATAAATATATATTATGGACATGATTTTACGATTGGACTGATTGGAATTTGAGATCACCATGGACTAAACATGCGCCATAGTACATGTGCAGTTCATTGATGTTGGATGATACTGACTGTCGGTCATTTAGTAACAATCGAATAAACTAAAAGTATTTAATTATTTGATTTTAAACTTCATGTTTGACTTTCTCCTCTCCAAGATATGCTGTATTATATTTGTAGTTTATTGTGCTCATGGCCAAGTCAATATTATTGTAAAGTGAACGAAACTATTGATATAGTCACAAAATATTGATTTATTATTACAAATAATGTTGAACAGGACTTGGCTTCTATGCGATCTCAAAACTTTTTACGGTGGAGGAATTGCGTAGAGGATTGGCTTTTTTTTTACATTCAATGTTTTTGGTGGGATTATGTTTATTGGATAATACTCGATTATTAATATGAGGTTATTGTTGACGTAAGCTATTATTGGTAAATGCTTTTAGGCTAAATACGGATATATTTCTGAGTTTATTTAGGAAGGAAATATGAGTCTATTAGTTTTTTAAACATTTTATAAACCTTCACCTAAGCCAAAACAACTCACAATAGGTTCAGCCAAACGTGAGATAATCGCGCACAAATATACATACAAATATATGTACATGCATAAATCACAGGTCAAACTGCACCTCCTCTTTTTGAAGTCGGTTAAAAATACAATCTTCAACAGTAAAATAAAACAATAACACTAGTCGAGCTATAGCTAGATATTTGTAATCTTTTGTCCTAACCCTAGACTACATACTTATTACTGCATAGCCTTGAATAATTACTGATGCATAGCATAAAGCGTGTCAACTCGAGACAAACCATGTCAACGTTATTCCACTGAACAGTGGACAGCTATTGAATTAACACTCAATGCTCACGCGCAGGCACGCATTTCACGCTAATTTCTATGAAGCCAGATATATTGCCATGGTAAATATGGAAATTATTTCTAGTGGTTATTCATTGAAATGTATTTGTTTTGTTGTAATTTATGAAGGAGCTAATGCATTGGATTAGACCGAGGTTGAATTGAAGTGTTCTTGTACCTAAAGTAAGCATAGTTGTAAGGGGTTTTCTATGTGGAATGACTTTGGGGTGTAGGGCTAAGAGCCCTGCCTCATTAGGACGCCAATGGCGACGTCGCCGGCTACGTATCCAAGCAGTTAGTATTGAAATGTATGGAACCTAACTCACTTGGCGACGGTTTGGCAACGTCGCCAAATTGGAGGCGTGGCCACGAGCTACAGTTCCCTGCGTGGCTTCTGGCTGCCGTGGCAGCTTTGGCGACGTTACCAAGATTGCCACTATAATGTACTGTACACGGTAAAAGCGCACCTCCCTCACTCAGTCGCCAGTGTGGTCTCCAGTCAGCCGCCATTTTGTGACGCTCACTCGAAATATAGTACTTATTTGATTTAAACAACTGACTGCCGAGACGCCATGGCCACTCGACTTGGCGACATTTGGATGCCAGAAGTAGCCAGACCTGAGCCGCTGGCGACGTCACCATGGCGTCCTAGTGAGGTAGAGCTCTAAAAGACGAAAATTTTACGCGTTAAGACGCAGGTGGAGCATTAGCATTATAAGCAGCATTATGCCTTCTTGGCGATAGGAACGATCGTGTATGGAATGCATTACACTGAAGTTTACATTACAGATATCTGACAGTGACGGTTTCATGTAAATACATACAAACCAGTAGTAAGTACTTTTTGCAGTCGTGGCAGTTGCAGTCGGCACCTAGAATTCAAAACTTAAGATAAATAATACAGACAAACATACTTACAAAACATCTTTCCATCGTAATTCTTGAGAAACTTCGACATTATCCTTCAACAATTATGAACAGGAAAGGCCTCATCTCTTCGAAGTCAATGGCAAAGATTAGTATTCCGTAAGGCGGGAACCTTCATACAAACATGCAAGGAATCTGCATCTAAATGCATCGCTTGTGCAGTGATCAGTTTGACGTATTGCTGCGAAATCTTCTTGAAGGCCAGAAAAATATTGTACACCACTATCTTGCTGTGTTTCACCCTCATAAAATTAGTCAAAAAGTATCATATAGCCTTCCTCGATAAATAAATAAGCTATGTAAGGGCACTGAAATATTTTTGCAATTTGGACTAACACTGCCTAGTCTGGATGTTGGTGAATGACACACCCGTGTATCGGAGAGCCCGTTTCTATCGGTACTGAAACATGATTATATAAACTCTTAACTCCACAATGTAGTAAATACACAATATAGTAATATACTGTAAATTCACTAAGTCAATGCGCAAATTAGAAGATTTATTTACTTCACAGTTCACACAATAGCTGCTAAGTTTGGTAGTTAAAGTCATTGTCAGTTACACCAGTTTACTTGTTCCAGATATTATAATGAACTTGTTAATTTGCATATGTGACTTGCCTTGAGACCTTTTTGTTCTCGTTACAAATTGTGTGTAAAGAATTCAATGTTTTTTCTTCTTAAGAAAAAGTGAATTAATATTGGACTTCCTCGATATATGAGACAGATAGATATACTTTATAAGGTACACCAATTTTACATTTTTGATCTTAATCTAGTTAAAGTGGGTGACATAATGGGCGGTCTTATCGCTAAGAGCGATCTCTTCCAGGACAACCTTAGAATGGATTGAGACGAGAAGGAAAATATATGAGCTTTCTGACACAGTAAACCATTCTTTAAATCGTTCTAATTGTACCTGAGATTAGCATGCAAAAGAAAAGCAAACTCTTTAGCTTTATAATACTGGTAAAGATTCAAACTATTACAGATATATTTACATATAGAATAGTGGTTGTTTAGTATAATTCTATTAAAAACCGAAAGTGAAGGTTATAGTCGAACTGTTTGTGTTAAATGATTTATGTCTCATTGTAAACGCGATCTGGTGCGTGAAGTCGTAAATTTTCATGAGATGCTTAAGCTGCTGTATGGGGATTTTGACAATAGGATTCTTTCCGAAATTTTATTTTTGTAAGTCATTGGAGTGCGTGTAGGTAGATTTTGTCTTTATGATTTATCTTAACCGTGGAATTATTTTTAATCAACAAAAAAAATATGGGTATAGTGTTTGTTAAGTTAAAATTATTTCCAGGAAGGAGATGACTGACCAATTTATTTATTTGTTCATCATTCTTATCACTAACATTACAGATAATAATAACCTGATGCGTTAGTGAAGCATATAATTAAAATTAAATAATAAAAAAACAGCCCATTTTGGCAGTCAAAATGAAATTAAAAGTGTTAGGTTTTCTTATTAGACGATGTGACTTTGCGATATTTAAATGCAGTCGTTATTCTGTCAAAACTTTATGTGATACCAATTTTCTTTGATCCTACTTTTATATGAAGATTTTGCTCGCGGCTTTTCATTTAAATTAATTTTTATTACTCAAACACAGGAAACGCATCTATTCTTTATAGTTAAGAAAACTAATTTATTTCTACGGAAATTTCCTGGACGGTGTGTCGAAATGTTACGTTTGGTGTTACAAAATATAAAGAAGATCTTCATTTCATATAAACGTATGATGTTATGTCTCACGAAAATGTTTAATGCTATTCTAACCGTCTGTCGTCTTACCAAGGGTTATTGTGATGCCCAGGTAACTCTAAAGAGGAGGTCACATAGATAGTCGTTCCACGTAAAACGCTTTTCATCTGCAAATGTTCAGACTGGAAGCCGATCCCAGCTAAAGAAACGTAAATTATGAATTTCCTCCATTCATCTATTCCCGTAAGCCATATCATATTAACCATTAATAAAACCATCCTTGGTCTTATTCTAATCTTATATCCATTCACACTTAGAACTGGACCTGACCTAATTAATTTCCGATACGTTCGTAATTAATGACTACTGGAACTACGCCTGATAGTGTTGATATTATCAATGACCCCGATGGGAATTAATTAATGAATATGAGCATACATACATATATACATTTACTTCAAGATTAGGAATGTTAATAGATTGCTTGCCTCGTCTCCTTCACGGAAAAGCTTTTGGGCTACCTACAGCAAACAATTGAAATTCTGTTTAGGTACTTATATTTATTTCATGTATCAAGGAATATATACTGTACTGTACCTGATAACTACATAAACAATATGATTTTTAATTATTATCTCTTTTTGTTACAGGTAATTTCCAAAAAGGCTGGATGGGCTTTCTGAAATTACATCTTGTCGTGCCTAAGCGGTACTTAAAGCTTTCCTTAGGGCAAAGGAATTTTCAGAAATGGATTTACGGTAACTGCTATTACTCACTCTACATATGTATACTTACCTTTTTTTCTCCATATACAAAGTAAAAGGTATTCGACAAAACCAAATTTTTCAATATCATGTAAGTTGTCACATTATGTCAAGTGAAAGCAGATTGCGAGTGACATCCAAATATCTCTTTTCTCTTCTGTTTTATTTTATTATTCGCTAAGTCCATAAAAGGAAGATGTAAATTAAATATAAGGTGGTTAAGCACTGAGGTTTAGCAGCTTTTCACATTAATTTGCATATAATGAATGTGAATAGCAGAAAATGTCTCAAAAACGGACGAATTGTCAAAAATACTGTACCAAGAAAACGATTCAATAAACAAAAACAGTTTACCTGTAACTATAATCAAGATAAAATCTGCGTTAGAAACAACTTAAACAATGTCTCCGACAGGTGCAGAAACGACTTAAAATTCTGTCTCGATTTAAAATCGATACCTATAACATTATTCGAGTTGAGATTGAATCGAGTCATTCGTTCAGTTTGAAAGGTACTTTGTGCCTTATTGAATGGCGCGAAATAAATTGTAACCCACTTGAGTTCATTATGGTCGGCCATTTTACACGCTTTTTATTAGCTTCACCTGTATGTTTGTAGGTTTGTATGTTTGTATGTTTGTTTGTAACCGACTTCTTTGGGCGCGATTTTGACCCACTTTAAACGGCCAGATTTCGTTCAAACTTTGTAGATTTATTGAAGACCGATGACAATACACTAATTTGATAAAATTATTCCATTTTTAACCGACTTCCCAAAAAGGAGGAGGTTACACATACACATCGATTACTCCGAGGTTTATAGACCGATTTACGTGATTCTTTTTTTGTTCGACTCGGAATAGCTGCCAGTTGGTCCCATATTCATCAGGTCAGGATCTGATGATGGAAACCCTGAGAAATCGAGGACAACCTTCAAAAGTTGTAGGCGTACATAGGGTGAAAACTTGACACTCAGGTGTACGCCTAAAAGCACTATTCAACTGTGAAGATTTGGAGCTGACCTGATGATGGAGACCAGAGAGGGTCGAGGGAACTCGACAACTGAATATGTAAACTACCTCGTGTTTGGGCTTAAATTATTTGTATTGACAAGACCTTTGCAACAGTGAAGGTTTGGAGCTGACCTGATGATGGAGACCAGAGAAAGTCGAGGGAACTAGACAACTGAATATGTAAAATACCTCGTTTGGACTTATATTCTTTGTATTGATGAGAACTTCCCACTTGTATATAGTGACAAGTATTCGTATCACTGAAAAGCTTTAAATAAATAACCTTTTTACAAAAAAATTAAACCAACTTCCCAAAACACTAAAAAGCAAAAAAAAACTAATTTTAGGTGCATCGGCCTAGAAGTCGGTGGCAAAATTAACTTAGTAACATCCATTAGACACCGACTTCTAGGCTTTTCAATTTGCAAAATATGATTTTTGTTAATTTATATAATTTTCATCTATAGTCGATAAGGTAAGAAAATTGATTAAAATTTCCTAGTATTTTTCTCTACAGATGTTAATTTTTATTTAGCCGTTTTCTCTAATATTGACATATTTTTGTATACTAAAGAGAATTTTAATTCTACAAAACAAATAATAGTTTTAAAACAAACTAAAAAGTAGAAAATAAATAATAGTTTAAAAAAAACTAAAAAACACGCTTTTTATATAAAAACGAACTAAAAAATAGAAAATAAATTTTAATGAATTTAATTAAAATTTAATTTAAAAAAATATTTAAAAAAGCGTGGGGTGCTTTTTAAGATATTATCGAAATGAAAATCACTGTACTCATACCTGTCAATAAAATATTTATAACTATTGACACCATGCACCCCACGCTTTTTTTTTAATATTTTTTTAAATTAAATTTTAATTAAATTCATTAAAATTTATTTTCTATTTTTTAGTTCGTTTTTCTATAAAAAGCGTGTTTTTTAGTTTTTTTTAAACTATTATTTTTTTATTAGAGGTGAATAGAATGTTAAGGGAGAATTGTTTTTGTGTAATGTGGCTATTGTATTGGTTTAAATGGAAAATAAATTCTAGATACACTTCAGCAGAAAACAATTAATGCATTTTGTGCTTATGTTTTTTTCCTTCCATTATTGTATTTTAATTATTTTTTTTTTCAATTCAGTACCGGAATAACCTTATAGAAAAGCAAGAGTAGCAATTTTTACAGGCCCTGCACCTATAAGAGCTGCGACGCCCTTTGAAGATACCATCTGAACAGAGTTCTTTTTTTCTGCTTTGTTTTTCAGTCATAGTTTTATAAGATTTAACTTCATTTTGAGACGGCCCTGCTCTATTCATTCCATTTCTCTGGTTAAAAAAACTTCTGAAACATATGTATGCGATTCACATTCAGGCTATAGCATATTGAATTCTCACGTATTCACGTGAACCAAAATATATCTGTGAGTTAACACGTTATACACAAACAGCATAGAAAAAATCGTATATTTTAGCCTGAAATTTTGATACGGCTGGAATAAACCGTGCATAAAGAGTAACGAGCGAAGGGAAAAAATGAAAAAAGCACGTTTTTATCCAGTTTCAGCCATTCCGAGGCGCGTTGTTGCGAAATCAGTTTTGTGTGATACAGCGGCTTTTCTGAGTTATGGCCCGTCCCCCGACTCTCCTCTCAGCTTGTAATTCGGAATAACAGTTTTGAATTTATTAAGGAAAATATTTTTGATAAAAATCATTTATTCTGAAATGTTACACTAAGAAAACTGGTAAAAAAGTGTACCATCGTTATATTTTTCTTATTGTAACAGAAAATCTTTGCCCCATTCTAAGAATTGCTCCTGTGTTGTAAATAGCCGTAGTAGGTACATGAGAAAACAAAATAGTATGCTTGCTTGTAGCCAGGACCTTTCAGAAACTTATTTGTCAATTTTTTCCAGCGCCCAACGCTTTTCAGTATTTCCATTCTCACAATAGGCTTTTCAAAACAAATCCAAATCAAACAATCTTGTTCCTGTCAACCACGTTATAACATTTTGGCGGGTAGGTAAACAAACGTATGTGCCTGTGACGTACGGATTTGACACGCCATTGATGAAGTCCCGACTGGACGCGTGACGAACCGTGACGAGTTGTGTGTCAGTCAGGTGGAATTACTTTTCGTCTGGTGGTGAAGCGGGTTATATTATATTTTGGAGCCTGTGATAAAAAAATATTTTTTTTTGCGGGATAAAAATATTTTTTTGGAGGCAATTTATTCTTGTTTACTGGTTATTGCAAAGCATAGTCGATTTCGGTAGATAAATATTCTAATTATTCAAACACCAAATATTTTACTAAGCTACTTACGAAGCATAAACTGAGTATTTTTACAAATCTCTCTGCAGGACCCGCTATGGCATTGTAACAGTCACTAAGCATCCGGCAAAGACAGTTTAATGTATATGTTACGGGTAATGCTAGAAGGTGGAGTAAACCTAGGTTTACCCGGGTTGAGTTAGTATTACCCAGGCTTCTTGGGTAAAGTCCGAATAATAAGTAAAATAAATTTTAATTCGGGGTTTACCCATGCTCACCTAGGTCTACCCAACTCTGACTGGGTAATGTTAGTTGTTGCGTAGTTTTCGAGCCCGTGGCGTAATTCTAGGATGAATGTGGTACTGTTGAGGAAATGTTCTCAAGTGTGTCATGATAAACTGATTGATTTTGAAAATATATCACCAGAAAAAAAAGCTTACGAGAGGTTGCAAATAAACAGTCGCTTTCAGGAGGCCAGGGTTTTAAAAGGTGTAAATAAATAATTTAAATTTGAACAACAACGACCGTTATTCGTTTTTTTTTTCTATTAAATCTATTAATTTTGTGCTCTTCAAGCAATTACGATCGCCTTGTGTGAAATGACCTTGGATTTTCATTTCACTAATTAATTAGACAAATTTTTAACATTACCCAGTCAGAGTTGGGTAGACCTAGGTGAGCATGGGTAAATCCCGAATTAATATTTATTTTACTTATTATTCGGACTTTATCCAAGAAGCTTGGGTAATACTAAGTCAACCCGGGTAAACCTAGGTTTACTCCGACTTCTAGCATTACCCGTAACATATATACCAAGCTGACTTTTAATACGCCTGAAACCATCTGAATCCAAGCATTTGTAAAACATTAAAAAAATCGCAAATCAGTACGAAGAACTCTTACCTGTTTCATCAGGACGACGACACCGAGATATCCATAACCAATTTTCCTCAATATCTCTCCTAAAAACTCCGTAACTAATATTTGAATACACCTTAATCGATACGCAAGTATTCCTGTAGAATGACGTAGGTTGCTGACGTCAGAGATGAGTACCTATATACATAAGGTTCTATGTAACAATTTCCTAGTTGATGTGTATGACGTACCTATGTGCTGTTGACAGTAGGTTACCTATACGACTAAGTAAAGTAGATTATGAATGAATCCTGTGTAGCTGAGAGCTCATTGTAAACTTTTAGTTGGCCTATAGTTTGGGCTCATTAATCAGTATGGAGATTAAAAGTAGTGCGCATCGCAACATTCGCAACGGTCAGTTACCTATCAGTATCACTACAGACCATAGAAATCTTAATCTGCAGACAACTCAAATTGTGATCCAAAACGTTACTTTTGTGTTAGTTCTAAAGGTTAAGTAGCTGATAAGGTGCCTTAATTTAGCCTGGAGGAAACAAGATTTTATTGTCTTAGAAACATAAACTCGGTTTCTGATATTACCGACTTCAAACGAAGAAACCAAGTCTTCAACTTTATAATATTACTAGCTTTTTCCCGCGACTTCGTTCGCGTGGAATAGTGACTTCCGGCAGATTTTTGGTTTGACCAATAGATGGCGCTATATGTCCGGAATAAATTTTATTTTGAATTTTATATTTCTTTGTTATAAAAACTATCCTATGTCCTTTCTCAAGTTCCAAACTATGTCTGTACCGAATTTCACACAAATCGGTTCAGTAGTTTAGGCGTGAAGAAAAGACAGACAGACAAAAAGACAGAGTTACTTTCACATTTATAATATTAGTTAGGATTTTAGACTATTACCGCTTGAAGGGATAACTAAATTCCATCATACACCAAACACATCGATGTCCAATTAACCCCTAAAAATAAATCCACCAGCCTTGCGCACGAGTTGTTAATAAGTAAATCCAATTACGGTGGCCCTACATATGCGGCCCGGGCCCCAGGGTGGGCCCAACGCGTCATAATACTGTAATAGCATTAACAAGCCCGGCTTCAGTAATACTATTGTGGAAATTAGATTTGAAAGGCTTTTTAAAAATATGTTTGGCTTTGAGACTTTGTCGATGTAGTAAAGTTAACGGTTCAACTGAATTTCAGTTTTCTTTGATTATTCTTTCTTTGCCAATCTTAGTATCTGAGTACCTAATTTTTTGTCGTTTCTCAGAAGATTTTTTCTCGTACATTGTAAGAATTTGCAGGCACATTGATTAATCACTGTCGCTCACTCAGTCCTTTGCTATTTTGTCAAAACAAATGACAGTTAATAACTTGTCAGTTAGTCCCTTTCTGAATTGGAGTAATAGATAAATGGTAATAGCTGAAAGAGACTTAACTTACTAGGCCAAAGGGCCTGCCACAGGTGCTCAGGTGGTACCCTCAAATTAATAATATTAGTTGGTACAAAGGACTTAGGCATAAATATCACAGGCTTTATGCTAAACTTCCCTAGGGCTCCAAGCTACTGCCCCAACTTAAACCAGGTCACATCGTCAATAAATCAGCTGGAGCGCTTGATAGTTTACGACCAGCTCCTGTATGCAAAGCGCTGTAGATGCTACATGATATAGTGGTGGTTTTTAACGAGGATTTTTTGAATGTTAGGAGCTAGTAGCTATCGATTAAGGTAAAGGAACGCTTCGCGTGATCGGTTCCTGCATTGGTGACCTATGTTCCTCGGTGTTTCGGAAAACACGTTAGGTTTATTGTATTCCGGCTGTCATTTGAGCATCTTTGGCAGTCGTAGGTAGTCAGAAGCCAGACCGTCTGTTAGCCACTTTACCAAGGTATCGTGTTACCGGGGTAACTGAGTGGGCTGGTAAGATAGGCAGTCGCTCCAAGTAAAGGACTGGTACTCTGCATCAGATTAGGCAGATTCACTATTTAAATTCGACCAAGAGAACTGACCCCTCAAACTAAATCATAAACAGATAAGTCTGTCTATTAGGTATTTGGTTCTTATCCTTATCGTAATGTTACAAATGAAATGAGAAAGTTAATTTGTCGGTCTGTCACTTTAAATGGATGAACCCATTTAAACACCATTTCTTATGGAGATAGAACCTGACTTTTTATCAATGTGCATACAGAAAATTCTATATGCACATGACATAGCTATTGAGTATTAAATATTTTTATCTTGTTTCGGGGAATTGTTTCCTTGGGACGCGGGCAACATGTAGTAAAATACTAAATTACTTTACTAAGAAAATGCCTGTAGTTACAGTGGTGCTTCGTGCATGTTTCCTATCGATCTTAGTTCAAGCCTGATTTATTGCCTCGGGTCAAAGTCTTTCGTGAATTGAACGACAATGAACTATGGCGGAAAAACTGCTGTAATAAATTGTAGCTGAATCAATTTTCTATAGTTGAGCAAAGGAAAATAGAGGTGCAGTTGTTTACATAATTAGACTATTCGATGGTCAGCCAATTGTTTGCAATTTCTATGTTTATCTAGATTAGCTTAAACCTCCCTCTTTTTTGGGGAGTCTTTTAATAAATAGTCCCTACGAGATATCGATGCATCCTTCTTAGAGGCAATTTTTCTTACCTGTCATATGGTAATTCACAAAGTTCAATAACTTAGCTCATAACAATATCTAATGTACCACATTACCAAGTAAACATATCACAAAGCGACACGTGACCACTCGATATATTTCTCCGTCCCATTTACCAGCTATTGTTGTTTCCATTATGAGAACAAAAGCGACAATTTGATCCCGCAACAAAACATTATTCTAGCTTTAAGTGGTAACTTCTGTAAGGCCCTTTGTAACAATACGCGTTAATTAGTAAGAAAGTCAAGTGTACCCATGGAGTAAGGAAAGATGGGCAGATATGCCATAACGCAGGTTCGTCAGGCGCCTTTTTCTAGGTCTTTGTACGGTGGGCATGACTAAAATGATCAGTAACAAACGTTAACGAAAATCGTTGACAGATGACTGAAAGAAAAGTGTTCTTTCGACGATTTTTAGTATCACAAAAAATTGCCAGGTCCAAAGAAGGTGTACAAGGGCGAAAACTTGCTGAAAAATGCTCGTTCCTCGTTCCCCCTCTCACCAGAATTTTGGCGCGCTACTTTCTTAGGCGATTTTCCGTGGCACCTCCGCTAATCATTTTGTTCTCGATGAGTGTAAATCATCGCAATTTCTATTGTCACTGATGCCTACGTCATAGATTAAGTAGGTACGTGAGTTATTCAATTAGGTAGAGAATTATGTTATGTTATGCACACGATTACAATACATGTAAAAATGGCAACTAGGATTTTAAGAACATTTATTTTAACTAAAATAAAAATTGAAAATATTATGATTATAAATATTAATAAGGACTGGCACTCATTAGTTAGTCTCTTTCTGTATGAATAAAATAGAAACATATATTTTCCTTCCAATTGATTTGTTCGCTGTGTTATTTTCAAGAATTAAATAATATAAAATTATAATAGGTCACTAGTAACAAGTCGCTTTCAACTAGCTTATAAATTCCATTTATAAGTTTTTGTTTATCATAAAAACCCAAAACGGATATCATTTTAAATGTAATAAGAATCTCTAAATACTTATTTATTCATTTATTCGTATTAACATTGAAAGAATTCAAAAATAATTGTGCGACGTCAAATGAAAATTATAATAAGGACTCAAGATTTTACACACAATTATCGCTAATGAGTTTTTCATCTTAAAATCATGTTCCCATTTTCGTTTGCAAAATACAGCTTAGAGCCTCATGAATAAATATAACAATTGAAATTCATACAACACATGATCTTCGCCACGTGTATCATTCTACCGAGTAAGAAAACCAGTTACGAATTCAAATATGCCTCTGAACAACGCATAATCCTTTTTATAATATTTCCATGAAACTTGGGCCTAGCAAAAAATCGCCTTTTGTTACGTATGGAAGCGTAAAGGTGAATTGGACAATACACACTTTACCCTTTCAGAGATGTCATTGGTAGAAAAAAGGTATAATACCCTCTGAATATATTCACAAACGTGCGAGTACCACGTGCCTCACGTAGGCCGGACACGCGTAGGCAGAATACTGTTTCGTAATGTAATGGTGTTTGTGTTTGTTGGTCTGTGCGCGTGTTGTGTTTAGGGCTTCTCTTTGAACTGATGTTTTTTGTATAGGGTCCGTTTGGCTTCACCATTTATGTAAAAGCATTATTTAATAGATTCGTGTCTGAGTGTAAAATGTAGGAAACTAGGGTTTCAGAAACATTCACAAAACAGATCATAGTCTGAAAGTTAAACACACATGTTTGGGGTGGCACGTAAAGCCGGCGTCCCCGAATGCTACTCAGTAGCAGTCGTTACAATTTCACGTCAGAGGCCGTCAGGCATTGAGAAAATTCTGACACTACGGTTTGTT
Organism: Helicoverpa zea x Helicoverpa armigera; assembly: GCA_033682625.1. Classification (NCBI taxonomy): domain Eukaryota; kingdom Metazoa; phylum Arthropoda; class Insecta; order Lepidoptera; family Noctuidae; genus Helicoverpa; species Helicoverpa zea x Helicoverpa armigera. Next base: position 10,555,852 of record JAWIIS010000043.1, on the reverse strand, counting down.
AGGTGATAACTTGCAACTCATTCGATAAGATAGACTCCCGAATCAGGATCTTTTTGCAACTTAGTTTCGTCATTTTACTTCAAGTTTTTAAGTTGATTGATATTTAGCAACTTTTTATAGACAGATCTTAAAAAAAAAAACTCTATAAAACTGCAACAGTAGACTCAGTAGGCACTTAGGCTACACTACCCAAGGTTGAACTTCATTTTGAACTCTCAAAACCACATAAAAGACTCGCAGACTCCCAACCACCGATCTCTACAGTCCCAACTAAGTTGTCTAAGTGAACTAAGTCCATTACATCGATGGTCGCTGTCCGCATCCATTAGCGACTGAGTTGCGGTAACTTGCCACTTAGGCCCGCTGTCCGCTAGACCGCACGTAATCGACAATTGACGATTGCTTGCGTCTTGCGTTGACAGAATCAAAACTGTGGCCAGTGAGATGGAGTTTGTGTGTACTTTTATTGACACTGCGTGCAGTCTGCAAATGATGTTATGTTGCTATTAAGCCTTATCGCCATAATCGTAACTTTAAAGTCACAACGATAAATACTGATAGATTAAATGAACACATCAACTATAACTGTGCCTAAGATAGCCTGGTGGGTGACGGACGGACAGCAAAATCTTATTAGGTAGATCTCGTTTTACCTTTTGGGTATAGAACCCTTAAGAACAGCATCATACACTTAATTAAAATCTACACGATAAACATACAACAAATAACATTAAAGTGACAGGTAAAGGCTCCAAGAACCAGCAAAATACAAACTTTTTACATAACGGACTTTGCCTAACTGATAAGAGTATTCGCTAACGATGCGCCATTACGTGCGTATGCGCTTTGATCTGTGCTGACCCCGCTATCTGGCAGATAACCTTACTGATAACAGTTAACTGTAAGTTGTGTGTGTAGTTACGTCTTATCTAGTGAAAGTGTGAAGGTGAAGATTTAATAGTGTTAAATGAATGGGTAGTGACATAAGTTAAAGTAATTACTTAGAGGAATGTCTTAAAGTAAGCATTGGTTTAGAACTGACCTCTTTAAAGTGGATTTGAGTGTTTTAAGTGTATATGTTTCTTCTGGATTTTGATAATGTATCCGGCAGTATATCTGAATTTTAAATGCGCAAACATTTTAATATTTTGTTCTGTAATCTTGAACTCCAGATTGAAATCAATATCCTCCAAAAGCTCATAATTTACGAAAACTTTCGTATCTTTAAAATATTCCAGACCATTAAAACAGTAATTTATCCTTATGAAAGTGCCAAAAACCTTTCAACTTTTAATCCGAGCAACGTGTTCCAACCTTATAAATTACTTTGCAATTTCAAGCACGTTTTGGACCACTTCTACAAACGTGGGTGGTATTTTAATTTTGAATAATTGAAGTAAACAAGTGCTTTTAGGAAACCATAGAAATATGACCGAAAGTTCAGCCCCGTGGGTTACTGAAACCATTTGTTTTCATCATAAACTTGGGCATTAGACAAAAGCGTTGGTAGACTGATGTATGTTGACTATGGTAAGTCAAGTAAATGGTTTTTGGGCAGTACTTCGTTGAAATCAATTTATAGTTCACTAACTGTTTTATGCGGTTCCTCTTGCGTCCCATGGAGGCTAGATTTCGCTCCCGGATAAAACGTAGCCTTAGCCTATGTTTTTTCTCAAGATCTAGAGACTATGCCAACTTCATCATAACTAATACCTACTTCATTTAATTCTGTTCACTAGTTTTGGCGTCAAAGAGCGACAGATAGACTAAAAAATTACAGCATTTAAGTATAAAAGTGAATCCATTTGTGTTTCTATTAGAACCTAATTTACTCTGAATTCCAGACAGTCGAGACGACGGCAAAAACAGTTAAAAGATCATAAATTAATATTCGAATTCGGTATCCAAGGAAAATCTTCCATGAAATCTAATAACTCCACAATTTCAACAATCCTACAAACTTTTAAGCTCGCCAAACTTTCGAAATACTTTTCGTATTACGTAAAAATTCAACTGTAGGAGCGAAGCCTCTTGAATTCCTCGACTTTTCCCTCTTCCCTCCCGTTTAGGGGTTTAAGTCCGTCGTCCCGAGCTTAGGAGGTCAGCACCCGACCTCTGGGACCTCAGATAAGATAGTTAACGATCCTTGTGGAAAGCAATCTGGATAATTGGGAGTGACAAGAAATAGTGGGCAGGGATTTTGAGTAAGTTGCCTTTGACACGCTATACTGGGGTAGGTTGTTTGTGCTGGTCAACCTAAATTGTGGTTTTTGAACTTGATGTTTTTGGGTGTAAGGGTGCGGTTTTGATTTTCATCAGTTCATTATGGAAGGGACATAGTTCCTCAGCTGTAGTAATAGGTATATACAGAGAAGTATAACAGAGTGAGACAGTTTGATGTAAGGATTTAAAATTGTTCGCATCCCATGTATATTTCTTACATTATTGAAGTGATAAATCCTAACTATAACCCAAATATATAAATATGAATATCATATTTTTCAGTATTATCGTGACTCCCATCGAAATCAAACACTAAAAATCCGATCAAGTGTCAATAACTAAACATCTGATATTTGTGTCTCAATTTCTGAACTTACCCTTAAGGCTATGAAGCTTCATTTCCCCATTCGAATCAATCCACCTTTCGAGTCCGTGATTGCTTGATAGCCGCGTACCCACCTAGCGCACAGGCTCGCGCGGCAGCCTAGGTGTCCGGATCGCGAGCGATGGCTCCCTCGGCAGCCTCAGTAGTTTTGTTCAATTTACACGAGGCCGCCTCGCGAGGCAGGCTGAGCCATCATAAGTCCGAGAGTATTCGTAATGGACAGTCGTGTATTTTCAGCTGCAGCTATTTTCCTAGCTGCTTATTGTTTAAAGAAACGAAAACAGTCACGTATCAAGAAAAAACCTAGACGCTTCTGGATTAGAAAAAAATATGAGCGTCGCCACCAATATGGAAATAGATTACTTGGAGATTTAGTATATGATCAGACTGTACATAATTTTTCACTTCCTTGACAGGCATATTAATTTGAGCAGATATTTGCCGCCAACTGTCTTCCCGCTGATTTTTGTTTAAATATTTTGGATCTTTGGGGTCCCAAAGCGCATTGTACGTGCTGTACAGTTGTATTAAGCGAATGGACTCCTCCTGACTGCCCATGATATCAAAATAACAGAAGACAAACACGGCAAGAGACAAAACTTGAAGCAGCTTCGCGCGCGAGCCAAAACACATCCGTCCCCACCTAACGCACAGCGCTCACTGAGGCACCTTTGAGCGCGTCAAGTTTACCGACAACAGATGGCTCGGGGCCGAGCCGTGCTCGGTCGAGCAAACGCGCGCCCGAGGCAGGCCGAGGCACGTCCACACCAGCCGAGGCATTTGGCTCGCGAGGCTGCCGCGCGAGCCTGTGCGCTAGGTGGGTACGCGGCTGATTGCACACCACATTGGACCAAACATTTGTATTGGCAACAAACATTTGTTTGGCGCTGTTTGTGCACCAGATTTGTGTACCTGCACGGATGACCGGTTCTGTGAGGGCATTTTGTTTCATCCTGGTGGAATTAAATACATAGTTTTGTTGGTAGTGAAACTAATTATTTTTGATCTCAATTTTGTAACATTTAAATTGCGCTCGTCGAATCTCAGTAATCGATCGTTAAACAGCAAAATCTTATTCCTTTTAGCTTTCAGCAATTAATGATGGAGGGAATCTTGCTAACATCAGATTAATGGAAAGTCTGGAATTACCAGTCCACATACATACTTAGCATGAACGTGGATCTCTAATGAGCTAGTGTGGATATATAATGTCCTAGATGATAATAAAATACATATCGTGATAGAATATTTCAAGGCTAGAGTTGAAGAAAATCCCAGCCTTTCTAAACAACAGTGCACAGTAATCAGTAATCCAGCAATCCAGCTAAATAACTCAAACTACCAGTTTCACTTATCTACTTACTCAATAAGGCTCCAAGGCTATCTGAAACACCACTTAAGTCTATGAAATCCACGCTGGATTGATCTCTGAGCCTCTGAGCTCTGTGACTGGACGATCCGAAGCGTTGATTGACGATTGAGGTCAGGAGTTCAAATTCGTTGAACTATTGTGGCGATCTCGAAAGATTAGCTAATCTGTAGTGTGCTGCTGTATGGGATCGGGTTATTGAAGTAGTTTGTTAGTTTTATGATGTTGGCTTTTAAATTGTTAAGGTAATTTATTATGCACATACTAGTAATACTCAATTTGTAAATGGATAGTATAAAAAATGGTCAATATTGGGTGGCAATATTAAGTCTGCTTTTTACCAATGCCTGAAAATCTTCAAACTAGTGCCTACCAGACCACGGGACTATTAAGTCCCGGATTTTTGGAAGACGAACGTGGGGCTGAAGCCAACACGCTGAAACCCTTTTAAGACAACTTTAATGAGATAATTACAAAGGCTTATGTTATTATTATCGTGATATTTATATCAGTATACAGCTTTAATAGTTTCCAAAAACCACCTACATATCCTACACATAACTATCTATGTAAAAGCATACTAAAAACCATCCGAAATAGGTCAGAGATAATTTATCAAGTGACAACGGCAAGGTCCTCGGGCAAAGCCGACAAAAACATTACGAGATATCATGACACTAGCTCTCTGGAAGGAGTGAATAGTTATCTAGTTTTGGAACTACTTCGTCCTGTTATAAGCTTTAATAAGATTTAATTTGCATTAGTGTGACTGCATTTGCGTAGTACTTAGGTACATAATTGAATTGCATAGATTTTGAGAAGAGATTAAACAGTCTGTATAGCCATGCGGCTTTTTGGAGCCAGTTTTTTTTAGTGACGAGCTCAGAGACAGCGAAAGAAGTTTCCCGCATGCTTCTCTCTGCTTCTCTTAGTGCAATAAACCTTATTGTTAACCAGCCTACAATAACCATCAAAACCAATACATCCACAAGCCAAGATAGGATTTCACGGTACAAACTCTCAGATACATCAATTAACATCCTATTACGCATAAATTAATTGGTTCCCATCACAGTTGCCATTCGCAGTCATGCTAATCAGCTGCCTATATTGATATAGGTCCTACTGTCCTCGGCACCTCCTGTGTCAACATGAAGTGAATCAATATGTATGTGATTATGTATTGCTTGAGTGAATGTCTGTCCATGCGTTTATTGTTTGGTTAAATAAGGAAATTCGTCTTGCTTAAACTGTAGTTGCCGTTGATGGAAAGGAAGAAAATGTTTGTCCTCCGATAGAGGGTAATATTTACTACAATATTTGATTTAATCGATTTCTCGTTAATGTTCTTCTGCTGAGTCAAAAAAGAGCCACCTTAACATTCCATTTAAGGGACGCATACATTCGTCGTACGGAAGGTATACCTCTGTCAAATTAGTCATGGTTGTTTTTCTTTTTTCCACAGGGCGCCGAGAATGTCCTCCTGCTGAATTACTGAGTGCGCAGGCGTTGATAAGCTAGCACCATGACCAAGAAGTTTGAGTTCAACTGGCAGATCCCTGTGCCTGACTTGTTGCTACAGGTAAATATTTTACTTAACCTTCTTACATTTATGATGAAGCATTTGTGACGATAACTGATGGATTGGGCTTTTGATGTCCTCAACTGATGTCAACCTTTTTAAGAGCGTGTACGTCAACCGCGCGCCATTTGGCCTAAAATGGTACTTTTCAAACCACTGTTTCTCAGTAAGTACTTATCCTATAACTATGTTATTTTTTAATAACGCAAGGTAATTTCACTGTCTATATAGTTAATTGAACATAAATTTCAATTTGTGTAGTTTAAATACTTAAAACCCCTATAACGTAACAGATGTTTTATAAAATTCCCGTTCAGCGTCTATTTCGAAGCTTAAATTCATGTGAAAACAGTGGCAAATCTAATCATATTTATTTTTTTATTCATAGACGAAATCCCCATGCCTATAGTTAGTTGAAAACATTTTTTGATTTAGGTCTCTATCTTTCAGAAAAAAATATTTTAACAATGTGAAAAATTGTGAATTTCAAATGCTTTTTTTACCTATCTATCTTACTTAATTTAATATAACAATTATTTACTATAGTAATATAACTCTTTCTTTAAAACATAAACTTCATATTATAATTTAATCTCTCGTTTTAATTTTTTTATAAATTATTTAAAAACTACTATAAAACGCTGCACGCGAGTCAACTCAAACCAGACCGCCGCAAGGCTTCACAGAGAGAGGACGTGTCGCTCCGTCACATCGCGTAGGGTGAATAACCTCTGCCGTGGATACCGAGAATAGAGTCCATTTCAAGCGCGACCAACAAATCTTGATACATTACTATTTTATTTAAAGCTCAATTTTGAAGCATATTTTTTTTATCGATTGAGTTGAAATTTTGTTTGAATGTTCAGTTTTAATGACAATGTATGATTCTATATCCAATATGGCGGTATACCCAAGATGGAGAAAAAAATGTTTTTAATGCATTCCTACGATATGGGTATCAAATGAAAGGGCTTGCTATGAATAACTCGAAAAAAAATGTGTCGCGAGTCTAAATCCAATATGGCGGACTCCTTAGGCTAGAAATCACTTATTGCAGATGTCTGTTACCAATCGAGCTATAATTTTTTTTTTTTCATTTTGGATGTACCCAAATTTTGACTTTTGATCTCGAATAACTTTTGAAGCATATAGGATAGATAACTTAAAACTTTATTTGCAATGGTAAACCCAAGCTCTTCACCAATATTTGGCTTTCCGGCAATTGTTGTTATTTGACCACAATTTTTCGGTCTGGATGGACTGGACCATTCATATAAACAATCAATTTTTCAAATCGGTCCAGGCGTCTTTGAGAAATCGAGAACAATCAAATTGAGAACAATCACAAAACAATCTAATTGAAACCTCCTCCTTTCTTTTTTTGAAATCGGTTAAAATACAGAAACTCTTAACATTGTCATTAATCATCAGTCGACTATTTAGTACTGTTGAAAATTGTATGTAATATACAGAAAGTCCTCAAAATCAAGGTTTTCATAGGTGCCCGATTTTTTTGCAAAAGAGTGTAAGTATTAACGACTTATTTTCATGCTTTTATATTTTAGACATCCATAGACTTACACTATTTTCCCGCTATTAACTATTTACTAAATAATATATTTTTTGTTCTACCAATTTCACTCGAAAGGATCAAAATGGTTTGTGTGACTATACGTGAAGTATGATAGGCACGCACACAGCCGCGACGCTAGTCTGCGCGGTTTTTTGCGTTGAATTACCTAAAGTTGACATCGCGCGCCGAGCGTACACGCTCTTAAGGTTTACTCTGTGGAAAACAAACATGAAAACTCTGTCATGTCAGAAAGCATATATTCGCCTTTGTGGTGACCTATAATGTGTCTTAATAACGTGCTAACGTGTCTTAAAAGCGTGTAAAAAATAAACAGTGAATCGTTTAAAAATAAAAGTCAGTAAAGAATGCTAAATAAATTCTCCTCAACCAATAGACACTACACACAAACAGATTACAAGCACAAAATAAAACAGTTCACTGTAAAACCCGATTTGTTACAGTTCATTCGAGCTAGATCAAAGATAATGTAATCAGTGAAGAAAGCCCGAGTCGATCGAGTTACGTGAGGTGCCGAACGCGACGTAAATCAGACTCGATCGCACATGCTTACCCGACGTATGGGTGGGGTGCCAATGGTAGCGATAGAAAAACTATTTCTTTTTCATAACTGGGAAATGCATCAATTTGAGGGATCTGTGGGTTCAGCGAGAAGGAATGTCAGAATGTCAAAATTCACTTTTGTTTCTTTTGACGCTATTTACTAGAGCCTTTCGAGGTAAATCTTTCGAACAATTCCGCAGCCCCTGCAGGTCATGAGACCTATGAATACAACATAAATGAATCCTATTTGTTCCAGGATTGCCCCTTTAAAAAAAAAGTAACGCGTCTACATTTTCGCAGAGAATTCTCTCTAATACTATCACAACAATTTCCAAAACGCTTTCCACGAAAATTCTGACTCATCCCGTTTGATAAAACTCAGCAGCAACAATGACAGTTGAAACACTCCCCGCTATCAGTCGGCCCCACTCTAATCCCAGTTACCGGAGCACTGTGAGCTGGTGAGTCGTAATCTGCTCACCTCGACTCCGGGTCGGCTACACAAATATCACGGCTTACTGTCGGCTCCATTTGATTTGTACACGGATTTCTAGCATTTTATTGTAGTCTTGTATGGGTTGGCGTTTATTCTTCTTTGATGTGAGGACATTTATGAGTTCGAGAATCTTGTACTTCAGTTAAATATATCCACTATGTAAATGAAAATTCAAATACAGAAAACTGTGTGTTTAAACAGAACCCTGGTAAACACAGTTGCACCTAGTACTTACAGTATAGACAGTTGGGAAAAAGCTAGACAGAAAGGATCGAAAGTCAGTGATAGGACTTTGTAAAAGGCTTTCACCAGAAATAACTACACCGTTCCAATAACGATATCTAGGAACATGTAAAATCCTGTACCGTATAAAAATAAGGACATCATCATCATCAGGACATCATAATCCTCCGAGCCTTTTTCCCAACTATCTTAGGGTCGGCTTCTTTATGTCCTTATAAAAATTCATAATTTATACAAAACATTAATCCAATAAAACACAATAGACATCTTACTATTATAAACCAGCTTCTATTAACTCCAGTCCAGTTTAAAGTCTCTACTAATTGCCACAAACACGGTTTACGACATACAAACAATTTATCCGGCAATACAGACCCCCGCTGTGCCTTACCAATGACAGCACTCATATTGACACGACTCGATAGGGACAATAAACACCAACGTTATGGGGAGTTTATCGGTAACCACGGACTTAATTGGCTGTTATAAGCTACTTTTGAAGGGTACTCAATAAAATGTTGAATAAAAATTTTATGTGCGAACGTTTCATTTTTTTACTTCGGTTTTAGGAAACTGCCGTTGGGCAGTAAAATGTAGTCTCATTTTCAGTGCCTACTTTCTGTCAGACAATGTTACTTATTGCAACTGTGTGGTAGCCTTATAACGCTTTACGATATTTGCCGCCTCTGCCACTCTGCTCTTTGGAAGCCGTAATTTTCTGAAAACGCTTAATCTGAGTCTTTACTTCTAGTTGATTAGCCTTTAAGGATTTCGGGGTATATTTTTGGAGCTAATGGGTAAACGACCTCTTTCTACGGAGGAGGGTCATATACCTACTAAGATTCACAAATCCTCAATGCTTAGTAGAATTTACATAAAGATGCCACCAAAAAGAAGCGGAGAAGTTTTCATGGAACCAATAAAATTTGGACACGAAATGTTTGAATAATGAAATTCTATAATTAACTGATTGATTACTGAACTAATTAATTAATTCTCTACCAGTTAACATTCCACATGTTAATTTAAATCAACTTCAATATTCATACATTTGTTATGTAAACCCCTGTAGGTCCCGGCTGTCATTGAACATCCTTGGCAATCGTTACGGGTAGTCAGAAGCCAGTAAGTTTGACACCAGTCTAACAAAGGGGAATCAGGTTGCCCGGGTTACTGGGTTAAGGTGGTGAGATAGGTAGTCGCTTCTTGTAAACCACTGGTACTCAACTGAATCCGGTGAGACTGGAAGCCGACCCCAACATAGTTGGGAAAAAGGCTCGGAGGATGATGTTATGTAAGCCCCTATGTTCTCCACGTGATATTCTTCGCGTGCTTGTGATGCATATTTTTCTCCTACCTTGTTCTTTTGTTTTACCATGATTTTGTGTTTTTATGTTTATTCGCTTGTCCTATATGTGTCATAAATGCTCTAATTTGATTGTATATTAATTGATCTCCTCATCTCCCAGGGTGCGACCTTCGACCGCTGGACGGAGGAGAAGGACAACACAGAGTTTGAACAGAACTGTCTGTTCAAAGTCGACGAGTATGGCTTCTTCATCTACTGGAAGAGCGATGGCAAGGTTAGTTCTTAAGCTTATAAAGTAATAGGATTAGATATTAAAAGAACGTTTATGGAGGTCGGAATGTGGGTGTCGTGATGACACTAAAGCTTGTTTATTTAAGTATATAAAAAATGATTTTACCTATACTTTCATTTATATAATTAGCCTTTCTGTGCCTTAACAACAGAATGAATAAGACACAATTGATTCAAATCTAAGATCCTATAGATAGACAGTTTCCATATAAGACCTCATAAACAAAATCGTTGACACAAGCTAGCATTACACGAGGCTTGATTTGTAGACACAAGGTTTAACACACCGTATTTTGTAAGGATTATTACCGGACCATGAAATCCCCATTTACCAAGCCACCTCATTCTCTAGCCTTTGCGGGGATTAAATAAGCCAGTACAACGTTTAAAGCTATTGTTGGTCCATTGTATCTCTTTGACGAAGCTACAGCTTTGAGTCAACTCTCAGTGATGTCAGGCTGAAATTCCAGTTGGTCCGTATTTAAACAAGCCTGCTCAATAGACTGTGAGATTGAAATGTGTTACCAACTTTGAGGTAAAGAGGAGTCTGTAACGTGTTAATCCCAATGCTGAAGTTTTAATTGATTTGCGAATAGTCGTTGGACGTGGACGTCGAATGTCGGAAGTTGGAAAGTTGTAATAGCATTACACTTGGAGTAGCGCCTTTTTTAGTCCCTGATAGCGGATTTTTCGGAATTGTAGTTGTTTTATTTTTGAATGAATACTTTAGTTAGGAATATTTAAAAAAAATGACTAGATAAATATTAAAGAGTGTGAAACTTCGAATTAGCCAGTGCATTTTTTAGCTTTTTAACGCAAAAAACCCCCATCTCTTTTTCATCAAAGTTCAACAAACTTACCCCTGAAACTTTATACACCTTCTATCCCAAATCAAAGGCCACATTGACACGACATTTACTAGGCATACGTAATCAGAAACCCAACTTAGCATACCTGTCAACCCCTGACATAGGTTTACCACTGCGGTTCCAGAACTTTCCATACTAATTTTCGCTCCATATTGAATGTTATCAAATGACAAATTTGAAGCTTGGAGTCTATCATGTGTCAGCATTACCTAGGGGATCCACTTTGAGCTTTATTATGCCCTGGAACTAGACTTAGGTCGTGAGAATTTAGGAATGAGAAAACGGATAGAAGATCTTCAAATCGTCATTCGATCTTCGATCGTCAAATTGGTTCAGCAATGAAATGATATGAGTGTATTCTTTTCTTACGTATGTAATATGTAAATCTTTGTAAAGAAGTAAAGTATGCCTTTGGACGTTGTAGGGGATAATCTGCATCTGCTGAGCCAATTTTAAAAATTCTTTTACCAGTACGCAACGCGTTATTTGTGTCGTTCGAGTGACATACGTTCGAGTGAAAAAAAATCCAGATATCTATCAGGACGATAAAACATAAAAAGAAAATTGCTTTCCTCCAAATTCAAGCCCTAATATCATTGCTGGACATCAGCCAAAATGTCTCTGATATAGAAAAGATAGAAAAATACTTAATCAACTCCTTTAGTCGAGGCTAAAGGAATTGTTAGGAGAAGATCCCTGTAGACCCTGAGACCTTGATAAGTATTAGATGGTTAATGTATTAAGATTTTCTTCGTCTAGTACTATGTGAACATCGCGAGGGAAATCTTCCGTTCTGTATTAGATTACTAAGTAAATAGTATTGGCAATATCATATTGATTAGGTAGTATGTTAACTTTAGGACTGTTTGACAATATATCTAGATTGACAACCCTTTTTCTATGAGGCAGACTGTAGTGAACTGGAACAGCAGTTTTCGTGTGAATGTTATGTTGACTTGCCAGTACCTTATCTCATCAGTCCTAAAGTTAATGTACTACTTAATTAATATCATATTGCAGATACTGAATAGGTATATATCTAACACATCTTCTTCAAAATGTATTTCAATTAAAATCTTTGCAGTTATGTTTCGGATGTTGTTTATTAGTGCATCTCTGGTGTAAGCAGTATGATCAATATGCCTCTGGTTGAATATCTTTTCAAAATAATGGTGGAAGTTTTCATAGGTATAAGAATTTTGAAACGAGTTTGAAAGTAACTATTCTGTTAAGGACCTTCTAGAAGTAATTTCACAAACTGTTCAAACAACAGGGGTCTCAAGCAAATAGTGTTCAATCCCAGAGTCAGAAAAAAACACCAATAGTGGAATATAACTCTCATGCTATATTGCAAAAAAACTAGCAAACATATTATCCCAGGCTCTGCAGTTGTTAATAAACGTATATTTATAAACGTTGTTAATAAGAGCCTCAATTTGCAATGATTACAAAATAATTAATACCGACGTGGATTACGTACGGTATTAATTAAACGCATTCAGTACAATTTTAGACTGGCAATGTGTTTGAATGGCTTTCGTTAAATTATGAAGCTGTTCCATATTTGTGTTTTGGCCTTTTATTTATGGAACTGACATTATTTTTTTCTTTATTAGTGCCAGTTGCATTATCTTAACAAGACCTTGGGCTGGACCCGAATCTTGAGTGTTATGAGTCTTGTATATCTATCTAGGGATCTATTCAAAATGAGTGACTTTTCCTAGTCTGCCTTTCAGGACTTTAACATGGCGTTAGACTAACCAACAATGAAATATTGACTCTGACTATGACGGGAAAAGACTGAAACGTTTAAGATAAAATAACGTAAATAATGTTTTAATAAATATTATGGGAACATTAGAAATAGTTTTTATGTAATTAAATTATTTAGAAAAGTCATTGATCTCATGTCCTCTTTTAAAGCTGAAAACAACATTATTTATTTGACACACATTAAAGGTAGAAAACAGATGAATGTGACGGCTTCCATATTTCCTACCATCATAAGTTCTTGACACATTTATGAGACATTTTATGAAGTGTTAATGATGTAATAAGTACTTTACGTTCAGTAAAATTGTATTTCTGAATACCTGTGACGAATTGTTCTGGGAACATTGGACAGTAATCTATTCACGCATAATAAAAATTGTCGCAGGTATTCTTCGGGTTCTTTATTACTATAACAAATGCCTTAATGTATCTCAACGGGTCATTTATTTTGTTGATATCATTTGGTTACTTTAATTGTTGATTTATAACAAATTAGTAAATTATAAAATACTAGCCACTTTCCCGCGGTTTCACCCGCGTCCCGTAGGAGCTACTGCCCGTACCGGGATAAAATATAGCCTATGTTACTCGCAGATAATAAAGCTTTCTAATGGTGAAAGAATATTTAAAATCGGTCCAGTAGTTTTTGAGTTTATACATTACAACCAAACAAACGAACAAAGTTTTCCTCTTTATAATATTTGTATAGAAAAATAGAAGAAAGTTTTAGTATACTCACCGACATGTTCATCTTACTCTGTCACAGTGGATAAATCTGTTAAAAAAAAGCTGATTTAAAAGTTAAATATGTCGGAATACGATTCATTTATACAATAAGCAGCCTCATTTCCAATTTTGTATGAATAAAATACATTTGAAATATTGTTACCTGTCTGTTACCTGACAGTCATCGGAAATTAAATCAGAACTGTCAAAGAGACACCGAGGGACTTAATTTTATTTGAAAAAGGACTTACGGACTTAATGGATGTAAAATAAAGCAGTCAAGCTTCTTGCTTTTAATATTTCAATTTCGAAGTTAAATAATATTTGCATTTTTCTTTGGCTATGAATTAGCACTTCATAATTAAGTGTAATTTCTAAGCCGCAATCACTTTTAATTAGTTTCCTTTCATTACATTTAGATCCTTAATAGCCAACTTTTTAGAAACGTGCAACTAGTGTGACGTTTGATAAGAGCCTGCAAATGCCTATGTGAAATCAAAACATTTGACTTCGACTTTGACTTTGTTTATAAAACTGTTTGCTAAAACAAGGAAGTAAGCTAACGAAATGAGCCAATAACCTTTCATTCATTTTAGTATCAAGTCCCCTCAAGATCCTTCAATCAATAAATAAATCGTTACAATCCCATATAATTTGTCCTGCCTTGCCAAGAGCCCTCGACGTGATCAAATGCCTGAAGATTGCTCGAGTCATTCCCTGAGGGAGTGGAACCGTTGACCTCGAGGGCTGGCCGCACATTAGTGGGTGATTAGGGTTATTCCGAAGGGTAGAAATTGTATTATGACATTGTCGAAGATGTATTCTGTTTAGTTTCTTGTGAGGAAAGTGAATTCCAGAACTAGGATCGGATTTGGATAATTCTACATAAATGTTTCTTAATTGATTTAGGTCCTAAGATATTTGCCTGGTTTATCACAAACAGATGACAAAAAGAGTGCGAAATTGGTGTAAAAATAAATTGCAGGAAGATTAACAATATTGATGCGGTGATTACAGATGCAAAATAACTGTAACGGGCACTTACATTGCTTGATTATAAAAAAACAAGTCACATATGTGAACACGTGATTTCCAAATTAGGATAGAAAACCCCTCAGCTTAATTTCGTTCCTAAATTCTAATTCCTTCATAATCCCAAAATTAATTACTTTCAAATCTGCCAAGGTAAATATGAAGCCAAAATTCGAATAGCTTTAGCGCGGAACCAAGGACCAATCTCTTTGATCATGATTAAAAGACCTGAATTCTTAATATAGCCTGTTAAAACAATTTATCTAAGGTTTTGGAAGGTTTTTTTTTTAACTCTAGGTTCCGTCCGCAGTTTTACCTGAGTCCTGTGGGAACTACCCGTACCGGGGTAACTAGCCTACAGCTTTCCCCAAAACTTGGCTGTTTAAAACTGAGACAAAATCGGTTCAATTGGATCACTAGCTCCTGAGCTTAACGCGTTCAAGCCAACAAACTGACTTTCCATCTTTATAATATTCTATGTAAAGATTTCTTCAGTTTCTTTATAAAAAAAAAAATACCAGAGAAAAGTCTTAGTACGCCGTATTTTCGCCTCAAACAGTAAGCAAAGTAATTTCTCCGGAACGTGGTTTGATAAACAGCTGACGGTACATATCAGCTGGTAACAAAATGTTCGTTCGTTCGTTTGCAATAAAGTTGGGAAAAAACGTGACAAGACGGATTGGACTTGATTTTACTTTGATATTGTTTGTTTCTTTCTATATTTGTTTGTTTTCTGTATCCGTTATTGGAGTTTTTGTAAGTATCAATATGCGTGGCGCTGGCTCAGTTTTGTTGATTTTCTGACTAGAGAGTGTTATTTAATTGCCCTTTTCTTTTTTTGGTCTGGTATGAATAAAACTGATATTTGGGTATCGATTTGGTGTTCTTTAGTATTATTAAAAGCCACTCAGAGTGCTGCATATAAACGAAATTTGATATTTATTCCACACGTTTCCAAATTGAAAAATAAAAATGAAATCTGAAAACAAAACGTATCTTTGAAAACTTCCTGATATTAAATCTGCATTTCGCGAAGCAACTAAAAGTCTCTTTTAGCCAAAATTAATATCTCGTTTCACGGTAGCTGGCTCTTACAAAAATTCGAATACCTGTCGGGGAACAAACATCTTGAATGCACGAGGTAAAGACTACTTTAAGTGTATGTCATAGAGTCTACTTTGTATCATCGTTAGTGGTAACTCTGCAAGGTCGAGAGTATAAGGGATGGTTGGGTCTAAAGGGCTCTCCAGAGAATCGCGGACTTTATAATGACCTGGTGTTTATACGAGCAGTCATTAGTCGACCTGACCTTCTTTAAGATGAGGCTTTGGAATGTGTGTCACTTACAAGTCGTTTGTAAATAATTGCTACTGAGGTGAGGACTTATGAAGTGGTAAGGTGCAAGAGATGTAAGATTTAAAGATGAGGGTAAAGGCCTTTTGTGAAAAGGAGAAAGACATGATCATTGGTTCTAGTCTTCTTGGCGTTCCGTATCATTTTTTTCCACTTCTGCCCTGAACATCTTCTTCAATTCCGCAGCTTTCCAAAATTGGTTATCGTATATTAAGTATATTAAGTTTTCCGAAGTCCGATATTAGAAATATCGGAAATTGTTTGTAAAACTTAATATACGGTTCCGACGGTGTCTATTAAAAATTGTGTAAGATAAGGTCATAAGCCACCGTAACTTAAAATTAATCCAAGATGCTTCTGTCTATTCTTTATTGAAGCAATAAACAGGACTAAATGTCCTACAAAAGATTACGAGGTCACAATGACCTCGGAACCTGTTTCCTTGAAGATTCCCCCGAATTGACCTTGACCCAGCCAGGTCACAAAGGGGCGTTGCTGTCAGAAAAACAAACTTTTATAATCATTTTATGACATATAGATTGACATATTGGTTAAGGATGTTTGTTTGTTATTCTCTTTATAAGTTAAATGTTTACAATAGTATCTATGTAGGGGAGACCTTTTATCCGGGTTTGCGTAAATATGACCTTTAGAATTTTTGATCGCTTTATCGTTTAGTTGCTGTGAGCTTGGTTCACCACTTCTTCCCAGCAAAAACACTTAGGAAGTGGTGAAGGGTGGGCGTTTTTGAGGCTATCTTTTGTTTTGGCGTCTTTAATACTAATTTTAACTGGAGATTTTGAATTCCACTTATTTCTTTTTAATTTCCGTGATCGTGAAATCAAAGACTATAAAACTTCTGGCTCTTAAAGATGTTTACGAACAAATACTCAATTTATTACAAGTTGCGACAGAACTTATTTATTTTCTGTCTTATATAACGGAATGTCGTCTGTTCTCTTCCTGCTGATATTCTTTTATTTATTTGTATCATACGAGTACATTCTATCCGTCTTACCACAAAAACTTTTAAACGTCAGTTTATACCTTGTCTAAAAAAATGTCAAATTATGACGTTGACATATGGTTCATTTTGCAGTCAAAATTTTATTAGACAGGTGTAAAACAGGGTTTTAAGTTTTTGTAGTAAGGCCCTACTTGTCTTAACCTTGTTTCTCAAAAGCAGGTTTTATTTTATTGCATAACATCCGCTTATTGTTATTGTACTGTTGTTTTTTTCTAGATTGAGGTGTAGTGTTTACGGGGATACAAAACTTACTCTTATAAATCATTAATTACTGAAATATTATAAAATTATATGAGACTGGGCTGTAGACATCGTCATGTACCTAGCCTTTTAGGGTTGTTTATAGGGTTACCAAAATGTGCAATGTTTTTTTTAATTTATGCTTTTTCAAACATGCATTTGTCACCAATTTTAAAATCATGACCTGATTTCAGCCATCGAACATTTATTTTATTTACAGCATATTACAATTTAAATCTGTTGCTCACTAATTTATGATCGTGAAGCTTCGTATTACAGGGTAGTTACCCCTCTCTGATTAATTAAAGGGTCAAGTGAACCCTATAGTTAATTAGAAATAATGGCTCTTGTCACAAGGCTTTCTTTTTTATCTGATTGAACCTAAATGATAAGGTTGAAGATGTTGAAATAATTTTTGACTTCGTATTTCAAAAGGGGACTGTTTTATTTATCCTCTTATTTTTTAATTGTTAAATTTCTAAGAGAATGAAGATAACTTCTAATTATTTCATCTTACTCAAAGACAGTGGCCTTTAAACAATCTGCATTTAAATACAGGACGTTGAGCAAACCCTGCCAAAACCACACGGCTACCTTCACAAGACATTTACACCAACATTAATGAAAACTACCCCACAATCAGACCATTGAACCTAGCCACATAATACCGACCCTTGCCAAGTAGATAACAGCCTTGGATAATTTACCAACTGGAGACGCCATACGCCATTGTAGTGCCTTCTTCTCTGCCAAAAAGGTAAGAGTATGACATGCGTGACGATGTGATCGAAAAGGGTCCTTATCTTATTGCATTTTTTGGCATAGATTTTATAAACTGGGCATAATTTTTGTCAGTTTTATATCGCACGCGTTTATTAGGCATAATGTGGTATCGGTGTTTTTAATTAGGTGTGCAGTATTGTTTATTCTAAGCTTACCATACATAAGTCATGATTAGCTGTAACATCTGTTGGTAAACCATAAATAAAAAATAGATTTTTCTAGTACACAATAGTACATTCAGGAGTCGATTTTTCTCACTTTGTGAAATCGTATGCGGTGTGAAGCGATACGTATCAAAAATGCAGGAGTGAGCTATCACTTTTCGTAGTACATTTCCCTGTCGTACATTGGCGGACCTTTTAGCAAGATGTCTGCTTATGGAAGCGGTTCCGGTTGTCTAAATGGTCTAAGATAACAGCCTTATCCAGCCCCTCAGCGGAAACTACCAGGTACTTAGGTACCAGAGTACCAGTGAGGAAGTCTATTGTCCACTCACCTTTGTTAAGCCGTTGCGGCTCGTTATGGGTAAAATGACGCGATATGGGTCATATGATACGTAGTTCTATCGACTTTGTTTAGGTAATGGTATTGTATATGGTCTGATGATGTTTTTTGGGTCTGATTATAACTTGTACTATGATTATATTGCAATAATGTTGCTTGAGAGATGATGTTGAACAGATGTATTGAAGAAGAAATGTTATGCCGACTGTGTATAACATTTTGAGATCCTTACGGCAAAATAACTGTCTCGCGGTTCCAGGTTGTAATAGTACGAACCAAGCGTAGCCGTGCGGATAATCCGCTAGTGTGAAAATCGTTAAAGTAAGACTCCCTTGATGTTACAATATTAATATCTACTTTTACGTGAATTCACTTATCCTCTCTTAAAAAGAATGTTCTCACAACATCAAAGAAAAAAGTAAGGAATTACTAAAGTTTCAAGAGAAGGGGCTGGAAAACTTTCCTAAGTATGCTGAATACTTTTCAATTTTATGATCTTCACGAGCTTTTCTCAGTTAAAGTTACATGCGGGAATGCCTAAGAGATATTTCCTTTTAAGTATGTGATTACAAACTTACGTATTAGGTACTATAGGAAATTACCTAGGTACTCGTTTTTTTAAATTCGTATAATTTCATGGTTATTGATAAAAAGTAAATCAGACGAAGAAAATGTATTAAAGAAAATTCCTTAATTGCATCCGATAAAGTATCATTATCATTACACACCATATTTTTGACCAACATGAACATCGTTTATTAGTGAAACGTACCAAATTAGAAGTGTCTTAGTACAAAGATTACTAAAACCCATTAAACTACAAACTAGGAATTATTACGGAAATCGTAAATTAATAAAATACTGATTTACAATACAGATTTGACTCGCGCTACAGTGCAATAATAATTAATTCAGAACTATTACGGAATCTTTTCTTGATGCAAATAGTATTTTGAGATGCAAATGCACCGAGTCTGTACTGCGATTCTATAAAACTCGATCAACAACTCGCATTTCACTTCGATTCGTAATGTCATTTCATACTTTAGGGGAGGTAGGGGAGGGATGGGCACTTTTTCACAATTTATTGCATAAAAAATCAGATTTTACAGATCATTATCAACTTTTATTGCCATTTCTTATATTCGGCTAGATATAATGAAAGAGCTTTCCTAAAAATTACACTCAGTTTCAACATTACGAGATATTTAAACGGTTTTATTTAGCTCACCCCGTTTGTTTTATTATTTATTCTTGGATCAAATTTAGTAATTCAAATTTCACCCTCTTCCTGTCAACCGATTGGTCTGAAATTTTGTATACACCTTTAATTAAATCCAATATGGCCGCCGGCACAAAATGGCACAGCCCCCTCAATATGGGTATCAAATGAAAGGGCTACACAAGTAGAATACTGTCAGCAACCCCAGCGGGGCCCAACAGGGCCAAGGCCTGCCTGCACGTCGATTCTATAAAATTCGAACAACAACTCGCATTTCACTTCGCTATTCACTCTCACTTCGCATTCGATTCAGAACGACCTTGATTTTGCATTCTGTAAACATCACCTAATCACTTGCGAAGTGAAGTGAGCTCGACATCGACCAATGCTGTGCTAGTGACTTCCCCACTCGACAAAATGTCAACCGAGATTAATCAGTTTTTAATTTTATCAGTTTTGACACAGAATTTTAGCTAAATATGATGTTTTAGTTATAATTTGTTATTGTAAGGAATTTGAGGCAGCTTTTAAGTATAAAATAAACAGAAATCTCTAAATTCGTGCTGTGAATATAATCTATGCTTACCCTACGAAAAAAAATACTGACAGCGCCAATTTGCCTTTCTTGCTGATTTTGAGGAAACCTTATATATTTTTTTACTACGGCCGGATTGTTCAGAGCTTCCACTACTTCATTTATGCAACGAGATGCAGACGGTTGCGATAAATAAGTTCTGATGCCCTCTTTAATAACCTTCTGGTAACTGCCACTAGCCAAGAATGATAAAGTACATAGTATCTGTGAAACAATAAATCAATAAAAAATGTAATACCTACTTTATCTGGATTTAGTGAAAACAAAATTGAGACCAATTTGGTTATTTTCATGCTTAAGAGAATACCAATATTATAACTGAAGTACAGAGTCTTTTGAAAACATATCAGCTGGCGGGGAAACCACATAAAGGGAATACTCCTTATTAAGAACTAAGTGTTTTTCTTATTATTGTGTGCTTGATTACAATTTTTCAACTATAAACTGTGTCAATACTTACTTTTACACGAGTTGTAAGTCCTTTGCCTCGACGTTTTGTGGGCTTTATCAGGGGCAGTAAATCAGACTCCAGTTGGTCAATTAGCTCCTTTGACAATCTATATATGCTCACATAGTCATCATCGCGAGTTAATAAAGATAAACTACGAATTCTAGCAGATTGTTGACGCTTTTCTAAATTATCTAAAGCATGAGCTTCTTCTAATAAAGATTTAAGCAAAAACATTCTAGCCATCGTTAAAGGTAGGCACTTAATCACTTTAAAACACTTAGAACTTTATTTAAACACTATTTTAAATATAATAGTCTCTAGATCAAGTTGGCAACGGTACCTGAAACAAGATTCTATAAAGGATTTTTCGCGCAGATTTATAACCTCACAAATTTTCACTGACGAAGAAGAGCAAAAATTTACAAATTATACATTACATGGTATGTCCAAGCCTCCCTACCATAGGGAGCATTGGACACTTTTGACTTAGTTTATGAAAAAAAAATCGGTAAAAAAACTTTTAAGTTAAACGGTTTTATCTTATGTGCACTGAAAACTAGAAAATAAAAAATAGTTACTTACCTGTCAACCTACGTAGGTGGTCCCGGTCATATTAGACTAAAATAAAAACGTGGGGCCCATTAACTATTGCTGTAGTACTCTCTTCTAAAGGTATAATAGGTGTGGATTGCATCGACTTACTATAATTGTAACTGGAGATTTTGACAATCAATAATTAATAATAGAAAATACACATACCTTTCATTAGTTTTCTCTTTATAACGATCCGAAAGCGCAACAAAATATTTAAGTACTTTTACGAGTGTTTGTTCTTGACAACTCACAGAAATGACAGATAGTCTATGGATGAACACCGTTACCAGTCGGTAACGTAAACTACCCAATAAAAAAAAACAAAACTATGATCAGAAATCAGAATAAAAGGACCCCCCTTTTATTCTGATTTGATCATGTCTCCCAACTGCCCATCTCTCCCCTACCTCCCCTATAGATAGACAGATTTTGACAGATCTGTCAAAATCTCGACTTTGATTTAGTTCAACTTGTCAACACGCTCGATAGTGTAGCGCTAGTGTAGTTTGACAATGTCAATCACGAAACTTTAAGGTAGAATTCCGTGGGTCGCGATTGTCGCAGCCGCGCGCGACAAAAGTCAACCTATGAAAATGTATGGCACCGCTGCCGAGGGCTGCGACAGTCGCGCGCGGACGACGAATTTCGTGAGCCGCTCGCGGCCGTACGCTTCTCAACATGGTCTAGCGCTTAATAACATCTATAGAATTTTAGTAAAACCAGAATTAAATTTTTGACAATGCCGCGAGCAGCTTACGAAATTCGTCGGCCGCGCGCGACTGTCACGGGCCTCGACAACGGTGCCATACATTTTCATAGGTTGACTATTGTCGCGTCCACGGAATTCTACCTTTAGATCGAAGTCGAAGTGAGAGTGATGTCGAAGTGAGTTGTGATATTTTATAGAATCGACATGCTGTACCGAGTAAATTCTATGATTTATACAAAATTGCAAAGCCACTCTGTGTACTGAAAATAGAAATGCCAACATAATGGTTGGTTGGTAACTTTTGGTTGTTCTTTCTTTCAAAAAAGTAGCGGTGAGGGAGGGTCAGACACTTACTGACTAAAAACCGTCGTGTTCCGTTGTAGGCCTTTTATGTTGAAAACTTATTTCAGTGCTAGACCTACTTTTATCTTGGTGCTCAAAGTAGTTCCCATGACGCGTATTTTAGAAGAGTTTTTTTTTTATATCAATATTTTCTTTCAGCATATCTTCCTATATACCTCACTGTACTTTATAAAAAAGGCACGTATCCAGCTATAACCTCGTTACTCCACCCCCTTTTTCCACAAAGGCTCGTTTGAACGCACTTCAAGCTGTCAATACCACCGCCGCTTGTCACTGCGCCCGACAGCGTAGATCGGAACGATACATGCGGACGCAAGTGGAACGGAGCGGACAATACAATGCAACTTTTGTTGTGTTGTGTTCGTCGATGGGAGATAGTGATGCAGTTCATTATTAAAGAACTTCATTTTCTTTACTTATAGGAACAATAAACAGCTCACAGTTGAGGATAGAAAAATCTGCCTAGATTTTAATATTACTATAGAGAATTTCTGGAAGCAGTCCAGTAAGAAAACATGTACATAACTTGAGAACTTTATTGCTTCAAATGGTCTTAAAGTTATACATCGGATTTTGGGTATCAGAGCTGCATTATTTATCAAAACTGCACTTCGAAGTTCGTGGTACGTAGGCTCCTCTCTCTCGTTATCCACATTCGGTATGTGTGTATAAACCCAGCAATAAATTGATTAGAAACTACTTCTATATCCTCGTTTATCTTTCGTGAAAGATACCGTGTCTTGACTCCCTTTACAGCAATTCTTACTCCGCAACTTAGGGGTCACATAATTAATGGTATTACTAGTGAAGTGCTTAAGTGGGAAACAATGTTATCGATAGCTACAGGGACTAAGGTTATTTCTCCTAGAGATAACACTAGATTCCTAGAAATTATTTGGAACACGATTCCGGGAAGTACTTAATTAATTACAGGCCTCATTGATGCAGGCTTTTTGCTGCTACATGGAAACTGTTATATATTTCTTATCTTTTTGTAAATGACAAATCAGCTAGATTTTAAAAGTCTTGGTCAACTTTTTGGTCACAAAGAATAAGAAACTAACCAGTTGAACTCTAAAACTATAATAATACCAATGCTACTATAAGATTTCTATAATTTAAATTAATTCGTTACATTATTGACATTAAACTGTTTAAAAATGCCGAATGCATAAGGTACAGTAACTTCATGACCACTAACGAAATAGAATTGGAAGGAAAATTGCAAAATTTCCCAGATTTCCCCAGGCACTTAGCCTCCGCTCTCCAAACCTACACACATTACGAACAAAAGTTGGTATTACTAAATCTATTAAAAACTTATATACCTTTTTCTAGAGAGTCCAGTGTGTGGGCTAAAAGACTCGGTCCATTTAGTACCATTAAGTATTCTCAATGACCAAACAGAATATGGAAGTAGATCGTAAGACTTTTTACTTAGAATAACCATAAAAACACGGAGGGTCACTAAGAAGTCTGAGAACAGCATTTATACACCGGTTCTGCACGTGGCAGGACCCGTGTTACAAAAAAGTCATTTTAGGATAACGAAGCCCTCAGAAAAACTTCTTCATATTCCCCGAACTGCCACATTATGTATAGACTAGTTTCTTTCACAGGGTAATAAATGCTCAAAATCCTCAAAAAACAGGCCCAAGCTATTACATATGTCCTCAAAAGGCCATACATATAATACCGAGCCTTAATTGACCTTCCATCAACAGCATTTTTATTTAATAGTTCATCTCATACGACCTTGACGCGAGATCCGACGATGAAATTACTGGAGCATCCCTCAAATTTCCACGTAAACCATTACAAAGTGTAATAAAACTTATCGTTCATATTTTATTGGCTTCTTTAGTCGTTAAATCTGGGGTTACATTAGTGTGGCCAGGTATTTTACAAATGTCGGGACAGTGAGGAAAACATCGACGTAAAATAAAATTTTGTCAACAGCCACTCGCTCAGTGCCCCTCTTACCTTAGTAGGTATTTTTTACTTCTTTTTTCTCTAAATTTTGAGAGGAGTCTCAAGGCGTGACGTTATGAAATTCGGGACATTTCCTACCAAAACAGCGACGTGTGGCAACACTACATACATTAATCCTTCGGACCTTAGGGATGTGAATATGCGACGTACATACTCATTTCCAGCACAACCCTATTCACACATAACCGTAGCGGAGTTAAATATTTCGTTCGGATGCATAAATCATATTTCCATTTGGACCCGAGTTGAAAAAGTTTGTATCTCGTGATATACGTAGTGGAAATGAAATAGGTTTTTCTTTGGCCTCCGGTTTAATTGTGTGACTGTTGAAAAATGTTTTGCTGAATAAGGTTGCGTATATTTTGGTTTTGTTAGTCCCAAGTTTGTCCATTTTTTTTACTTCATTGTAAATAAGTCGGTTTTCGCAAGATCTTCGAAGAGCGACGGGACTTAAACGCGATATTTTACAATGTACATAGAAGCACGATATGCAAGTTGGCCGAAAAGTTGGGTAAAGAAATACGTATTGTACGTTTTTACTCTTGCATCCCGATTGTTTATAAATATGTGTTTAAATCATGAAAGCTTAAAAACCTGTAGTTTTAGCAAGATCTTCTTTTTGCACGCTTCACTCAAACATTTATTTGTGGCTGTTCAGAACAGTGATAGATAATATGACATAGAAAGATGTTAACGTATACACGAGCCATCACTGTCATGTCGAGGCCACGTATTCCCGGAATCGAATCATATGAAATGCATTGCGAATAGATGCCTAATGACCGCATATTGGATTTTGCAGTAATCTGCCAACAAATTGCGTGTCATCCAATTGAATACAGATGCGAATCTATTCACTTGTTAATGAGAATGGAGTGTGTTATTTTATGTCACTTTCCAGTATCCAGTACACTTATTGATGTTCAAAAGAGTTACCGACCGCGGCACTACACAACGGGCTTAAGAAGGAACATGATAGGTTTTAGTCAGTAAGAGTCTGACCTTCACGCTGAACCCACAGCAAGAGAGGTCATTTGATGATTTTCCTCCCAAAAAAGGAAATACTTATTGATATAGAAACAGTGGACATTATTGTAGGCATGTTCCTGATGTAACCAATTCATAAGATACTATTCTTTTACGATACCCATGGGTCGGTATAACGATGGCTTCCATGAAAATGAAGCACTTTTCTATCCTTGGAAAATTAAAAGTATGACTAATAAGTTCCGTTCTATTACTTAGTGTCAAGGGCAGAGTCCGTTTTATTATAATTATGTTAGAGTAATTACTTGTAGGGATAGTTTTTAAGTAAATTTTCTTACTGTACTTTAGATCACTTCACGGATGACTTTATTTTTCAAGATGGATTGGATGAATGATGAATTTTATCAACCTTGTCATAAATATAGTTGATATGATACTTAAAATTCAGTGCTAACAGGATCGATTATTTTCTTCGTTAGGAAGCATGAGGAAAGGATACCCCAAATCATGCAAAGGCATCTTTTATATATTAGAAAAAGATTTTGCCAGAACCAAGTAAACATCGCAAGCAACTAATGGGTAGGTACATTCCGTGCAATATCCAGCGCGAGTTGGTGTCGTCCTACGCGAGCCTATCATCCAGTTAGGAAGCCAGCTTCCTATTCAGCTGTGTTTCCTCTCTGATATTGCGATATTGGGCTAGGCAGTAACATTGTTCAGAATAAACTGAAATTAGTGGCACTGACTTCATAATGTCTTTAATCTTTACATTCACATGCGTTTTGAAGTTTTATGAATGCTACCAGCTTATCGGAGATGTCTATTTAATTAGAGTCAACTTATTGGAGACTGGTCCGATTGAATTTACAGTTATTTGGAAGATGCATGTTATTGCATTTTATGTTTGAATTTTTCTTTATCATACACGCTCACATACCGTTATTATTCGAATTGGTGGCTACGGCTGAGAATATATTTTTTTTAATTTTCTCCGAAAACCTGTACCGGAGTGCCCATACTCTCATACCAGCATAAGTATATGAAAAAGAAAATACTTCATATTGTACACACTTACCGCACAGAAATTTAGACCAAAAACACCCTTTCCGGCCATCCTATCATTACGATTTCCAAAGCTTACTCCGAGTACCAGGCAGTTACTTTGTGCCAGCAGCAGCAGGGTAGTTAGGAAGCTCATTTCCCATTGAGAAGCGCTTCCTTTGTCACGACTGTTCTAGACTTGCGAAAAGGTCATGAGGGTTATTACGATTCAAATGCTCAAGGGTTTTGTAAGGATGTATTCACTGGGTTACAATTTGAGCCAATTTGTTTCTGTGTGTAGAACAGTTGTTAAGAGTAGACAGATGTCAAAAAAGTCTGGTAACCAGTTTTACTAAGGGGTATCAGGCTCCTTAGGCAGGTAACTGGGTTGAGGCATAGACATGGAGCGACTGCCCATCTGATCTATATAGGTATATTCTCCATGATCTCCCTATGTAATACTAGTATTCATAGTATTGCTACAGGCTAGACTGAAAGCCGACCCCAATATACCTAGTTTGTAAAAAAAAACTAGGCAGATGTTGTTATAAGTTATAAAAGAGTCAAAGTTATTTGACGAAAACCATACAAAGAACCAGGCGTTTGTTTTTTGTAGTTGGCACAAAGCCTACATAAAACAAAATATCCTTGCTTTACCTACTTAGTATTATATAAATGTTGACGACTGCCGACGTCCCTATTATTTCCACTCGATAGCACCAAGGTTTGAGCGTGGGTGGAAATGTAAAGTGTAAGGAGCACTCACACTACCACACCCTCAGGCTTCGGTACAAGGGACTGAGTTTTTATAGTCGTATTTTTTAGAAAATTATATTCTCACAAGGACCTCGTTACATAACGATAATAAGCTGAGGGAGTTTAAACAATGCGAGGAAAACTGAGATATTGTTCAAACAAAAAAATCGATACCAAAGAAATCCACAATCGACCCTATATAGAATTTTGCTTATTAAAATAGGTAATGACACGAAAGTTTTTAAACTGAAGATTTGTAGTTAGGGCTAATTTATAAATAAAGTCGTAGGAAAAATCCTTTTGAATGAAAAGAGTACCTTCCTGTTTACAGATCAAGCAATAGCGTCCGCTATAACTTAGCTATTTAATGTGGGATCCGCTTGAAGTTTTCTAGAAAACAACAAGAATTATCATTGTCCTATATTGCATGGTGGGAACCACTGACATCATTGTTTCTAGTTTATTACAATAGGAAATTTTATTGTGATCACAGAAATATAGGTCGTAACTCATAACAATTATTGTAGATAGTTTTCACACGGTTTCTGAAGTAGGTATTATGAAATTACCTAATATAACAATTATTCACGAACATTGCAGACAAAACTGTCGAACTAATGATTGGTTGACAGTTTATTTTGAAGGTAATGGATCCAAAAAATTTAATCTTCACGGTATCACCCAGTTACTAATCGTTGTGTGTGCGCTATCATTTGTTTCTATATTAAACTGTAGGCCGACTTAAATTTTGTAGTATGCGGGGGCGCGTACTAAAGCCCTGTAATCATCTTCTTAGTAAATAACTCCGAGCCTTTCATGGTATCTGCTTTTTATAACGCCGAAACAAATTTAGTTTTATATTTGACAACAAAGTATGGTGTGATCATTACCGATAAAAAAACAGATTAATCAAAAACATACTCATATTACCTTAATTAAAATTCCAACTTATCACAAACATACCAACTTATACACACACACATAAGTTGAAGCAATTAGTTTCACGGCGCGCGGCAACGATCCCGCATCTGAGCAAATTGCCGTAATAATAAGCTTAGGGAACAAATTGGTGACGCCAGAAACACTCCATCATGCATCGTGTAAGCTTCAGATATTGGTTAACGATTATAACTAATTCTATTTTGAATTTAATGCTATTTTGCATAGTTATTGTGGTAAACAATCGGTTTTAGGAAGACCTTACTCTGATTTTGGAATGAGGGTGACCAACTTTTTGGATAGGGAGATAATTGTTTTGTTATACTGACAACTTACAAGCAAATATTGATGGAAACGTAATAATATTACGTAATAATAATATTAAAACTGACATGAAACTTAGAGTGCTGATCAAACATCTTTTTATTTATTTTCACTCTTAAGTAGGAAATTGCTGTGACAATTTTTGAGTGATAATTTAAATCACGTTTCGGTATATGTGAGTTACTTAGGTTATGAATACAAAAAAATGGGCAATATTATTTCGGCAGTCATGCCTTAGCTGTATTTTGTTGAATAGGCAGTCGACCCCGTTTAAACAACTCCAGAAAATAACTAGGAAATAACTCCAGAAGAAAATTGGAAAATGTTTGCTCATCTTCAAAAAATATTAACTTCCAGACTGCTTTGTAAAAAGTCATGTTAATATTACCTATTTGAAATATTTGAGAAGTACTCGAGGGCAAAGAATTTACAAACATTGTCTAATAAAGCCGAGACTTACGATTCGTATTTCTTAGAAATCTGTATTTCTTAGATGGGCACTTAGGAAAACAAAGAATTGATTACTTATTTTCCCTTCCATATTTTCCAGAATAGGTCGTGTAAAGGTCACTGTCATTTTATAAGAATAAATAATTCATAAACGAAAAATGTTTTTCAGTACTTACACAATAAAGAAAAAAGTGCATTACCTAATGGATTTTTTAACATAGTAAATACTTTTGAAACTAAAATCGCAAAATCATACTTCCTGAAAATGCAAAAATAAAATGTCCTTATAGTCGTTATAAGTAGAAAATAAGTAAAAGTTTAGCTCCAGTACTAATTAATTAACATAACAAAATCCGTGTTGTTGTTACAGGACGGTGACGTCATCGAGCTCTGTCAAGTCAGTGACGTCAGATCCGGCGGAGTGCCTAAGGTACGTTTAATTACTTAAAGTGAAAGATTATGTTCACAGTTACTTTATTATGCTAATGGAAACACTGGAAATTCTACTGTTTTATTATTTTGAGTTGGTGACATAGGTTTTCTTTTTTTGTTTGAAAGAAGAGTAAACATCTCATTGTGGATAATTGTGAATAAAAGATATGCTAAATAAGGGCTTTTTAACTATCACTGTAGTAGATTTAATTGAAAGGTTTTCATTTTGGAATGAATGGATTATTGTGTCTCCACGGATTTTTTTTTTTTGTGATTTCTGTCAAAAGGCAGTAGCTACAAAAACTTTGTATTATTCATCCTTTACCTAAACAAAAAGGTACTAGAAAAACACAAACACACACCCAAAAAGCAATACGAAATTCTACCCTAAAAACACTAGTTCCACGCTAGCAAACACTGCGTAAACTTTACCGTAGCGAGAGCACAACAAGTGACGTCAGAGGTCACGAAGCAAAAGGCTGTGTGGTTCTCACTGACCGACGTTTTATCAACCGTAATGAGGCGGAAAGGGACTAAAGCGAAAATAACTGTTCCCTGGCGAAGGATTCGTTGGGCAGTGATTAATTTAAAGGCTTGTAGGTGTTATTGATGTCTTAACTTTGGTTTGGGGTAGTCTCAGTGGGACGAGAAAGACCCCATTTAATGGTACCATACAAGTTTATCTTTGTGACTGGTCAAAAGAAGGTACCTTTCTTTATTTTAGCAGTTTAGATATTTACTTGATTTTCTTCTTTCCACAGGACTCAAAACTTAATATGAATTTAGTAAATAAACATGGAGAAAACTTAGAAGACAAATCTCTGACGATCTGCAGTGGTACAGACTATATCAACATCAATTACCAACACGTGGTTTGTCCTGATGCCGCCACAGCCAAGGTGAGTTTAAACCAGATTTTACCAGTTAAAACCTGATCAATTTGGATTTTTGCAGACTGTTCAAGATTTATTCAGTTACATAGACTTTACAAGCAGCACGTTTGCAATTTTCAACGTCAAAGTTTTGAACTTTAAGCAACGCAAAATAAGGCCTAGAATAAAATCATCTACACTGGCCTTAATCGCCCACATTGCACTGCCTCACACATTTCTCACTTCGAGGCGTTGCTTTTCACGAGGCAAAGTTTTAAAGCCAAAGAAATATTGTAATTTTAGTTCTGAAATTAAACCATGTATTTCCAATAAGGTATGGTTGCAAGGCCTGAGGAGGATCACCCACAATGTCAAAGCGAACAACGTTTGCCCGATGACATGTCTAAAGAAGCAGTAAGTCTATAGCAAGCTTACGAGGCATGGCTTCAATAGACTTGGATTCACGGCGATTTTATTAATTTACTGTTGTGGTATCAGTGTTGGTGTTAACTTTAGATTTTAATGCCTTTTTTGGTGCCTCGGATTGAGCAAAAATTTTACCTTTATTGTTGTATTTCAACGAGTATTAACTGTTTTTGCTCTTTCCGAGGCAGCAAAAGAAAGGCAATACGCGAGGCTTTGAAGCAAGCTGGTCGGCATACTAAACGGGTTTTGCGTTTAATTCAATCATTTCTCGAAACGCTTCTAGTAAATATGTCATGTTTATTTACCAAGCGTCTTTGTTATTATTTGCTTTGAATTGTAATTTTAATTTTCTTCTATTTTACTTGCTTCGGAGCTTGAAATAATGATGTTGTGGTTCGTTGTTATTATTTTCGTGTTGATGTGAATGACTTGTGAACTTTCCAAGGCCGTACCTTAAAGGTCCAAACTCACTTGGGCACAATTAAATCCAATCCTCATTTTAAGCAGTCGTCTAACTATTACTTTATTATACTCATAATTCCAACTTATGGAAAAAGGACACAAGTCCTTATTTTCTGTACATATTTTCCCTATCTTCTCCCTGACTCACTGGGGTCTTCGAGTCTTGGAAAGTCCACGAGTAATTCTGCACGACTCTGCATGCTCATTGGTTCGTTCATTCGCTTTGTTTGTCAAAGGCATGGAAAGAGGCTCTGCGGGAGATTACACACAACAACAAAATTAGCAACACGTGCCCAAGGACTAACCTCATGAAACAGTACGTAGTTGTCATTTTGCTTTTTTATATTTTTTATTTAAGATTCTTGATGTTTTCGGTGTTCTAAGTGGGCCAGGAAGCCCTTAATTTAATTAGGAATGTCATTTTCTTTTTGTCGTAAGGCTTTGCACACATTATCATTTATTTTATTTTCAAAGGTTTGAATGACAGATACTGAATGTGATTTATGATTCATAAGTATTTAATGACTCTCACCTTAACTAACTAAATAAATAATACACTAAATAATAACAAAATTAAATAAATAATAACACTTTGGCAAAAGGCTTTTAATAATACAAAATAAAAGATGACTAAAACATTAATTTCGCAGTCCTGCTCATGTGTATTGAACATATGGGCACCCTACACTTTATATTATTTCATATGAACACAATACATTTCATTCTGTTATTTTTCAAAGTGATTTGAATTGAAACATTTCTTTTGTTACATTTTCATTCATAAGTTACAGTACAAATTGTATTGACGACTTTATCGATGTTTTACAAAGCAGTCCTTGTGAAATGACTTTTGCTCTCTTTTCAATCCAGGCGACAAATTACGATATCTGTTTCTTTCATTTGAATTTTAGAGCAATTTTAGAAACGCTTAAATATGAACATATTATTCTTAAAGTAGTAAAGTCGTAATGCGGCGAAATAATTAGTTTTTGCCAGTCTTTGAAATATACCGGGTCAAACGAATATTAGCGATGTATTCTATACTTTTTGTATAGTATGTAGTTATCACTTAAAGCAGTGGTAAAAGCAATGCATATAACGGACAGGACAGATAATCAATATTACGTCTGTAACTGCCTCTAACCTGAGGCTATCTGCACACGAACAAGCCACTTTCCTCCATTAATCAAACATGCAGTGCACTGAGTTGTTTCTAAGCTAACGTGTGTTAAGCAAACGGACTGGATGGCTACACTAATGAAGTCCAATGAAGTCCGACTTGTGGCTGCTTTGAGTTGCAGTGGCTCGTGTGTAGACAGCCTTGTTCATTTCTGTTCAGAGAATAGGGCTGTTACATTTCTCTGTAAATGGACCTTTTTATACGCGTTTTAACTTCAGAAAGGATAGATAACATTATTTTTAATCGACCTAAAAACAGGAAGTTTTCACGATTAGAAAGTTCACAATCTTGTTGTGTTTGGCGGATCCGATTTTGATACAGTTTTCAGCATATTATTTGTCAAGCTTAGGATTTAGACATATTAAGGAAATCATTTTTTTTTTACTTTTTATTCGGGTGCTGAGAGTAGTGGAACCGCGAGAAACAGCAAGTTATTCCTAAAGCAGCAAAGAAAATCTTGAAAAGAATTTTCTATCTCATTTTCCAGCAACATGTTTGACATTTAATCTTCATCGAACGAATAACCTTCATACTTCACATGTTACGTACTCGTAGGTATACTTCAAGACCTCAGGATATTGCCTCCTCGCCTGGGAAGTTCAAAAATTAATATCATACGTAACAGCATGGCGTCAATCCGAGATTCTAGCAATTTAATATCGGAGCGAAAGTTGAATCTGGGTTTTTGTTAGGCTGTGATCGTATTTGAAATATTATCTAAAGGGGTGAATTTGGTAAAGATTTTGTTTTATTATAAGAAAGCGGAATAACAATAGATACTTATTTGTGCGCACAGTAGCGGCCAATTCACCGAGTAAAATAAATAAAACTCATTAGTAAATTAAGATATTTTAACGCATTTTTGTTTTCGACAATCGTCCGGAAGTTATACAGCTAATCTATGGTAGAATACCGAATTATGGCACAATAAACCTAGATTCGAGAAAATACCAATGACTATAAAACAAAGTCAAGGGTTTTTTTTGTAAAAGAAAAAAGTTTAGGCCATTGTTTCATTACTCATTATTCTTGAATACGTACAGTTAACTTGACCCAATAACTAATCTTAGCATATCAACCACAATTATCATTAACCCACTAGACATAATTAAACGTAACTTTACGGTACTTCCCCGTGAATAAATACCAATAAATGGCAACTTTTACTGACCCTTGGCGCGTTGCCAGTGGCTTGCCAAAGGTGGCTCAACAAATATGGCGGCATTTAATATGTTATCTGTGCTTTTAGATATCTTGTTTATGGATAAAGTTTGGTTAAGTTCGAAGGCCGAGGGCAGGACAAATATGGTTTTTTATTTTATTGAAATGGTTTTTTGGGATTTCTGTCAATATTTTAGATTTTAGAGCGTCCCATGCTTTGGGACGTCTTGGACGATGGTAATTTTGATAGGAGATTTGCAGATGTTAATTATCATTCTAAATGTATTATATGCAGTCTACTTATCGCATAGCATAAATTCTGTTCCGAATCGAGTTCCTTGTTATAAATGTTTAAAGCGCTCGATAGAGGGTAACTGAACTAGGCTATGGCAAACTTAACTTAAATATTATATACCTAACCTAATTTTATTAAAAAAAGGGCGAGTATTGATTCGTATTGTTCATTCCATAATGAGTTAGTTAGAGAGAAAATATGGAGATGGATTTCATACAATTGACCTAAGTTTCAGTTGAGAGCATTAAAACCATTTTTTATATTTGTTTCTCTAATGTTATGTGGCATAAGAGAAAGACATCACCAGTTTAACGTGGCGTGCGAGCCCAACTCAGTGGAACATGGCTTAATGGAGCTCAACCGAGATGGTAATGATCATCCGTTAGTTGTTCCCATCCCCCATGGCTTAATGTAATGTAATAAGTTATAAGAAGGTTTTTTGGAAGATGACTGTTCGTCTTTTAGAATATTAGTTTGGGTTTATTGAAAACCTACAAAACGAAAGATCTACTTAACTTGAAAATACTTTTGATTTCGAAAAACATCAGCTTTTACACATCGGCTGTGTTTCAAATATCATCTTTGAATTTTTATGTACGCTCTGATCCATTTGTCAACCAGTAGGTTTAAGCTACACCAGTTTTACCCATGCTGAGCTTTTTTAGTAGCCGTAAGAAAGGAGTTTCGTTACTTATCTGCAATATACTCGTACATATGTAATTTAATGAACCATCTTATTTTACAACAACATAATAAGCAATCCCACTTCATAACACCCATTATACAATTCACAAACATTAGGACATAAGGGTACAATACTAATTTATTCACTAACCACTGTCCTACTTAAAGTTTTGACATACACCCACGATTTGGGTAAATAAGTAGGTATCCCGAGGAAGGGTCTCAAGGATTCTAGAACAATCCAGATTGTTCTGGGTTTCTATGCGTGGGCTTTTGTGGTACAATAGTTATACAGATTGACAGTGAATTTCACCTCTCTGTTATAAAACTAGCTTTCTGCAGCGGCTTCATTTGCATCTCTGGTGGAATACTCCGAGCAACCTGATAAAAATTTCCTATAACCTTTCTCGATAAATGGGCTATCTAACACAGAAACCATTTTCAAATCCGTCTAGTAGTACCATTAGATTAGCTCGTTCAAGCCAACAAACAAACGCTTCAACTTGATAGCTATAATACTAGTCACTGCTAATGCTGTGTTCTACGGCTGACAGTCAGTTTGGTTTGAAAATAGCCTTAAGAGTAAAATACTTAGCTGACTTCAGACCGGCAAAGTCAACGTATGATTGTGTTTTGTTCGTACATTTTGCCTACTTGGTTCTACCTACATGTCAAATCGCAGGCTTACTTTCCAAACTACCTATAATTCATTCTATTTAGTTTCTCCAACAAATTCTGAACACGAATAAAATACGCTACCTACTTACCCAAGGAAATCGCACTTCCATAGATTGGTCCATTTAGTAAATTAACTTTGAACCAGTAATTGGTCCAGTTAATACCATTACCGTCGATAAATTATATCGAATGGCCCTCTATGATTTAAACGTATAGAAAATGGAATGGAAACGCCTGATTTATGATTACTAAGTGGTAGATTTAGCTTGCATTTAGCTGACCGGGGTTATTTGAAAGAGTATTTCTGAAATATTAATGCTATGTGATGTAAAGGTTAGATGAAATAGGAAATCGAGTTCAAATGAAAATTAAAAGTTACTTCCTAACTTATCGTAACTTACCTCTGGGAGGATTTGTATGACATTCCGTTACTAAGGAGTGACTTAAGTAATCATTAAATGTCTCTGAGTGCGGAGGTTAGCAATTAGACTAGAATAGGGTCCACGGTGAGTCCTAAGATTCGTTAAAGTAAATTTAAGCGACTTAAGAAAGATAACTCTGCATTTAATGTCTTGCGTTCTATAATTTTTTTTATCACAACATTTCCTTGGCTAAATGGTGAAGCCTTAATAAATTTATTGCCAATATTTAAATTAACAGATTAAATTAATGTAAAAAGGACTGAAATTATACGGTTTCTGAAACTTTCAGTATGTCCTACACCCTAAAAAGATAAATTATTAATACAATCCGCCCTTCACATGTTAAACGGAACGTGGTAATGACAGCATGGAATGTTTGTGTAGGTTCGATTTTTTTCCTATATTTAACACTTTCCTAATTTTTCTGTTATAACCGATTATATGACGTCGATAAAGGCTATTTATTAAGGGTGCGTTGAGGAATCAAATTCTTTGCATTTTTCGTCAAAATCCCCAGTAAGAACAAGCTAATTTTGTATTAACAACATTAAAACAGTTAGGTCTCCCAGCCCACGTCTGAAACCGCGGTTAATTTTGTAATGAAAATGAAGCAAATTCTAATTTCGAAGCTAAAACAAAAGAAACCATGTAGGTCGCATATTGTAAAGTCAACCTCCACCTCCACAGACATTATAAATTAACAGAGAGTTCACGTCATGTAGTCAATAGAAGGGGTAGATAGGGCATGCTATTCAGTATCATTTTACATTGAAAACCTTGAATAGAGTACATTTCTCTTTATTCAATGCGTTCGGTTCAAACTGAGATATCGGATTCAGTGAATACAGTCATGATGGTTGATGGTTTATTTTTTGTACAGAATGATATTTGTGGTTATTTCAATATTTTAATACTGCTTTCATGCGAATCGTATTTAACGAAGTGAAGCTATGTATGTAACTTAGGGACTGTCGTTTTAAATAATTTGCCCGTACAAAGAATATTAACTGATAACTTGATAACTTGATGTATTTAAAACCCACATTACTGTATCTTCTAACAGCATACAATCTTAATGAGTATATCATACTAAAACATACCAACCTTACAATTTTCATCAAATAACTTTACTTTTCTGAAGTCATCTACTTAATACCTCGCAATTACGCAATACAATTTCGTTCACTAATAACCAGCTTCAGATCTGCAAAACTTATCTGCTATCACCACAATACCAAAATCTGACTTATCACCTTCTTCCAGTTGGATGCGGCTCTGCTTCCTCACAGACCCTCGAGGGAAGGTTCCCGTCAAGGTCGTAGCTCGTACCTTCGCGTCAGGCAAGACTGAGAAGTTGGTGTACCAGTG
Organism: Helicoverpa zea x Helicoverpa armigera; assembly: GCA_033682625.1. Lineage (NCBI taxonomy): Eukaryota > Metazoa > Arthropoda > Insecta > Lepidoptera > Noctuidae > Helicoverpa > Helicoverpa zea x Helicoverpa armigera. The sequence goes on along the minus strand of JAWIIS010000043.1, from coordinate 10,519,110 downwards.
CCTTTCAGAGCTGGGTCTACCTTCAGGCAAGAATGAGGCCATGGAGAAGGAGGCGTTCACGTTTGACAAGTTTTACGCCTTGTATCACAAGATCTGCCCTAGGAATGATATTGAAGAACTGTTTCGATCTATGTAAGTACTTGTATAGTTTGTATATCGTGCAACTTGAGGTCCTAACAGACGACGTAATAAAAACGAAAGTCTAATTTATTCAAAAAGATCTCCTTCTATCGAGGAAAAGTGGCTTAACTTTTCGGTCATTTGACTTATTATCTAGGTATTAGTTAACTATATGTAATATGTTACTCATGATAAGTATGTGATTAAGTTCGGAGTATATTTTCGAATCCCTTAAACAACTTCTTTTATATCAAATCTGTAGAACTGGCAAACCCCGACAAAACCCCTCAAAGAATTGGAATATAAGTGCTTTATATTTTAAAATCTTTTACCAAGAGCCAGTCCATCCACTTGATGGTATTCCCTAAGCCCCGTTTTACGATACGCAAGAGACTGGCGGTTAGTATTAAGATTTAAACGCACTTCGGTCCTGTTTTATGTGAAGACTTACTTATTGATGAACCCTCTGCCATTTACGGATTACCTACGATTGGAGAATTTTACGATTGAATTACATGATGGGCGTAAGAAATTGAAGATTTTTGAAAAAGTTTTTGGTGTTTCTGATCACCTATATCGCGCAACTAATTGATTATATAGCCACTCAATCAAACAGCTAGCCCTGTTGATCATTACAGACAACAAGTCGGCTAATTTACATACAGGCTTGAATTTAATGGCCTCGTTCTATCAAGGAGCTGGCTTATTCATTAGAAGGCTAGGCAGATGATCAACCAGATTAATTAGGATCCCATCTACTATGTTTGTTACTCTTTCAAGTAATACCTTCCAATCTTTCCACCTCCAGCACCCAAGGCAAATCGGACCGCATCAACCTGGACCAGTTCGTGAACTTCCTGAACGAGAAGCAGCGTGACCCTCGGCTCAACGAGATCCTGTACCCTCTGTACGACGAGAAGCGAGCTGCCGAGATCATCAACACTTACGAGCAGTGCGATGAGGCTAAGAACGATAGTATGTATTGTTGATGTTTTACTATTTTGAGCGATAATTAATAATAATTTAGCTATACTGTCGTTTGGTCAAAGCACTTTTTTGTTTTCTTTTTGTGTTCCGATACTACAAAAATTGCTATTGTGCTTACATTAGAGTTTCCTGGACCTAAATCAAAATCAAAAGTCATTTATTCAAAGTAGGCTGAAAATCAGCACTTTTTGAACGTCAAATCTACAAAAGATAGCCCCCAAAACGCCCGCCCTTCACCACTTCCTATGTGTTTTTGCTGGGAAGAAGAAATATACGTGTTTATCTTTCATCACAATTGGTCTGTCGTTTGACCGTGCAAACCAATAAACAGTCTGATTTTCGCATTACCTAATTAATATAAGCAAAAGACGATAATATGGCAATGCAAGTAATTTATTAAATACCAATAACAAAGTTCCAAATCGATATGTTCCGCGAAAATTTGCATTTTGGCAGCTTAACAGTAAATACTTTGCAAATTGATTTGAACTGGTCCATTTTGGCAAGTTTACGGTAACAGTGAAAAGTTAAAAAGCACTCAACATACAATTGGTTCTTGAATAGTTTTGCAGATTTGCCAAAATGCAGAGCGATGCAATTTGTTTACATTGCGTTGCAAAGAATTTGTCCATGTCAAACTTTGGGATGTAATCTACCTAAAAAACCTATCTCTCATAAAAAAAAAACTTCATTATCAATATAATGATTTTATATAATTAACTTAAATTAGTTTTCGTAGTTAAAGGCTATATAATTAACTTAAATTGGTTTTCGTAGTTAAAGTGTTACAAAATTGGTCCATAAATCCGAGCTTTATATTTTCATTCCTACCATCCAAAAGAATCCGTTCTTTCGGTGTGGAAGCAGGAGACAAAATAGGACCAAACCTGGATATCAAGCAAGTTTTGATTTCGTGGTCTTGTTTGAGCTAACAAATCCCCTCAAAAACTTCCAGAGTGCCTCACAAAAGACGGTCTCATCCGCTACCTGATGTCGGACGAGAACGCCCCCGTATTCCTGGACCGCCTGGACTTCTACATGGACATGGATCAGCCTCTAGCTCACTACTACATCAACTCTTCACATAATACGTACCTGTCGGGAAGGCAGTTCGGCGGGAAGAGCTCCGTGGAGATGTATCGACAGGTTCTTTTGGCTGGATGCAGGTAAGACTCTTAACATAAAGTTTTGAACTACATCTTTTTGGGCCTAAGTAGGTTTCTTTATTAGATTAACTGTTTCCCACAGTTTTACACCGCTCGCGTCTCGTCCAAACTAATTCCTGTACGCGGATAGAATATAGCCTATGTCGACCGGGAATAGTGTAGCATCGCCACAGTATAAGAATTATTTTCAGCAGTTTTGGTGCCTCTAGGCTACTAACAAAAAAAAGAAATTAGTTCAGTATGAAGATAGGTGTAGATTACTATGAAAACCTTGACTTGACTTTAACAAACTCTTCAACACTTGCAAACTAGCGTAACATCTATTCCAAAGTTTTGCATTAAATACTTACAAACATCCATCGCTCTTTCTTTCTTATCGAAATAAAGATTCAAAACACTCATAACTGTAACTCAATATAAATAAATCGACTCTCAAGAAAATGGCGATGACACTTTAAACTGTTCTGGAAGTTTCCAAAAGACTCAAACTTCGGACAGCTCTCATCCGCGACAGCTTTACTCTCGCACGATCTGAGGACCAACTTCTGAACTTAATTAGCGAATCGTCTGACCAGTGTAAGATGGTATTTTGAGGATATTTGAGACTTTAAAAAGTTGTAAAATATTACGAGACATTTTTTTAAATATACTAAACGACTTGTTTGTATTACCAATACTTGTTCGCCTCGATAAATGGATAGCCCGTTTAGAGGAAGGATAAGCTTACACTAAAATTATTTATTCATACGAACAGAACTAATCATATATATTCATTCTAAGAAAACGATATAATAAACATAATTTTCCAACAAACTGTTACTACTAAAAACATTTTCAATTTAAGAGTTCAATACTCTTTATATTTTCTGAAATTCAAATAAGCCTCATCCTAATAACAGTCGTACATTTTGAAATTCAAATAAGAAAATAAAAACATTCAATTTGCATTTGCATACCATTAGAAATTATTACTCACTATTTCATATTCTAATACCTACTTGAATATTTTAAGAAATATGTACATTATTTTTCTTAAAAGGCACGATTAATTGGTGATCAGAAGCCAAAAAGTCTGACAAACAGTCTTAAGAAGGGGTATCGAGTTGCCCGGGTAACTGAGTTGAGGAGGTCAGATAGGCAGTCGCTACATGATAAAGTCGCCATCATTCTCCGAGCCTTTTTCCCAATTATATTGGGGTCGGCTTCCAGTCTAACTGGATGTAGCTAAGTACCAGTGCTTTACAAGGAGCCCAGGGCAACCCAATACCCCTTGGTTAGACTCGTGTCAGACTTATTGGCTTCTGACTAACCGTAACGACTGCCAGGGATGTTCAATGACAGCCATCCTCGTCCATTTAAAATCTCCGTCCATTTCACAATTATTTATTGTTGGATTTCCAATTCTCCAATTCTTCAGGTCTCAAGTAAAACTGGTTTCGAGAAGCGATTCGTCCGCGTCGGCGAAATTAATCGCGTCTTATTAATTACCGAGTTACGAAGTTTGTTCAGTTGCTCCTAATCTCTCGTGATGTATTAATAATAGCTTTTCTCGCTTTGTCAAGGTGTCCTTTGGGTTTCAGATAGATTTTTCCTGTATTTGTAGAGAATTTCTTCAACATGATTAGTTATGTTTTTATTTCCCTTCGTCGTTTCTCATGATGGATTCAGAGTTGTTCTGCCAATTCTAGTAGCTCGTTTAATTTTTAATAAATAGATTTTAAATACTACGCCTTTGTAAGCAAAATGAATTAACTAGTTATTTTTATAATGTCTAAATCCGATTTACGCCGAAGCGGAATTTAACAAAAAATATGCAGATTATTAAAAGAAAAAAATAACGATACCTATGCAAAATAATCATAATAAAAACTTCAATGGCACTTCTTGAGAAAAAGAAACGACTTACAAATAATATTTAAAAACTTTCCTCAACTCCCTTCCAGATGCGTAGAACTTGACTGTTGGGACGGCAAAGGGGAGGACGAGGAACCAATCATCACCCACGGCATGGCAATGTGCACCGACATCCTATTCAAAGACGTCATCTACGCCTTACGAGACACGGCCTTCGTGACCTCAGACTATCCGGTCATCCTGTCGTTTGAAAACCATTGCTGTAAGGCTCAGCAGTACAAACTGGCGAAGTATTGTGATGAGATCCTGGGTGATTTGCTGCTGAAAGAAGCCTTGCCTGAACACCCTGTGAGTATTATTGGTGTAGGGTTTTTAGGAGGCTGTTGTTATTTTGGGGTGTGGGGAAAAGGACCAATGTTAAGGAATAGTGACCAGTAAAGGAACTATTGGTGATTTCTGGTCTTCAGTTCAGTGGAAAAACTGACCATACCGGCAATCAGCGTCATTGAAGTTTTTTCAAAATAAAGAATTCGCCATGGAATACTGTGTCATATTCGTATGCCCAAGTACATAATATTCATATATTTCGTTTATATAAATAACTAGTCGGTAAGCAGCCCTACAAACATGCAGGGGTCTCGAAAATCGATGTTTCGCAAAAAAATCTAATTTTTACTCCTGACAAATTCAAAATCAACCAATTTAATAAAAACCCCTTCAAAATCAGCTACCCACTAAACACAACCCAACTTTCCCTACATGCAAAGTCACGCCAATTCCAGCTGGAACCAGGAGTTCCTCTGCCTCCACCCTCAGCCCTGAAGAGGAAGATCCTCATCAAGAACAAGCGGCTCAAGCCTGAGGTTGAGAAGCAGGAGTTGGAGCTGTTCCGTCAGGGCCAGTTCGTTATTGAGGATGAGGAGAAGGAAGATGCGTCGGCTGTCGCTATTTTGGATAAAAAGGTTGGTAGTTTTTATATACTAGTTTTTTTCCCGCGGTTTTACCTGCGACCTAGGGGAAAAAAGTTTCTCAAAACATCATCATCTAGTTTTTACTATCTTATTGTTCAAGGCAGTTCAAGTTTTATTTAGTCATTTTAATAGTGAAGAACATAATCCTTAGTGAACAGTATCGAGCCGTCAAATCATTGATTATTTGACGGCTCGATACTGTACACTAAGGATTATGATTACCAATGAGAATTTTACAAGTGGCTATGGGTTTTCGTTATAGTTGAATGGCGCAAATCACCCGCAGTACAATAATGAGTCTTGTTGATCAAACATAAATTCTTAGAAACCCCATTCACTTTCCTATCCTGCTTTTAATCTAACACCAAAATTTATCTATTTATTTCGTATTTCCAGCCTGAAGAAATAGTAGCAGAAGCAGCATCAGCCGGTGACGATGCTCCTCCCCCGGTGGCATACACAGGCTCCACCACCAACGTGCATCCCTGGCTATCCTCCATGGTCAACTACGCACAGCCCATCAAGTTCCAGGGCTTCGAGGAGGCTGACAGTAAGTATACGAGCTTCATCATAAAGTCGAAGTTACTAATGTCGCCTATATGAAAGTAAGTCATGTAATTAACAGCGCTTCCACACTCGATTTTTGCCGGTCAAAAATCCGCTTGTGTAGAAAAAGTGGCATATAACTTCTGAGTATCCACATCTTAACCTGGTAATCTGTCTAATCGTTTTGTTGAAACAAATTCAACCTAAGGAATTATCTCCATATATGGATGTTATAAGCATTAATTGCAATTTCCATAACGACTTTCTCTTAGTCTTGAATTATTGGTATATAGTTGGTATATAATTATCTATATATAGCTTACATACGCGTTTTTTAGTGTGTATAATTAACTAAATATGCTTAAATCAACCATCTCTCTTCCAGAAAAGAACATCTACCACAACATGTCATCCTTCGCGGAGACGACCGGCATGAACTACCTCAAGACACAAGCTATTGACTTCGTGAACTACAACAAACGACAGATGTCCAGGATCTACCCCAAGGGTACCAGGGCTGATTCCTCTAACTACATGCCACAGGTATGATGAACAGTATACACACAGTTTACTAAAAAACATTGGAAAGCGTGAGAAGGTGTTAGGATTCGAACCATCCCTACACCTGCTGGTGTAACAACTCTGAGCTGTTTTGTGAAAGTTTTTAAAACTCACGCATACCATTAGAGCGTAGCTTATCTATAAAACTTGTTGAATTTGAGGAGAGAAATGTTAGTCACGGATGCCTGAGTAATACTCGAGTTTATTTTAATTATACAATAGATAAAATAAAATGGATTACATACATATGTACTTACACAGGTACAACATACACTGATAAACTATAACCAGTTACAATATCCCTTTTCCAGTCAAGAGACTTGATAGACAAAAGCTATGCATAAAACATAATCAGCCGCTTACTGAAAAAAAGAGTATTAACAAAATCTTATTTTTATCTCCGCAGGTATTCTGGAACGCCGGCTGCCAAATGGTGTCGCTAAACTTCCAAACGTCAGACCTGCCGATGCAGCTGAACCAGGGCAAGTTTGAGTACAACGGCAACTGCGGCTACCTGCTGAAGCCGGACTTCATGCGACGAGCTGACAGGAGCTTCGATCCGTTTGCTGATGCGCCGGTAGATGGCGTGATTGCTGCTCAGTGCTCTGTACAGGTGAGATGTAATTTTAAGTTCTAGGACCCGAAATGGGACGTAAAGCTTTTAGGAGGTATGAATGAATGATTCTTGTCTACAAAACTATATGTTCTTGAGCGGTATATTGATCGGTGTCAAATGAAACGAAAGTGCTTTTATATTTTCTCGGGGAAAGGCTTTTCATTCAAATCAGTTTCAAAGTCATATCACTTACTGTTTCTTTTAATTTTGGTATACGATGACGATTTGAATGGTATTCCTGTGCCTTATCCAAAGAGACAATTGGCGAAATGTTGTATCAATAGAAAGAAAAATATAAACGAAGAAATTCCAACAAAACTAAAATTAGCCAAATTAGCTGATGATAAAATGAATGTACCAGTAAAACCGCAAATATTTTGCCTACAGGTCATAGCCGGTCAGTTCTTATCAGACAAGAAGATCGGCACATACGTCGAGGTAGACATGTACGGTCTACCTTCAGACACCATCCGCAAGGAGTTCAGGACTCGCATGGTGCCTGCCAACGGGCTCAACCCTGTCTATAATGAGGAGCCGTTCTTGTTCAGAAAGGTAAACATCAGTTTAATATAATGATGTAGTTAGTTCTAACTGGAGATGAGAAAGCGAGAAACTCTGGTCTTGACAGTTTGGATAAGTCTGTAGCTGGTAATTTGCTCAGCAAATGTGAATGTGATCTATGCTTTAATACATAGCGTCTAGCAAAGGGTTATTGATGGACTGATTATTATTTACGAGACTTCATGCGCGAATTTTTTATTTATTTTACACACTTAATAATTTGATGAATTTATCATTCCCAAGCCCGACGCTTTCACGCTACAATAATAAATAAAAAGTACACACCAGCTTGTTAACGGCTTATAAAATTAACAGCATACATCTTAAAAGAAAATAACAACGGACAGCCTCTATTCCTGTTAACTTCCAACACTAATATAAATCCTTTTCCACCAGGTCGTCCTTCCAGACTTGGCAGTCCTCCGTTTCGGCGTATACGACGAGAACGGCAAACTCCTGGGACAGCGCATCCTCCCACTGGACGGGCTGCAGGCGGGTTACCGACACATCTCGCTCAGGACCGAGGCCAACTTCCCCATGTCGCTGCCCATGCTGTTCTGTAATATCGAGCTGAAGATCTACGTGCCCGATGGTTTTGAAGGTTAGATTGCATATTAGAGGATAATTTCTTTGGTCTTTCTGCTATTTAGAAAAGGGTTTCATTTAGGTCCCCCTAAGGACAATGGGCACTTTGTATGGGATTTGGTACCCGCTCCAACAGTAACGTATGATATATCATTAGAAAGGTATTTACGTGAAGAATAATAAAAACTATGGGGCTTGCCTCAATTAGCTGTCCGATCCGAGTAACGATAAAAATTGGATCGACATAGAAACAAGTATGTCATCCATATATGCAAATTGATTAAGAAGCGTATGTCGTCAGTGTAATAATTTTAAACTCAGTTAATAGACATCTTACAATGTTTGAGATACACTTTATTATAATCTAAAAGTTGTAATAGTCTATGGAGTCATACTACGAAAACACAATCGTCATCTGATTTGACCAAAGTTCAAAACATTTCTACTCATCTTTTTATAAGAAGAAAATCATCATTATCTCAGCACCTCTTGAGGAGCAAGATTAAGTCGTAATATGTACTATGTTAACATCGTCCCTTTTCAACCGACTTTTCAGCCTTAATAATTGATTGTAAATACTGAAAGACTTTCATCAAATAGGTACATAAGCTAGTTCTGCGTGAACTGCAAAGGATTGCACAGTGTTTTTTAAAGCATTCGGTGGGCAAACATTCTAAGAAGGCCAAATTCCTGTTTTTTTGTTACTTTACCAGTTTTTATTCAATACTGTTGGATTTAAGAACTACATCTACGTTGACGATTTATGCACATTACACATTCTATTAATCGATGTCACGCGAAATGGACAAGGATTTGGGACTAGTCGTCATAGTAAACATTTTTTGCCTTGCTAAGACCTACGCAATGGTACTAGAATCAACACTGTTGGACAGGGTACCAAAACGCCCATCGTCCTTTGTTGAGAAAATAATTGTCCCCTAATTTGTCCAAAACACTACGTCTGAGGACTTTGCCGGATTGTTCTAAAAACTTAGGGTCCGTGGAAAGTATTAACAATCTGTCAGAAACATTCCCCTCAGCTACGTTTATTTACTGACTTGACACGGATTTTTTTTATTGCAAAAAAGTAAAAACGACTTCAATATACCTTCTCCTAAATACGACAAATACTATACTGAAAGCCGCTTAATAATCGGTTCCGCCAAGCGAGAAATATATAGCGAGAAAAGAACGTCTTTGTTTGAAGTCGGTTAAAAAAAGGGGGACAAATTTTACCTCTATATAATTTAGACCACTTACTTTCAAGTTGTCAATATTCCTGTTATCCATTATATAACACTGAATTTATTATGCGCAGACTTCATGGCGGCTCTATCAGATCCTCGCGCGTTCATGGGCGCGGCCAAGGAGCGGAACGACAAGGTCAAGCAGATGGGCATCGAGGAAACCGGCCCCGAGAAGAAGGTGCAGATCGAGGAGAAGAAAGAAGGTGAGGATTTTGTGCCTTATTTGTATAGATTGAGGGTTGCTTTAGGTTGTGACCTGTGAATTGCACATGATAACTTGAATTACTGATTTAGGATTTTGTACTTTATGAGTTAGAGTTCATTTTATGTTGTAGAACAACTATAAACTGCACTGACTGCGTTTAAAGCTTTTGCTTGATTTATATTCAGTAAGATTTGTTTCGTACTTTAAAGGAATACAGAATTGCGGTTTTAATAGTTAATTATTCAAATAAATAGCCATGTTTTTGCGAAAATCGAAGCTCCGTGATTATGGAAAAATACATACTTACAAATGTTTTCAATCTGTAGCCGAGTAATGTATACTATATTTAACTCAATACTGCAGAGTTCTCATCATTCAACAAAGCTCTATTTAATGCTTAAGGCCTTCGGGAAATCGTTGTTTCACAAAATTAAGATTTTACGATACGCTAAAAATCTGTTATTTATAAAAGTATTTCTTAGTTTACTCGCAAATAAACAAATACATTTGTTTACATTATCCAGATCCAAAAATATATTTAACTGGCCGTGGTTTTGTTTGTTTTAGTAAGGCTAGAAAATTATAATTTGTTTAGATAATTCCATACGTAATCAGTATTAAAAATGTTCTGAGATATTTTGAAATAGTGAGGAAAGTAACTTTTGATTGAAATATGATCTGAATTCACTATGTTGATCAAGTTGAGAGTGACTTTTCGAAACCAATAACTATTTTAAAAATAAAATTATAAAAAAGTAGCTGTGATTAACAAACCTATTGATTGGTTTTACTTATTTCAATAAAAACAGCAAACATCCAAGTACAAAAGTCACATCAATCCCTCAAAGTGAAACAAGCCAAAACTTCACAGCATCTGTACTTCTCTCATCTGAACACCGCCAAACATTTCAATAGCAACAACAAACGAGAATTCAGTTGCCAGTACATTTCCCAGCCCAATCGACTGTCAGTTATAAATTGAAGATTTTTACTGTACTAGTCTATTCAGTTGTGTTTAGATTCGCGCTCAGAGCATTTAACAAATTGGAGGCGCCATGAAATGTGGGAACTGCCAATTTAAGCGCGGGAGGCGAGGCAAAGCAATAATAAAGATCAACATAAACGTCCTTATTTTTAAACAACTGTTCACTTTGAAAATTCATCGTGATATTTCATAGTAAACAGTAAGACTAACTAACGTTTATGCTATCGGTGAAATTGGGCCTAATAACTTTAAACACTAAAACAGAGTCGACTTACTCGAAACACTAAAACAAAATAAACTTGATGCACAATAATACCTCCCTAACCTACCTCAGAGTCGTAGCTTTAGCAGAAGCGAAAGAAGCAACGGCGTGTCCAATTAGTTCTATGTTCCAAGGTGTTCTCGCGATCTGCAACGGTCTACAAATAGCGTGGGTTCATAATTTCCGACCTGTATTTACGCAGCAGCTTACTATCTAATCCGCGGTGTATGACATGCAACAGATATTTTGAGAATCATTCTGCTAATATTCTGTGGGATAAATCATGAGGGGAAAGCGATTTTGAAACGCCATTAAGTTATAGGCACAGATGAAAATAAGTTCCTTAAAAACCTATTTTAGAAACAAATACCTTTCTTTGCTCCTGTTTCGGCGAGAAATGAGTTACATATTCTAAAATGTTTTTAATGAATCGTCTTTTTCTTAAGTATTTTGTGAAAGTATCCAATATTATCGACAAAAATTATATCACAAGAACGCTCCGCTCATGTCTTACACCACACACCAAACAATATTATTATCTTCCATATTTCTCGCTAAAGATGACTCAAATCAGATATCACTCGAGAAGAATCCGTGTTCGAGGCGAATGCATTGTCTCTTTGTTTAGCCAAACCTCTTCAAAATTAAGAAAATATTATCAGTAATGGCGTCCAAGCCGATTTTCGACCACGTCCACTGTATCCTCTAAGGTAATTAGCCAACTGCGCAAAACATATTAAGTGTTGGCGTAGTCTCAGGTCCTTCAGTCTCATAGCCCGACACGACCGGAGCTAGATCAGTTTATTTACCAGTACCTACCTTTATATCTTTGGAATTCAATCCTACATCGCTCCGCTCATCCCTCACACCACACACCAAACAGCATTACCTCAAATATGCCCGCTACAGATGTTCCGCATCAGATATGTTGTAAACCCGTCGAGTTCACTCAAGGAGCGTCCGTGTTCGCGCCGACATGAGCACTGTGTCATTCTGTTTAGGTAGACAAGTGATTTTGTTTACCTACCTTATTTATTACACTTTGTATAAACACTAGAATCTTACCTACTTTAACAAAATCGCTCCGCTCATCGCTCCGCTCATCGCTCGCACCGCACACTAAACAACATTACCTCAAATATGCTCGCTACAGATGTTCCGTATCAGATATGTTGTAAACCCGTCGAGTTCACTCAAGGAGCGTCCGTGTTCGCGCCGACATGAGCACTGTGTCATTCTGTTTAGGTACAGAAGTGATTTTGTTTACTTATTTGGCGTTTTGTGTTTGTTGTGTTGTAGGTGGAAAGCGGCTTTTAAGGGAGATCGTTTTTGAAAGTGTGTTGTTACTAGTGGTGTTTCAGATCGACCCTTTTCGTGAGTTAAGAAAGAAATCGGATATATTAGGGGCATACACTTTTGTAAAAAGACTTCTCGTCCTGTTTTCAAGATGAATTTAGTATTAAAATGCCACTAAAATGTTGTGTTTACATCCGGAACTTGTAAACAATATCTTCACACTATGATAAGTATCGAACTATCGATACTTTCTTTTTAATTTTATGAACTTCAAACGTATGAAAAAACAACAAAAACGCAACAAAAGCGCAACAAAAAAAAACATTATAGAAATACATTTTGTATCATAGCACCAACCAGAATTACATTTTGTACCAAAGGACCAACATCCCTAAACCGTTTATTTTTCTCTTTATTCTAGAACCTCCTCTAGTGTTCGAGCCCATCACTGTAGAATCTCTTCGCCAAGAGAAAGGCTTCGTGAAGACTGGCAGGAAACAGCAGAAGGAACTGGATGCCATGAGGAAACGCCATGCCAAGGAGAAGATGGCGCTGCAGAAGACTCAGTGTTCTGCGCTTGAGAAGATGATTAAGGGGAAAAAGTATGTATTGAAGTATATTTTTAACTATCCGTAGAAAGTACTCACTGTACCCGGATAGAATGCAACCTATGTCACGTGGGGGATAGTGTAGCTTTCAGATGGTGGAAGAATTTTGCAAATTGGGTCAGTAGTTTCGAAGATTTTGGGGTGCAAACAAACTTTAAAAAATCCTCTTTATAATGTATGTTTGAAATGGTTGTTTGTGAGATTTGTTATTGAAAATACGCAATAAAAACTGTAGTATAGAACTAAAGTGTCTGGAAGTTTCCATGTAAACATTTCTTGTTTTTGATGTTGTGGTACCAAAAACCAACTTATGCGATGACAATATTCCGATAAGTCTACTAATTTCTATTCACTTTCAAGAATGTACGAAATAAAAGTATTAAAATTCCCTCCTCCCGTAACGATTAATTCCGTCAGACAGCCTTGAGAAGTGTTGTGTTCTGTTCAGTGTTCATTTGACTTTATAAGTGCTTCTAAATGCAGACATTTGTAAATAAGGAGCAATGTTTACAACTGAAATAACTTTATTCAAGTCAGAATTGTCTGGAGGAATTTTACTGATCTTATCCGATGCTTATTAACATGTTCTTTGTGCGCCTGGGTCAAGGGCGGAAAAAGGTTTAAAAGGTTGTTTTTGGGCCTGGGCACATCCATCCAATAGTTTAAAGTTGGCATACATTCATATTCATTAAATTCATGTATATGAGGGAGTATATGGCTCGATAGAGGTAGCTCGTAAGGAAGTACATAGGGAGAGTGTATAAGGAAACATATCTCTTATATGCTCCCTTATGCATAGTACATAAAAGATTATGTCACCTGAGTAGATAGTGGAAGTAGATAGGTAAAAGGGATAGAACTTAGGAAGTAAATTAGGGTATTACATAAAAATAACATATACCTGAAAAAAAAACAGGCATTTCACACAATCCCACGCAAAATAATTACCTATAACAAAAAAATAAAACGTCATAATTTATCCCTTCCAGCAAGGACCAGTTAAGCAACGACGCAGCCTTCCGCAAGCTGGTCAGCGAGCAAGCCACAGCCTGGAGCGAGCTGGTCGCGAGGCAGAGAGTCGAGGAGTGGACAAGCGCCCGGAGCCGGCTGAACGAACAGCGGGACCTGCTGAAGAAGATGATGGAAGCCACGCAGTTGGCGCAGATGAAGCAGCTTGAGGGAAAGCATGAGAGGTAAGGTCCCAGTCAATATAGAAGCCTGATTGAACAACGGGATCTGCTTTCGACCCGGGAATCGAACCTGAGGCCCACCCCAATCGAACTGGATAGGGTCGCGTATTAAGATTAGAATACGAGAACGGTGCCATTATCTATATTGGTATAATGGCACCCAGACCGATTGTCGGCGACGGCGCGGTGGCTGTTTTCGCTCATGAAAGCTACGGCAATCTGACACGATTGGAAAGAGATCAGGCATGTATGTATGTATGCATGATCAGGTATCTAATTAGTAAATAATACCAGTAATTTTAGCTCAACATTCCAAACAAAATCTTTAAGCCGGAACTATCTATTTCTGAACTATCAGCCTCAAAAGATGTTAAACTGAATTTATTTCAGCTATTAACTGCTAACGTAAATAGTTGAACACTTTTCTTAGATTTATATACTATCATAAACATTTGAATTCCCAATAGATTTGCTATTGACGTCTGTAAACTTTAATGTTTGAGAAATATGATTTATTTTTCGCGTGTTGATTGCTAATAAAGTATTTTAATGGCGGTACGATGATTGCGCTGAAAACTGAAAATACATAACATTCATGTGATTAAATAAACGTGTTAAGAGGACGAATTGGAAATTTTGGCGCCAAGGATCTCAATTTATCTCAGTAAATACAAAACTGATCAAAATACAACTTGGTTACCTGAAAGTTCATAAAACCTTATTTTCGTTAGACTTCAAAACATGATTAGGTAACTTTTATAATAGAGGAAAATATATCAAACATACCTCTTTTTTTTAAAGAGATTCACATATTATGGGCAAACGGGACCGATTTAAGCCTCTTAACTTTTTTAGTAGTTGAGTATATACATACTCCTTAAAAAGGTGGAAGGATTTTTTATCAAATTATCATTTCTAAATAATAAAATTACAAAACCATTTTGTCGCTTACGACTTTTAGTTATAAGCTAGCGCGCCTATTGTAATCCTCGCCCCGCTCAGACGCTCCGTCCCCTCTTGGCCCCTTAGATGCGCGTGCCGGTTATGGAATTATTGTTTACCAATTCGTCGCCTTAACGTTGGGATCAGCTTCCAGTCTAACCGGATACAGCTGAGTACCAGTATTTTACATAAAGCGACTGCCTATCTGACCTCCTAACTACTAACCCAGTTAGTAACCTAAGCAACCCTTGGAAAGACTTTGTGTCAAACTTCTGACTACCTTGGCACAGATGTTCAAAATGTCAGCCGGGACCTACCAATTTATGTGACGTCTTCAGAAACACGGACTCGTCAAGACAATATGGTTACCCGTCCAAGTACCGGCCTCGCAAAGCGTATATTATGATCCAGCATAGTTCAATAAACAAAGGTGTGTCCATCATCTTCCGAGACTTTTTCCCAACTATGTTAGGAACGGCTTTCGATGCAACTGAGTACCAGTGTTTGATAAGAAGCGACTGCCTATCTGACCTCCTCGAACCCGTTACCAGGGCAATACCCCATGGTAAGACTGGTGTCAGACTAACAAATAAAATTCTCTAATAAAACCAACTAATATTCCAGGGAGCTAAAAGAAATGAACGCTCGCCAAGCCAAGATCAGTATGGAGACGAGCAAGGAGGTAGCCAATGATAAGACCTTGAAGACCAAACAGGAGAAGGACAGACGTCTCCGAGAGAAGAAGCAGAATAACACCAAGAAGTTCTTGGATGAGAGAAAGGTATGAGCAGTATTTTATTTTTAATAGACTTCCCAAAAAAGAGGTTGTCAATTCCTATCTGTATGGATGCTGCCTGTATTGTTGTAATGACCACAAAATAATGGTTACACTAAGGGCCTTATCATACTAGCGGATTGCGAGCGTCTTCAGAGCGGAACGGACGCGCAACGAATACGTTACGGGCGCGCAATCCGGTAGTATGATAATAAGGCAATAAAGGAGGTTGGGTTTTATATTTGTTTGCATATATTTTCTCAATACTACTGATTTTATTTAAAAATCTTTTGAGAGACATTCCACCAGGTAGATCCAATTTGAAATGCCCAGTCGTGGGTCTACTGAACTTACATCGGAAAGCACAACTTTTTAAATGTAAATGTGTTCTGATACCTACTTATGAAAATCCTTCACGTTATAGTCATTCAGGATTTTCATTTATTTTTTAGTAAAATGTTATTCTGTTCTGTTTACCCTAACAAAAATATTGTTACATGGAACTTTCCAGACTCAGACCATCAAGCAGAACCGTGAGAAGGAAAAGCTGAAGGTGACCCATGATAAGCAGATGGAAGAGCTGTCTAAGGACATTGATAATGTACGTATAATATACTAGTCGTTTCCCCGTGGTTTTACTTGCGTCCCAGGGGAACTACTTACCTTTATGGTTCAGTAGTTTCGGAGCACATAGGGTACCTACAAACAATTTTTTTTTCTCTTTATTATATTAGTAGAGTAAAGAGAAATAACGTACTGATTTTTTAGCGGTTTTGAGAAAGCACACGTTATTTTTTAGTTTTGTTTGTCGATGATTTGATAACTTCACATTAGTCAAAAACAATATGAGGAAAACAATTCTGCGCATGCGTGAGGCGTCAAATCAGGGTGACTTCAAACTTTGTGGCGCGAACTATAATTGAGTAGGAAAGTTTTTTTTTATTTGTTTACAATTTATTATTTTTAAGTTAATTGTTTTATTGTATTGTTCAGCTGATCGAGATGTACAAGATGGAGGAGTCCGAGTTCGACATGACAACAAAAACGGAGTTCTTTGCATGAAAGTATCCCGACATTGCTCCTCTGTTAGAGCGAATGACTTGAAAAGTGAGTGAATCAGTGATCTCTCTAGACTAAAAACTATTCAATTCAACAATTTTAACGTTAGAATCGGTAGATAAAATTGTTATAAGCTCTATTAAATTATTTTTCAAAAATATGTTACAAAAAAAGTATGTTATGTTTCAAAAAAAATGGCGGCATTGACGATTGGCGGGAACGCCAAAAATATTATTTAAAATCTTGATATGTGCTGTTTAATTAAATTAAGATACTAATTGTTTAATTCTGTTATTAATGTATTTATCTATTAATTTGTGGATAGAAATATGGAAAAAGGGTGTTATGGTCTCAGACCAATGGAATTGTTGACAAGGCCATTTTGGACCGAGTTGGTAGCTGTATTTTATCTATTAATTAAATTATGTATATCGAAAAATTGGAACGATTAAAATTAACGACAAAAAAATTGAAGTGATTGTTCGGCCTTTCGAAATTAATAAATTATATTTCTAAGTTACTAAGTAAGTTACCTTTGTATGTTAAGAGGAATAGCTGACAATTTATGTAAAAGAAATCTGGAAACTTCGAATATTCGGAACGCGGAGTTCGCATCAGTTTCTGATTGATTAGAGAATATCAAATTGTCAGTATTCGTGTATCCTGATAATTACATATACGGGTATACAATACGATTATGTAGAAATATTCTAAATAAACAATAAAACTTACAGATTAGTCGGTTAGAGTACCTAACAGATAACTAGAAATTGAACTGAACAAAATAATCGTTCTAAGGAAATACTGAAAATTATAATCAATATAGAGTAATTATAAATTATTATATATTCAGGTGGTTAATGTTATATTTTAATTATATATGACTATTTTTTCAGTGATCATCTAGTCTTTCAGGTACTTTTTATTCATCTTTACTTCTAATATACAAAAATACTTTCCAATTGTATATTAATTAATACATTTTATAATTAATTATCTGTTCTTGTGTATTCCATGACAATTTATTGTGAACTTTTAAACTGCATACTTATTTAATTCGAATTGTTGATATGGGATCAATCATACTTATTTCGATTGTTCAATTAACTTAAAAATATTAATCTGGATCGCTAGATTAAGAATGTAATAAAATAATATTCACACAAAGAGATCTTTGTGAGTAATTCTGTAAATGAGGATACATGGAAGCAAGTGGGACAGTTGAAAGTGCTTTCGTGCTTGTCTTGTCTTCCCTATGTAACTTTATACGCTACTCCGTGGCTCATTTTGTCTCAATTCATTAAATATAAGAATATTCACCATAAGTAATAGTTCTGATCAGTAAGGCTAGAGCATTCTGCAGTCATAGAATAATAATAACTTATAGTAGGTGCATCTATATCTACAGAAACTAAAATAATATCATTCCATTTAATATTTATATAACTATCAATACATAGTGTCATTAGAGGACCAACTTCCTATAATTTCAAATCTTTTTAAACTTAATTCTTACTTGTAACTATCGTAAGCCAAAGAGTTTCCTCATATTGTACATTTATTATAAGTAGATCGTAAGTTTTAATTTGATTTTAAATCAATTAAGGACTCTTTTGATGTCAATATTAAATTTTCAAAAATTATTTCTTCTGTATATGTAAATATTTTAATTAAAAAACAAAATTTATATCTGATGTATTCAATTATTGGAATTTTTAATAATAAAGAAGAGATTCTTTTAGGTGCCTAAGTACATTAATGTTACATTCTAGTCAATTTCATTAAAATTATATTATTTTCTATAATATCATGGTTGCGGCGTCGTTGGCCACAGTATTAGAACACATAGAGCATGCCTTGAAAGGTATTAAGAATGTAAGTCATAAATATTTAACCTTCTAGTAAGATTCGACATAGATTTAAAGAATACAGTGAGAGTAATTCATAAGTGTTTGAAATGTTTATTGATTGGAAAATAATATTTACATTTATTGGAAAAAGAATGTTGCTAAATTATCGGAATTGCACTTTATTGAAAATTGAGAATAATCAAATTATTCATAATATATTAAAAGTATGAAAATGTAGAAAAATTTCATTTTAATTATTACTTATTGTAAACGAAATTTTAAAATATTTAGTTCTTGTATTGTGATATAAGAAATATATCTATTAATCAATATTTGGCCTATATTATATAAATTGAGAATTCTCTTTTGAAATTTTTATTAGAATTAGATTTATCTGGGCTGGGTCCTACGTGGTAGAGACGAAATGATAAAAATTATTAGGTGTTTTATGTTGTAACTTTATTTTAATTAGCACTATTAGCACTTTTTGTCTGAATAAGGCACATTGGACAAAAGAAGCACTGTAATTTTGAAATTTTTCAATTGCATACCGTATCGGACTTAGCCGTAAGAACTTGGGAAGTAAAGCATATATTCTAAACTCATTATATTGAACATATATTAGACTCTGCTCTGTACAATTAAATTTGGTAGCAAATTGTGACACGCAGTACTTAACAGATGTTTCATAATTTTCTAGTAATTATAGTGAAACACATTATATCCAAAGATTTGTTTATTGTTTAAAGTACAATAACTAAATTAAAACATTTAAAACATGTTGTATATTATTTTAACCCTAATATCTACAGAAATAATAAACCGTTATTCACCTATGAAGACTTGAGGCTCCTGATCTTTTTCCTCTCCCTGTACAAACTATCTTGTTGAACTGAAACAAGTAAAGAGAAAACATAAATTAAGTACATATGTGAAAAAATATTGTATGTAGCCTGGCTACTATTTGATTTTAATTTTCTCTTAACTGCTTGTATGCTGGTACAAGTACAAACAAGACAAAAGAAAATTGAATGCATCTTGTGCATATCTGTGCTCTAGCATACAGCTGAGTTAAAAATGGTCTACTTGCTATACTATATAGTCTGAATTTGCCTATGCCATGATCAAGAACTATTAAAAACTAAACACTCAAGTCCCAAAAAGCTGGCACAATGTATATGGAATATTATCATATCTTATTTACCACTAAGTAATGCCAGTATAGTATAAGTATATCCAGTATATAAATTATTTTCATCTTCTGGATAACAGCAGATGTTAACTAACATACTGCAATAATTAGATAACACCAGTTCCTTATTTTTGCTGGGCAGAAATAGCACAAAAACTATAATACCTTAGGAACACATGTCTGTCTATTGGGTTTGAAGAACCTTTAAATTATTCCATTATCCTCTATCACTGTGTCCTTATTTTAGCAATGAAAATTAAAACTATATATGGAACTCTGCTTCATTGGTCTAGCTGTGACATAGTGTGGCTGCAGTGGTCTCAGGTTCAACTCCCAGGGCAGGTGGAAATTAGAACCTTCACAACAGCATGTAAATGTCAGTCTTGCACCTGATCTGTGTCCGGTTGTGTTGGATTGCCGTTTCATCACGCTTTGAGAGTGAAGGAATAGTAAGTGCACCCTTGTCTGCACTCTCCTTGTATGAATAAATGAACCTGAGATCCAATTACAACTGTACACTGCTTATACAGTACACAACATGTTTAAATGAATAAACCTGGAATTGTTTTAGGTTATAGGGGTCAAATGGGGAATGATATTCTAAGGTGAAGTACTACCTACATTCCGATTGCATTACATCTGAAGATAGCATCATACGTTCGATCCAACGATGTTCTCTGGTACATCGGAGTAAGTCCCAAAAGTGTTTTTGTAAAGAAATGATAACTTACTGTAAGGGTCAAAACGAATCAACTCCAACTTATCAGCCAGGCGCTCCCGTATCTTTATACATTGATGACCAGACACCACACTCTCCATCAGGACCATGATCATTCTGAAAATCGAATAAATATAGTTTAAGTGAAAGACTATACTTTCATAGAAAGGTTATGTTTTGTTAATTAAAAGACGGACTTGCTCTTGGCCTTTTTAAGGAGAACATTTGTCAGGAACATGGTTGCAGTCCTTGAAACCCTTGTTTTGTGTCAATGTAACTTATAATTCAAGAATTAAATGTCGCAAAATCCCTGCACAAAACAACACTGGTAATTGACACTTGTCAGTGTCAAACAACAAGATGACATTGACAGAGTAAACAGCTGTGGCTTGCTGCATCAGCTGGCAAAAAATAGTCTATGGATTTTGTTTCTTACTTTTGGTGTCTGTACATAATGATAAATTTAAGAATTTAATAAATGGTGTACAGAAATACATAGTTAGCTGATCAGAAGCCTTAGGACTTATTTATTTTGACAATAGATTTTTTAAATTACTGCTACAAAAAACCATTGTAAAAGACAGCATTTAATCCCATAGAACTTATTCTTCTACCTTCGATTCCTAAAATATAGGACGGCTAACTCAAGATATTACACGATTTCTTATTTTATTGAATCGATACGATTTTCTAACCCTTTATTAACCGAGTATTAATTCGCATCAAAAATTATTCTGTTCAAATATCCGTCCAAATTCAATAATCTTTTTATATAAAACATTGGATTTAGCCAGGCTGTTTTAACTAAGAACTGATTATTTTTTTAAATACTACCTACTTTAAGTACGTAGTCTGAACTTATTGATTCACAGGATCAATAATGTATCGCGGTTAATGAATATTTTTATATTTCGATTCGTGATTTTGCAACCTTTTGCAGCTTTGCAACTCTTCATCATCGGCTAATATAATTTACGTCATAGACAACAACATAAAAATGTGCCACGCGATCAAAAAATTATAAAATTATTAATTTGACAGTAACCAAATATCCAAACACGTGCCAATTAATTAATCCCTGTTAAAACTTAGACAAATAACGGAATTAAATGAAGTGAAATGTAATTATCCAACAACTAGTTGCATTTCTAGTTGCCAAACAAAAAGGGCTAAACCTGGTAACATTCCAAAAACAAACTCGTTCGTGTGATGATGAACTTGTGAACCGGCGTCGCTGTGGCATTTTAGTGTGACTGGGACTTTTTGTGTTCGTTCTTTGTTCGTTATATTTGTCGCAAATGAAGTAAACAACTGTTCATAGTGTGAGCTTTATTAGTATTTTGGTTTCTGTAGTGTAGTTTTTACAATAAAAGAACAATGATAAAAAACGAAATGGAGAATGGCGGCGGCGACGCCAACAATGTGTCACCGACCAAACTCATGGTCAATTACATCCCCGAACTGATGACGCGCGATATGATGTACGCGCTCTTTTCCGCCATGGGCAAGATAGAGAGTTGCAAGCTCATAGCGAACCGGGGTTACGGCTTCGTCGAGTACGAGAAGCACGAGGATGCCGAGAAGGCGCGGGCGGCGTTCAACGGCCTCCTCATGCAAGGCAAGACTCTGAAAGTGTCATTCGCACTACTCAACCCCGAAAATAAGGTCAGCCATAAACCTGACACAGAATCTAACCTTTATATTAGCAATCTACCTCCAGACATGACGTTAGAACGTCTCAATAGTTTATTCAGTCAGTTCGGTGTGATAACGAACAGTCGAGTGTCACAAGGCATCGGGTTCGTCTGCTACGAGACACGGCCGCAGGCCGAGGAGGCGATAAAACACATGAACGGACAGTCTCCGATACCAGCGGCGGGCGCCATCGTCGTCAAGTTCGCGAACAAGCCAAATGCGAATAAGAATGCGCCACGGCCGGCGCCCCGCGTTGGGGTGGGCGCTGCGCCGCTCGCCTACAACGGCGCCACAGCTGTGTTCAACGGTACCGCGCCCGCTGCGTTCAACGGCACCAACCTGAGCGCGGCGTTCGGCGCGCGGCCGGCTGCCTTTGCTCCTGGTTTCCCACAGGCTTCCCCGCCGCCCCTGCTGCCGTCGCCCGGCAAGGCGCTGCCGTTCATCAACAAGGGCCAGCAGCGGTTCAACCCCATGGCGGCCACGAACCACACGCCCCTGCCTCTGCTGGGCGCGCCCGCCAGCCCCGTGCCGCTACTGGGCGCGGCGCCTGCGCCCCACCAGACCACAGTGTATGTATACAACATTGGTGAGGACACGGAGGAGCTGGCTCTATGGCAACTCTTTGGTCCATATGGTGCCATCGATTCCATAAAGGTGATCAAAGATCCGGAAACAAAGAAAAACAAAGGTTTTGCATTTGTGAACATGCGTGAGTATGATGAGGCTGCTATGGCCATTCAGGCGCTCAATGGATACACGCTCAACGGACAGGTTCTATCAGTTAGCTTTAAGACTCAGAAGAGAAATAATTAAGATGTGTACGGACGTTGTGAACGCCGTAACTTTTGTGATCGTTCCCAGGCCGAATGCTTAAGAAAGATTTTCATTCCAATTTCAGATTATTTTTGTAGACGGAAAGCGAGATCCTATATGTGCATTTCAAATTAGTCACATAAGTATTTTTGTAAGATTTAACATAGTTTTATATTCGCGAGAGCGCGACATGACTATTTGTGAGTTTAGTTGGCTTGACAGTATCATATATGTGTACACTTTTTATCATATGCTATGGTATTATATTATTGGACTATATATGGACCTGTCGCACTATGTATATCTGCCGCGGGCGCCTGGGCGCGCCCCGCCTCAGCTAATGCCGCCCCGGCGCCCGTCAATAACCCTCCAGGTATTTTATTTTGTGTAAAACAAAACATTGTATGTTTTTTAATCTTTAATAAATTTCATGTTTAAATAGAGTTTATTGTATATTTCTCTATTTTTTTTTTCTATATACTTAATCCCCGCCCTGTCGTGTCCTTTATTTACTTACATAATATACGTAATAATACATAATATAATTATTTGTGGCAGTAGTTTAACATGTACATAATATATACTTGTGTGTATTGTCTGTCGGCGGCAGGTCGGCTGTGTAAAACGCTTAAATATTGCATGTTGTGTACGTAGTGAGAGATCAGAAATAAGTTTTTATTTGTTTATGTTACCTCAGGGTTTATGGTTCCCGTTATTGTTTAATTCCGTCATTAGTAATTATTATTTTTGGCGCAGTAGCAAGTCAGGCCTTCTAATTTCTAAAATGTAGTGTAACAAGCTGTGTGAATGTATTTATTATTGAAAACCGTCGTGGACGAATGAAAAGTGAGCTTTAATCTCTTATACATTTTTAAGGCTTCGAGTCAGTCCATTAGGATAGGGTACGTAGGCGTCGCGAGCGTGCTGGCGCGCAGACCATGTACTCCGCAGGGATAACTGTTATCTGGACGCGCCAGACCATAGGAAGCCGATAAGATAATACTGGAATACCGACAATGATGTGGTCCAAACTAATTTTCCTACTCACAATTAGACTGCCACAAATTAGACTAAAAGCACTAGGTGCCTATCCCTCCGTGCCTCTTACTCGGGACAATTAAGTACCAAACAACAGTTTTAGGAGAGAAAGTAGAAAGTAAGTATTACGCCGTGACATCTAGATGGTGAGTAATCATGTATTATTTTTAACGTAACGTATGTTTCAATTCAAGTAATTCTAGTCCGCTAGGGATAGCTAAATGTTGTTTGAACTAAGTAATTTTGATACTTTTGTAGTTACATGTTGATTGTATTCTGTTATCAGATTTTGGGTAGGTACAATAATCCGTCAGCTATAAATTGTTAAGTTTAATGCCTTTTCTTGCGATAAACCCTAAGTTGTAAAATAAGAAATACTGTAAACCGACACGTGTCGGTCACATAATAAATACATTATGGCTACCTTGAAGTAACTGAACGAACTGACCGCTGACGAGTAATTGCAAAGTCGAAATCATTTCCCCGATGCCCCATATCGCTACAGTTACTATCAATAAACCCATGAGTCATATGTCCCCACCTTAGAAAGTAAAGCAGCTGTATTTATTTTGCATTACATAGCTTCCAGACTGACTCATCGATAATTAAATGTTTGGAACATTAAAATTGTATGTCCCATATTAACATACACTGTAAGATTTTCTTCCTGTCAGGGTATTATAGTAGTGTGCGTTCGCGCAGCGGAATGTTGTTGAATTTAACGATTTTAATTATGCAGATAATTAGTGTAAGACGTCCTATAATTGTGTATGGTAAATAAAAATTTGTGTATGCAGCCATTGTGGAGAAATTCACCAAAAACAGATTCCGCTGGGCGAACGTTGGCGAACGTTGTCCTGGCGGAACTTTTTTTAATCCATAGACTTTAGAAGAAAAGAGATGTGTCCGAAAATTAGTGTGTATTTGTGTATAATTGATTATGTATGAATGAAATCAGTGCATGCATAAACTTCGGAGAAATTCAAGTTTCCGCTACGCGAACGTTTGGCCATTAGCTAGTTTTCATATAAAGCGCTTACGTAGAGAGCTGTAGATTTTTACGTACGTTGTTTTGAATTTGTTTATATTTGTTTAAAAAACAGATTTAGAAAAAGTCGTAGGGTTTAAAAGATAAAAATATAAACGTAAAATACACTTATTAGGTCTTAGTTCTTAAAGTATGCAGTTTGAGGTCTAGATTTTCACGTTTACACAAACCTTGTAAGTGTCTCCAACATGTTGCCAAGTATCAATGATATTCCTTTAGTAATTAAAAAGTTATAGGATATTTTACCATGAACAGATCACTGTTTACAAAGCAGTCGAATATCACGACGTTCTAAAGTAATTGCATGGTAAAATGTATGCCAATAATTAGTTTAATCATTCAACTATTCACTTGCAAAATTTCATGTCATTAAATTCAGTAATTAAAGAAAGACAATTATAATACTGACGGAGCATCGAAACCCTACATAATCCGACCAAGTTCGGATAGGTACAAAAAAGCGGCCGTGCCATATGTCTAAGCAACGTTCTTAACTTGGAAGGTTAGTATATTTATTAATATGGTACAGTTGCGTACACAAGCGTTAGGAAAAAATAAAACAATTGCATTTCTTGAATGAAAAATATTTTTTAATAATAACGCCACTATCTACGACATTTTAGTTAAAATACGTAACGTTTATTAACGTTATTTTTAATCACGTAGTTAAGTAATTTATGTAAGTAATAATAATAAAAATATTTTTGTACACTTATATTTAAATAGAGAAGTACTTGTTAATTGAAGATTTATTTTCATCGTAGATAGTGGCATTATTATTAAAAAAATATTTATCAATCAAGACATACAATTGTTTTATTTTTTCCTAACGCTTGTGTACGCAACTGTTCCATATTAATAAATACTAACCTTCCAAGTTAAGAACGTTGCGTAGACATATGGCACGGCCGCTTTTTTGTACCTATCCGAACTTGGTCGGATTATATAGGTTTTCGATGCTCCGTCAGTATTATAATTGTCTTTCTTTAATTACTGAATTTAATGACATGAAATTTTGCAAGTGAATAGTTGAATGATTAAACTAATTATTGGCATACATTTTACCATGCAATTCCTTTAGAACGTCGTGATATTCGACTGCTTTGTAAACAGTGATCTATTCATGATAAAATATCCTATAACTTTTTAATTACTAACGGAATATCATTGATACTTGGCAACATGTTGGAGACACTTACAAGGTTTGTGTAAACGTGAAAATCTAGACCTCAAACTGCATACTTTAAGAACTAAGACCTAATAAGTGTATTTTACGTTTATATTTTTATCTTTTAAACCCTACGACTTTTTCTCAATCTGTTTTTTAAACAAATATAAACAAATTCAAAACAACGTACGTAAAAATCTACAGCTCTCTACGTAAGCGCTTTATATGAAAACTAGCTAATGGCCAAACGTTCGCGTAGCGGAAACTTGAATTTCTCCGAAGTTTATGCATGCACTGATTTCATTCATACATAATCAATTATACACAAATACACACTAATTTTCGGACACATCTCTTTTCTTCTAAAGTCTATGGATTAAAAAAAGTTCCGCCAGGACAACGTTCGCCAACGTTCGCCCAGCGGAATCTGTTTTTGGTGAATTTCTCCACAATGGCTGCATACACAAATTTTTATTTACCATACACAATTATAAGACGTCTTACACTAATTATCTGCATAATTAAAATCTTTAAATTCAACAACATTCCGCTGCGCGAACGCACACATTATAGTACCCTAACTAATTGCCAAAATTATTGATCTGTAAGATTAGTTAGATGTTTTTATTGAAACTGGGAAATTGAGTTTTCGTGCCTTTGATCGCACAAAAATGTTGCCAAAACATGCCAAGCATGTTGCTGTTAGGGTAATTGGAGCTTCACAGATCTGAACGTTCGACAACGATCAGCGAGTGGTCGCCGTAACTCGCATATTGTTATCCACATGACGTAACTAGTTGATAGATAACTCGGTCCAATGCACTGATACCTAAATTAAAGCTTACTAAACTCGACAGCTAAGTGCTCTATTGAAGTATCGTCCCTGAATCTTGTGTACGTTGTTATTAATACGTTTTCGGCCATAACGCCTTTCCCGCCATTTTCCTTGTGTATTGACGTCACAACAAGATGAAATGCGTAAATTAGCTTAACGTTCTGACTGGTTCCAAAACGTGTAGGTAATTTTAGTCTAGGTTTTACGAAGTGAATTATCTAAAATTCTTTACCTATTGGTATCTTGATGTAAGAGCATTGGTTGTATTGCGGTGTGTGATATAAAAATTCGTACGGCTAACGAAGTCTATTGAGTGTCGTCCTTGCCCAAAATAGACGGGCCTAAAAGTCCTGTCTAGGTGGAACCTGCCTTGAATAATAATACTCCCTAAGCGGATAAAAATACATCGAGTGAATATGTCTGCGTCGTCAACGAAATAAAATAAATCGATACTATGTCTAGGTAACCTTAGAGGTTTTGTTTTTCATGTTTTCATAAAATAATGCTCTATAAATGGAAATATCTTGAGCTTGTCGGAACGCATGTGTGCAAACTCTCGGTCAATGAGTTTAGGACTCGCCGTCCTCTCAAGGGCAAAATACATATAAATATTTGCTAAGGATTCGACGACCTCTTTCCCTATGTCTGACGCCAGACTAGTCTGAGGACCAGTGCCGCCACAACATGTAAATCTAGAATATTCTCAATTAGATACTTGATATTTTACATTTCAATGTCATTAGAATCATATTGTGCATAAATTTTGAGGCACATTTGAAAAGGCTTCTGTGAGATGATGTTGAACTTTGAAACTAAGAAATTTGTTTCGCATTTTCGGTCGGCTAGTATTGATTTTTTCATAAGGATTGGATTGGCGACGAAGCCTGGCGTCTAATGAATTACTAAGTTAGACTGATATCTACCTTAGGGATTGTTTGTGGCAGAAGTATGAAAATAAAACATAATGACGGCACCACAAAAAGAAAAGACGCAAATAATTTGCCCTCTAACTTCTCTGCGGCGTAGTCCATATTATGCAAATTTGGATGTCCGAAGCAATTTAAGTAACACGTTGTTGGTTTAAGTAATATACAACTCAAATACCGTTATCGACAAGCTAGATAGATGTCTGTAATCAAGTAATTTGTATTTTAAGTTTGCAACACCTGAGTTATAGCGGTTACGCATAATGATTTGAATAACCGTAGCGTAAAGACCCACCTCATAGTCTCGCACTTTTTCTCAGAACTCGTAAAGTACTTTTTTTGCTATAAAATAAGTTAATTAGTATTCAGTACATGTGCGAAGAAGTTATATAGAATGTTTCTTGTCAGATCGCTCAAATTTTATTAAATATTTATTCATTTTCATGTAACCACGTAAACTACGGCAGCTTTTATGATACGTACGTAGCATCAATTATTTCTGCTCAAATCGTGCACGTAATTGTTACGTTTAATAGTACAGGAATTAGATACACACGTAATGTAAGAGCCATGTAATATCTACGTCAAATGGTTTTAATATATAAAAAAAAGAAACCATGAAAACTAAGGTTTGTTTCCAATGGGAGCATTTGTTCGTGAACATGAGTTTACTAGTAGACAGATTATTCTACTCTTACTTTTTACATTATAATTCCACCGCAAACGAAAACTTGTCTCAAAATGCAATTCTATACACTATGTGAACACTGACGAATGTGAGTGGCAGCGCAACTTGATGAGTTTTTTTTTATTACAAAGAAACGAATATCTCGTAAAAGTATAATATTTCGCTTTTCGTGTTTCTGAGGCTCGAATTTCAAAATAATCCCCTTAAATTCCGTTGTAATGGGTGCTTAGGCTTACCGTGTCGACGTAAATGCCCCTCGAATGTTACTAGCTTGTGGGATTTCGATGAGTCAGTTTTAAAACCAATTGTTTAGAAGCATGTTAACATTAGACTTGACGGTCATGCATTAACGCAGACGCGAAGGACACCATTCTTTTTTCGTTTTATCTCACAGGTGCTATGCTAATGAGTCGTCTGCTACAGGCAAGCAAGTTTTTTTTCCTCACCGGCTACTATCAGTATACTTAATGTTCATAAACCGGTCAGCTCAAAGATCTGACTTCCTCGACTCACACTCTAAGCGCATTCTAATCCCAATACTATTCTTGTAAGCAAATCACGCTACGAAATCCATTTTGTTTGCATTGTAAATATTTGCTGTTGCTTTTGGTGGTTGCAATTTATTTCAATACACGTCGACGCCTGTCTAGTTAATCTTATTGATTGCTCTATCTAGCTCGTTTGTTTGAGGATTATATTCGAAAGTTAGTTTCGAAGTTTTGCGAACTTTATGATAAAGAAATCTCTAGTTTGTTGATGAGAATATGATATTTTTTCTGACGGAAGACGTTTTTCGCAATGTACGTAGAAGATGGTCATAAAATCTGGCGATATCCAGCTTCGGGTATTAACATGTTGTGACGTGTTCCCTGTTCCCGTTATCCGAGATTTATGGCGGCGGAAGCTGTTGTTGGCCACGACTACACCGAAATAGACTGCAGGCAGGACCTGAACAATAAATGACAAAATATTACAATTCTGTAGTTTCAACCAACAACCCGGACCGATAACTTCATTTCATATGATTTAATTAAGCGATAAGAAGCTTATTATATTCATAAAACTATATAAAACCGTATAAATAAAATACAAAAGGTCAAGGCTTTAAAACTGACGCGTTCTTTGAAAGTATACGAAATAAATGCGACGACCATTGAAAATGTTAAACATCCAGAAGCAACTACAAACAAGATTTTAATTGTAAAATAGAGCGAGTGTAGGGAGACTGGTTTTAGATCGTTTCGAAACTACAATACGGACGATAAAAATAAATATCACTCATTGATATTCTGAAACTGAAAATGTAAGCAAGCGATGGTTGAATAATGCCCACCAAAATGTGTGTGTTTAGGTGTTCTTCATTGTATGTTTGGTTAGAAGACAAACGGATAGATTCTAGTTCCCGCGGTTTAGTTTAGAATTTTACATAGGAATGGAACGGATGTTGGAATCTTCGAAACGATAAAAAATGCTATTTATTGAGAAGGACTTCAAAAGAATGATGGATTGTTGGTTATATGAAATCTTTCCACCGATGTGCCAGATGTAGTTATGCGTGTAATTTAATTGGCCCCTTGCCACAAGAGTAACGTGCACAAAGACAGGTTCAATGAAAGGAGGTATCAAGACCTCCTACATATTAACTGAGCAAATTCAACAGGCAGCAGGTTTAAAAGCTTTTCAGCACGATTGAAACCTATCTATATTTTTCTGATATCGTTATTACAAGCAAACTGGATGGATACAACCTGAATAAGAATAGTAATGGTTATTTAGACGAAGCATTAACATATTTCGTAGATGCGATAACTTTTTTATTGAGAATGTGCAGATTTTTGAACTATTATTAAAGATTATTGCTTCCTAACGCGTGAGATAAACACGAATCGAGCTCTGAATGTCATCATTCGAGGTCGTTATATTGTGTGCACGAAAATGATTTAAAATCGTCTTTATGGTTTGCATTTATGCTTACACTGTTCGTAAAATAAATCATTCGGTCGGGTATTGTTTTGTAAATGTTACAAATAATGGGGTAACTGCCGATTTCTGACTGTTTACGTTCAATTGACTGAATGTTGTGTTGCAGTATCATATTCACAAAAATATTCCATGAAACGCGTATTTGTTTAGATTGGAATACCAGTTAATGGTAGCCAGAATAAACTTCAGGAGAAATTATTATAAACTTTGCTGACACATCTATTATGTCCTTAGAATGGAAAGAAATTAAGTCGAGAGAACTTTTTAACTTATACATTATTTTATTTAGTTTACATAGTAATAAAAAAAACCTAATCACCTTTCTATTCTAAGAACATAAACTTCAAAGTTTTTTCCACTAGTCAAATGGACTTAACTTCTCTAGAAATAAGACGAAATAGAGATTAGAAGGATGTAAGGGCACTTGATTGTGATATTTCTGGTAATTTCCAGTACTTAGAAATAAGAACTTTGGTTCTAAACCTAAATTATAATGCTTAATTGGATTATTGTCACAGGGTGTTTTTGATATGTTTTTATTTAAAGTTTCTCCATTTTATTGATTTTTAAATTCCTTACCCTGTGTATTTATGGAACATAGTTCTTGTATTTTGTTATAAGGTTATTTTATTAATAAAAGCATAATTTAAGATATATCAATTTTTACGCAATTTTTCTGCAGTTTTAAAATACCTATTCATAAATAGCAGAGTTAGTAATGGCACTTTGGCAAATTGATTCGATTTATGAGATTAAAATAATGCTGCAGACGTAGCTACTATGTGATAAATATTTACGAAAGTTCGACTTGAAGATAAACTATAACGATGAGAGAAAATTACGCAAGTGCCGTGAGAAATGAACCGTCGGGAAGTTTCCCGGCTATTGTACAGTGTGCGATCGATTTGTCAAAAGTGCTCTTGGCTAATTTGCTGTAGCTACCACTCCTGTCTTACCACAGAAATGTTTTAAAAAGTATTCTGTCTACTCAGGCGTATGCTACACTGCCAAGCCTTAGTCTTGCATAAAGGGAACAATCAAACTAATAAAGACCGTTTCGCTCTTACTCTCGTATATTTTCGGAAGTATTTCTAAGATTCATCTCAGTGGACAGATACTTAGATTTTGTAAATATTTTAGACCGTAAGAGCACTATTTACTGATTAAGTATATTTTTACATCGCACTGACATAGTATTTTAGTTATGCAGTATTGAATAAATTGTTTTTATATAAAGAGCCGTTTCATTTGTTACCCTTGTATTGGTGATAAGAGAAAGTGATATTGTGGGTGTAATGAACATTTAATTGGCCACAATCGGCTTGATGGAGTTCAAGAACACGACCCGCTGTTGAATGGAGCAGCTATTTGCGAATACGCCTAGGTACACAGGTCGTCTCATTGACTGCGGATCTGATAAATTGCAACTTTTACCTATACTTTATTCTGTTCAATGATAACAACCTCTTCTCATATCTTGTATTTAAAACAATGGATCGACCAACGAATGATGGGCACTGAGTACAATAACATTTACTTAACCATTGAAAAGTGGCCAAGATACCAAGAATCACACTTCATCTTATAAGGATAAACTTACCATAGACATTTGCCCAAATTCAATAAAAACGTGTTTTCCTCAATGATCATTCAAGTACAAATTGTGGTTTCTCATTTTCAGTCGCTCTGAACATGTCATGCTTACTTTAAAGTTATAAAACACGATACGTGTTTTCTTAATGAGAATGAAAAATATAGCCTTTGATACGTTAGTCACGGACGGCCTAGCGTGTTTGTAAAACTGTTATATGGCTTGGCAACTGAATTATTCATTGAAACTGCCTTCGTCACTATAGTGTGTATCAAAAAGTAACTGGAAAGTGAACATTAATTAAAACCAGCTCAAGGAACAACTAGGTCTACCCTTTCATATTTGAATTTGCTTTCTGGGGCCCGATTCTCCTAATTTTACTCAAGCGCCATTCGATTCACGTTCGACTGCGATCCAATCCCGACTCGATTACGATTGAAGCGTATGTGTCATTCCGCTATTTTTTCTTTGAAATAAACGTTTTTATCCTTTTCTGTCATTCAATAATGAATCATTTTGTCTGCAAACTACCGTATAGACCAAAATCAATAAAATAGCAGACCAATCGCAAACCAATCGAAGGTCGTTGGAATACGATTGGTCTTATATTAGTAGCAGACTGCCCGATATGGTTTAAACTGCTATTGCGATTCGATTTCTATTCGATTTTGACATTATTAACTTAGGAGAATCGGGCCCCTGATTGACTATACCACCGTTACAAACGAGTATTTTAACGTAAATGTACTTTATTGCAAAAACGTTAGAAAATATCCCTCTTGTATTCTGGTTGCGAGATTTGCATCCAAATGATAGACAGTTACATATTGAATTGCAAATTGACATTCTTCCTGGGTAGGCAATTGTTTGTAAAGCTGACCCTTCAGTTCAACGGTTAAGGCTCGGCAGATATGGCCGGTAGCTGTCGACACATTTTGCTGCAGTAGCACAAGATGCCGCAAATACTTGCAATGGTCTCCCGACTAGATCAAGGTAGTTCATGAGAATAACTTTAATGATTTGTGAGTTGACCTGAATTGGTTACTGAAATCGCCAATCACTGCACGCGCTGTGACAAGCGCTTGAGAAAAGGTTTACGTCCTGTAGTGGCACAATAAACAGGCTCGCAAATGTAGGAAGGCAAAGGACAAGGAAGGAATAATAAGACTTCATAAAAAGCTTAATCTAGATTTTTATTTGTCGATTCAACGTACAGACGTAAGGCATCCTCCCACCTCATGTTATTGGCACACAAAACCTTTACATTCGTCTTAAACGCATCACTGATTACAATAATATCACTTCAAAACATGGAATGTATATAAAACACAGGAATGCCCAATAAACTACATTTTTTCATTCGAAGTACGTTCGCCAGTCGTTCGTAACCACTCGATTACAAGCCAGATATTAAAATAAAATAAAAAATTCAGGACTAGAGTTTTTTTTAAGTAAACGCGCCGTGAATCTCAGATAAATATTTACATAATATCGTTTTAAATCGTTGACTCAGAATTTGTGACTTGATCATCAGAAACTTAATTTTACAAGAGATTCTTACGATAATTTGGTTAGGATTTGGTTTGTACTAAATGGAAATAAAAGAAAGTAAACACTGGACGACATTGGCACTGGTTCAAGCTAACTTAATAAATTATACTACAAATACAACCATACATATATTTTTTTCCGATTATACAATACTTCGAATACTGTATAAAATACTGTTACATTCACGACGATTTTTTTTTATAAATATTAAAATATAATTAAATTAAATATGGACGCAAAATAATTTCACATATTGCACATGAAAATAAAAATTGAAACAATAAATAACACAACTTGTCAGCTGTCCAATACATTTTACTGGCCATTGTAAAAAAAAAGTAATTCGTTTTGATAAAATCGTGTCTTTCCATAGCATAATCTCTAAGTACCGTCCCAGACATTAGGCACTGATTCGGGCTAACAATAATTATCAAAGCTAATATTATTCGAATTTCCGATATACATCTTACATTTTAATTTATACGCTAATTTAAGTGATAATTTGAAGCTTCCCGATTATAGGCCATCAGTTGAACGGAACGACTGTAATATCTCCATTATAAAGTAATCCAGTGTTTCTCGGGTAAGGGAAGCGTAATATCGAATATAATATCAATTTTTAGCTGGATATGCAATATTTAGGATTTTCGCAAACTTCCGACTAGTATTTTTACCTAATTTACATTATTTAATTGTGGGATATAAAAGCTGCTCACAATACTAGGTACTAATGTTACTGATATCTTTCAGTAAAAAATATCTAACGTTTTGTACAAAATGCATACAACTTAGTGATATAAGTTACATAATATATTAATTGTTAGTTTCAAAATATACACTGATTACGTTGAATTAAAAATATGATTTTTTTTCTTCGTCGCGTGCGAACACGGCGACACTTACAAAATACATTTGTACTATTTATAAATTTAACGAAATTAAAGGAAATACTCGCACGTTAATGAAAGTTACTCGCTGACTACATCAGCCACATGATCAGATATTTACAATTTGTACAATGCTTAGTTTGTGCCTACTTTGTTCCTGATTGCTAACATCAAACCTGAATATAATTTAAATTAATAGATTATGTTGATCCTGTATGGTGCAAGGAAGCCTCGTCAAAGAGACTGTAGATGCAATGTAAGAAACTTTTCAACTCTAATGAACTCACTCTACTTATGTATAGAAAAGATTGTTCATTGCATGCTAGTCTCACGAAGCTGCCTTGCCCAAAGAAAATCTCCAAATAATGATAATCTCTACATCACGCAATAAGGAATTTAATAATAATATTTCCGCGCGATAGGCACTGTGAAAGAGCATTTCGCTTTACATTGTCGGCTAAATACATCTTATTATGACGACGTATCATACAAAATGTACAATGGAAACTATGCATACATTAAATAATGAACACAATCGCGTTTATACATTAGCTTATTGCAGTTACTCGTAGCCAAAGACCGAACTATCAACATACAAGTTGGTCCATCCATGATATTTAAATAAAGGAAAAACTTCTGGAATGTCATCAAAATGCCAAGTGAGGATATGTATGTTTCATAAAATATTTCGACTGAATGGGAGTCAATGATTAAAAGTAATTTTAGCTCTTCCTTTTGACATTAAATGCGTTTGAAGTACATCGCCCTTCAAAGAACTTTACCCCTGCGAAGTTAGCTACTAGTGACTGCGCAAGTCAAGTGCGCACAGAACACTGGCAAAGAACATCTAACTTCAGAGAAGCAAAGTTATTTGGTACACACAAGTAAACTAAATGCTAGACAAGCACAAACTTCACTCCACGATCACATTGGCTACACACAAACTGCGTACAGTCTGAACAAAGAGCTATGGAAGCAAAGCGTTCGTACGAGGCTCGCGTCACACGTCACACGTCACATGTCACACGAGGTAGTCGCGGAACTTGTTGCGCCGACGCTACGTGTGTCGCGGGCGCGGCGCGGCGGGCGGCGGGGCGGTGTCCGGGCTGAACCGCACCCGGGAAGCCGACCCGCTCGATGCG
This sequence comes from Helicoverpa zea x Helicoverpa armigera, assembly GCA_033682625.1. Classification (NCBI taxonomy): domain Eukaryota; kingdom Metazoa; phylum Arthropoda; class Insecta; order Lepidoptera; family Noctuidae; genus Helicoverpa; species Helicoverpa zea x Helicoverpa armigera. The sequence goes on along the minus strand of JAWIIS010000043.1, from coordinate 10,483,449 downwards.
TCCCTGGCAGACACGTACGAACTGTCCTCACTCGTCAAACTATCCGGGGGAGTCGGATTCGTCGGCGTTCCCCCTCCCGAACTCCCCCCAGACGCACTCGACTTCTTATTATACTTCTTCAAACTTGACCTTAACTTCGTCGGCGCTAATTCTAGCCCCAAATTTGCAGGACGTTCAATCTCAGCTTTCTCTTGCGAGTCTTGCCTATAAAAGTCTCTGGGTAAGGAATAGTCGTTTGATTTACGTGGATACTCAGTCTTCGGTCTGTATTCCTCTCTCTTCTCCTTACTTCTGTACTGTCTGGAAGGTGAGAACTCTTCTGGTGGGTTTGACGCTGACGAATTTGAGGGGGTACGTCTATGCGTGGGGTATTGGGGTCTATAGTCTGGGGTTGGTTCTCTATACTCAAAAGAACATTCATCGTATCCGTAATAAGGGTGTTTGACGACGTATTCGGCAGTTCTGTCGAAGGTATACGGTTCTCTATAGAAGTAGTCTCGTTCTTGTGAAGGTGATGGTTGGAAGTTTTCCCTGTAGTTGTGGTAGAGGTCTGCGAGATGGTCGGAGGTGGAGGAGGTCCGGCGCGGGGAGGGCGTGGTGCCGAGGCCGGAGGTGCCGGAGAGGGGCTGCGCGGAGTGCCCGTAGCCGGATGATGATGAGGGGTGCGCGTAGTGAGTTGGAGAGTCTGTGAACCGGATTGGCTTTTGTTCGTCTGCTTGGAGGCCCGATATCTAGAATGACAAAAATAAAGTTATCAAGAGCTATACTAAAATAACAAAGATGTTTTTGTTTGGTTCCGAAACTAGACCCATGTAAAAAAAAAATCTTTCACTGTTGGGAAGTTAGGCTATCCCTGACTAACAAAAGGCTATATTTTGTGCAGGTCCGAGAAGATATACCCCGTGAAGCCCATGGGAAAAGCTAGTCTTACTTAAAAATTACCCTTCTGGGGCAATGTTAAGAATTACTTCTTATTTTCATTACTTTTGTTTTTAAAGGTGTCTTTAGTAAATAGTTCTTTAGAAAGATATGAATTTTGAAACTACTACACGCTATACTTACAGGAGATCCAGTGATAGCGTTGAGCGGTGCCCTCAGATGTCGTGTGGGTCCGTGGTAGGTGTTGTGTGCGTAACCGAAGCCTTCGTACACGGACGAGCTTAGCGGCTCCTGTTCCAATTCCGGCCTGAAATTGTGTTTAAAATCATTATTGCAGTATGGTTGATTTCGATTTTGGTTCTAGACTGAGGAAACTTCTATAATAATAAGACTATTTTAGACCATTTTTACAGGATCTTTTTAGTAAAAAACACATTGAATTGAATTGGTTCTGAATAATTTCCTAAATTATACGATGAGTATGATACATATAAAAAACATATTAGAAAATATCCAAGCTTTAACAATAAAATACTCTATATTCTATATAACACTCAAATCCAATGGCAAAAACTTGCTGTCGGAAATAGTGTGGTAGTTATAGGGTATTAAACAACATACTTAGTTATAATTTAAGATTACTGATTAATTAATACTTTTTCATCTACCAATTTTTAATTTAAGAATAACTCCTACTAATAAAAAGATATTCTCAATATGTAAATACATATTCTTACCGATGCGGCTGTAAAGTAGGATGTAGCGGGCTGACATTAGACACGCGGACGTCATACCCGGCGGCCACCCCACCCAGCAATGCCGCCATATTGTATAGTACCAGCTCGATTATACTGGGCTTCTTGAATTTGTAGCCTGGAATATTTTTAAGTATTGTTTAGTATATTTTTTCTTAATTGATTAGGTACAATATTTGTTAAATGACTAGAAGGATAAAGCATTCGATTCCTTGATGATATACAAATAATTATATGGAATGATTGCTTATCTGTCCTACCTGGTTACTGGGTAACGACGACATAAGGAAAAATACGTGAAGACGTATCTAATAAAGTTTCAAATGGCAGTCCAGATTTGTCAAATTTAACGAGCTATCCCAATCAATGTATCACTACGGAAATCATCGTGGTAACAAAGTACTTAAAACCCACGCAAGTAATAAAACCTTTGAGATTTTGATTTTGAAATGATCTATTGTTGTAGTAGGACGATACGCTTCGCCAAAATATTGTTTTGTCAAGAGCAGGGAGATGATGATGATGGCCTATTGTTTGTCCAATATTGTATTTTTGAGTTTTCTTACAACAAACTTTACCCCTTTATATGTACTCAGAAATCCAAAATTCATATACAAAAAAGGCATATATTCACCTTCAGTGCTATACAGGGTGGGCATAGGCACGGAGTATCGCGACGCAGCGGACAGCGGGAACTCTGGCCCCCAGTCGTCCGGACTGAAGTCTGTGTAAGGAAGAAAACAACCTATGTGAATGGAAACATAGGTATTAGTGTGTTTGTGTGCGCCAGTACGGATACGAAGAATCAATGTGAAATATATCTTGTTATATAATATATTATTTTATGATGAAGTTGGTGTAATCTGTAGTTTTAATAGAGTAAAGAACATATGTATAATATTTATATGTGTGTTTTCTTTATACGCAGAAGTCTGTAGAGAAATCATTTTTCCAACAAGTATAAATATGTATTATCCAGATAGCAAATAGCATAGTGTCTTTGATTTGATCTATATTTATGCACTTATTAGGTATTTAAAAGGCATATACTATACGTGTTATTGTCATCACAACAAAATATAACCAACTACTGGAATCAAGATGATATTAGAACGTTTTCATGTATTCAATGTATATGTAAAAGACAGTGATAATACAGTTCACAGACATTACAAAACTACAGTTACAATATACTACAGTATTATAAAGAAGTTGGATGAGATGTTTAAAATGAACCTTATGAGCAACAAGATAAAGTCTAGATTTCACATCAATACTACGCAATCCGTACATTTTAGCTATTTACACAATATTGTGTACAAGGAAATTAATTAACAGATTTCTATATTAATGTCAAAGAACGGCGTGTAAAGAATAAATGGACAATTCTGAATGAAAATAGAGGAAAAATACAAAAAAGTTCAAGAATGAATAACAAAGTAAGTAAAATATTTGAGTCAGCCATTCCTCCTCTATTCCATTTTCGAAAATCATGCAAAAAAATATCTCATACTATACATGCCAAACAGTTCATTCAATAAAAAGCAATAATACTCTATAAAATATAACAAACAAAATAAAACAAGAATCTATCATACTTACATTGTGCAAATAATACTTGATAGCACTTTTTAAATTATAACAAATCAAAAAAATATCATTGTTAATAATATCTGGTTATCGTATTGAACCTCTCCCGAATTAGGCCATAGTGAGAAAGCGAAAGCGCGTCCAACACCGATTTTTAATCTGTTCTAATATTTTATCTGTATTTTAATCTATGGCTCTTTATTTCCGGTCAAATGGTAAAGGGATCTTGTTAGTAACTAAATTATTAGTAAACCCATGTTAAAAAAATACACCAATTTCGATTTTATGGAAAAGGTTTATTTGATATATAAAAAAAGAATCTATATAACTATGAAAGAACCAGATCACCAGAGCTAGAATCTTTTTTACAAATTGTTTTCGAGCGCCTTATAATTATCGAGGATGGAGCTGCCGTATGCCCCTCGGTCAAAACGAATGGCCCAACTTACGATCACTTAAGTAAAATCGAAACGTAAAAAAAAAACAACATATATACTACCCCCTACTATAAAAGTGAAGCTATTAATTTCATTATTTTCGGAAACCCTAATAGAATTTTATGTCATTATCAAATTATTTCTTCAGTCTGAAATAGTCGAATCTATATTTTTTTTTGTTAAAAAATTTAGAAAAGCTAAAACCCAAAAATCCCAAATGAATACTTGTAAGTTAGGGACATACTGGCAGTCCGTGGGACGTCTCATAGGACGCGAGCCTCATGTTCAGGAATATCGTATAGTAATACTATTGCCACCACCGCCGGGAACATTGTTACTCATGGTTACAGGAGGATACAGTTTGTACATACTCGCTACTCATACTTGGATCACTATATGATTTAAAGAAAAAAAAAACAATTAAAAATTACATTCGAGAATATTGAAATAGGATGTAGATAAAAAATGAAAAAAATAAAACCTTGTCTATGGAACAAAATGGCGATAAAAAAATCATATAGCCATCCAAACACACGTTATTAGATATCGGAATCATTGTAAACATTTGAAAGCGTGCCTTAATGACTTGGTGATAAAAGCGAAATTCATAATAACTAACAAATAAGTAAGTACAACAAATACATATATAACTTAAAAACTGTATATAGCATATACTATGAACTGGTAAGCATGCATAGCACTTATAGATAACGTGTTTAAAATTAATAAAAAAACGCGGCTGAAAGCAAACAAATGCTTACAATTTACAAACAAAAAAAAAATACATAGAAAAAAATGTCAAAACTGTCACTAAATTACTGTAATAAAATGATAAAAAAATTACAAACTGTGGAGATAGCCAATCACCAACGACTATTTGAAAAAGAAACGGAATTTAAATTTTGAAGACCGTTACTGTCAAAAAAGGAACTGTATTCGCCTCTATTGAGTTTAATAGTGGGTTCAATTACTGTCGTGGATTGGCCGTACCATCAGGTAATAATATAGAATCGTACGACTATTTCTAGCACACATTATCACACGCTCGTCACAACTATATGATACAATCAATTCCATTCGAAGTACAAACTAACTTAAACTAGTGTTCCCTTACATTTGCCAATGTTTGTGACGTGGTAACGCGTCCCCATCAAGAATAATTGCCGAGACTAGCAACCAATTGCGTGCAAATATCTAACAAACATGCAATTTTCGAATAAAATAATCTACTTCCAAAATAACAATAAAATTCAAGCACTATTAAAATAATATCTACAAAAATATCCATACTTACAAAAACGTTATTTTTTTTTGGCAATTAATTGCAAGCCTCAATAGCACAAAATAAATGATTTTTCAATGAGAACGCGTTCCGAATAAATTTCGTAATAGTAAAAAATACTCACAAGGATAGAGCAAGTTGTCTTGAGAAGTTCCTTTAGCGCAGCGTAAAAACAAACAAAATGGCTGACGTTAAAAAAATAATTTACTAAAGAACATTCATACAATTGGCTAGTTTTTTCTTTTGAATACAATAAATACATCATAAAAAATCATGGTGTATTTATTACATCGTTCCATACAATTTGGCAAGATCCAAAAATAAAAATTTGCGGTCAGTCGAAACAGTACACATAGTCTTTTAATTTAAATAGAAGTTACTTAATAATAAACTAACTACAAGATAAATTATTTACTAGTTTGTCTATCGTCCATACCGATTTCTAAATGCTGATTTTACTCTTTATAAAATTAACCGACGTTCGGTCACACAAACTTTAAAAACCATGGAATATTATCGATATTTTAATATTTACCAGATATTTTAAAGTGGTAAACGATTTGACCAAACAACAGTTACGTTTAAACTGAAGCTGAAAAATAGATTCGTTCCTGTACAAATATAATAGCAAAGATCTCAAATAAAATAATTGATTGTCACTGTAAAATGGAATTTACCGAACGATTATTTCAAAATTTTTGAATATATTTACCGCGTTAAAAAACGATAAGTTTTACGTAAAAAACAAACACTGGTATTACGATTACAATTGATACACGCTAAAAAAATAAGTCTTTTAAAAATCCTTATACACTATCCTTATTTACTAAAATCAAATCCTTGGAACTTCATTAACTAAATAAGTAGCATATTTACAGACATAGTGATGTTTCGGCGGAATTTTTATCGATTTTTTATTCGTTTATGTCGAATAAAATAAATTAGTTCGCGTCGAAATATGGTCGAAATTTGGTGTGCTCGCTTTTTCGTAAAAACTGAAAGGAAAAGAGATTATATATGTCGTATTTAATGACAATCTAGTTTGGGTTGAAGTTGCGTTGCTTATTTCAAATTAACCAGACAAAACATTCAATCAACTTAAAAAAAAAGTAAAAAAATCAAATGCAATGCGGAGGAATGTTAGTAAGAAATGATATGTCTTTAATATGGCAACATTTTTGTACTGTCTTCTATTTCAGCAACAAAAAATATTTCAATCTGCTTTTTATAGCACCTTCAACAAAACAAAAAAAATATTTTTTGTAAAGGAGCTATTCAATTATTACATACTATCGACTCACTCCGGCTTCGCTTGGGATATCAGTATTTTCATATTCTTTAATGTATGTTATACATTTTAACCTTTCTCGGGATTTTGTTTAAAACTTTGTAGTGAAGCACTACTGTTTCTGTTTTGCGTATTTTTGATAATATAGAGAGATTGGATATTGATTACGTCACCAGGATTTCTTCAAAATGTACATTTTTGTTTTGGTTTTATAGAAAAGCATGTAAAGATTGCGTGAAGATGACAGGAGTTATAACTTTTGCTATCAAAGGGGACAGAGGTGTAACAATTTTTAAAAAATGTTTACGTATAATTGAACATCATCTTCCGAGTCTTTGCCCAACTATGTTGGGTTCTGGACGACGTTCGGGACTACTGGAATCGTCGGTTTTCTACGTAATAACTGAACAGCCCCAAAATTTTCTAAATTTTTTCGTCCTAACATAACATTCAAGCTTCAACCCAAACTAATCGTCTTTGAGCAGCTCGGTAGTATCGAGGCTGTTGGAGCGGACGCTCTTGAAGAGGCGGACGGGCTTGCGCTTGGTGCGCGGCAGGTCGAACACGGCGTCGTAGTGGTGCGCGGGCTCGTGGCTGCCGCTGCGCCTGCGGTTACCTGTGCGCGCGGGCGGCAGGCAGGGCGCCGACGAGCTGAAGCGCGGCGCGCGGGGGCGGGGGAGCGGCGCGGCGGCCGGCAGGGCTGTGCGGGAGCGCTGGTGCACGGTGGACGGGCCCCACGTCTTGCCCTTCACGCCGTCCGCTGGCACTGGAAGGAGGGGGAACAACTGGTTACTATGGGGACACATGTTGATGAAGTACACATTAATGTTACATTGATAGAGTATATTTTTTATTTAGCAGAGCCTTTTACATATTACTGATGCACACATTTTACTGATAAAAATATAGATGGCACTTAAAGACGCTATCCCACTGTCGTATTACGGTCAACGACGCATTCAGTTGACGTTAATAATACTTGTCACACGATGACGCTGCGCAGACGCAATAAAATGCCAGTGAAATAGAGGCCTAATTATATATCAAATTAGATACCAAAACCATGTTTAATTCTTTGATCTTTGTCAGCATAATTACCCCAAAAATTAACAAAACACCCCTCTTAATACCCCAAAAAACTCAATAATACTAACGGGCAATAGCCCTCATGATGGCAGGCGACCCCGGCGGGGTGTCCTTAGCGACGGCGACGAGCTGCTTGACGCTGGACTCGTCCTCCGAAGGTCGGACCGTCAGCGTGTGTCGGAAGTCCAGGGGAGACGAGATCGTGTCCTTCTTCAGCAGCTTTATCTTGCTGAATTTGCCTGCAACAAAAACACATTAACATAGACATTGGATAAAATTGAAATGAATTGAATTTTAACCAGAAAACCTAATAACAAAGAATACTGTGTTATTTAAAATCAAATACGTATAACATAAAGCTGAAATTCATCAATATTCTGTGCGAAAATTGACTCTCTCTGGGATATAAATATGCAGGTTAAGACACCCAACAATTTTTATAACTGACTTTATTACGAATTCTAAAATCTGTCTATCCCTGCAATTCCTGCGAGTCCAAAATGTGCGTTCATACATCTCATTTCGGCCTTCCCGATTTGTTGAAGTGATGGCAAATTACAACCCGTTGTACCATAAAACCTGTATTTCCAAGAACAGAAACCCATCATTACATTTACCAGACCATGACCACCCCAATTAGCATTCAATAGACCTCGTCTAAAGACAAATAAGATTTCGCAACTCCAAACTGTCATAGTCAAGGTGACCAACGAAATCATTACCAAGGCCGGATCGAACCCACATTACTGGGCCGTTACTGGGTCAATGATGACGCACTGAGTCATCGGAGAAAATATGTCAAGTGATAGAAATGCAAGGTTACGTTTTGAAAGAATTGGGTGTCACTTTTAAAGGATAGTTCAGTGATGGATAGGCCATTAGGCAAGTGAAGATATGTAACTAAAAATGTTTTAAGTATGTATTGCCAAATATAGGATGTAACTTATAGTCGGGTTCTGAGCATCATTTATGTTTTATCTATATATTTTTTTTCATATTTCATTAGCCATCCACAAATGTCTTGGTAGGTGTTACAATGGCTTATAGTTTCGAATAATGAATAGATAAACCGTAAGCTAAGCTAACAGGGTAGCGTAAGATAAGCTGTTTAGCAGCTTTTCATGATAAACCGTGACCACTGTTTAACCAAGTTTCTAATAAGAAGATTCTTATTTTCGCCTATTTATTTTTTGAGAATAGTCCTACCACTTCTTAAACGTCGCATTAAGCTGATTCTTATGTACTTTCACTTGAAGCTTTCAAGTATTATTTACCTTTCCGTTTATTAGGCTGTGGCGGCTGATTAGCGGACATATTGCTGGCGAAGATCAGTATATGCAGCTCCCTAGCCACCAGGTCAATCTCCCGCATCTCCAACTCTCTCTCCTTCTGAGCGAGGTTCTGCTCTACTAGTCTCTGTTTGAGTTGAGCGCGAGTCAACTCTTCTTCGCGACAGCGGAGCTCCTGGAAGGATCAATGCAGAATATTAAATGTTGAAAATAGGTGCTGCTTTTTTGTGGTATAACCTTTTTTATATTAAAATGTGGATGTCATGATATAGGGGAATGGCTGTGGTGTTTTAGTGCTTAGTAAAGTTAAGCCAGGTCCAGGCTACACCAAAGCGGAGCACACAAGATTCAAAACGACTAATAGTATTTCTTTGCTCCAACTTCTTTGCTTCTTTGCGACCAATTAAATACTATTGGTTGTTTAAAAACTTCACGCAAAGCTTTTGGTGTGATGTCTGGGTCCCCTGCATTGTTGTGTATGATACACTTAAATAGGTTATTAATGTAAAATAGAGCTCGTAATATTAAGGAATAAAAAGCAGAAATAAAATTGCCTATTTTAAGGATGAGGAGAAAAATTATTTGTTTCTTCAGCTAGAAATTATAAACTTTAAGGAATGCCAAATATTAAAGAAAAAAGAACTTCAGAATAAAAGGAAATTATGGGTTTTCGATGACAAAAAACAATCGTGCATGAACTGAGAATAAGTTGTAAAATTTCAGTCCATTTAACAAATAATATTATACACAAAATCATATAAGAAGCAACGACAATATTTATCTAGAACATCACTAACCTCCTCTATAGTTTTGCATTCCTATTTGCAAGCATCGTGAGAAAATACATAGTTAATTAGTTAAATAGAAGAATGATACAAGGGGGCAATTATTTATGTCTAGAGAAAATAAATTATATTCTAGAATAAATATAAATAGATAAATCTATTTACTTTAATGAATACGTCTGTCGAAGTCCCTCGGTTTTTGGTAACATTGAAAATATCATGAATTTATAACGGTGTTTACGTCGATTTCCTGATATTCTAAATAAGAAACTTTCTTCAGCTTCCTTAGGTCCAAGCGACTTTATAAATTGCATGAAATTACAACATCAACTATTTGATGGATGCTCTTAAACTGATGAAATGATAGAACTTTGCAGAGGAATTTAAAATGAATTTTCCCATTTTATTAAATCTAATTCTCGTGGAAGCCAGCATAGCATTCATTAGGTAAGTGTCAAAAGCTTGCTCCAGGACCAATATACATTGGAATATCCCCAAGCGAGTGATTTTTCTAGCTTATTTACAAATCGAAAAGTCGACCCTTTTCTTGTAGGAAATCATCAAATGACATTGAGTGTCAGATTCTTACTGATTATCTGGGTCGCGGCAACTCTTTCGAATCCCGCAGCCCAAAAAACCGACCCTTAGCTGGCAATTCACAGCAAGATAACCCTTAAGTATCATTTATACTGATTCCTGCATCATACCTTCTCCTTTCTCCGCAGATCTCGGAGAACCTCCTCGATTTCCAGTCGCCAGCCGTCCTGCATAGTATGGAAGGATTCGTGGGGAGCGCGCGTGAACTCCGACTGCCTGATCCTCTCTAGCTGTTCCAGGATCTCGGGGAACAGGGGTCTCTCGCGAGGGTTTGAACGCCAACACGCTGGGAAGAGTTGGGAAGAAATATATTATACTATAACTATGAAGTTACCAATAGTGCATCTGTTGGTGTTAGATAACAGAAAGCCTTAATGGTGCTTAAAGTCATTTACAATACCAGAAGCATCGCTGATAGTTAGACATTCATTAAGTTTACAAAATCTAATGTTTCATGAGTCTTCAATAGTTGGTCTGGTGAATGGGCGTTTTGGGAGATTTTTTTAAAAACATTTTGACGTTCAAAAAGTTCTGTATAGCAGCCAAGTTAGAATAAATGATTTTGAGAGTGGGAAAGCTCTTTGAAAAATTACGTTTTCGCCCAAACAATTCCATTCACAATAAGCTTCCAAAAAAGTAATCGTCCTGAAACCTTACCTTCCATCAACACCCTCCAAGGTTCAGGACAAGTGCTGGGTATGGGCAGTGTGAGCTTGTTCACAGCGACCCCATAGGCGACTGCTAAGGCGTCTATACCCTTGTATGGGGTCTCTCCGGTGAGAAGTTCCCATAGAAGTACGCCGTAGGACCAGACGTCCGATGCATGGGAGAATGTTGAGTGTTTTATCACCTGGAATTTGATGAAGGAAAGTATGAATAAAGAGTATTTAAATAGATGAGGATTTAGCGAATGACAAGATTTCTACAACACAGTCTAAATGCAATAAAAATAAAACTAATATAGCAATTAATGAATATTACAAAAAGATTAGTCTGAATTCCTAGGCATGCCAGAATGGATGACAAAATTCTGACTTCATAAAATTGTGCATGATAAATTAGGGATCCTTCCATTCTACATAGACTTTATATTTTCAATAATTCACTTGTTTTCATCATTCATCATCATTCTCCAAGCCCTCAAAAAATTACTCTGTGAGAACATTTCCAGAAAGTTCACAGCCTAATTTTGGAGCGCGTGGGCCTAATCCACGTGAGACCGTATCTATGTACTCAACCAGTGTACCACGTAGGCCCGATATGGGCTCGAACAATGAAAGAACTATTGATAGTGTATCGACAGTAATTAATTCATAAACTAACATATTTTGGTTCACGGCCACGCGGTGTGGGCACTGATTTCGATCTGCCCGTCTCACCTTGGGTTTCGTAGGAGTGACATAGTTACTGGTCGTGTACTGACATGTTTTATTATAATTAGGTTTAGAATACATACAATATTAATTTCATTCTGTAAATGTGCTCCTTGAAACATCCAAATCAATAGAAAACAAGCACATCAAGGCGAATCAGAAAATAACCATGCATTCTACAAAATTGTGGTTGATTCACCTAACTGCCTGACTTTCCCAAAGCCTTGGACCATAAAAAAACTTATCTCCAAACAAATTAAACAATTATTTTGGAATAGGTTTTTCCATCACCCGTTAATCAGTTTCATTTTCAATCACTATTGCAGTCCGAAATGTTCGTTTAAGGAGAAGAGCCTGCAAGAAACTCTTTTTATTGGTTATCAAAACATTCTAGAATGTTCTTGCTCACCTCAGGCGGCATCCACGCATAAGTCCCTGCGGCCGACATCCTGGTGGTCTTGTACACTTCCCGGGCCAGACCGAAGTCTGTGATCTTGAGAGTCTTGTCCTCCAACTGGTCATCTGGCAGAATGGCCTCGCTCAGCAGTACTGGAATTTGAGAAAAGTATCGGTTATGACTGGGAGGACTATTATAGAGAATGGAAAAAAAATACTGAAACCTTCAAGAAAATGTCTTTTAATTATAGCATGTCCAGCAGTTTTTTTAGAAGTATCTGATGCGCAATAATTAATTGTAAAAGTGTGATAATTCAGGTCTGGTCATATTTTACTAGATCATGAACGATTCCAAAACGAGAACGACAGGGGATAATAAATCTGAAGAAACAAGGGATAATTTATCTTAGAAACATATTTGTCACAACTAATGTTTATATGGTGAAGTACCACAAAAAAACCCTTGACCCTCTGAAGCATTGGCTCTGGGACTTCAGGAATTCCGTCTCGTGTTCCAAGTAGCTCACATGCAAAAGCTCCATAAATCGATGCCGCGTTATTCGAGTCGGCTGGCCGAGTTTTATAAGTGTTCAGCCAAATATAGACCGACTTGGCCACACAAATACTCCGTACAATTCGTTTAAGGAAGGAGTTCTGGATAACGAGGCCAAACAAAGTACAATAGCAGGGTGTAAGATACTCGCCATCTATACTAATGTTATAAGCAGGTTTGTTACTTTGTAAGGGGTATCTTTGCTTCATGTTTTGTTTTGGTTTACGATTAAAATTTTAGAAAGCAAAGCAGTTTTGGTGCATTAAAAACTGTGAGTGCTTATTGATGCAATAAATGAAGTATTTACAAATGACTGCCCATAGAAACTACTGACAGCAAAACATTTGTAAAATACCTAATTAAACTTTGCAAAACAACCTTTCATTGTTTGGGTATTATTTTTACCCTGGTCTATTTGTCTTGAGTCAGTAAATGCTTTTCTTTATTTCCTGCAAACGTTTCTGCATTTGATGAACGAATTAAAGTGAATTTTAGAAATTCGCCTTAAAGAACCAACTTTACTTTCTTGCGAAAGCATCATCTATTTTACCCTTTACAAACTACGTTAACGTCAGGCTTCCAGGCTGACCAATTTAATTTGGCGCAGTAAATTGACGCTTCTGAGACGCCACACCACGAACTTCTATTTGAAATAGAGTCCATTTTAGCGTAGAATTTGCGCGTTTAGTTTATGTCGCAGAATTCTGAGTGTCTGATCAGCAGTGTAAACAAAATGAGGGAAACATGTAACCTTATTCTATGTTTAGTCTACATAGCAGAATGCATGTTTACGTCGGCGGTTTGTTTGTGAAGTGGTTCACAACGGAAATCAATCAAAATCAACGATAATTGCTCAACAATTGCAATCGTCGCGGACGCCAATTAAGTGATCAGATCTGTCTGCATCATTAATCTAATCGAACAAGGCTATCTCAATCTTGAGGTTTTAAAATTGAGGCGTTTTGGCAATAGATATAGGTGCTTCAATATCACCACAAAATCATCGAGGTTAGTTTTACATTACAGGGACGACTCAAGTGTTGATAATTGGGTTATTTACAGTCAATTTCTCAACACCAGTATTCATTACATAGTCTAGATTTGTACTCAATTGTCAGCTTAGACGCTCCTTAGCATTACCAAGATTGGCAAAAAGAGGGTGTGGTACAGGTACTTCTACCCAACCCTTCAACGAAGAGGCATAATATTACGTACAATGTGAAGTGCGCATTTACTTCAGACAACACTGAAGGATCGATTTCACTTAGCTAACAAAGATACCGCGGGAACTAACCCATCTGGAATCCTCTATTCCGAAGAACGGATTACCATAAGAATACCATCGATCTTTGCCTAGATAAAATATATCCCGTAATCGAGAATCCATTGATTTATATACTTCCGAAGCTTGACCTGATTCGGATGAAAAGTGGGGAAAGGAAGTGTGGAATATAAGTTTTGGAGTTTGGCTAAGATTCTTTATTTATGGCCTGACCTGAAGCTGTGGAAACACTGACTGCAAAATCTTTAGGAAAAGAGGTCACAGACATTTTCAAATGTGCTTGAAGACTGGTAGGTTCAAATAAAGAATGCTATTTTTGCCTCAAATTAACGGAAACCCCAAACAAAATTCCGTTTGTTTGCTATAAGCTACACGTTTTCTCGTAATTCCGTAATTACAAATACTTAACAGAATTCTTGGCTTATCGTTTACGCTATTCAGATTATAATGCGATTCTATGTTATCTTATGAGTACTCGAGTATCGCAGGTATTCCCTCGAATTGATAATAAAGTGGTTTGGAACGCGTGTGAGACAGGCAGGATGTCGTCGTATTTCGTCTTTAATTTGAACTCAGATATTAGCTGGTAGGTGAAATGCTTTAAATTAAAATGGAAAATATCTCAATTCCACAAATCATGGCACAACGTATTGGTCAAAAACCGAAAAGCTTTTATCTTTTTAAACTCTATTAATAAATAATTACTTATTACTTACTAAGAAATCTAAAGTTAAATTCACAAGTCCTTGCCTGCCTTTCTTGAAAATATACCTCTATACGTAGATACGTTACACATTGATATGCCAAACCTAACGTAACCTTAAAACTCCAAATTAATCCCAACTTGCAGTAAGTGAACTCTCTCCACAGCAATAATTGGAAGTCGACCTTCAAGCGACGTATTTCCCATGCCACGCCACCATGGCATACGTGACCAGCAAGACAAGCCAACGTAACGAGCTCATTGAAAATTGAGACTTCAGAGTGCAGTATCATATGCCTTGTACGATGCTCGTAAAGAATGAATGGTACGCTTGAAATGTGTAATGAGTTTGTTGTTTGAGATAGGAAAGTAACTTCTATTTTGTAAACAAGAAGGATGGCATATAGATCAGTTTTTATGCTGGTGCATGAAGTATTTAAGTATCCAGCTGTCTCCTGCTTTCAACTGCTTGGGAAAAGGAATAGGCTACTTTTTGTCCGGGTGCGGGTAGTAGATTCGAGGGTGGATCTGCGGGGACAGCTAGATAATTATACGCTTGGAACCACAGTCATACACGGCTGTGTAAAATCATATCGAACTTAGATTAACTACATAATATAAGCTCTTTACGTTCTCAATTTCGTCCAAGCAGGTGTTATTAATCGTCTGTGCGCTAGACGTCCTAAGTGTTCAAACTTGGTGAGTAAATATGTGTCTGAAGCGAGGACCACATATTGGCAACTTCCCTCGCAGGGGAACGCCTGAAATCGATACTTGTGTAGTAAAATTATGACATTGTTGCAACTTTTCCGATATCAGGGTCCTATCATTCTGGAAAATAGTGTAATGGTGAATTTGCAGACTTACATATTCTTAGCTTCTGTCATACAGAACAACAAATGCTAGTGGAAGCTTTCTGTGGATTCAGTCTTTGTGAAACTTTTTGCTCCAACCTACAAATAGCCGTTTGCATTCAACCCAAAAAGTTTGAACATTTCAGCGTTTATTTTGGAAAGCTTTCAGGCAAAATTAGATATTTACTTTTTATTTTGTAATTTCGTTCCAGTTTTTATTACTGGCGTGCTAAAACGAGGGTTTCACGTACCATTTATATTGATTAGCTAAATACATAGTCAAGAAGGTTCTATATACTTGATGGTATATGTTTGAACTTGCTCAATATAATACAAAAGGATATACGCAACTATGTATAAATAAACTACGTCATAGGTCTATTTTGATAACTCGATCCATAATGTATGAGGGAAGCAAGTAGGTGTTAGCAGCCGAAGAAGTTGTGACAAATATGTATGTATAAAGTAAAGGGGCCATCATGTTAGTAAGGCCCTAATGTAAAAGTATGTGCTTTAAAGAGACCAATCCCATACTCCCTAGACTACCTTTTAACTAACGAGGACACACCTTTCCCCAGCAACTACCAATAAATAAAACAGACCATTCGGAGTAATTTTAAAGAAAATGTCACCAGGTCTTAACGTTCTCTGATGATATATAGGCCTTGATGGCCACGCCTCTCAGGCTTAACGACTGGTGTGGAATGAAATTATGCTCCGAGCTGGTTTCATCATACTTGCATCGACTCGGGTAATTATTAGCCCCTCTTGTTGCTTTTATTATGCAGTGGAAGATTTTTCAATGTCCCCCTTTTTGAATGGCTGTCTTTAGTACCTTTTCGTTAATATTGTTGGCTAATGGGGTCTTTGCTCTGCAAAAGCAACATCTATATTGTTTTGTATGAAATATGACATGAAAGTTTAGGTGAATCTACAATTTCTGTTCATTCGATACTGCGACCTAATCTTTGCATTTTCACCCTATTTTAGTTGTGCATCAAACACCTGTTTATCGATCGTATTAGTATTTACAGAATTCACATAATTGTAGGCCACTTAATGATTTAATTAAAATCTTTGTAATATAATAGAATGGAAAGTGGATAGGCACAATAACAACGAGTTTCAAACAGTCAACCTTTTGTGAAAATAATTCTCCAATATCACCATTCTCCAGGCACCAACACATTCAAGCCTTCACTAACACACACGCAAATCATACGACACACCGTCCATTCACACGTCCATCATCTTACAAAAGGTAGAGGCAGGCACGTCAGTCTGACAACCGATTGTAACAGCCCGTAATGAGGATTAAGCGGCGATATTTTGATGAGCAATTTGTACGAAAATGGTGACATGACGATATTGTTGGTGATGCCGGATAAATTGCTGGCAATATATCTGTTGAAATGATGGATAGTAATTTGGCTTAAGTAGTCATTATTCCTTTGTGGCCGGTTCAGTAATCATTGCATCTGTGAAATGGGACCACTGTCCAATTCGTATGGTGACATAATGATACAATGTTGAAGGTATTCATAATTCTTTTATCGATATAATTAATTTGCTTTCATACATCACAAAACTTGGCAAATTACCGTGACATGGTATCGATCGATTCATCGATTTACCAATGACTTGTTAGATTACGGTGCCGAAAAATTTCTGTACGGTTTTTCACATCACTCATCGTTCATAGAATTATATTGATGACGTGGTTAGTGAAAGATTCCATGATTCGATATTGAATGTAAAAACCAGACAGAATGTTTTCTTGAAATACACTCAACGGGAATGCCCGGGTTCGTAAACGTTTTTTGGGAGTGTAAATAAAATGCAATCTTATTTTAATGACATTAGCACATTGTTTGACTTTCATGACCCTCCGGAAGATGCCAAAGGATATGTGCATCTGGTACAATTGGGTTTAAGTGACTGTTATTTTTTACGGGAAATTCCTTTATGAAATCCCCAGGGTTTTCTGATATTCTTCATCATTCGTTTTCTAATGAACTTTTCTTCTAGTGTTCTTTATTTTCAAAAGGAGTCCCTTTCTCAGTACCACCAACGGCACTCCCAAATCCCAGTTTTATCGGCACAACTTTTTCCTTAGACGTACAAGTTCTGATGTCATCGTTCAAGGAATCAGTTTCACCGATCCGCCGCCAATCAATGCGCACGCGACTCGACACGTCATGAATTATTCAGAGGTTCGGCAGGATATAGTTCCGGTTCCTCCGTTCGGGAGATCTTTGAAGGAGTATTTTGAGGAAGTAAAGATGGGAAGTGTAGATAGGATATAACAGGATAGACGTTAGGACATTTGCAAATGGTTTTTATGGGTAATGGATTAAGCAGCCATGTTATGTGGCTTTATCAATTTTAAATAAGAATTGAGATCTGTTTTAAGCGAGGAAATCTCGATTACTGCTTAATTAGTACATGAATGAACAACGTTACATAATCAAACGTAGGTAATCAACATACACGGGGAGTACCGTCGAATTAGGACATAAATTGACACCGTTTTAGCATATGTATTGATTCGAGACACGTGGAACAGCGTTAGGCCCTGTGTGCATACATAATGTTTCCTCCGAAGAGAATACACAAGTACAAAAAATAATATTTTTAGTTTATTGGGGGAAGCGAACGTGAACCTGCTATTTTTATGGCTTATTCCCATGCACTCCGATTGTGTCTGGACACGCTATTAACATACGTTAATTCCCAAGCTTCCTGATCGGATGAATGTACTACAATGCATTTTTGGAATACCAAGTAATTAAGTATATGGAGTCTATGGATAACGTATTAAATTCATTTAAAGACTGGCCTTCCACCTGATAGTTTTAAACCTAGAAATAAGCTAGCTAGAAGATATGGGACAGTGTTTCTAACTTTCTAGTGTGCAACGGAGCCGGCAGTAGAGTGATCGATGTATGAAGGCTGCCTATAAGGAGTGACAGATGAATGATAGTCGTATCGAAAACGTTCGCACAATCAGGCGCAATCTGCGCCGTCAGAACCAGTATAAGCAGGGCTTGATGTATGAAAGTGACATTCCAACTTAGTTCCGCTTATAATGGATTACAGTTTACAGTTTGGTACGGTCTGCAACATACAGATCATGTGTTGAAATAGTTCTTTCAAATAAGGCTATTTTATTTCTTTGCCATATATAATCTGACTTCTCTGTGTATATGCCTACGTCTACGTGTATTTTAATTTACAGTTGATTTACTTCACGAGCTTATCACAATTCTCTGCAGTGATGAAGCACGCACCTGACCTCTTTCAAGGACATGACAAATAAGGTCACATTATTGTATGTCTTTTTAGGGCGACGTGCCCCTCCCGATGTTTCCACTTGCTTAGGTTTTGTTAATGGCCTGCCATTTAAAATGTCAACTAGGCCAAATTAAGTTTTAACTAAGGTTTACCGTAAATGTTTGATCAATAGCTGTTCATTTTGATGATTATGAATGACACAACATTGTGCAATGATGCGAAATAAATGAAACGACACATTTAAATATGTCAAGTATACACAACTATGGATTATAAAGCAGTTTCTACTTAAGTCGAAAACAAGAAAGCCATACAAGACTGTTTTGCGACTATTTCTATATAATCCAATAATAACGAAGATCACGGTTGCGGTATGAAGACTTAGTTAATGTTCTAGGGTAGATAGAGATAGCCTTCTATGGGTAGCGGGTCTCGCTCTAGCAAACAATGGTAGGTCATGTCATGTTTAGTTCCAGAATGCCGTTGTACGTTGCAGTGACCTTAGTCATTATAGATAAGGGCTATACCGTAGTGTAGCCACGTATAGCGAAGGTCTATTTTTAATCCATGCTTATCTGTAGTTGATTGAATATGTAATCTTTATTTATTGATGTGTGTGGTCTGTATTATATTTAATTAGAAGTAACTGTATTTTACTATTCCGTTTACGAAGGGACATCATGGACATACAAGGGTGGCAATAAAATAAACACAGACAAAAATATGTTCAGATATTTCTGAAATTCTCAGCTAAAACTTCAAGAAAACAATTTAAAACTGCTGAATATTTAGTAGATAATCCCAGAAGCAGACGCTGCCCTATTTGTTACGAAGATTAGACGGAAAACTTTAAGAACGCATCGTTTCATCTAATCCCTAGCGTCTGTTATTCCAGCTCAGTTTCAGATTCTTCTGGAAAGAAAATTTCACCCTAAAATATACCGACGAGGATCGAAAATGGACTCTAACCGTGGCATTAAAGCAGAAAGGGCGAGGGTTGTTTGTATCAACCTATACACGTCGCGCCGAGCTATTTTATGTATCAAAAGGGTAGATAATATGGAAATAGAAGCGTGTTAGGGATGTTTGAAGTGAAATTGGGCGTAAGACTGAGGAATAAAGGGTTTTGTTTCCAAACTTCCGTGCCATTCCGCCCTAATGGGTTTCTGGTGAGACCCGGTTTTTTGTTATTTCGCGCTAAAAAAACGTTGTCATTGCCAGAAGGTTAAAAGAATTCCGTAAACGGGATCAAGTCGGTGCCAGTCACGGCAAAGAGTTATTTTTCACACAAAACTTGTGACAGGTCTCGTAAAATCTCTTTATAAAAATGTTTTTAAAAGATTTGCCTGGTTTCAACGTTTGCAAAACCCTAATAAATTGTATTATTAATGCCAAAGTTTGGAACATTAAAAGAAAGTTCAGTTTATTTACCTGAATGTTTTTATGGTAAAACACGAAATATGTTAGAGACGTGGACGGCTACATAAGCCACGATACTCAGAATCTATAGATCGATACAAAAGTAAAATGGAACAGCGTGCCCGAATAAACGGTAAATATTTTCATTGCTTTTAGAAACGTGTTTCAAACTGAAAGGTACTTAGGAGCTTGGTAACTTCGCAATCGACGACCTCGCCCGCTACAAAAATATTTTTATTGCACACATTACTGCGGCAGACGTAACCAACACATTTATGCTTGCCAAATTCATACAAGATGCCGTGTAGCTTATTACTTATTTTTCAACTTGTTCCTGAATAAATATGAGAATATATTTGAATATTTTCCAGACGGGAGTTTACATTCGCGTCTTTTGTTCGCTGTATTTTTATATAACCTAGGTCAGTTGGGTATAATATCTCAGCAGCAGACAATAAGAAGCGATTGTATCTCTGGAGTCTTCTATGTTTATGAGTGCACAGAATTGTATTGTCTCGGATGCAGTTTAATACTTTCTCTGGAAGTAAAATGTAGCAGAATTTCACTCTATTCCATTCTAAGAAATGCGACCAGGAATACTTAAACTTTCAGCAGCACTGTTACTTAGATACAAAATGCAGCTTAAAGGCGGCAAGAGACTCTAAATCCAAGTTAAATTTTAATCAAGTCTTTGCAGTACCTAGTGGGAATGGACAGGTGGCTGACGAAGAAAATTGCAACCGTACGAATTCTATTGCAGCGGTGTAAGTAAATAGATATTTTTCAAAGAAAATTCACGTTTTCCTCTGTCGCTAAAAGTATTGGATTTTAAGTTTCGTGTTTTTCACGTTGCAAATTGTAAGTAAAGTTTCGTAACAAAGTCTAATTTTGCCAGAAACCCCTTGGTAGTCAACCCATTTATTTTATTCCTTTCTAATATAAGTTAATGGCAATTTCTTAGCGTCGAGAGCTCGACCTACATTTTTGCATAAAAGAAATGCGAGGTTGTAAATAATTTTTAGGGTCTGTCCCAAACGACCGGCGGACCACATATAAAATTCTTGTTCTGGCAAGTTATAGCTTTAGTTTGGTCCTAAAACTATAGTACGCGTTATAAATTCATAACACCTCAGCTTTTTGTTGGAACAGGGGGGTGTCATGGCGACATTGACAAACGACTTCCTAAAATAAAACTTGTTTGTTCGGAAACGTTATTGATGACAACCATCTTGTGCTATTACTTCCATTCTTTGTTCCCTCGAGAAACAGTTTGTCTGTCGTCCCTGGAAATGGACTTTGAATCCTTGTTTTATTGCCGGTAACATTTGCCTATTACGACGGTTTCGAAGTAGATTTATTGAAGGAGTGATGCACGCAATCCTGAGGAATATGCCTTTTTGATAAGGATGATTCCAGGTTTATAGTTGAGCAATCGGCGGATAAGATTCTTCGTCACAAGGAATCAGGAAAAACATTGGTTCTACCGTTGTAGATGACAGTGGGCGTGTTATTTATGTCTACTACCTGGTTTCTTCAACCACGTTACTGTTCATACACAGCGATAAAATAAAACGCACCAGCTTTGTACACTATTCAAAATCACACAAACTTGACACCTGAAAATTGCTCCAAACATTAAATAACAGTAGCAACACGACACTTAATTACCCCCAAGCCCTTAATACTGCTAATAGGGTCCTTAATAATAGCCAAACACACGTCTCGTACAATTACCATGTTGGGAGTGTTGCATTAATTATGACGGTGGAACATTTGCCGAGCGAGCGAAGGGAGACAAAAACAAGTGAGATGAGGAGTTCTTCAATTAAGCAGACAGAAGGTCCTTGTGATAACGAGCTGTAGTGCGCACTGCTTGGGTCTCAGACGGCATTGTTTGTGGTCCTTAGCAAGGTAGACATGTTTAATTAGGTGAACAAAGACTTGTTTACCTTTTTATTGCGAATAAGATGAATCAGGGCTTTTTATGTTAATTGTTGCAATCTATGATGCCGTTGACTATAACGATTTTATTGTTAAAAGAATTTTTAACAGTATTTCTGGCAATTTTAATTTAAATAGTATCATTCTTAAACGAGACCAATGTGGTGGACAGTGAGGCAGCTAACGTAATATTGTGGAGACAAGAATAATAAAAAGGCTTTTCCGCTTAGTTTGGACGTTTTGTAACAGAAAATGCAGAGCCCAGCGTATAAGAATATCAATGTTGGGAGCATGTGGCAGACTCTGTTCGAAGGATTAGGGAGATCCAGCTAATGTTAATTTCAGAGTTGGAAAGAAAGCTTTTTCTTTACTTTTTACAGTCTTGAACGCCAATGAAGCCGAATGATAAGCTACCTACTTCCAGGTAATTGGGAATTTTTATTTTAGTAGGTTCCAAGCAATGTTCGTAAATGTTTCAACAAATGCATAAATACTTCCTCTTTAATTGACGTCAAATAAGTCAGCTAAGCATGCTAAGCATGACCACAGAGCAATAACTATTTATTTGGACATATCATGGACACTACACTATTTTAGAAACATTCAAGGAAAGGCAATCCAGAGATTGATAACTGAAAGGCAAAAAAGGATGGACTCTTTTATTGTGACAAAAAATAAACAACTGAGGAATATGGCAATATGTAAAAGCAATTAAATCGTCAATCTAAAAGCCAGTTCTTCATCCAATCTCCTCGGAGACATGCGAGCCGTTTTCACTGCAATTAATCTCGGCGAGTATAAAACTTAAAAGCCAGTGTTTATGATATAGAGCCTGAACTAGTCTTAGTATGCTAATAAGTGTAATGACAGTTTGTCGGTAGGAAACTAACGGACGGACGTCACTGGTACAGTGATTACACTTGCGGAAAATAATACAGGATAACACAATGTTGTATTTGAAGTAAATATTACGGTGGAGCCGTGAGAAAAGTTGTGAAATAACATTCTAATACCAGACGGTATTATCAATGCGCGAGCACAGAATTCAGAGGCAGGTTGTTACACTTTCACGGTTAACTGGAATAATCGATATACCTACTTAGGTAATATTTGGTAAAGTGATAGATTCAACGTATCTTGTGTCCATTTCGACCGCGCGGCCACCTCATAATTTTTGATGAAACTTTGCCAGGAATTAGTAGTAATTTGTTACTTTTCACTCCTCTTTTCCTGAATTTGTTACAAAAAAAACCAAGCCGCTATGACAAAGAACAGTTGGCCGCTAGAACCGCCACTTGCCGTAGTCATCGCCCGTGATTACTCAGAAACTATACAATGCAGATAGACGAATGATACATCAAAAGAAAGGTCTTAATTTGTTAAATTTGTTACAAAAATAAAAAAGGTCAAAACGTAGATATACAAAAAGTTATGCAATGTTAAGTTTTCAGGTTATGAGTAGGTAAGTATATCACCGTAGGCACCAAATTAATAGAGGCTAATGTGTATAGAAAATTAGTCTTTAATTTGTTACAGCGAAAAAAGACAAAAAAATACTAGAAAGCAGGTTCAATAATATGTTAGAGTCGATTTTAGTTGGCCGCGCGGACGGCAATATGCCTAAAATACAATTTCGATTTCTCGTTATTAAAAGTAGGTTTTAGCTTAATTAAAGTACTAGTCGATGGGTAACGTAACCTAGTTTGAATAAATATAGCGAATTTAACTGCAGCATTCGTATTTTAGGAGATATTTACAAAAACACAGTGGTATGAAACTGTATGAGAGTAGGGTGTCCATGCATTTTCACATATTCGAAATTTTCGTTATTCACGTCTTATTTTTTTAGGGAGAGTGCATACTTTATAAAAATCAAAGTCACAAATAGATTAAAATTTCTTTATTCACAATCAACACAAAGGCAAACAAATCAATTGTTTGCCTTTGTGTTAACACAATGTGTCAAAAATGTGACACAGAGTTGAAAGGTGAACTTAAGCTAGGCGAGATCATAACATTTGATTTAAACGGAGCTGCAGACTCAGTTTTACTCACTGAATTGCCGATTACTCTTAGCATTAAGGATAATTATTATTTCTTAGTTGGTACTATAGAATTTATACCAGGCACAAAAATAGGCCACTATAAATGTCATTTTTTAAATAACAATAAATATTTTTGTTACGACGACAATTCTTTTAAAATTGAAATAAGTACCTCTAAGAAAATATGTCTACATTCTGTGTCACATATTTTCGTGTCAGTTAGACACGAAAATATGTGACACAGAATTTATAAATATTATGTTAGTTTATGAAGATTTTATATTTATCTGGTTGTCTTTTATTACTTGATTTGTTTGCCTTTGTGTTGATTGTAAATAAAGAAATTTTAATCTATTTGTGACTTTGATTTTTATAAAGTATGCACTCTCCCTAAAAAAATAAGACGTGAATAACGAAAATTTCGAATATGTGAAAATGCATGGACACCCTACTCTCATACAGTTTCATACCACTGTGTTTTTGTAAATATCTCCTAAAATACGAATGCTGCAGTTAAATTCGCTATATTTATTCAAACTAGGTTACGTTACCCATCGACTAGTACTTTAATTAAGCTAAAACCTACTTTTAATAACGAGAAAAACGAAATTGTATTTTAGGCATATTGCCGTCCGCGCGGCCAACTAAAATCGACTCTAACATATTATTGAACCTGCTTTCTAGTATTTTTTTGTCTTTTTTCGCTGTAACAAATTAAAGACTAATTTTCTATAAACATTAGCCTCTATTAATTTGGTGCCTACGGTGATATACTTACCTACTCATAACCTGAAAACTTAACATTGCATAACTTTTTGTATATCTACGTTTTGACCTTTTTTATTTTTGTAACAAATTTAACAAATTAAGACCTTTCTTTTGACGTATCATTCGTCTATCTGCATTGTATAGTTTCTGAGTAATCACGGGCGATGACTACGGCAAGTGGCGGTTCTAGCGGCCAACTGTTCTTTGTCATAGCGGCTTGGTTTTTTTTGTAACAAATTCAGGAAAAGAGGAGTGAAAAGTAACAAATTACTACTAATTCCTGGCAAAGTTTCATCAAAAATTATGAGGTGGCCGCGCGGTCGAAATGGACACCGTATCTTTAGGTAGTTGCGTTTTTGTCCGAGGTTGAGGCAACACCTAGAGTAAATGAAATGCCAACAGAAAAGATTCGAAGGCTCCAAAACAAATAACGGACAGACCACAGGAAAATGTATCAAAATAGTTGTTCAAAGCTCAGAAACAGATGTTTATTACTGATAACTTGATATAACTATTTAAATAGACAATTTATAGCAAAAGCTTTTCAAGTTGCTTCCTCTTTATTGACATAAAAATGGAACATATTAATTTCCAAAATAAATTGTAATTATTCGTTTAGTGTCATGCATGTAGTGGCTTCTCAATATTATTTTGAACTTTACTGTCTCTAGAAGCATATTAATCTTTGAATGTTGTGTACAGGAATAATTGACTTCAGATTTATGTACTGTATGTTAACTGTTGTTTGTCTTGGTTGTCTTAACCTGTTGTCTGTCACTGTACTTAAATAAATAAAAAATAGTAGGTATTATTGGAGTTTCTTGTAGGCTCTAATGGCGCTTCTTCATGAGACCAACTTTTTGGAACCGTACACGACTAGTTTGACGTCTCATAAGAGCCTGCAAAGGCCTTGAAATAAAAACATTTGACTCTGACTTTGACCAGCATTATCATCCTCAGTCTATTTAATAAAACTCATGATTTCGTTAAACTATCTTGGGGACCCTCTTGGACCTATTCTGGTGCTTCCATGAGCACCAAGATATCTTTCTTCTTCCTGAATCGGTTCGGCAGTTCAACAATAAGTATTAAGAAACAATACTTTCGCCATAACATTAACAAGGACATGATAAGTAGGAACACGAGAGCTAGTTGGCTCGGCGCCTCAAAAGCCCACCCACGTAACACACAGTTCAACAAATTGATATGCATCAGAATTGCTGTCTGTGCGTTGATCTTTTTTATGACGGGAGAATAGAGGTCCACTGTGCGTTTACGACTTTATGTAGGCATTCGTGTTTAAGTTGTTAAAGTGTGTCATAAATATTATATCCTGATACTTCTTTTGTAGTTTTTACAATATTTAGTAAGAGGTTCAATCTGCCGTATGAGATTTGGTCATGGTATTGGATTTAAAAGCCCTTTGGGGAACACAATAAATACTTAAGAAACCCAATCTAGTGAGTAATAAACAAAAATATTATTAATTAACCATAACCTTACCATTTACACAAATGTTACGTTAGCAAGAGCTATTTATAATATATATATATATCAATCCAAAACCAATTATTTAAACATTTACAAAACATCACAACGCAGAAAAAACACAACAGGTTTACAACTTACAAAAACATGATACAACCAAACCCATAAGAACCTACAACTAATTAGATGGCGTAAAAGCTAACAAATTACATTTTTCTTAGGGACCAGCTTTCTGAAGAAAACCGGGCCATATTAATAGTCTAACAGTTAGTATGAAGTCGTATTTATAGTCAGGCGCCACTGGTGACAGACGGATAAACTGGCTTCTGTACTTCGGTCATTGAATGCTAAGCCAGTTGTCACCAGTCGCTATTATTTATAGGCCGGCTTTGTGCATAGAAATCGGTTTCTAATGTTTGATGTTGATCGTTTTCTCTTTATATATTGCATTGTTGTATTTTATAGAAGTCGTGGTATAGTGATTAAAGCACCTGACTCTTAAGTGTATGGGTTAGATTCCAGTTCAAGCGTGTAACTTCGAAGTAGGTATACATTACCTTGCTAGAATAAATTTTATATATTCTTTACATTTGTTAATGCCTATAGCGGCCTACATGACAATTAGATAATTTGAAAATAAATGTCTCTTGAGAAAAAGCCCCAAAAAAGCATTTGAGACTAATCGATACAAAAATCTTATAAAGGCTAATGAATGTATTTAGTTGCTTGAACTCGTTAATCCTTGGGTCTGTTTCAGTGTCATCTATAGACAGACATCGCCGGCAGAGCCAGTCATATTATAGTTTCGACAAAAATACTCCCAACACACCTAAGCATGTAAAAAAAGAACCACTCGATACAGAAAACCAAGCCAGACAGGTCGATGACAATGTCCATTATAGTCCCATAAACCATCATGTCAGCGATAGCATTTTACGAGCAACCATGCTTTACGCCATAACCGCTAGAACAGTAGTAAACATGCCTCTTAAACGTAAACATATTCTTATAGGGGCTTGAGTTGTGTGGGTGAAAAAAATATCCATCTAAAAGTAGTTTCTTTAAGTTTTATGGTGGCTTGAGTAGACTTGAGTTGGTCAGATATAATGATAAGTGACCAAGATAAAGAAAAGGATAAGGGGCTACTGAGACTCGTATGTATGCTCCTGTGTATCATCATACGATCCGAAATGTAGAGGCACTACCGAATTCCGTACTTCAATCAACATTAAAGGTTTGGTAATCAGCAAACAATATTGCCAGTAAGAACGATCAGTGTAAGGAATATTAGTAGTAACAACGTTTAGCAGTGGACATGAAAATTAACTGCTTGTTAAAATTGCCAAGGATTCTTCTACATGTCCAGTGCAGTTCAGGCGTATTCCAAACTGCAAACGCAAATTAAATCCTTATGTCAACTATACAAGATTCAAAATGGAGGTGCAGGTTGTAGATGGGAGTAAACTGTGGCGTTTAGATGGCTTATTGGAAAACGCTTAAACCGCAATACAATGTCAGTTTGTTGTCAACTGCTTTAGTATTCGTAAATGGAGTTAGCAAATTTTTAACACGCGATAACAGAACTGTATGGTGTTACAGTTGTATGAAATCAATACATTAGGAGCCAGGAGAATTGATCAAAGTAAATCGCAAAGACGTAATTCAAGGAGTAAGATAAGTATGAAAAGAAAAAAAAGTTCTAGTGTTATCCAAGCAATTTGTTTCAGATCGAATTGTATTTTCTCAAAAAGCTGCAAATAGCATCTCAGAATCCTTTTAAAATCTTGAGAAATCTGAAACTGAATGCTTATTTTGTTTTTTACAGCGTACTTTAAATACATTACGCCGCTGAAGAGCTTTTTCCCGCTTGGATAATTTTTCTTCATTGCTCGCGACACCCGTGAAATGGTCGGGGATGAGAAAGGCTTTCTGAATTTTATTTTTAAAAGCGACGAAAAGTTAAAAGCATTATAAGTTTGGCTCTACATAACTCATTTTGTTGTTCGTAGGTAGCAAAATAGATCCAAAAAGGGTGATATCTTGAAGTGCCTTATTTACTGGCTAATATTTTTATTGAAACATTCACAATCAAAGAAGAATCACCACATCTGATAATATAAAACCTATTCACAAAACGCGGCTTAATAAATTGATCTAACAAAACACTAATCGTAAAGGCATGCTCGTTTAAAATCACTATCCATAAAATCGATAAATGCCTCTTTAAAGCTCAGCACATATGGAAATATATTGCATAGTAATCTTAAATGGCAGAGCGGCTTCAATAATATTACCTTTTACGTTTATTACATGAATTCTGCCACCTCTACGACAAGAGTAGGTCTGGACGCGCGGACGCACCAGATAGTTTCACGCGCGAAAAATGTTGTTTACGAGCATAGACCAAGATGTTACCAGTTCTAAGGTTCTAAGAAACGAGAATAACAAAGATCAATGTTCTTTAAATGAGTCGGCGATCGTGAGTTTGTTTCTTCTGCCATTTATTATGATAATCAGTTTGGAAAACGCTTGCATTGAGATACTTGTCGGACTGTAGGTACTTACTGACTAATCCTTTTTTTTCAACAATCTTAACATCATCGATATTAGTTACATAGAAGTGTGCAAAAAATTGAGGCCTTATGTGCCATTAGACATTTCTTTGGAGCGTCAAATAGACGTATAAATGTTAATAGTCTCTTAATTGG
Source organism: Helicoverpa zea x Helicoverpa armigera (assembly GCA_033682625.1). Lineage (NCBI taxonomy): Eukaryota > Metazoa > Arthropoda > Insecta > Lepidoptera > Noctuidae > Helicoverpa > Helicoverpa zea x Helicoverpa armigera. The sequence goes on along the minus strand of JAWIIS010000043.1, from coordinate 10,454,637 downwards.
TAAATAATCGCTGGACAGTCCATCGGTGTGATTAAAATCCCCATAAATAGTAGACGGTCGAAAGTTAATAGTTCTGGCTGGGACTCGATTAAGCCTTATACGAGGTCTTATGAAGACTTATCTTAATTGTGCTCACATAACAGATATTTCGTTTCATCTGGCGGTTGATGATAATCGTACTGGTATGTTATTACATGATAGTGATCTGTTTTACTTCCATTTAGCTACAGAAACATTATAGAACGATAAAGATGAACTAAACTCAATTAATGGCGAACAACACAAGATCGATCTAGAAATTATATCATTGCCAATTCGGCAAACTGGTTTTTTAGATGCTGTAAAGTTTTTGTATTATGTAGTATTTAAGAAAAACATCTAAATACTCTGAATATGAGGTCATCAAATTGTTTGCATGTAGTATTTTTTTTGCAGCAGATGGTTGAAACTGCACTGACAATTCCTTGCATGCTATATTTGCTGCCTCTTTGATAACGCTTTCTTCGCCTAAGTAACCGTTTGGAGTAAAATCAGACCATAGTCTGTCGTTACAAACTAGTTGGAATACGAAATCAGACCGTGCACACCCGTATCGTGTCAACACGGCTTTAGACAAGGCCCGTCGTCTCCCACATACCTTATGGGGCACTCCGTTTCACCCGTGAACGTAAACAATATGTTCCGTCGCCGCAAAAACGATCTTACAGTTATATTTTCAAGGTTGAATTTGTATTGTAACAATATTGGTGCATGACGAAAGAATACATTCTGAGTCCGGTCCCCTCAATGCGACTTAAGTTATTTTATGTTTAGGATTGTTTACTAATTAGTTTCTGGGGCAAGGTGTTCGACAGGCGTGGAAGTGGCTATTGCTAAGTGAGATTGAATGCCAGTACTTCCAAAGTGTGGGTAAAAGCTTTTCAGTATGTTTGTTGACATCTGTACGTCCATTATGCTCCACTTGAAACTCTAGTGTTGATTTAGAATACGTTTTAGCAGGTCATTGAACTTTGTAGTAGCGTTCGAGATTGGGTACTTTTTGTGGAGCGAGAAAAAATACGTTTTGCTATTTTTACGTTGTGGTTTATGCGCAAAATAGTAGCGCCAGGATAGTGGAATCTTACTAACTTTAGACGATTATGCTGATGTGCATTTGAGGCTTACCTGTAACAAAAATAAATTTCATTAGCGAACATAGTACATAAAATCTTTAGAGAAGAACAAGACAGAGGATTGAGAATACATTTGGTTACACTTCTCCAATAATCTTGTCTGGAGTGAAGTGTAGGTATGGATCAGATCATTTTAAAAAAAACGTAGATTTTATTAGGATGCAAATGGTATTGGGAGCAATTCAGATAATGAGTACGTGTAAAGAAATGCAAAATATTCGCGGCAGACTGGCGGTGACATTTCGCACGGTACGCGTCTAGTGCTGTGCCATACTCGAGATTTATTGCAGCCTCGACTTTTACTAGTAAACTTGTTTTGTAAGTTTTATATTAATTGCCGTCAACGATATTATTTTTGTTGTAGTAATGCCCTTTATAGAATTGCGTGAGGTTTTCGTTTCTGTATGAGCTATAAGTGGAAAAATCCGTTAATGTTATCGGTCGATATTGGTGAAACTCTCACGGAGTTCCTTCTTAGTTATTTTTCATTAAAATTGGTAGCTATTTTGAACGTGTTATTTAATACGTATGTATAATTGGAAAAGCTTATCAAATCAAATACCTTTATTTTCAGGCTGCATTGGCATAGAAAAATACCCTAAAGAATAACAGACATATTCTTTTATACAAAATTGTTAGTATATAAAAAAACTTAAATCTACGTTATTTTATTCGATAATGTACATAATTTAGATCGTTAGTTCATGTGCATACAAAATACATACTCTTTTACAAAATTGGTTACTGTCAATCATATTCACAACCTCGACATTGACAAATTCAGATCAGTCTAACCCACAACTTTCGCCTGTCACTTCAAACTAAACATCATGCCTCGTTGTGATCGTGTCAGCAGTCGAGTGATCGAGTCTAGTAGCTCTCCTAGCATTTTTTACATTACTGGACCGGCTTCATGGCAGTGCCACTCCGAGCATGGCACGGTCGGCCAAGGTTACTGGTACCGCAGTCAGACTACCGCTCGTCACGTTTCAGTTTTAGATGTATGGAAATTGTATAATAAATAATAGTAATTATTTTTATTGCTAGACGACGTTGTGTTTAATAAGTGATGTATTTTTTTTTTTTGAAAATTGGTTTAAATGTTGTAAAATAAGAAATCTTCGGCCATAATTGATTTAAATTAAGCAGGTTAGTTGTATCCATAATTACCTAAATGTCGAATTTTATTACAACAAAATCTTGATCTTTAGTAGTTTATGATGAAGATACATGTTTTTCGTCCAGGTTTTTACCAAGATTACTAACAACAATGAAATGTAATTATAGAAAGATAACATTACGAGGCAGATAGAAACACGGCATCGAGACTGAATTCTTATTTGTCTGTAAAGAAAACATGGCCTAGTTACATGCATCGCGTTGCAAAGAAAATAAAACAAAAGAATTCTCTTGATAAAGATAAAAATCTATTGATTACAAGTATTACAATAATTGTTGCCTGATTTATTAATTCGATGTCGATTAGATAACAACACTATCGACACCATGTTTATTGTATAAGCCTATTATATTGGGTGCTCAATAAATAATCGGTTATGGATAAGATAAAAACGTACATACATAAACACTAAATACAAAAGACTAGTCGTACGATACAACGTTTGTTTTGGGAGACTGTCAGAAAAGATTGAATTTTCGCATTGATGGCATAAATGAAAGGTGGATCTATACTAATTGTGGAGCCGCGCCCCCCAGACAAAGCATCCGGTGATAACCCATACAATCACTTGACGGAGAATTCCAATAACCTATCAATTGTTTATTTGCATACTAGAGATAGAACTACAAGCCCTAAAGGTACAAATCATCTCAGATCTCTATCACAGGTAGATAGAATTGTTAAGCCAAGATGACCAATCCATATTTGCAAATTAAAAGTACGTTTGCATAACATAACATCTGATAAACACTACCTCAGCCAATAGACCACGTTCGCCAGGCCAACGACATAGAACGGTGTCACAAAACTCGAGTCACCGTGACATTAGGCTTTACTGCTCACCGTGAATAATCTGGCCACGTTTTTGTTACGTTCAGTTTATCAAGTGCAATGTGCTGTACTTTGGTATTTGGGTTTAAAATGTTTGTTATCTTTAAAAGAGAAGATAACTCAATGATCCTACTAATATTATAAACGCGAAAGTTTGTATGTATGGATGTTTGTTACTCTTTCACGCAAAAACTACTGAATGGATTTTAATGAAACTTTACAATAATATAGCTTATACATCAGAATAACACATAGGCTACAATTTGTAAACATATTGTTCGAAATACTAAACCTGCGCAGACGAAGTCGCGGGCTAGCAGTTAAATAAATGTGTAGTTCTGTCTATTTACGACATCAAAACAGTAACAATTATTGATGATACATTGTTCTGAGGTTGAACAAGACAGAGAAAAGAACTTAGAATCGAGGTAAGCGAAACAAGAAGTCAGTAAAGCTCGACCAAGGTCCGCTATGACTACAGTTCCTAATATAATCGTTAGCTCACCTCATGACCATCATTCTCTTGAAAGCAAATTGGTAAATTGATTCTTCTTACGCGACTCTTTCTGGACTTATACCTACTACATTATTCACAATTCATAGAAACGCGGGCTCCATTCCAATGGATAAAATCTGATAAAGATATGTTTTTCTTCAGCTATGAGAGCTGCCAAATTCTTCCACATTAAGATAATATACGATTCCATTTCAGGGAAACTATTTACTTAGTAAAATACTAGTTGAATTGTTTTGATTAAGCCATAAACTGTAATAATGTCGTCTAGCACTTGTCTCGTGTCACGATTGGATATAAAAATCGTACGAGTTAACGGTATAAGATTCTAAGAACATTGATACAAGTAAACAAGTTTGACCGTGCGAACTGCGCAAATATTTCAAGTCAATAATAAAAAGATAACGAGGATTGGCGTTTTAATTACCATAACAATGGTAATTTTCAACCTAATTTAAGGATCAAAGATCGTAATCTATTATGCGATTACTAATTGTATAAATAAGTACAGTAACCTAGCAATGTAAACAAGCGCAGTGGTTAAAGTAGGTAATCGATACCTAGGTTCATTTGTCTGAAGGACAATTGACTCATTAGGTCGCGTTTCTTGACTTCTATGCTTAATTATTAAATAATCTTGCTGAATATTTATCGAATCGAAAGTACCTACTTTAACTACAATCGATTTTAGGACAAGTATATTCAGGACAATATTAGATTACATCGGAATGTGTGTATGTTCCGTGGCTGACATTTTCAAATGCACCAAAATAAGCCAGTATCTATCTATATTACAATCAAATGCCAATACTCACGATAGCCTATACCCGACGCTAATAATGCACTATCGAAAGTGTCAAAGTCCAATCTAACTGTGAGGCAATTGGAAATTCAACACATCAGCTCACAAAATCCGCCAGATTGGTCAGTTGAAAGTGATTTCTTCCGCGATGAATCATCAAGATTTAAAAACAACGCTTTCTGCGTGACTCAGCCTAGACAGGTTTCGTACATTTGGACCACTTGAGTCCCTGTACGTTTGTAACCACGAACTGGTTATTTATAGATTATACAATTGCTTATGGAATATGTGTCACGGGTTTAGTGGCTGGAGCTTTGCTTCAGATCCTTGATTGTAAATTGGCTCATAGGAATAATAAAATTAATGAACGAGAGGCAATTAAAGGCGCAACGGTTACTGCTGATATTAACAGTCAAATTCATTGACATAAAGAGTGATCACCACAATTATGACAGTGGTCATAAAAATTAAGACTATTTTAAGCCAAGAAGCTCAGTTACAGTAAAGTATTTAACGATTACGACCGCAGCAATCATTAACATATTAAAATCTCACAATGAAGGTAAAACAAGCTGGTACGGACCGCAACAGCAACACGCTACACAATTTAGCAAATGATCAAGGAAAAGTCAATAAGAAAATATTCAAAGAAATGCTGATCCATTAAAAGGTCGTAAAATCTCAATTAGGGAACCGATAGCAGTTTATTTTTTAATCAACGCCAATTTGAGATCGTGTCGCCGAATTTCAATTTGACTTCAGGCAGTGTGTATTAAATTGGTTTATGATGGCTAATCGGTTTGAAGTACAGTTTCATCAAAAACGGTATTTTTCTCATCAAGAACTTTGAACCCAGAGTTTATTCATAAATATTTGAGGATGAAGTAAAAAGTTGAACAATTTCAAAGACGCTACGACCAGACTGTTAAGAAACTGATCATCCATCAGATAGCTAGATAGAAGTGTGGGTGAAACCGCTACGCTGCAAAATGGCAATAAAACATAACGAAAACCTAGACTAGCGCATCCGTAATAGATGGTCAGATCCGCATTGCATCTAATGTAGGTAATAGGTATACAACAATGTGTACACAGAAGAGTTAGCTTGGGAAAATGTAAGGTAGGATTCCAGAGTAGAATTAGAGATTGATATGACAATACAGCTTTCAATATTTTGAATACGATCTATATAAAGCTACATTATTTTTTGCCCTGTTACTGAATTTGGTTCAATTAATTTTTTTAACATACGTCGTATTAACGTTAATGAAGTAGATTCCATACTTTTCTATTTCGTTTCAAAGTATGTAAGTTGATATCTTCAAATGTTTGAATGTTTGCATTATACTGAATATTAAAACGAACCTTGCGGCGCAAGCCTTCTGCATTTCATTATTTTGCACTATTACTGTTCGTCTGTCGATAAACATCTCTTTCGTAATCCGGTATTACCGGTCCGCGTAAAAGCTCAACCTCATACATATTCATCCAATCCATAACATAAATAATAGGGTTGAAAAATACAACGTTTTATTTTCCAGTATTTTACATGTTGGTTTTTGTGAATAAACGACATTTATGTTATGATTGCAACTCTGTTAAATCCTGTTTTCCGTACAAAGTTGCAGTATTTACTAAACCATCTTCATTTGCCTAGCCTTTTACCAAGTATGTTGGGTTCGGTTTCCAGTCTACTTATATGCGGGAGAGCACCAGTTTTTCCATGGATCTGATTTCATGCCTTTTGATTCTGCACTTGTGACCACCTCCAACCAGTATCAAAGTAAACCACAGCGAAAAAATACTTCACGGGATGTAGAAGACATTTGCGTCTTTTTAACACTTTATTCACCAGTACCAGTGGCAAGACCAATTTACAGCCTAACAATAATTTGCGTTATTACAGCCCTGAATGAATAGTAATCGGATTAAAGGTTCAAGTATTCGGCTCCCACGGTACCCTTAGTCTGATTTGGTACATAGCATGACAGTATTTGATTTCGGCAATTAAGATTGGCTGTCGCCTGTTCATATGTCGGCTATTCAGGTCGTAATTAGCATACTTGCAGCTTACAAATTAATTTGAACTTTGTGTTTAAAGTCTTACGTATTATTATACAATGTCAAGTACCAATGCTGGTTGAATTCGTTAGAAAATCCGATGTGAATTATTTGTTCAGTAAAAGAATTGGAGTTTCGAAAGGAATCGAAGGGCGGTAAGTGACAAACGAAATGAAACGTTAATGGCATCGTAATTAAGTATTTTATTGTTCTTGAAGCAATCAGTTTGACTGGGTCACTCACCCACTTGTGATGGCGTGTGGGCGTTTAAGTAAATTTGAAGCGTGTACCGTTTAAAAATAAAACTAATTCGCATTGACTGCCTTTCTTTGTTAGAAACATAAACAATTATGCTTTATTGACTAACTGTACTTGAAGGGAAGAGTATTTAAACAGAAATCATTATGTTAAATAGTTAATCGCGTGCAGTTTTTCCTCAAGGTTGAAAAAAAAGGTACGAAGAATCTCTGCAATGCAAAGTATTTTCCCTATTTGCACATTGAAACAACGTTTTTATAAAATACATTCATAATGTTTTTATGATGTGATTGTTATGAAATGAGGATTAACATTTGACATTATAGAGTAGATGTACCATTAAACACTATTGGTCCTTGGTATCACATATTATGCCTTGCTAGGTTTTGGATTCAGACTATGACGTTGCCATTGAATTGTTTACCAACATTTTTGTACCACGTACCAAACCTTTGTCAGTACCTACCGTACCTACCTATGTGTCAATCGGTCGTCTGTCAGTACAATGGGACTGGGTTTTACCCACAATCGTACATTTTGCATAACATGCTAAACATGTTTGAGGAAGCGCGTACGATAAGGCAAATAACTGTTTTGTATTACTATTCTATACGATACTATTAGATTGATCACCGAAGTTATAGTTAAAATGGGAGGGATAATATCCTGAACACTACGTTAATTTGCTTCATGCATTGTGGAATAAACAAAAATTAAAGTGTGATCTTTAATTCTACAAAATGTAGGGACGGCTTATATTCTCTCCTGCGTTGTCAAAGTTCTACAATATTACCTAAACCACTACGTTTGCCATCGTGACACATCACGCTTTCTAATTAACCATGTAGGTTTAATCATAGGGGTGTATCATTCATCCGATGAGACAAACTAACCAAGATAAGAATTTAATCTATAAATAATTTCTAAGAGCTTCAGCTTTTCTTTATAGTCAGTCAAAGTTCATGAAAACATTTATACCTACTGCGTTGAATCACTGAAAACATAACGTTTATTTATAAACTGATTCTAGCTAAATAGAGATTACTTGTGATAATAATGTTTAAATAAATCTGTAAACAATACACAAATATGAATTATGTTCGCATTGATCTGTTTATTTTGGAACTGGTGATTATCTAACAGGCAAACAAAAGTACATACGCAACTATGTACTTGTTTACGGAAAATATTTCAAATTGTAGGTACATATGTGTAGAGGCCTAAGTAGTTCCGAGAAGAAGCGTTGTTGAGGTAATTAACATTTACGTATATATATGTTAAGTAACCGACTATTAATTGCATGTAGTATTTAATTCAAGGAACCGTGGAAAAGATTATAGCAGTCTAGGTATGGCTCTTAGTTTAACTAAGGAACGAATAGATATGGATCAAAATGGAACAAAGAGGTAACCAGTTTATATGTAAACCTCTAAGGTCAAAGGGTATGCAAATTCACTTTTCTGGGAGCGCTAGGATTAACAAGGATAAAATTAAAACAGTAGTTAATTAGCTTAGTGCCTACTTGGCCTTACAAAGATTGGCTAATTACTTTAAGCTTGACCTTGCTTCGCTATGGCTACCAACAAATCTCAAGATAAAAGGGCTATATTATTCACGAATAAAACAAACAGCAACAATAAATCAATCTCAAAAATGTAAATCCAAAGGTCTTATGTCGACTAACAGAATTGCAAGAATAAGAACTTATATGGCATTGAGACGCTCACAGACGTCTGAGATCTATAATGTGCCATAATGGTACAACCTGACAACGCGACTTATGACGTATTTGGGTGATTCTAAGTTAAGAGGTACTTTCGACGGCAACAACAAAAAAATATCTTTTTTTTCAATAAACTTTACAAATAACCTATTTATCACTTAAAACTAAATGTTTTCTACATGGTCACTAAAATTTATTGCAGAAATGTACGTAATTAAGTCACAATAAGCTCTAATATAGGAAAAATATCTCTCCCCTGGTCTGTCCCCCAACCGACTTTATTTATAAATCAGTAATTATGAATGTATTAAAATTCAATAATTATTTTAAACTCTTTAATTTTATAGGTACAGTAAACTTAGTAATAGTATCTTACAAGTAAAAGTGCTTTTATTCCAATTCTTTAAAAAAAATATGAACACCGAAATTTGTCCAGCGAGTTTCGTGTCTCGTCCCCTGGTCTTTTGTTTTCGTTCAAAAATCAGTTTTGATCTCCTAGTCTGTAGAAGTTGTGACCTTGAATGCATAGTGTATAACGTGAAGTTAGCAGCAAACGGCGCATAAGCAACTGCGCCGCCTTTATTATCGGCCATTTCGATCATGCTACTCGCTGGGTGCAGAAAAGTTATGTGAATGCAGTCTTTCCTCTGGTAAGTTTTACATTGTAATTTTTTGTTAAAATACTAACATATACTTCAATATTTACTATGAATAGTGTGTACATTGTTATGTTTGTGTGTGAATGACGTGCGCGAAATACTTTTACGGCTATTTTAGATTTCTATCGAAAATGTATCTCCCCTGGCGTATTTCCCCTGGCTCTTTCGATGGCAGGGGAGATACTTAATGTCCAGGGGAAATACATTTTTACGCGTTTCCATTAATACTTCTAGTTTTCTCTAATCCTTTACTTGGCGTTATGCTTATTTTAGCTTTACAATACAATATTACGTTTTATTTACAGAAAAATGGCTTGAAAAGAAGAGGATAGCAGAACGATTACGATATCAAAGAATTAAAAATGACCCGGATAAGTATTTCATCGTTGTACTTGTTTTTTTGTAGCGTTGGGCTGCAGATTTAAGTGAATCTATTTCTTGCGCTTGTTTTTTTATTTTCAGGTTTCTTTCTTTTCTTGCTCGAGTTGAGTTTTGCTGCACGATCTCCCGCGAAGCAGCTGGGCTACTAGCCGGACTGCCACCGTCGGATCTGGAGGCAAGAGTCTTCTTGCGCCTGTACGACTAGTGCGAGGAGGCTCAGCCCCGGGGGGAAACTCCGTTGCCGCGGCAAGTTGTCGCGCAACGGGTGGAGCTCCGGCGCGATCTCATGGTGGCCTGGAGGCAGCGACTGTCGCAACCCAGTGCAGGGCACGCCACCATAGTGGCGGTAAGTCCCCTCTTTGAGGAGTGGCTCGGGAGGAGTCACGGCGCCCTCACGTACCGCATGACGCAGGTCCTCACCGGACACGGTTGTTTCGAGAGGTACCTGCATCGAATCGGTCGTGAGGAGGCGCCCGGGTGTCACCATTGTGCGGACAGCCCCGAGGACACGGTGGACCACACAGTCCAGGAGTGCCCTGCGTGGGAAGGGCACCGCCGGGTCCTCGTCGAGGCTTTAGGCGGCGGTGGCCTCTCGCGTCCGGCCCTGGTTCAGGCCATGGTCCGGGGCGAGAGGGAATGGGATGCCGTCGCCTTCTTCTGCGAAGCAGTCATGCTCGAAAAGGAGGCGACGGAACGTCAGAGAGTTCGCGCCTCTCATCCCGGCCGCCGCGCTGGAGCAGGTAGACACCACGGGCGCCGGGTGTCGCGAGATAACTCCCGGCCACCATAGGCGTGGGTCTGTGGGCGGTGAGTTCGGGTGGCTCATCGCTCATGTCTATTTTTAGACAACAGACCCATGTCGGCGGCGAGCGTTGTTCCACGCGCTCCTGAAAGAGATGTCAGCATCCCCAGCGGGGCCCAGTAGGGCCAAGGCCTGCTGGGGCTGCGGGTTGTTCGAAAGAGATACCCCGGCCCTGGCACATACAAGGCCTACGACGGAACACGACGGTTTTTAGTCAGTAAGAATCTGACACTCCCGCACCGCTGCTAACCCAGCGGGCGATTTTTGACGTAATTAAAAAAAAAAGTTGACTTTTGCTGTGCTGCCTGCGTTCGCCTGTTTATATTTTGAGGAGGCGGTGGGCCTTCATTATCTGAACATGGTAGTGTTACAAAAGCATTACTTATATCTTGGAGTGCTAAACGTCTTCTACGAATTTCTGCTTTTTCTCTCCATATTTCAAGTTTATGCTGTTATTCAAAAGATATTTTTTTATTTTTGTTTCTTAAATAAATAATTCGTAATTAAAATAAATAAAGATGATTCTTAAAATTAACCTTGTTATTTTTTTTATCTCTTCCCTGTTCATGAAGTATCTTCCTCTGTACACCTTGTCTCTCCCCTGTATTGTGTATTTCCCCTGGTCACTTATAAAACGAGAAAAAACCAAAAAATTGACTGGACCCTTTGTATACGTTTTCAACGTAGCCGTTTACATTTAAAAATGTATACTTAAGTAAAAATATATTAAAAAAAACTCGTGCCGCCATTTCATACAACGAATTACCTCTTAACTTAGAATGACCCATTTGTTTCTAAGAAAAAACAACACAGTACTGAGAATAGCTTTATTTTCCCACGGCCCTTAGATTGAGTACATTCAGTCGGATGTGAAGTTATTAAAAGGCGACAATGGGCAGATCTTTTTTATATCGCTACTTCAAACGATTTCTATTGGATAGATAGTCAGTTGTTTTTTTTTTATGGATTGATGGATGGTTTTGCATGTGGCACATGGCATCCGAATTAATGATAGCTCAACTATGACAGTAGGGTAATTCAAAGTCCAACTTTTGGGGTCTTTTAGCAGCTGGAGAGAATAACATAAATGATGAACGACCTTCGAAATATTAAAAATAACAACAGCAGTTCAGTCGATGTAGTCGTAGTCTAAATAAGAAAATGAGGCTGCGACGACGACCCTATAAAAATGGGATAAGGGGACAAGGACTGCTACTTCTGCAATAACCAGGTCCAAATTAGATTGATGCTGAAATCTCAGCTTATAAACATACCAGCCTACTAAACCCAGGTTTTCACAGCAGTCAATCACAAACAACCCAGTTTTAATGGCACTAAATTCATGCAGTATCGTTAAACCGAAAAGATTAAAGGTAATGTGGCGAGAAACAGAGTTTGAGCTTTCACCAGGTTGTAAACTGGCCGGTGATAAAGTCAACAAAGGGCGTATAACCTAAACGGGCCGTTTCACAATTAACCTGCTTTACGATCTAGTCGGCCGGTGGTCAGTTATCAGTTCCCCGTATCAGTTTCTTTGGAATTTTCTACAACTACCTGCTTGCTCTTAGCACATATGTGACATATTTTTGAACAGGAAGTTCTCCCTAAATGCTTTACATTCTATAGTTGGTATAGATAAGTTCACAAGACCCACGTATAATGTTGTCATCAGAGGAGAGCAAAGGTAAGAGTCTGTATTCTGTCTCCAGGGTAAAGTCTGTATTAAACCAAATACATATCTACAAAACGGTCAGATCCTGCCAAAACAAAAAATACAAGTTTCCCGTGTTATCTCATCACACACATGTTATCTACAATATTTTGTAGATTAAGTACTATTGTACTCAATTGATTTTAATGATAAGCTATCAGTAATTTTTATTGTTAACACAATACCATGCCATATACGATCTCTGTAAACAATACAATCAAGAACAATAACTAATTCAGCATTTGACAGTTAACTTTACGGTAATCTCCGCTTAACTATACAAAATGTAATTGGGCAACGTTTAAGTGGTTTTAAATAGACATTTTTATGTTTTACAAGTTTAATATATTGCATAAGGCATGGCCTAATGACGCAACTGCGTTTTCCAGTAACTTTAGTTTATCCAACTTTATCTTTTAACCATAATTAACAATGGTTAACAGCATGGAAACTGTGACCACGTTTGGGTGCGTTTCTTGCTTATTATTATACCCATAAACTCTGCATAAAAATCTTGAATATTCATGTTGACATGCTGACGGCTTATTAGAAAGAAATAGCAATTATTTCGCAATAAACCAACGTTGATGTTCTTGCAAATATTGGGTTAGCAAAATTAATGTAGTGTCCAACATTGTCATTTATCAACAGTTAATTCCAAGACTTTGAAACAAAACATAATTTACAAAAAGATCATCCTTACATGAACAAATTGCCTTGCACTAAATGCGCACTTTCTTTGTTACGACAATCAACGCGCTAACAAAGAGCGTGACACTTAAGGGTTAAAGTTACAAAAACATGGCGCGCAAAAATCGTAAAATATAGCGAAAATATTCAACAGTTCACCGTAATCAGAACAGTGGCATTACAACTGGTTTCATTTTGCACACTTTTGGTAAAACATCTTGTGTTACAATAACACGGGTGACACGGGGATCGGCGCGTGCGCTACTCAAAAACGATGGATCGGGTAACCGCTGTTTATAATTATGAATCTCAAATAGGTACTTGGATGAATGGATCAATGGATTTTATGAATACTGCAATAACTTAACGAGCCTATAAGACTTGGCCTTTTTTGTTAATTTGAATAGACCCTCAAGTTTCAATGCAATGGGTTTCGTGTTGCATTCATCGATTTGTCTATGTTAATATGTGTGCATACAGACTACTTTATCTTGGGATAGTCTAGCAAATATGGCGTCTTGCCAGACATAGAAACTAATATAACCAACTTTATTTCAGTGATTTATAGTTACTACCGAATATTTTCAAGTGCACTTTATTAAGTAACATAGTCAAGAACACAAATTACTATTACAATCAAAAGTAAAGAAATCCTAAAGTAAATTGTGAAAACCAGGCACCATTAATCAAAAAGAGCAATTTCCCATCCATTACACCCGAAAGCAAAATTAAGTACCACTAAAATATCATTTTAGCAAAGTTAACTCAGTTTCCAGCTATATTAAGTTAACGGTAACATTTTAGTTTAATAGCCCATTAATCTCGACCACGATTTTAGTTTTCCCTTCATCTTGCCCCTTTTAATTACCGTGTTATTATAGAGTACCGCAATGCGGGTATCTCACGAAAACCCCGTGGCTCTATCAAGGTAGAATGTTTCAAGTCTATCTTTCATTCACTCATTCATTCTTGATTTATTGCTTTGAGATTCAATCAATGTATTGTTTTGTGTTTGGGTAATTATTTGCCGGCATTGTTTTATTCCTATGTCAAATTAATCAAAGTCAAGGTAGTACTGAATCTAAAAAGCAATGCTATGTATAGCTTTAATAATTGCTCCGTCCTGTAAAACTAGATTTGCAGAACCTCCACTTGATGGTCAGCTTATAGGACGTGGCACATTACAGCAGCACCGCAACAGCACGGCTCCACACCAGCATTTAAGTTGTCATTCAATTTAGAGCATTAAATCGAGTATATTATAATATATTTCGTAATGTCAATATGAAAAAGCCAACGGCGAGCAGTCAGCGTGCTTGTCGCTTCCACACAACTCGACTCGCCGCCCGCGTGCTGCAAGCGAGCGGTCCTCATGCGTACAGCGCGCCGACGGCGTGCTAATTGCGCGCCGACTCCGAGCCGGCAGCGAAACAACGTCATTACGTCGTGTTCAATCATAACATCAATCATAATCGTCTTAAAATAATATTGAGTTTGCGGTGACAGAAAGCTTACACCTCGCGGCCGGAGCGCGGCCGGCGCGCTGACGGCACGCCAACGGCGAGCGGACGGCGCGCCGACGGCGAGCGGACAGCGCGAGGTTGGCGCGCTGGCAGCTAGCCGTAGTCTTAATTCGAGGCGACGCCGTGCTGCTGCCGTGCTGTTGCCGTGCTGCTATAATGTGCCACAAGCTTATGGATGGGTAAGACCAGAGACAGCCCTTAAGTTATGGGCATGTAAATCCAAACTAATATTATAAATGCGAAAGTAACTCTGTCTGTCTGTCTGTCTGTCTTTTCTTCACGCCTAAACTACTGAACCGATTTGTGTGAAATTTGGTACAGACATAGTTTAAAACTTGAGAAAGGACATAGGATAGTTTTTATTACAAAAAAATAAATAAAAATAAAATTATTCCGGACATATAGCGCCATCTATTGGTCAAATCAAAAATCTGCTGGTAGTCACTATTCCACGCGAACGAAGTTGCGGGCAAAAGCTAGTATTAGAATAAATGGCGAGAAAATGATATCAAAACTAATGTCAATGTAAAACAATTTGAACAATAACAATACATACTAAGTTTTTTTAACAGTTTGCATTTTCAACAATATCAATTCCGTCTGAATATTGCGTTAAAATGGACTGGATTATTTCGCTTTATAGCGTTTACGATCGACTTTAGATAAAAGCCTGAAATTGGGAAATTCTATTCGTAACATTCAAGTCGAAATTACAGTTAGATAATATAGCAGAATTTCAGTGTGTATCTCGGTATACGAATCAGAACAACGATCATCATCCCGGGAAGTATAAAATTGAATTGTAAACTTTTAGGACATATTATCGGTATCAAATTTGTCACCACTCTTTCACCTTTGAAGATAAATGCAAGAATCTTCATGATCAAAATTTCGATGACAAAGATAAACGGCGTCAATTGGCGAGCACAAATTGCGTATAACTGGCGACACAAGTTACAAAATCGGAATTTTAATTAAACAGAAATTGCTAGAATGTCACAATATTCTCACGGCAAAACGAAAGTCGATCGGTATCCGCTTTTCTTCCGCCGATCGGTATTCAACAAATAAGGTTATTTAGCGGGTAATGGCCGGTCATTCTGAAGATTAACGAGCTATTAGATCAAGCTGGTTACTTACTTTAGAAAAGAACTATCATGTACGATACCGATCTCTCACACAGAACCTCTCTTTTAAGGACATGTAACAATATAACTTAATTTGCAGGAAATGATCTGTCTTTTGTTACAAGTTAGGCAAATCAACCCCATAATGGTCATCAAAATAATACATATATCCATGGGGAACTTGATACCAAATAACATATTACAACCCCACCACTTCTTATAGTGCAGGATTGGATCCATCCATCATGACTTGACTGTTATTGTTACTAATAGGATTAAGTCGATGACCGAGCTCCTTTCGTACATCCGAGGCCAGGATCCACTGTTATCAAGTTACCCCTGATATAAAAAAGGGGTTATGTATGGTTATGACGAAACGGAAATAAAACTACCAAAATTGTGTGTGTTCGCTTACGTTTCAAAATGTTAAAGACATAATAGCCTTCTTAAAACATTGTTTACATTTACGACCAAAAGTTTCAAAGCATTTTCGCAATTCAATGTTTCTCATAAAAGTTTATTCTCAACTTCCAGGATATTGATAATCGCAGATTAAGTTGTAAACCTACAGCTTAATCTACTTGTCTATAACCATGTACAACCTCTACCGGAGACCCACTTGACACAGGATGTCAATAAAATTTTAGATAGATCCCTTTGACCTCCCTCACGGAAGGGATCATGTTCTATAACATAAACATGGCGGATACCAGTAGTCTGCAACATGAAGGTTGTAGGGAAACCCCAAACCGTTAAGGCCTTAGAGAATTAAAACAACCGGAGACGCTATTTCTCTGCCTCCTTTGCCAGAGGTAGAAGAGCGTCGCATAACTCAGTTGTACATCTGTGCGTACATAACTATGTGATCGAAAATGCAACGACTGTGCAATCACCATTTACGTTGCCTCGGCGACTTTTTCGCAGGTTGGAGCTCATAGCGGTTCCAGTCGGTTATATGATCAAAGGTACGGCAGTAGTTTGCGTCACACACGTTCAAAGTTACGTACGCACAAACGGATGCGATCGACCTTAGTGGCTGACGCCGATGTCCCATTTTGTGCATACGTTATGCGGACACATAGTGTAATTTCACAAGCTTCATTCAGGCTTCTTTATCTAATGCCATGTTTAGCAATATTGTTTAGAAGAATAAAGAAGACAAGTTAGTTAGATACTTAGACATTGGACATTTTAGATGAAAGTTAGGCAATATTTTTAGCCCATCTCCGAGCAGGCAAATACGATTGCTAATACTGACTTTTCCATCTAATGCAGCGATGATAAGATTAAAAAAAGAACATACCGGCCGAATTGAGAACCTCCTCCTTTTTGGGAAGTCGGTTAATGAGTGACAGCTATACCCTACAGGGATAACATGATACTACATTTTAGTATCAACATAACAAAATGATCTCTCAGAGTATCGATTTCGAGATCCGATACCGCATTGTTTTAACACGAACATCGGCATCGTTACGACATTCATTGAAGTCAGGTCGCATCAAATGTCAGCACTATAATAAGCAGCTGTTCCTTCGATCATTACCACGTCACTCCACATGTGGTAAGCCATAAAGAGTAAGCCGTATTATTAATATTATTTTAACAAAAATCTCGTCGAGCTATGTACTGACACCTGAATTTGGCGTGATCAATTAAAACGGCATATGTTTCGATAACAAGTTGTCAAGTGAAAGTTTAACATAGTTTTTTTTGCAATTTTAATTGAGTAAGGTTTCCTTTTCAGCCGACAGCACAGATTTTTGATTTCTTACAAAAATAATCGTCTCATCGCTGATATAATTCGCATTTGTAATAGTTCTGTTTGCTACAGTTCCGTTGTAAACCACTGAACCGAATTATAATGGATGGTTCTTGAACTTTCAGATGGTCGAAGGTTATTTTACATAACCTGGGTTTATAAACCTGATGAATTCCATTTTATTATAACCAATATTTATAAGTATTTATTTGATAGACTCTGTAGGTAAAAAAACGGACACTCATGGAAAGCTTTATCATGTCGCGTAATAGAAGCCTTTTATGTTATAATAACAGGGTGCTTATTAAATCTCAAGGCTGTTGGAGAAGGATGTGAATCTTGCGAAACAACGGATACGTGGAGGAGATTGAACGGAAACGAGGCCGTGACATACGGACAAGGTTATGCAGAAATTAGAAATGTGAGCACATTATGATTTATGTTGGGCAATCGTTCGATTTTGTAAACTAATGGATTCTTTATTAATTATGTTTGAAAGCTGCTGCGTAATATAGAATTGGGTTAGGTCGGCGATATCGAGACAAACTTTAAACTACTTAATTTCTAGTTGTATCATATCGTTTATTGACTAAAACCAATTACACCACTTGACCGATATCTCCAACCGAATAAATTAATCAGGTCCAAACGTCCAACCCAAAGTCCAAAAGCGCGACGTCACATCAAAAACGGAAATTAAAATCCGTTCAAAATGTTGCCCAGAAACGTCCGATTACGCTGGAAATCCGTATTTACGTTTAATATCTTCCAATTACGTGGCAGCTACGATGACAGGAAGCTTTCAGCTGATTGGATGGTGTAAAAGGGTTAGCGCCCCATCCGCAGGGGTACGAGTGAGGGGAGATTGAAATATTGGAATTTTCGCTCCTCTCGGGTCGTTGAAGTATTTCTTGGCTACGGTATCCCGTCTGAGGATTTTATTTTGGAACGCCTCTTTAAGTGTTACGGATGGATTTGCTGCAATCTTTACTTTAAGCGAGATTTTCTGATAAGTTTGATTTGCGCTTTGGCAAACATATAGCAATTCATTGCTCAATTTCAATTTTAAGCTTCAAAAGTAAACTTCTCAGATCTTTTGTATTTTTAGAGGCAAAAGGAAACATACGCTGTTTACGATTTCAGATAGGTGCGTTCTAGATTCAACTAGGAAAACAAGTCTAATAACAAACAAACAGCTGGTTAGCTAATGCACTATTCCGCAAACAGTAAACCAGCAATTTGTTGATTGTGTACTATTAGAAACCAATTCAACAAAACATGCAAAGATCTAATTAATGTGAACAGGAAATAATACAAGTAGGATATTATCTACTAAAAGCAGACATCTGTCGTTCAAACTAGGTTCATTATGCCACTCCATGCATGCAACGTCATTGATTAATCGAGTATGCAACTACGGCGCCATATTTGAATTTTACGTCACTTCCCTGACGTAAGAACCACGGCAGTGGCTTTATTTGCGTCAGTAGATATGGTGACAATGGACCTTCAGATCCTAGTCTACTCAAGTATCAAATTAAGGGATAGTTGTAATTTTTTGGTAGTTATCTTTACGAGATCAACATCGCTTTTGATTCAGGGGTTTTCAAAATTGCCAGGTCACAATATAAGTCTATGTAGTCGGGCAAACGTGATATTCGCTATCAATCAACGTTTGGGTTAGATCTACATTGGTCAATGAAAATCGACCGCATTTTACCAAAGCCGAGAATGTATTAACAAACATTCATTGTCACCCAGTAATAAGGTTGTCGTAATTTTATTCCGCGTTTATTACTAATAGGGTTACTGACATTTGAAAAGTAACCTTTGTTTACGGGCTTGGATCGATGAACTCAGGGTTATTTCAATAATGGTGACAGATTTTATCAAATTGATACTCTGAAGTGGGTACTTGCTGATCAATTATAGGCAGATGTTTGCGTACCTAGATTTTATCTCTGTTACCCATTTAAGGTGTCTTGTAGGGTCCTGTTTTAGAGACTTAATTGTAGATTCTAAAGAGCAATACTCGTTTCAGGGCGGCTTAGCTTAGGTTTTGTGAGTATTACAGTACGACAAAAGCAAGATAAGGTTATATCAATAAGTGGGTGTAATTTAATGACCTACTTTCATCCAAGTACAGTTGGAACTATTAATAACTGAAGAATTGAGTGACAATTAAAATGAGTAATTTTTATAGGGCCATTAATTATAATAACCAGCAACCTTTGCCATATTTGTAACGTTTGCAGAGTACCCGCATTATGTCCATATATTGAAGGAAAGATGCTTCAGCTTTTTAAGTTTGTGTTGACTACGCCAAGAAACACTATGTTGTACAGGTCATAATTTTCTCTTTACCTTACTTTGGAATATCCAGGCTTTCTCTAGAAGTATGGAAAGCAATGGTCCAGATTTTTGAGACATTCAAAAAATACTGTAATTGTTAGATCATAAAGTTTGATAATGACTAGTTCTATTATTCGATTGATCTATCCAGACACCATGTTTACAATGTTCCCTATCCATGTGAATGTTTAGGTGTTTACAAAGAAGTGATAAGAAATCATATTTTTCAGTAAATGTAGCTATTATTGGTAAACAAATTAATACAGGTTTCTCATTCTAAAGTGCTGAATTAGTTTTACGTGAATTACGCAATTCAAACAAAATATAAAAACGTAATACAAGGCAAGTTAAAAAGGTAAGGTATCAGTTACTGCTTACACAACATAATCCGAGCGCTAAGTATAGGCGACAAAAACTGCGTGCACAAATAAATATAATTTGTTGAATAGTGTAAAATCGCATGAAAAGGGGTCAGAGACCTAACGGCAACGGACTGACACGCCGCCCTGTTCAGTAGTAATAGGTATGTTAAGGCTGATTTACATTGAGTCAGTAACTGACGTCAGCCCACTGACAAGTCAGTGCTGACCCGGCACTGCCATCGTGTAAATTGATTTGAAGTCAGTACAGTACTACTGACGAGACACTGACAGTACTACTGACGAGACACTGACACTACACTGACTTCGTGTAAATAGCACGCGTCAGTTTTCGGCGCCTACACTGACGTCAGTTACTGACTCAATGTAAATCAGCCTTTAGGTAACTTGCAACTAGATGATAAATAATTGTTATATGTATTATGTGTTGTTACAGTAATAAATGCTTAAATAGGTATGTCTGTGTAGGGATGTCAAGCGTTAAATGTTAGGTTAGTGATTAAAATTGGCCAATTATTTTCAATTAATTAATTCTGTCTCTGTAAGACTCTTTATAGTGAAAGGAAAAATGTGATAGCCTGTTAATTATTTTCTTACTGGACACAGATTACTACAAGAGCTTTTTCCATATGAGCAAATTTTTACAGTCTAAACATTTATCTATGTCATTATTTAAACAGTTGGCTTTCCAGAGATTGAGGAAGGTTTGCATAAAACTGGCCAACATACAAAAAAGGTGTAATGGTTCCATAAACCAAATTGAGCCAACCCAACATGATCATTCAATGCTCTCTAAGCTCATTAAGGTAATCAATAAAATGGCGTTCATTAGCGAGCTTAATTAACTACAGTTTCGAGAAGTGTTAAATATGCATACCCGTACAAGGTGCGAAAAATTCCAATTGACATCTGCAGTGCTGGCGCCATTTATAGCGTACAATAGCAAATAGCTCGATCGAAAATGGCAGTAAATAATTGCAAGTGTTAAGTAATTATTACACCATACGTAAGTTGGAGAAAAACGACAAATATGATGTGCGTGGAAGGCCTTAATTGTTTGACAGTTTGATTGTAACGCTATGTAGGCGAGTTCATAAGAAGTGGTTGTGGGTAGATAGATAGGTAAGCATTTATGGTGTCATGTCACTTTATTACATCAGGTTCATGGTAAATTCAAATGAAAAATGTATGAGAAACTTTTATTGGCGGTTGAACTTCTTATAAGAAGAGAAATTGAATGTAGAGGATGCTAAATAATTGTAAAGTGGATCATTGCTATTGAAAATATAATTGTGCCATGATAAGTAATTAGATTATAATAACTTATTTTGAATAAGTATATGAAAACTTGTATGCCTGCAGTTTCTATTGTAACACATATCCTAACTTTTCCTTAGATTACTATTTTGGTTTTTGAACCTTCACTTACAAATTAGGTGCCAAGTTTCATCAGGGTTTGCGTGAAACAGTGCCAAACATCCTTACAAAATTTTGCATTTATAATATTAATAGGATAACATCATAAGCCTCATATGCTTAGATACAAAATAACAGACATAATAGACAGATGTCATAATATAAAGAGCTTCTCTCTGATAATAAATCAATCTACCTGATAAAACAAATACACCAATTTTGACATAGACAGCTGACAGGAAAATTATCAATCAGTCAATATTGTTATCAATTGGAATGTGGACTGTTTCCGTTTTGATAACACAGCTGTGCGAGTGACCTTCAGCTTACAACGCTCAAGGATATTTGGCAACTGATACCAATATAGGTTAATGACATTTGAACAATATTGAAGATTATCAAGATAGCAGAATTTTGGTATGCTCCTTTGTTTTTGAATACACTCCCTGAGTCCATAGAATAATAGTGCAGCGTAAGTTGTTTGAAGGAGTCACCATGGCTGCTGTACACAAAAGGCACCAGCGTGAACAAAGGCGGGTTTCAGTCGGTAAAAGTCCGACATTTACATACTGTCTATGAAGCAGTTTGGTTACAAAATTGGAACCAAATTCTCTTCTATTACATAGTCTGGTTGCCATGTGACAAAACTAAACATACACCGTCTTACCACAAAAACTTTTAAACATCAGTTTAAGACTTGTCAAAAAAAATGACAAATTATGACATTGAGATATGGTTCATTTTGCAGCCACATTTTTTAGACAAGTGTAAAACAGGTGTTTAAGTTTTTGTAGTAAGGCCAACAATCTTTTGTTTTGTATCCTGTAATATACTTGAGCTAATAAAACAATACAATGAATGTAAGAAAGTAATTCTAACTAGAAATATCACTACTCGAAAGAGTGATTTGTAAGTAATACATGCCAATAGTGTACCAGACATTTCCATAGTTTTGTGTAGTTCGCACTTTGTTCTGCTAAGTAATAAATGGGTTTCATCATCTATTACTAAGTATTTACTTTTCACTACTTTTAAAGAGATTATAATGTAGAAAAACTTCTAAAACCATACAAGCTGTACAGACATTGAACAGACAAAACAAAATAAGAGTAACAACTCACCGTTAGAGCTCTTGAGGTCTCTGTGAATGAGGGACATGGGCGCCCCAACGTGGAGGTACTCCATGCCCTGCGCCACCTGGATGGCCCAGTTCACCAGGATGTCCGGCCGGATCTTGCGACCCGACAGCACCCGGTTCAGAGGCCCGCCGCGCGCGTACTCCATCACCAGGCAAAAGTTTGGCTCCCCCAAACAAACACCCTTCAACGACACTATATTCTCATGCTGCAGCACCCAAAACAGTCTCGCCTCTTGCAACACACTCTCTTTAATAACCTCGATGTCTTCGTTCGCGTCCTGGCGAGCCGCCTTCACGGCGACCACCTCACCGTTCCAATAGCCGCGGTACACTTTCCCGAAGCCGCCCACCCCGATCACTTCCTCCAGCTTGAGCTCGGAGAAGGACACGCGCGGCGGCTCCACCGCCAGCGGGTCCTCCTCCGTCACGTACACGGCTGGGAATATACCGACGCGGTCGCCGATCTTCCCCGTCCACCAGCCCTCGTCGCCCGAGATGTTGGCGTCCTTGGACAGCACCTCGACGATCTCGCCGCGGCGCAGGGAAAGCTCGTCCTCTCCCTGCGCCACATAGTCGTAGACGGCGGTGAAGAGAGCGAGCGGCGGGCGCTCGCTGTCGGCCGCCATGGCCGCGCGGCCGGCCGCTGGCCGCGGCGGCATCACCCCGGCCGCGCCCCCATCGCGCCTCTCCTCCTCACTCACGCACCCCGACACTGCTGCAGCCGCCGCCCACCACAGCACATAACGCTACACACGACAAAACAACGCGTTTGGTTATGATCACCGTATTATTCCGCCATCTTTGTTTCTAACATCGATCATGGCGGTGTTGTATCGAAGCGAGCAACCTTTTTTAATCACTAATGTGTTGAAGCACACGCGACGTTACGTTTCGAGGAGTTACGAGAGGCGTCTTCGCTGCGATAAAGTTAATTATTTTCCATTCATCTATCACGATATTTGATAGACGGACGAAATGACAACCATACCGTAGCGAAGTCAGTGACAAACTGACATTTAGTGTTGCTAGTCTCTTTTACAAAAAAACAACTTACTTGCTAGTGTGTAAAACAATCGAATGAAAATCTTCTATCGTAAAAAATGAATTATTATTGGAGAATACTTTTATTTTAAGAGTTTATTTCATTGATCTTAGCTTTTATTTGTGCCCTCTTTTATTAGTAGCTCAATAAATAACATTACGATTAGTGTCTGTGTCCAAAAACAGATGACTTGTCGTAGTTTACGTAAGAAAATGTAGAGGGCGCTGTGTTAAAAAGCACACAAAGTCGTCTCATTCATGCTGCCATCTAATGTTCAAATACTCCGTACAATGAAGAAGTGATAGTTGAAAAGAAGGGAAGAGAGACTTTTAGCGCTACACAGTACTTTTCTGATATATTCAGCAAATTATTTGTAACATTTTTTGTTATGCACGCTATGTCTTCTAGCATTTTAAATAAAATATAGTGTACAGCAATTTCGACCCTTTCATCAAGCGGTCCCATGGTGTAATGGTTAGCACTCTGGACTTTGAATCCAGCGATCCGAGTTCAAATCTCGGTGGGACCTGGCGAATCTCTTTTTGGATCTTTCAAACATTTTTTTATTCAGATTGTTTTTTTTTGACATGCTTTAAATGTCTTCTTGATGATATAGTGAGTAAAACATACACAAATCGTATTGAGAAAACTGGGAAAACATAGCGATAGTCTGTGGGAGTCTGAAGGGATGCTGGGTAGGGAGCATTATTGATCGCGCGAAAATGGGATAGTCGTATCCATTCGCGGCGACCACCCAGCCCGCGGACGTGGGACCGGTTTTCACTCTCAAAAACACGTTGATACGCCTTAAATATTAGATTAATAACCGAATAAATATCTAAAAACCCTCAATTTATGTACACGTGATTATAAAAACGTTTTTAACGTTCAGGGAGTGCGATAAACCGAGCGAGTTTATTCTAAACACCATAACGTGACTTGTCACTGAGAAAACGCTTTGAAATTCGCCTAAGCTTCGACAATACGCTGAAATCATGTGAAATTACGTTAAAACAGACTCTGTAATAAATTGTGATAGTAATTATTTAGATGTTCGACCAGTGTTCAGTTCGTGACGAGTGAGAATCAAAAATAATAATGGCCGATTTACTATCTCCGGGTTAGATTTTTTAAAATAATGTGGAAAATAATAAAAATGAATAATTGTTCAAAAAGTGGGCTGTGTCTGAAGTGGCGTTGGCGTAAACGTTGGCATGAAATTAAAAAAATAACCATTGATTGTTACGACGGGGGCGTAAATGAGTATTTTTCATAGCTACATTGGGTTTAGACATAATAATTAATTTAATATTAATTCAAGATGAATACTTTTAACGCACCAACCACGCAAATAAATGCGATTGACAAAATGACAACTGTGAAATGTAAATCCGTTGACTTGGAGGGATATGTTATTATAGTAGTGCAGACTAAGGATAATAAAATTAAATTATACGGTAAGTTCACTTATTCAATTGCATTAAATATTTTTTTGTTCATTTAGCAACCTCCTGTTCTTTTTTTTTTACAAAATTCGGTTCCCTTTTTGTAGCTACTAATCTAGGGTGTAGACTTAAGAGAAACTATACGTAGTGAGTGCCTGAATAAGGTTTTCACGTGATGTTTTTAGAAATAACCCATTTTTATTGTAAAAAAATACCTTAAAATCTATTATTTAGTCAGTCCAGGCCGCTCAAGGAGGTGACAAGGGCATGGTATAACCAACGTGTTTTTGTTTATTATTTAATTTCAATGGTGTATCGATCCTTCCATTTATTCCTTCGCCTTTCAACTCACGTACTTATTTAGAACCATTGTTAAAGTTGTCTACGAGAAGTATTTAATTTATTAACTTACGAAGCTTTAGTTAGCGTTTGATACAATCAGTAAAATAAACTATAAAATAAATTTACACATAATTGTTTATTTGCGATTAACTTTTTAGTGACGATACTTAGGACGTCATGATTTCAGTTTTTCAGATAACCTGAAGTTTTACCTAGATCTACATCCAATTGTACTTACTGGAAAACTGCTTCGCCAAACTGCTTCACGTTCTAAGATGCCCTACAAATAAATAAAATCACCAAAACGTACAAACAGTTTCACAGTTTGTGCTTGGGGCTTAATATTTTTCATGTTTTCATTTTCACTCTTCATTCATTTAAAAGGAAAGCAACCACTTTTTCAGTGTAATGAATTTCAGTTCGAAAAACTTCAGTCTTTGAATCAACCTGATGGCTTAAAAAAGTACCTGTCTAAGTATCAACTTACTTCTAGACAAGGCGCCAGCAATAAACAGAGAAATTATTAATTTCTAGTAAAGGAACTCAGAGGATTTTGGTACTATAAGTTTTCTTCAATATTTACATTCAAACATTGCATTTCAAGCGCTGCTTTCACAATTTTCATATTTAAATAGTGCGAACTTTCACTGGGATCAAAATAAGGGGATAGAGAAATTGATTTATTAAATAGCATTCACACATTTTTCATTGATAAAGTACCTATGTACTTTATCATACATAATAACCACGTGGTTATTCCACGTGTAAATGTTACTTACCTATATATACTTCTATATATGCTATTAAATATACAGGATTTTTTTTACGTAGTGTCTAGTGAGAAGCAAACTACTTGCGACAATTGAATCAGTTGATAAGACTACACCATAGAATTGATTCAATTCTTGCTAGTCTGATTAGGTATGACCGAAGAGAATGTAGGTTGGCCTGGCCTGGACCTTAACCCTACCATACATAAACACTTCCATATATAGACGATTTGACAATTTCTACACAAATGGTTAAGGCAATGGTTAAGGTAATGGTTAACTTAACATACCTACCAAAATGATTTTAGGTACTTATCTGCTATGATTCGAACTTGTAGTGGTCAGCTTTCCTATTTATTCTTCTCTGTACTTTATTCTTGACCTCCAAAACATACACAAATAATAAAAACAATTTCGTAACTTATAGCGTTAACTAAAAATATATCTAAAATAATCCATAAGAAACTGACAGTCCAGTTTGGACTTGCTAATTACAATTGATTCCTAAACCCAGAACAACTTTTAGTAACAGAGTTGTTTTTTTTTCTGCCTCCTCTTTTTTGTAACCAGCTATAGTAGCTTGCCTTAACCAGTGTTTTTTTTTTATCCTGTGGTATACGAACTCCTTCAATTCCAGGTTCACCATCAGCCGGTAACTGGGACAACTTGGAGTTGGCTGACGAGATCATGGACGTGAACGAGACCAGGCTCGAAGACATGTCTCGGGCTGAGGTGCTCGGACATATACATGAGGTTAGTGACCTTAGGAAATCAAGAGGAATATATTATCTGCCTAGCCCTTTGCCAACTATGTTGGAGGCAAGAAAAAGTTCCTACCATGATTTTCAGATATCAATATATTAATTGGTGGCAAAGGATACATACATACAACTTCGCGATCCTACTAAACTTTTTAAACTTCGTAGTACTTTATTTACTTGACTAAATCGGAGGTACCTACCGCTCAGGTCCAAAGAGAACTCTCTCTCGCATTCGTATAAATGAAGCCAAGTGTCCTCAAAATCTGTTCAGTAACTTACAACAGTACCTAACAGTCATCCATTTTTACATTTATAAAAAATGTATGATATGACGTGATAACAAGCTAACCGGAACTGCACTAAAATCTTGGAATCAATTAATTTTTTCTACAAAAAGCTAGCCATTGGGGCGCTCCGCCCTTCCGTGGAAGTCGTTGGGGAAATCGGCGGGTAGTTAAATAAATAGCTATCTAAATGGCACGGTGGGACTACTGTCTTCCGGGGTTTGAGCTTCAGTTGGGGTCTTTTGTCACTGTGTGGTTACTGCGCTTTATGCATCAGTTGCGTTAAGTTGAACTACATACTTTGGGATAATGTATCACTAACATAATATTTAGACGAATAGTTGTGGTGGAGTAAATGCTTATTTTTTGGTCTCTACAACTCAAACCATTTTCTTAGACGTAGAGTTAAAGCCAGGGAGAGCACGCTTTATTAGGTATTATTTCTTCACCACTAACGTATTTTTTTTTCTTGCAGTGCATTTCATCTTGTGTCATCAAACTGCGAGTGAAGAGACGGAGCGAGACCAAATTACGTGAGTAGTGTTATGACTAGTTGTTATTTTTTTTTTTAGAATTTTAATATCACAAACATCTTCGATTCTTAGCAGAGAGAATGTCTGCCTGCGTGAGTTCTAAAAACTGAGAAACTGTTCTCAAAAAGATTTCTCTGAAATGGACATTACATATCTAGAACAGTGACAACATAGGGCCTCTACAAAATTATTTTCCAGTATATTACCAATTCTGCAACAAACGCTTTTATTTGGCTAAGTCTCTAGTTTCATTCATGAATTTACTAGCAGATCAGAGCTTACCTACATGAAAAAAAAAAGACTATACTTGCGAGTTATCAAAAGATCGAAAGAATCAATTACAAATTTGTTTGGTGGCTTTTCGTGACTTCATCTAAATGAATTCGTTCAGTACATACCTGCCTACTTGTTCCAATAATCTGCAATAATCCCATTCGAAATCAACACATACAATGATACAATCCACATAGCAACAGAGCAAATTCCTACCATCCACGAACAAATTCCCAGAACACATGCGCGATCCCCAACATATTCCCATATTCCCAGCCAGTGATCGCATGCACTAATTGCTGGGCTGCTAATTGCTGAACGGTGATACGGTTAGCTTCTCATTAAGAGAAGGATCCGAGGATATGTGGAAAAGTATCCAGTTACTAGAAATATAAGGGAAAGGGGTATTTTGCTTGTTGTTTTGTTTGGGCAGTAAATTGGCACGGCATCATTGGCATCATTTAATGGTTCTGGGAAATTGTGTGAAAAAAGGTCGAAATGTAGTTTTTAATAATTATTTAATAATAATTTTGTATGACCTGGATTCATTTAATTTTAATTCCTCACAATGAATCATTAGTCACTATTAATTGTGTGGTTAACAGTGTTTTCTAGATTTCTACTGTTTATGTGTGCCATTAAGGTTAAGCTTATAGACGAATTATGTGCGTTTTACCACATGGCTCTTCAACTACTATTACCTAAATATTTACCAAGTAGAAAATAAAACCTTACAAATACTATTGCATTGTTAAACATCTTATAAAATATTTGAAGCACTTCCACTATCGCTTCATAAAGTATGCATCTTCCGTAGCTTTTCTGTAAAAAAAATCCTAGGCATGTCCTATTTAAGTATGTATATCGAGACTTGATGGCATCTTTAGAACCTTTAATAAAAAAATGTTCTTTAAATATTTTTAATAGTGTTATTTCCGGACGCTTCATTCAAGTATTCTTTAGAGGTATTTCCCGGCAGTTTATATCTTCTCATAACTGACTCTATCGTGGACACACCATGATGAGGTACTTATATTTAATTAAACTCTGCTTACAGCTTAGAGACTCTAAGTTAATTATCAAGTCAGAAACCAGTCGCATAACCCATATATCAAAAGAAAAAGCCATCTAGAAAGCGAAACTACATTTCCTAATGTATGCTGTACCACGTTTGGTGCGATTGTACTGCTCTTTGCAGTAATATGATTACGGCCGGTCCGAATGGCTTCTGCAACTACACCAATATGCAACTTCAAACCCCAAACTTCACTAACAACCTTATTGTAACCCATTAAAGTTCAAACTCCCACACCTAATTAGTGACCGACAGCGAATAAGTTTCAGTACGTCATTCCACCGCCGGTATTGTGCTCGTAAAACAACGAATGTGTGTTATTATGACATGGTTCCACTGTCGTTATGTATTCGACTTTATGGGACTTTGTCACATTCAGTCGTGTAACTGTATTGCACAATCGTGGTTTTGAACGCGCTCGCCGCGTTTTCGCTCGGACATGGCAGCCTTTGATGCCGGTAGCACACCTCCGCTGCGAAACCCAGAGGGCGAAACCGCCACAGTTTCGCTGTGAGTTGTGAGTTGTTGGGCGGCGAAACAATAGCGAAATTCCCTGCTCTAACGTACAAAACTGACTATGACGTTGTCTCTTTCTAACATGATTTCGCTCATTTGCTTAGGCGCCGTCTACATCTCCGCCCGTTGTCCGCCATTTTGGAGCGGTTCCGCGTGTATCTCGGACGCGTCTGTAGCAATCGACAATTTTTATGAGCGAAATAGGAATGAACTGTTCCAGTTTTAGGTTTCGCTCTGTTTCGCTATTATAGTTTCGCTTAAGTGTAGTACTGTTGCACAGCGAAACTCACGCAGCGGTTACGCAGCTGTTGTTTCGCAGCGGAGGTGTGCTACCGGCATGAGGTTATATTTTTAGTGTTGCCATATTTAGAGAGACTGCTTTATTCAAGGGTACTCTTAACTGTCTAATCAAGCGATTTTGACGTTAGACCGCTTTTTAGTGAATTGGCACTTTTTGGTCAAAGGGGAAATGTGTGATACTTTATAGAAGCATTAAATATTTTTTATTTAATAGAAAAATTCCATATCACTTCATGTGCTAACAAGAATCCTATTGGGGAA
Organism: Helicoverpa zea x Helicoverpa armigera; assembly: GCA_033682625.1. Lineage (NCBI taxonomy): Eukaryota > Metazoa > Arthropoda > Insecta > Lepidoptera > Noctuidae > Helicoverpa > Helicoverpa zea x Helicoverpa armigera. The sequence continues at coordinate 10,424,553 of JAWIIS010000043.1, read as the reverse complement.
ACCGATTTTTTTTTCTAATTGGAAACTGCACAGAATCCATTTATTTGGTTAAAAACATCTACCATTTTCCAAATATTAGGAACGCAAAGACGAAAACATAACTTATTAAGAAATAGAGCCTAAGTCCAGAAATCCTAAAAACAAATTCAAATAACCTCAAAACACATTCCAAATTCAAACTCAACATGACAGCTAAAATTTTTTTTATCATCACCAGCCATGACTCAACTGACATTACGGTAAAACTCGCCACAGTACAAGGCAACACGCCATACAGCCTAGAGTGAGAAAGAGCGTAACAGGTTTGCGAGTGCTCACGAACTACGTGTAGTGTTCACTTAAAACATCGTGAAATAATATTTAATAACAATCTCCTATTATGACCCGATACGTTTCCTTAAACAATAATGTGTCTTTAGTGTTCGTGTGTTACTAGTGACAGTAGCTCCAAGGAGGTTCGAAAAGGTGAGTGAACTTACCGTTGTTAGGCTTTTGCCCTTTGCATCAGGAGTCTGGAGTGACCATCGCCGTCACCGATGGACGTATAATATACAGCCAGTGTTAAAATTCTTGTGTTCCTTAACCTTTTTTAACTTCAATAAACTTCTATAGTTAAACCTAGTTAAAACCTCCTTCGTAATGTTTGGGAGTTCGGAACGCAAGGCAGACAGATCCGGTCTTTATACCTGTATAGTTCTTTGCTTTTTTGTTGTCTCAACATCATGATATCAGGGTTAACGTCCACTGTAGGATGAAGAGCTTCTCGTGCGTTTTTATCTTAATGCAGAGCTAAATTGTGTAATGCAGTATACGTGACTCTACCTAGATCAGTATTGGTTACTCCTAGATATTTGCTAACTATTAAATGTCTAATGCTTCCTAGAATCTCAGAATATTAAGTTTACATAAGACTCTTCGATCTTTTACGATTTCAAGTGAAACCAGTGTTTTCATATCTTAGTCTATTTTATTAAGAATAGAGAAATCCAATCCATTATATTCAGTGTTTTATTTTATTGTTATATCAGCTGTTTGTAAAATAAGTTGGTGACAGGTTTATAACCCATTATCAAGTACTATAGCAATGCCCTATTAATACTTAAAATTACGTCTTCTCTGTTAAATGACCAAGTTAAGATTTCAAAAAAAAAAAAAATACTAACACCTCTTTGAAATCGTGGCATATTTGGCGTACCTATGCTAATAGATTAAATCAATAAGCACAAAGAATTTTATCATCAACTTGTACACTAGGCAATATTTTTGCCATTAAGGTCGATTTTTGCAAATCATTGTCGTCAATTTCGTGTGTAAATACCAATAGCAAAATACCATAACTTGCCACACTAAATACTGCCTTATTTATTAAGATCTAGATATAATGAAAATCTTAAATATCTTACGTAAAGCGATTACCCAGCTTATGGATTTGTAAGTCTTTAACCTACTGCGGACGATCAATAAATGCTGGGAGGTCTTTGCTCTTTGCTCCTAGTTCCTCTTTGTGTAATCCAGCCACTTTACTTACTGTGTTTCCTACAATAGATCCTCTATTGCACCTGGGAAAACAATTAAGTCTAAAGGTCTTAAACTAGAAACAACTGAACTGTTTTGTGAGCGAAATCAAGGGTTGAAATCGGCAACTTCAATATAAATAGCAGAATTAATAAGACTGAAAATTGAAACGACACCCTATATTCGTATTTATATTCGTTTGAAATTGTGTTTGATTACATGACTCTTTCAAATACACTAGTACGGTTTCCAATGCTTAGTGCCAGTTGATACTGTCACTTTTATAACGATGAAATTGCAAAGGACACCCTGCATTTACAATCTACAATTTTTTCTCAATAACGCTCAAGTCGGACCAATTTTTTTGTAAAACTATCCGACTATTTTCTGACTGACTTTTTGAAGGCGTTGCGTTTCACTATTGCTATCAGTATTTTAAATTTTTCTCATACAAAAAATCCGTTACCAATTATCGGAAGTGGCAAGTAGCCATAGGATAAGTAGAGACAACTAACTCCTTAGCAACGTACCTACTCCATGTTATTTTATATGAAGAGAGTTTATAAACTATAGATAGGTTTTAAATCCCTCTGTTTTGATTAGCTCTGTTATCTTAGCTTCATCTGTAAAGGATATAATAATCGTTTAGAATGCAGCTCGTCTCGCTTTCTCTTTTGTAAATCTGAGCTTATCGTTTCCTTGTATAATTAGATAAATCTATACATCCGTTTTGTCATAATAACGTCAGAATTCCGCATCTAAATGGACAGATTAATCGCGGAAGATATACAGTTAGTCTTATGACACCTATTATTCTAGAAGCATGCGTAAATACAAGAGTTACATCGTCTAATTCTTACCCGACTCCCTCAAAAAGGAACAAGTTATGATGTTCAAGTTCAAAAACTGCAAAAATAGTCATTTAATAGACTAAAGAATTTGGTAATGGCCCCGAGTAGTGTTGCATCATTAAAAAAACTGCACATCACTGATAAAAGTAGTAGAACCTCTTTAAATAGTTTGGCTATTAAAAAGTAATTACCTACCTCTTTGGTCATGTACGTTAAGGTATGTATTTGTTTTGATTATAACTAAATAGTTTACGTGACTACTGCGTAGAAGTTTACAAGAATTTCTTGATTATTACGTTTTTTTTTTCATATATGCTCGAATTTTAATTCCGCCAATAGGTACTTATTATACTCGTAATATGAATCAGTATGATTTCTTGGAAAGAGTAGGTCATGTAGGTATTTCTTAACTTGTTGTTAAAAGAATAAAAATGTAATCACCATCATCATTCTCCTCCCTTATCTCAATATTTGCATCAATTTGTGGTCGGCGCAGCATGTTTTCTTCTTCCCATCTAACATTATCTACCAAGTTACACTATCCAGAATAAAAATTGAATTGGAAGATGGAGCTATTATTATGGCTTATAAATAGTTAGTTAGTAAATAAATAGTTTTAGTTAGTTTATAAATAACTAGCTTTTGCCCGCGGCTTCGCTCCCGTCAACTGACTTCTCTACTTTATCCAATTTTTTTTTCATAAGAACCTTCTCCTGACAATAACAAACACAACAAAAAAAGAATTAACTAATTTGGTCCAGGCGTTGTTGAGTTATGCGCTTACCAACACATTTTGCGATTCATTTTTATATTATAGATATCATAGTCAACAATATTCATCAAAATATGGAGCGATAGCTAAATGATATAATAGACAGTTTGCCGACTTCAGCAAAATGCACTCGGTTCAGAGTCCACCTACCGTTAACTAAAATATTCGACGACTTTTCTCGAGAAATAAGTTTTACATAGCACTTTTATATATAACATCTCATAATTGAAGTTCATAATCATATGTCTAAATACGGCTATTTATAATTTTGATCCTTTATTACATAAAAATCTTAACTTTACCTGCTCACAAAATAATGGTTCATACTCGTTAACTGCATTTGTTTATTGTTTATTTTTTACTTGGCATATAAATTTATACCATACTCTTGTACCTTTTTCTTTAAACATACATTCAACAATTTCACAACGTAAGTGAAAATTAGAAATTACCATAATATCTCCGGAGAAAGACGGTATTATATATTATTCATTTTGATTATAATAAATTCAATAACTTCCATAGTTTACGACCCATGTAGTAATGACAACAGAAGGAGAAACTACAGTGGATTGACAGGTTAAGTTTGATATCTATCAACGTCAATGCATTTTACGAAATATAGTTCTTGTCGAATAACGTTTGTTTGTTTATTTTGACTATCGTGGATATCACCCGTTGCTTTGGAGCAGCATAGTTATTTGTCAAAAACTTTCAAACCTTCTACTGTTTAAAATAAAAAAATCAAGCGTATAGCTCCTAAATAACTCTTCTACAAGTGACTAAAATCACTTCATAATTTTGGTAGCATTCCTAAACAAAAAACTATCAGCTTTTTTCACACTGACCTAAATAAAATCACCAATCAGACATTCCGCAATCAAAAACAAAACACTAGCAACAGAATTAACTACTTCCTCATTCTTCAAATTAAAAGGTATAATTAGTGGCAACATTATGAGTGGCAGATTCTCCAAGGAGATCTTCCTTGCAAACAATTGGCTTGCAAAAAACCAGCTGGCCTTCGTGAGCAAGCATTAAACTCTGTTGCTTTGCCGATATGAATATCAGCACAGTTTGTATAGACTTCTGGAATATCTGAGACAGGTTATAAGGTAAAATTCAGTCCCATTTTAATTATTATGTGCTCTTCTTCCCTAAAGTTTAGGTTATATCTCTAATGGACACACTCAGAGACATTTAATGGTTATTTAAGCCGTTCCTTAGTGCAGAATTTCTATGAGAATCTATCACTAAGGAGTGACTTAAGTAATCATTAAATCTCTCTTAGTGTGGGGGTAAGCTCTACATGCAAACAGGTGAAGCTATTTAAAATAGCGGTTCAATTCAATAAAATAGTTGATACTATTTATTTTTTTATTAAATACATATTTTTATTGATATAACACTAATAGGAAGTCCATTTGTAATCCTCCATTTCTTGGGAATCGTCGAGAACTGATGAGTGATGTGGATTTTGGTTCATTCATATGTAGGTCTGCTTCAATGATCTAGCTTATAACGACGCAGCCCTAACCCAGTGTATTGTATATTTAAATCTTGTAAAACCATCTGTTTACCATAAACTTGACTTCACCTGTCATATTAGCTACAACTTCATAAAACAAATGAACACATATTTTTGCACAAATCGTGCCTAAGCGCACTGATTGATGCAGCGATAATATGTGACGTCACAACCGCGTGCAATGTCGTGAGGACTTCGTATATCATTCGTAATAGCTGGTGCAGTCATTACCAGTGTTATATCGTCAATTATCATCTTAAAGTGGTCATCATCATTGGTAATGAGGTTTGATGTCTATTTTTTTACGTGGATCCTCTTTTTTCAAGGATAGTATTCTGTAGCGTTCATTCAAGATCATGGCATGTATGAATTAGATGTTGCCCAAGACTTTGTTATTATTTGGTTATGAATAATTATCCTATGTTTTTCCGAAGGATCAATATAAGGATCATTGTAAATAGAGATACGAACATCACAGTGAAAGCGTAAGGTAATGAAAGAATAAAGAGTTGTAGTAGGTAAGGACGAATACAGTATTTATACAAATGTAATATAATAAGCAATGTTAGAACAGTCGTATGATCTAACTAAATCAATACATTTCTTCAAGTTGTGAGTAAGTTATGGCAAACTGTCAACTTGTCTGTTTTCAATAGACAATAATTTATCGCGAGATGAACACGTGTGGATGACAAGGAGAATTTAATGTTCTAACGCTAGCAACAAAGTAAGCAAGAGGTCGTAGATGTGTTTGGTTTAAATGATAGCTAACTGAGATCCAAGAAAAGGATAGAATTATAGTACTGTAGCGCGTGGCGCGCTAGGAACCGGGGATCTTTAGGATATTTAATTAAAACATTCAATAATAACTTTGACTTTGCGTTTATTCGCTGACTCGGGGGTGAAGTGACATACTTCAATATAAAAAACTTATTCTATGGAACAAATCGAATACATTTGAAATGATTGCCCGGTCAGTATCAAAAATATCTAACGAATAAAACCTTACAAATGAAAAAGTTTCTAACTACGTTACAGTACCTATATAATATTTTATACATCTTCAAACCTAACTAGCTTTGTCAGACATCATAAAGATTGCGATATAATTATAATTTGGAATGATGTTTTCAAGAAAAGAGTGTATGTAGGTACTGTTTGCAATCAGACATGATCCATCCGAATATTTATAAAGAAAAAGCATTATTGCCATTGGTAGATCATATGTCTATTGCTAGAGACTGTACGGTCCACTCCTAGTGTGAGATGAATTAATTTTAAAATTCCCAGGAGTCTGAAAAGACGTCATTCAAATCTAGAAAATGGGTTAGGAGTTACTTTATGTTATTAACCACTATTGTAAGTTTTGTTTTATAAAGCCAAGTCTATACTTTTGGCACTCAGCCATTATCCTATACATACACACAAACAAATATATCGAAAATTGCAGGTAAGCATCCCAGTGGCAATAATTAGTCATGTTGTATCAGGTATTCTATGCATCACGTTTACCAATAGTTCACATAACTATGTAGTAATCATTGGCGCTATTTTATTCTCACTACAGTATGTATTGAAGTTTTCTGAGTAACATATGTATTTATAAGTAATTGTATTAACCAATGGAACTAGTGGAGGTACAATCGCACTGGTGGTCATCCTTCCCTGAGTCGTTATTTAGAGTTTTCTGCTGATGAATAGCGAAAAAATTTGAGTATATTTTCGAAGTAGGCTTACAATTAGAGAGAAAGTTCATCAAGGATTTTTGATTTGCAGATGGCGATACAAATGCAGGGTTTCTTTTTCTTTCTATTGATCTGCCATTAAACTCTGAAACTGATTTAAAGTTGTCTTTTAAGTATTTATTTTTGTTACCATTTATCCATTCAGATCAAGTGACGATTGCAAAAAGAATAAACTGACTTAGAAGTCCACAACATTATTTAGAAATTATTCCCTCACCTATCTCTATTACAGGCCGACTTCCCACTTTACGACTAGCATTATTTTGTGACGTTACCCGGATTTTCTGGCTTAGGATGTTCTCAAAACACGGTCTTTATCCACTTGGTGTTACTTAGGAGTTATGCCTTGATCATTTAGAAATAGCACTATAGTTATTTTATACAGGATTTAGTTAAGTTTACCTTATGTTGACGTTTATTCAGCTCTCATTATTCATTTTGAGTTTATGGTTGAATTTTGGATTTCCTAAAGAAATTAAATGTGAGAATGAGGCCGATAACAGGTTCTATAAGGATGTGAAAATTTTGTAAAAGGGAATTTCCAAAATCCATTTGTTTTGTGGCCAACAAATATGTAACATTTTTTTCATTATCTTTTTGTAGCAAAAATAGAGTATTAATTCTACTTAACTATTTACCTAACTATCGGCATCTGATCAAATGACCTTATTTTTAATTTATTCCGTCTTATCGCTTGTGGCTCCTTTTTGTCAGTATTGTCACCTATCTATAGGTCAGTACCACACATTTTTCGAATTGCCAAACATTCAACGTCATACGCTCCGCAAACTAAGGAGCGCAAAGATCTACATTGAGTATTATTTAAACATATTGTCTTAAGAACAATGACGGCTCGAGTAACGGTTACCAATCTTTGTAATGACAATAGTGGAGTACTGAAGGCGAAATAAAAATTAGAGGCAGAAGTTCCACTGGGTTATGTAGTGAGAAGAATGATGATGGTGAAAATTCGAGAAATGCTATAGTTGGGAAAGCGTGTGTCAAGCACCAGAACGTGTTTCTTGCTTTCTTAATGAAGATAAATTGTAAGGTTGGGGAGAAGTTGCGTCCTTTCGTTTTTTGAGATTTTAGCGGTAAATAATACTCGTATGTCGTTGCTTGAACTAAGCCTAACCATAGCTTTACATTCCTTGTTTTTTCACTCATTGCCTGAATAGCTGCTTGTGACCCAAAGTGACCAAAAATATTTCCTAAGATTCAAGCCATGTCCATTTGAACGACTAGCCATATTTTACACCACTTTAGGATCATCAAAAAATCTAAGTACTTTCACATATACACTTTCGGCGTGCATATCAGTTAACTAGCCAACTTCTGTCTGTAGTAGGCCTTCTGACAATACAATCTATTGCGTATTATATACGGTTCTGACGAGCGGCATCAGAACTGCCGTTACGTCAGAATGTCTGCCGATTATTGTCACTATGTGTGCTGTGTGGGTGTCTCTATTGTCTAGCATTTTGGGTGGGACGAGTTAGGGCGCGAGTGAGATATGCTAAGGTTATTATGCTTTTTTGGCGACTCTCCTATCATAGAAGGTTTTAGTTAAACTAATTTTCTATGCCTATTGGTGGGACATGGTCTGTACATTAATCTGTAAAAAACACCTGTAATCACCCCTGTTTCACAAAATGAATTGAAATTAATAGTTTTTAAAACTTCAACGAAGCTGAACATCATTTTTTAAGGATAAAATATCTAAAAAATGATATTTCCAATTTCGAAAGTAAAACTTTTCTTAAAAAGCCTGTTAAAGATTGTAGTATTTAATCCTTTATATCAAATCAATTCTTCTAAGACATACCTACATATGAGTCGAAGAACATTTATAAAATGTGTACATGTTAAAATATGTTTTGAATGCGCTTATTCATCACACGATCAGCAAAACGCCCATCACTGCAGTTTTGTTGATGAAATCATTAATATATTTTTTTAACAATATTAAATGATCATCAATACCTTATATTGCGTTTGTCGAATTTCTAAGAACTGGGGTACCTGTTAAAATGGAAACTTATTCGTGGGATTAATAAATGTGTTCGTCAACATATTTTTATTGTACATATTTCAATTAGTATTCATTCTAAGTTTTAATTTTGGTCTGTATGAATCAGAGTTGAGATATTTTAGGTTGCAAGGTCAATATAAGGTTAGGGGACATTCTACATTTAACACTACTGTACGATTTCACGGTTGGGTTTTGATGATTGTTTAGTAAAAACTGTTAGTCCTTCTTTATATGTCGTTAATTTAATATTGCAGAGATGTGAAGGATTTAAAAATAAAACAAGACCCATAACATACTAGACAGCACCATAAAATACATGACCTAGGTAATTCCCATTTAAACTGTTCCTTCATTTAATGCTCAATTCTTTCTATTACCCCTTTATCATCATATCCTACTTAATATTTGTCCACTTGGACGAAAGCCAAGTTTCCTCTCTATACTATATTCTCGGCCTTAGATATTTCATGAACCCTTAAGATAGACAAATCCTATAAATAGCTGAATCAGTTCTTAATGCTCCTTATCTATATTCTTCACAAATAAATACTTGGTCGGGTCAGCTTCCAGTCTAACCGGATGCAGCTGAGTACCAGTGTTAAAGTACCAAGTAGCGACTGCTTAACTGACCTGCTGAACTCAGTTAGTTACCAAGTTTTACTATTTTCATTTCAGTGTTTTATTGAAAAGTTGAATAGGCATGTTTGTACACTGCCAATCACTGGTTAATTAGAATTACTTACTAATTACTACAGTTAATCAATGATGAGCCAATTATGAGGTTTTTATACAATGTTCGCAACAAATTCTTCTTTATTGCAGTCTTTTGTAAATGGTATGTGCATGTGCAATGCTAGGCTATTTTGTCATGCTGTGGTCAATTAAGAAATTCGGAAAAGGGGTCAAAATCTTTCATTCAGCCATCATCAAGATCAATTATTTATTTATTTAAATCAGGCATCAAGGCCCATAGTAAACACTATACATAAATATTATAACATTAAAAATTATATACTAATACATATTTTATATAAAAAACTTAAAGACTACTCCTATTATACATAAAAAACTTATAAATCTACTACTATTTTCTGGTGCGGCTAAAGACATTGCTATAAATCCTTCTCTTAGTTTATCTGTCTTTAAATTCTAAAACTTTATCTTGAAAACCAATTTGATGAACATGACTTTTTATCAATGTTTTATTAATGACTACTTGTCTATTGCGTAACTTTCAGACTACCGGTATGACACATTGTGTGACATTGTGCCTTAAGCACGCATAGATTCAATTCTATCGAACTAATGCATCAATTGTTTGAAATGACATAATAGTATCAGACATCAAACTAGCCGTCCTGAGCTTTATAATCCTTCAATCAACCCGGATTTGTTTGTCAATTCATTGTAGACACGATTAATCGCATCTAGCTGCGACAAGTCTTACGCAGTTGCGACAGTTGTGTGACTCAACTGTCGGTCTTACCTAATAAACGCACGTAGGTATTTAAAATAATTGATATTATCACGTCTGCAACTATTCTAAGTAGAGGATTTTAGTAAAAATGTTAAGATTTATATCTACGTGTGCACGCAAGTTTCTACTATCTGATTTGAAATAACTTTCCTTGTAAATCCACGTTATCTTCGTAATTCTGAAATGATCTTGGAATTTTTGATGAAGTGTTTAATTTACATGCATAGATTGGAATAATTTATGTTGTATTTATTATTAAGCCTAAAATAAAATCTTTAAAAATATGTCTCAAACTGGATGTGTGGATGATGGTACTGCAATTTACAATGAAAGCAGGGAAAAGTATGAAGCTGACTCATGTGATTTGAAGTAAATAGAAACAAGCGTTAAAAGTCTGATAAATTTTATCTCTATATCTTTACAAATAAGCATAATTAAAGACTTTAGTCCCCCAAAATACTTATAGATGTGTGCGAATCGGGAACCATCTGCGGCCAACTAAATAATAATTCCTCTGTCCAAACAATAACAAAACTAAACATAGCATCTTCGACCAACTTCATAATAATAATCTTTATCTCCAACAAGCTTTCATTCCCTAAGGAGTACCGCTAGTTTTTCCTGACAGCATGTCAACCAAAGATTTGTCAGTTCTGGTAATGACTCCGTAAGTTAGTGCTTAGTTAGTAACTTAATATTTGATAGTAATGGCTGTTTTCTGGGAATACGAATCCCGCAGACCATGTGAGTTGGGAAAAGAAAGAAAAGTTTCTTATGAGTTGGTGGATGGATGTCTATGAGTATTTAATTAAGTGATTGATTAATAGTGAAGGGAGGAAATCTGGAATTTTATATAAGTGACAGTGGTAATTGTGTACCGAAAGTAGTAATAAAGATGTAAAAAACTATAGATTTGGGCTAAGCTGATAAATGCCATTTGAAAGTCTGAGCTGGAGTGAAAATTTGTGAATATTTTTTTACTCGTGTGTAAAGTTACCTTTATGCGAGCAGAATATTTTTTTACCAAGTCTTAAGATGCCACTCTACTGTTAATTTCACAGCATTTTGCATTCGTTCTGCAAAACAGTGATTGGCTGCATCGAGTAGTAGAAGACCAAACGTGTTAGGAAATGGCTAGGCAGATACAGTTTCACGGATTAATTTATTCATCATGCTTGATTATGAGGCAAATATATACCTATTATATGGTGTGAGATATTATATGGTCTTTACCATGACGGTTATCACAAGCGCCTTGATATTGATTCGTTCAATGTCCGACGCTGAGTAAATTCCAGCGTTATGTAATAATTTCATTAGCATAATGTGTATGTTACTCTGATCTACATAACCTGTAGTAATATCCTGTCACACTAATATATACCTTCTCCTTGCCTAAACAGAGTTATTTGTTCCTTCTTAAATATGTCATATATCAACGAACATCAAGTTCAAAAGTTCAAAATGTTAAGAGAAGAAAAGACATAAGGTACCTACTCTTAAAATCCTCTATTTCAAAGTATGTTACAGTTTGGACGTAATCCACTCCAGAAATGGGTATCTATCAAATCTAATCTTCTACAATATTTACGTTACGTAGCAGGGTCTAGCCTAAATTCTCAGACCGCCTAGTTCCCAAGACAGCATCCTTCATAACTCTATATTTATTGAAACAATGAAAAAACTCGATTCCACATTACATTAAGAACACCCCCAAGCAACTTTGACCCTTAAATACACAGGCATAACCATCAGATTGCCACAAAACATCACTAATGATGATGTATCACCTATCTTTGACATCAGAAAGCGACCACCACTTTTGACTTACAAAAACCAATCTTAGCGCTAGACAAATAGGGTTGAAAATAAATTGTTGGTGAAACACAAGTTGGTCACTTAGTACTCTGCTAAGTACGGAACCAGTTTTTAATATACATTCCAGTGCAAACGGACTGAACGGTACTTATAATGTGTACTTATGTTTGTGGTCTTAGGTTTGAGGTCTAGTTCGAACAAGGACGATGGGAAACAAGTAATTGTATGGTCGCCATCATTCTCGGTTTTGACATGGTCTATTTGTCTGTTAGAATTGAAAAAGCTTTTCAAAACGCTGTCTAGTTGATTAATTGACCCTCTTGCGTTCAGCACCAAGATGAAACCGTATGTTGCCTTCCTCAAAATTTAAGCTATCGGCATACAAATCATGTAAATTGGATCAGGGATTTTTAGTGTCTTTTCTCTGTATTAAAGAGTATCACATAATTTTGCCTCTTATGTACGGGTCCAGGTTTCATTAACCTAGACACAAATTCAGCGAACACCCATTTCTTAAAAGTCGTCTTGCCGTTTTTCACTACGGTTTGTCTACTTAATAATACGGTTTATATAATTTCCTACATAACATAATCAGAGCTTGAACACTTCTAAAATTGTTCTATAACGTTAAAAAGCAGTTGTAAGTAAATTTGGAGACAGTTGGAGCCATTTCACACACACTTAGCAACGGTAAATGGAAGCATTTGATAATATCCGAGTAGGAATTTCTGTAGATATTATGAGATTTTACGCATCTTACTGGACTTCTAATCTGCAGTTTATCTGAGAAAGTGTACAATAAGGAAGCTTTCAATTGTTGGTTTGATAACAGTAATTTCAGTGGCTACTCATAAGGGCTGCAGGATTGCTCGAAAGTATCGCAGCTATCTCGAGAGAGAAGAAATAAATATGTTTTTAGGTAGAATTAGACTGAAACTCCTTTCCGCTGCACCGTTACGATGCCAGCAATCTATTAGAGAGTGATGTTTTCTTATTATATTCAAAGTTTTCAGTCGGTCTGATACCTGCTAAGTACTTGATCTTTATAACTAGCGTACCTACCACCATTCGACTTCATTCTGATTTTTGAGCCCAAAAAACTATCGGCCGACTAAAAGTTCAAACATTTTAATGTCACGTTTATGTGGACGCCATGCATGGCTAATTTCTCCAAAAGAACAAACTCAAGGCACTTCAAATAACCTTCGAAAATATTCGCGTTCTTACATCAAAATGTAGGCCCATTTTTCACTTTTATGACCATACTCGCGTTTCTGGGTACTTTCTTGTCGGCATGGTAAATAAGTTACCTACCCCCGGGGTGCAGTAGCTCATTTGTATGGGGTTACAAAATTTTCACGGGGTGCTCGTACGTGCTTTTTCGGGGTGTTATTCTAAAGATTAACCTATTCGCACTTGATGATTCCACATCGCATATCACATAGAATTTGTTCGCTATTTACAATTCTTCTCCACTTCATCTTCCCATTACGGGTGCAGCGAGGATGTGTCCGACTTTCACTAATTTGAACCCACCTCTGTTCCTTCTCTATCCCTTTTTGCCCTTTCACACGGTAGTCTAGTTTATTGCAAGATCCTGTTTGATGGCGAATATTTTTTTATATGCTAGCGTTCACACGACCATCCCGCATGCGAGATCCAGTAAAAAATCGATCCTGTCGAATTGTGCCATTCCTTTTTCTATCAATCTCTGGCGCATCAACAGTGCTTAGCTCATAAAACATCATAGTGTCCTACGCCTAAACAAACTCCTGAGATCCTCTTAATATATTCGCAGCTACAATGGCTGACTCATCCAAACCTACTCGATTGTCAGCTGAATATTAATTGCGCCATCGGCACGCGAATTGTTTCAATCGATTATATCGATTACATTGCACGTGGCTATCGAGCTATCGAGTATTTTGATCGAATTGCCATTCGATATTTTGTGTAAATTGATATGTTTTGGTGGTTGATGATTTATTTTTTGTGGGCGAAGGGAATCGAAAGGAAAAAAAATCTAAATTATTTACATAACTTTTGATAACGCAATTTATTTCTGAGTTACTAAGGCCTAGTTTTTTATTCAGTTAACTGTTAATAGTTTAAGTATGATTAAGGTACAATATCTAGTTATCCTTATGTTACCTTACAACATGATTTTAGCATAGGTATCTGTGATTCTGCTAACCACTAGAAACCACAAGGTATCTTGTTGTATTAATAGGATTTCAATATTGATGCAAAATTACATACACGTGTAGGATATTATGAATAAATCTCACGTAAACGATGTTCGTCTTATTTTATAGTACCCAGGTATTTATATAACTATATATATAACTATATGTTTATATAACTATATGTATACAACTTCAATATTGACTCAAAAGAAACTAAGAAAATGTCTATTTTGTCCTATTAAAATGTTTGGTTACGGAATTGTGTCCGATTCACCGATGCGAACTGATAGGATAGCCATTGATGTCCGTTTGTTTGTCACTGCAGTGTATTTTAATAAGGATTAGTATATAAAACGGCTTAATGAAGTAGATAAGCTCATAATCCAATCTATTGGACGTTGTGCGGCTGCATATAGTTAGTTAGGTGTTAGGTACCGCACATTGTTGCCGACGCGGCTAAAAGATGAATTGAAAAAGTCTGGGTAACTTAGGTATTACTTACTCTAGTCAATTGTCTATATTTAGGAGACGAAGAAGAAGGTGCTTATTAAGAAATATGTTTAAAAAATTGGTTATTTTCTGACTCGGATTTTATAGAGGCGACCTTATTTTTGTATGGCATCAACAGCTCTATTAAAATTGATGTGTTTTTTTCTTGTCCACAGTATCAGATATCGGGCACAACATAATCCAGGATGCATTCCTCATTGCCGTGGAGGAGCAGGCGCGGCAGCGCTTGCAGCGGCTGTCAGCGCTCAAGCGGATCACGCCGGTCGACATGTCCAAGCTGTCTGTAGAGGTAAGCACAATATTATAAGATCCAAAAGGAGAGTAGGCTATAATACAAGAAGTAACAAGAAATTTTCTAGAAAATGAGTGCAGTAAAATCATGGGGATATTTAGTTAAGGTCCACTTTTGAAGTGTCCTTCCTCTCCCTTGCAAAATTGACAACACCAAGCTTTAACGCTACGCTAACGCTTTTAGGGCCTAGTTGTAAAACATCAGTTTTGAGAGATTGATGAAAAGAGTTGACCACAGTGTTGCAAGGGATATTCTTGCACAGAACTGTCTTGCAAAAGAACACGTACCTATATACTTTTTAGCCAGATTATGCCCCAATTTTGAAAAGAAAAGCAAACGGGTCTATTTTATGCAATTTTTCTGTATTTTTTTCACATCTGAATGATTTTGATACACATAGAAGAGAACTTCAATACAAAACTCCCGAACTTTCTCTCTATATCACTGAACTAACTAACGAGTAGGTAACACTATTGTAACAAAACCTATCACAGCTCACAATCACAATCGCTGTTTGCAACAACTATCAGATCGTCGCTAGTACACAGGACATGTTCGAACTGTCAACAGGAGTGCGACAGTAACATGTTAGTCATATTAATGTAGTTGTCTTGTTTATTTGCGTTGTATATGTTACCTATTATGTAAGTGAACATAGTTGGCTACTCAAGGTGTTGTATGAGGCATAGATGAACGCGATATATTGTGGGAAGGTTTGGAGGTGCGTTATGGAATTGTAAATAGCTATGAGCTCGCACCCTTAGTAACCAATCTTAAACTTGAATTGCTAATGATAAAATTGCTATCGATAAATAATGATTTTGTGCTTTTAATGTAAATCTTCTATGGATGTTTGGGGTACAATACTGTCGAAATATTGAATATTGTTGAATATGCTATTGGCATGAGCATGCGACATGGCACTCGCATATTTCGTTGCTAGTCTTTTTTTATTATTTTGGTCTTCAATTTACCTAGCGGTGTAATGTATCTAGGTTCTATTGCTACCACACGCGTTTTAAAGAACTGCTTCCTGAACACAAATACGAGTATCATATGCTGGGTACCACATTTTAATCGCCTCAGTAATCGTGACGTGACCAGAAGGGTTTACTTTTGCTTGTCGAATATTAGTAAGGTTTACATATGTACATAATATCACTAGTGTAGCCACACACACTACTTGCCGTAACACCACAAGAGACAGTCTCCCAATTACAAACACGTCAGGACAATACAAGCTAGTTCCCGTCATATCCTTGACGAAGCCACTACACTAGCCCGAGTTACTTGCAGCATACACTACATAATGAAGACTACAATACATTGGCTTTGCAACCAGTGCGAGAGAGAGCATGTATTCACTGGCCTCGCGGAGTAAGGAAAGAGCGGAGATGCCATAGTGCTGGTAGGTCAGGCATCTTCTTGTAGGTCAAATTCGTACGGTGGGTTTCATCAAAACGATCAGCCACCTGCGAGATAACGAGAAATTCAGCTTCTTTGCGACATCTGTCAACGATTTTTGGTATTTTAAAGTTAAAGTCATTTATTTGCAAACGTGGATACAAGTTCTCCATATTCTGTCGCCACATGGGTAAGCAAATTATATAAAATTTCAGTCTCAGAAAAAACAGATTCACATAAAGTAATAATTAAAATTCAAATAGTGAAAATTAATTGACATGAATCAAAAATGGTCGGGTCCAAAGAAGGCGTATAGAGTAAATTAGAGTATCGTTCCTCGTCCCCCGTTCACGCGCAATTTGGTGCGTTACTTTCTTAGGCGATTTTCCACTATGGCACCTCCGCTAGTCATTTTGTTCTCCGTGTCTGGCCTGCAGTGTAGCACAGCTCTTGACGAGCCACTCCACTTGTTGGCCCAAGTTGTGAGCTGTGGCGTTATACAATAGAAGTACAGGATTGGTTGGACAGTGTATGGAAATTGGCTTGTATTCTGTTTAGTTTCTGTTTTTTTGCCTTGAATGCCATGTGTTTAATTTTCTAAAAAGTAAGATAAGTGCTACATTAACGCATTAGATTGTATATCTGTAATGTTAGTGATAAGGTTGAAGAATAAATAAATAATTAATTATAGGTTGAAGAGGCCATTTTATGTGTTTGTGTCTTCTCTAGACGTGGGGCTGTGAAAGTATGTAGATCTGTATTTAATCCTTACTTTAACGGTCTTTTTAAGATGAAAGCTAATATACTGGCTGTGGCTGTGGCTTTTATATGTATCATCAAAATGAGTACGCCGTTTTATGTTTTTTTTGCTATTTTTAACAATAACAGCAGGGATCTCTTGAGGCGCGTACGCACGTACGAACACGAACATAGCGAACACAAACACCAGACCCGAACTTTTGGTTCGTACGTATGGACGGCACATTCGAACACGAACGCAAACATAGTTCGAGTCGAGTTCGCGAACAACAGTCGTGAACTCTATCTTAGTAGCCATGACGGCGCCGTTGGAAGTGGTCGATTGTGAAGTTATTAAAGCGCTTCGAACACCGTCCATACAGAACACACTACAAGGATCGCCGCGAACATGTTTGACGAACAGAGTGTTCGATGTTCGATAGTGGTACGCACGTGCGAACCAAGTTGTTGCATATCATGTAACGCAACAAATTTGTTCGTACGTGCGTACGCGGCTTTGCACCTACCTATCGTACTTTACTCTCAATTTTTGTCCCACTCCAGTAATTGTATGTAGCGTAGGAACCGTCGTTAGATTCGTAACTTATATTCGCAGTTGCCCTACACTTCATGCGTTCTACTGCTTGATCCAGATTGTAACTTCTATAAAAGATTATACACTTTCTTTATTTTTATTTTAACTGGTCATTTTATTTTCTTTAGGTGCAGTCAGCATTATCTTAACTTCTACACTTAAGTATATCTATAAGAAAGAGGGAACATTTTACTGTTTGTTTTTTTCCTTAAAAGCTCCGAATCTACTGAACCGATTTAAAAATTATTTCAATGTTGGAAAGCTACACTTCCCGAATAACATAGACTATATTTTTTCCGGGAAACCAGGAGACAGCTAGTTATGTAAGCAAGTTGTCAACTGATCAAGCTATATGTCGTTTATCGTTAAGTAAGTTTACGAAAATGTACTTAAATCTGGCATGACAAAAATCTACTTTAAGAGTTGATTCAAAGCTCCTTAACATTCTTTCACAAGGATCATGAGACTTGTCTACTTGTAAAAAAATATCATTTCTCACAGAAAGATGGCGTCATAATAATACGAACATCAAGTGGCCACTTGTTGCATTTCAGTTTTAAACGGTTCTACTCAAGTGGCGTTTTTACCACTAATTGGGGTCGGCACTTCGACCATTCAACGATCTGGAGCTGCCTGAGCTTATATCCATGCGAAAATGTCTTCCAATAATACGTGGAGGGCGAACGCAAAACAAATAGTGATAGCTCGCTCATGCATTTTCGATCACACATTTGGTTAACTTCACCCTCATCGAACTCACTCTGGGGTTGGTATAGCGAACCCAAAATTGTACCAACGTAAGCAGTTTGTTTTGAGAGTGTCAAAATATGTTTGTGTGCAACAAATAACAATAATATAGGGGGAGTAAATAGGGTAAATAATAATAATATGTAAGGATATTTACAAGTATATAAAGGAGGAACGGAGAATACATAAGGGAGTATATATAGCGAGAGTACAGAAGCTAGCGCAACTTGATGCCTTGATGCATAATACAAGTACGAGCTACACTTTCGTATGCACAACACGGCCCGGCAATGCAATGACGCCTCCGGTTGGTTGAATGATCTAAAGTTCGGTCATAAAGCGGTGACATATTGTTTCAAACCATTTTTTCATAAAAATCCATGACATTGTCATCTGGCACGCATTACAAGGATCTTTAGCAAGACAGTCTTTTGTTGGCGCCTATTTTGCAAGTTTTAAATTAATTTTAAAGTTTTTTTTTCTTTTAAATCCTCTTCAAAAAGCCTTTGGCTGCAATAATTCATCAGATTTCTATGGTTTATATGATAATTTTTTATATTGGATTCTATCTATAGACCAGTCTAGCAATGGGTTGCCCTGAGATAATTTTCTTTAATATTGTCCTTAGTTTCTTTATAAATTGAAATGATTTTTGTCAAGCTTTCTTTTTAAATGGTATATGATCCCCACAATTCCATATAGGTGGCTGGATGGCGTAATTACAAAAACACACAAAAAATACAGTGTTTTTCGAAAATCGCAATATCCACCCTCACCAATACCATATTATTTGGCTCCATGTATGTTTATGTATTATGGTTTTTATCAACATCTTTAACGGTTACGGAGCCCACACTCGAGTAATCGCGTTAAATGTGGTGCAAACTGCGATAAGTGGCTGTCACAGGCTTCAACTTGGCTATGTTCTCATACCAAACACAAACAACAGTTTTGTAGTCAGATTGGGAAGTAAAGAAACATGCTAAGGGGAGTTTTTGTGCACCCTTTCTTCTAATGTCAGGAATTGGCAGAGAAGTTATCCTGAATTGGTAGGTTTTGAAAGTAACTTTTGGTGGCTATTTTTCATAACAGCTCTTTCATACCGCGGATTTTCCGCTCGGTATTATTCCGCGCGAGACATTCACACAAAAAAAAAACGATGGTTGTCAATTGTTTGCTATTGCTAAAAATCCACTACTGTGTAATTAAAAGGACTACAACAAATATTGAATTAGCGCTACAGTAGCCTACAATACCCTCTACAGCAACCTACTTACAAAATGTAAAAAAAAATGAACTTAATGAAATAAATGAACCTCAGTCATTTGCAAAAAATAAAGTATGTATCTAGCTATTCATCTGTAGATAATAATAATGTACCTACAGTATACAAACAAAATACTGTAGGTAAAGCAGAACACAAATATTCCTATTTCCTAAGAAGAATTGAAAAGCAATTTTTGTCAGGAATATTGCATGATTGAAATGCTTGAATATTGAATTCGTCACAGTCCGAAGTTTTGAGAATTTCTCTTATTGTTTCATGATTCTTTGAAAGTTTAGACTGCTTTATTAGATTACAATGAATTTGACCGATTTTAATTTCGGGTTTATGAAAATTATTATGGAAGTGTTCAGGTAGGATGAACAATTTTAAACATTATCCCGATTTTTCTGCTTTTTTGTAAAATTCCTTGATTTTCTGGTTTATTCATTTTTGAGCCTTCCCAAAAAACTTCGAGTCGGCAATAGGTACTTAGAATACATGGTGAATCATCAAAAATACCTAACAAAACCAGGAAATCACAATTTATATCGGCGATTATCACGATCACGATTTATATATTTAATATGAAACCGGGCCTACAAAATATATCTCCTACTGATATAAATCCAATGTTTTTTATTGATTTATTATCACAAGTTGTCTATATATCCTTGACAGTACAGTAGACATTCTAATTTGTTCCGATAAACACAACATGACCTATAGTTACATGCATTTAATTTATTTTACTCTATTATGACGTTTTACTAGTAGGTACTAGTGTTATTGTTAATGTATTAATTGAATTTATCATTGAATTGAATGCTAGTATAAATTGAAATGAAAATACTAATAATTTTAATAGATACGTAATTGAATGTACTATTTTGTATGAAACTGAAACACTTTTAATTATGTTTGTTATGTTAACTTTTCATAATAATTTGTATTGAGATAATTAATATGATAGTTTTATATAATTTTAGACGATGAATCAAATTGGTTGTTGATTAAAGCACTTAATTCTACACACAAAAAGTTTATTTACTAGACTCAGTTTTAACTGCACTTTGTCAATAGGTCAAATATCTCTCTCCGGCTTTCGCCCATACCTCTGATCTGATTTAACATAATCTAGAATCAAAGAAGGAACATACGCTACTTTTATCCTGGTACTGAAAGTAGTCCTCCCGTAACGCGAATGGATACGTGGGGAACAGCTACTTCAGTACATTTATTTCACATCCTTTATGTAACTCGTTTATTACTATCACTACATTTTCTTACTAGGTACGAAATAATAACGAGATGCTATCAGTATTGCACGTCATGTCCTAGACAGCAGTTTAACTCTATTAATTAATTTGTGTCGTAATCAGGTCAAGACGATGTTGTTGTACGTTTAATAGTCTCACGTGGCCCTGTTCTTCTTCTCTCTTATCAAAATAAATAGTAAGTTGAAATATTAGATAGGTACTTAGATGGGTAGACAGGGGTTTATTGGCCAAAGTGCAATTGTGGATTAAAGTGGCTTCTGACTATTATGATGGTGTTCATCATTGAAAATAATCTAGCCTTATCACACTATCGGCCCAAACAGCTTCAGCGACTTTCAAAACATTAACCCTGAATATTCTTTCTAGGATTCTATTGAGTTTAGATAGCGCATGTCCAACTAGGTTCACAAAAACAATTCAAGATTGCATATTTTAATATTTATTTGTTTGTTCCAGCTCAACCGTCGAAAACGAACTCAACCAGAAAACAGACAGGAGCTGAACGGCTACATCGCAAACTCGACAGTCTACGTCACTTCCATCAACGAGAACGGAGCCATCGAGAGCAAGCCCACCATCTCATCTCCGAAGGCCCAGCCAAAATCCCTCCAGGCCAAACCAGCCCCCGTCATAGCCAACGGCATAGACAAAAAGAAGGACGTTATCAAAGAAGAAGAGAAAGTGGAACCAGAAAAACACGAAGTAGACACAAGTGAAAAAGTTAAAGTGGTTTGTGAAAGTGATAGTGGAGTGGTAGTTGATAGGGATATTAGTGACGCGTATAGTGTGGCCAGGGAGCACTTGAATAACGGCAGGAGTGAGAAGCTGATTGGGGAACAGCCTGATCACAGGATCAGGGCTACGGCTATAGTTGAGAATAATAAACTTGGACCTGGAGAGAACCGGTGAGTGTTAGATGACATTGCATTATATTTTTCAGATATACATATTTGTTGTTCGCGAGAACATGACAAATTAGTTAAAAACAATATTGGTAGCTGCAGACAGCAAGAATATTCGGTCGTCAGTTATCACCCTGTTCAAATTTTTACACGCACATAAATCTGAGATCCGAATCTGAATTTTGACAATGAATGCCTATATTCCACTGGTAATCTAAAATTGTGTGACGGTACAGACTGAAAGAGCGGGTTGGACAAAAGTCGCTGACCTATATTTTTAAAGGTCATTTGAAAATGAAAATAACTGCCCGGCGGAAGCAGTAAATACCTATTTACACAAAGTTACTAAAAATCACAATGAATTTGGTTTTATATAATAATTTTAAGCTCGTGAGGCGGATCTGTTTTTCCCACTTTTTGTTATATTCATGCAATTACACAAAAATGCTCATGCCTCAATTTGATTGTCTTTTTTCGGTTTCATATAATAAGAGTAAAAAAAAAAAACTAATGATAGTATTTTGAATTATTAGGCTTTAAACTCATAACTTGATTGTGGTAAGAAAGTAAGTATAAATGAGGTTGCATTTAAAATAGTAGGAAATCAAAGTTCAGACAGAGAATAATGATAAGAAGATCAAACCAACCAGGTACAAATCGGCAGCCAAATATTTCCACCAACTAAATCCAACACAATAAAAAAACATTAAAACAATGAAATTCCGCATTGCTACCAATGACAACACTTAGAAAGTGAAGTAGCTAGCAACATTGGCAGCTCCAAGGTCGAGACTGTCTCTGTAAACTGAACATATATCACGGGTATCAGCTTACGGCTCTCGTAACGGTAAAGTTATCTTGATAATGCTCTTAATTTTGTAATGAGCTGTCCCTAGTGTGTCTTTGGTGTTCATTATTACGCGTGCATGTTTTATGACTGAGAATTGGGGAGAATTGCGTTGCTTTAAATTATGTTGTGTAGTTTGATCTTCGTATTTCTATATCTTTCTCGAGTATCTCGCCATTATCATTTTAGTTGAATGATTTTGGTTATAGATCTTCTACATTACTCAGAATAAAAATTATTTCATCAGCAATGATGGTGCTTTTCTTAAACATCTGATTAAGTTGAGCATTTATGTTCTTAATATTATAGATATTTACATTATTTATGTCAAGCTACATAGACAAATTTTAATGGAATATATCTCCTAGCCGTTTCTAAGAATATTTATTGCAATTCCGACATTAAATTGCTAATCCATTTCTATAGGACGTAATAATGTTATGTTCGATCCTTTTATGGGTCCAATCGATTAAACTGTACATGCAATGAAAATTTATGCCAATCTAAGTATGGTGTCTATTTAATTAATATAATAAACAATCATAATCATTTTGTGCACGTATCTTCCGCGTTCGGATTTGCAGATTGATAGTACAAGTGGCCCAAGGGAACATCATAGGTATAACAAGGTTTGTTTCTAAATATCAATAACGAGTGGATTCTTATCCTTAATCTGAGCTTGTTAATGTATTAAAAATTGCATTTCTAATGCCATCCTAATTTTACAATGTCTTTCTGCAATTCCTTACTCTCTTCTAAATACTAGTTGCCTTTATGTGTGTCAAGATTTTTATATTTCCTCCTCTATGTACGTTAGTATATACGAATATGACATTCTACTTTGCCTGCTTCAGGTATTGTACTTCTTCTATACTCGTGCTTCATTCTACGGTTGGTTGCATGTCTGTTTTTGAAATAAAAACCCTGTTTTTATCTTTTTTGCACGAAACTATACTGTTTAAGATTTTTATTACTGAGTACTTCATTGTCAATTATACATTATTCATCTAGGATTAAAACATAGACTAACATAACATCTTAAGTTATGATCACATCATGACCACGCAATCGATTATCGCATCTTTCTTCATTGAAATACTGCAAGAAATTGCTTGGCAACTTACCAGTATGTAGGTATTAAAGAATTTAATTGTCTTGGGCAATCCCTGACGCCATATATGATGACGTCATATATAGCAATTGTTCCACCATTGTTTGACTCATCGATTATTTGTTTGGATTGTAGAAAAAGTTAATTGAGTCCGCAATTATTCTGTTTATATAAATGTTAGCTTGTATCTGTGTTTGTAGGTTTTGCTGTCTAAAGTCCAAACCGTATTTTGTCTTTTACTAGTGTTTTGTGATCAACAGTTTCCTTGATTGTAATTGATTTCACACAAGACTAGGAACTACTTGATGCTTCTGAACTTTGGGTTTAACTCTCTCAAAAATTCTATCTTTATTTATAACCGTATCATTTTCTTTATTATTGATATCTATCATATGCATATCAGCTATCATTCGCTTCATATTTTCAGTATTACTCTAAAATGGTAACAAAAACAAATCATGATTCATATTAAATACTTTAGATTAAATGTCACAGTAGTTTTTCGATACTACATCTAAACCTGTTACGGTTTCTTTAGTTTGTTCTCATTAAGCTTTTTTTCTCAAATTAGCGGTTTAATTAGTAATACCTAATCGCCAAAAAACAGCTGGTTTGAGGTTATTCAGTTAAGTTCCCTGCGTCCTTGCTTATGCATAACCTCGGGTAAGTCTTCTTAATGATGTTGCACAAAAAATGATAAGGTTAATTGTTTGTAGTTAGGGATGGCGTTTTTGGGCATTAAATTGCCATCTTCAAGGTAGCTTTGAACATCGTCGTGATCGTCTTTTACGGTTTTTGTATTTTCTGCTTGACACCTGCCTTCAAGATCAATTTGAATTTTTATTTGCCTTCTATACAGAAGATACCGATCTGGCTAATAAAGCTAGTGAAATAACTTAGTTAATTATGTATGATTTTAGAGAATTGTTCCTCTATTTTGTAGGACCCACCATTTCGACTTGCTAGGTTTGACATAATATTTGAGTAGATATCGTAAACAATCATCTTCTTACGTTTCATTCAGACGCTGATGGTACATCTTAGCCCTACAGTCCTTTACCGCGTTAGTACTACATCTTCAGTTAACTACATATCAGAAACTAAATCAAGTCATTCTCTCTATCAATCTTTATCTTAAACCAACACAAACTGGTTATCAACAGTATTTTTACCACCGTTCCTATCCACGGTATGTTTTTTCCCATCGTCTTTAGCTATGTAAATGTATGGTATACCGTAATTAGCGCAGATAAGATCTGTGATGCGCAAATCTGTCAGTATTGGCTGCGAGTACCTTGTCTACTTGTCGTTCGTGTTCGTGCTGGTTTTCAATTAACTGTCGGGTTCTGTATGTTTGTTTTGATAAATATATGGATAGTTATTATTGTACAAATGTAGTATGTAAGTTTTGTCAGATGGTTCTTTCATGTATTTATTATCATCGTGCCTTTAAGTATTTTAGGTGGTCATAATATATGCTAAAGTTTTTACAACTGAACTATCAGCTATCTCTAATTTAGTCCAATGAGCTTAATCATTAACTCAAAGTTGCTTTCTGATCAATCAAGTTACTGATCTTTATTTTTTCATTTTTAGAAATGTACTCCTGACCGCACTTCTACCATTAGCTTCTTATCATTTTATTGTTCGGATGTCTCCATAAAATAACTCCTTAGATTTCTTACCAAAGACAAGGAACTCCAAAGAACACGTTAATTTTCCTGTCCACTGATCGACGCAGACGCACCAGTTAGTGCCAATTGCGTATGAGACGCGTTATCTCAACTGTCCGCTAGATGGCGTTGTTGACGTTTGTAGATCACGACGAGACGGTAGATGTAAGGTAATCTAGACTGTGGCACTGAGCTGCTTGGAAATCAGAGCGTGGAACGAGCGTGCTTGAGTTTGGATTTGCTAGATTTTAGACTGGTATTAGTATTAATGTTAGAGAAATGATAAAGGTATAATACCTATAATGGAACAGGTAGTAAATGGTAGTAGGGTAGTAAATGAAATAGAACTTATTTTTATCTCATTGGTTTCAAACACCACATAGGTGTGTGCCTGTGGCCGTTTAGAAATAGAATGTCATAACGTAACGATCATGTCGACATCTCTTAATTCCATCAAGGTAAAAATTAAATAAAGCACTTCAGAAAATATTTTCAGTTTACCTATCGTGTTGTCATCAAGAGAGAATACGTAGTTATTCAGGAAATAGTCTTAAGCTGTTATAATGACAATTAGAGACAAAAACCTTTACATACCTACGTAAAGACAAAATATGATCACAAGAACACACAGGTACATCCAGCTAGACACACCTATTCGTAAAAAAATCTGCAAATCTAAATGCAACTAGTACATTGGTTTCGGTCGAATCGTCATCGTTCCGCTTGGATACACCCCACCCTCATGCATGGTGTCTACCTTCACATAATGGATGGCTACTGTACCTTCCCATGGACCCCATCAAGTGTGTAATGGTGGCACAATGGACGCTAGTTATTGGGGATATCAGTGGAGCTTGTAATTTTTGGATTTATATAGGTAAATGGTATTTTTTAAGTGGTATGAAAGGATTTTTATTTCCTATAGAGTTTTCCTGTACTTAATATGTAATCATTCAATAATTATTAAAGTTCAAATTTTATTATTAATTGTTAATTATTTTTAAATTTATTTTCCTGTAGGTACCTACGTTTGTAAAATTACATAAGGTATTTGTAGCGTATTTTTATTCAAGAACAACAAACAAAATATTTTAGTCACAGCACAAAACAAAACCATTCCAACATTGAAATACTACAATTCCGAAACCGCAGTAACTACTCCACATTATGACCCATAGGGAAAATTCAAACTTTTCATCCGTTAGCGTAGCGTACTCACAATAGATAACCGACCTCAGCCTTGCGCGCGCGCACCCAGGTACATCACTTGATTCAGTCATTCGCCGGCACTTGCCGAAGCAACACTTGTCGTTAAACCTTTGTAAGGATAGGGTGCGTACCTGCCCCCACCTGTGAGCCCCTCCCGCCGCGCATGCGTCGCGTCCCGACTCCCACGCATCCCATTATTTGTATTCGGAATTTTTTAGTGATACCCGCTTGACGCGAGTTTTTGTTACAATTCGAAGTGAATGTTTGGAATTTTTAGTGTTTTGTGTTGTGCTGTGATGTGCATTGTGTGTTCCTAGGATGCATTACAAACAGTTGTTTAAGAGGTAATGTTTTGATTCTGTTGTTTGTTAAGTTTCCAAGTGAGGGAACGTTGGGGCAACTTGTTATGAGGTCCCGAGGGCAAAGTTTTGAAGTCGTTAAGCGCAGCCTCGAGATCATTGTTTCTTCCTCAGATGGTAAACTGAACATAGATTATGTGGTAACTTAACCGTTGGGTGAATGTCTGGAACATTCTAACTGTTCTGGATGTTGCTTGAGTATTTCTTTTAATCATTGTTGGACGTTAACGTTTATGAGGTCCACGGAAATGAGCTTCTCAATATAATAATCAACTATCTTCGACTTATAATTGGACGTAGTTATGCAGAAACGTTCCAACCCACAAGTCACCCGAAATCGAGTTGTTGTGATTGAACAGCCTAAAATTTAGCATATGGTTATCTAAACTCAATATAATTCATCAATAAAACCTCTAGTACCTTTACTAGTTAGAATAAAAAAGAATACAACTGAAACGCGTAAATGCTTATATCTCAAATTCAAGTTTAATTTGAGATATAAGCATTTACGCGTACAGTGGGTTGGAACGTTTCTGCATAACTACGTCCAATTATGCCTGTTTTATAGACCTCAGCTAATTATAAGTATACCCAATAGACGGGAAGCTATGCCTTATTATTACGTCTTGGTTATATTTTGCAGAATTATAGTTTATCATGTAGTATGGCTGAGAATCAAGATTTCGTAGTTATCATATCCATTACCCATGAATTCCTTTAGTGTGTAGCAATGCTAGTTTACATTTATCTTTAACCGCACCCGTATTAATTATATTATTAATAGTATTTCCTTCCGAAGCTATTCAGGTCAGTATTCTAGGAGCATTTCCTGAAATGTGATACAAGTAATTATTAAAGCTTAAGGTCGTAGCACTATAATGACAACTTATCCATTGGAGAAGTCATTCTCACGATAATCGCTATAGGATGTGAATTGCAACTACCTAGGTAATAAAATATTTACTTTAAAACATAAGTTTCCTTAATCTGCTTCAAACCTTCACAATGGTAACATAAAACAATATAAAGCCACTTCCAATAATAATGTTTATGACTTCTAAGATTTAGGAACGCTAAATCCCTCCAAAAACTGCTAATCCTAAGACAATACAACTGAATCTAATTGTCCTAATTCTCGAAAACAAGAATATTATTGAAGAAATTACGAGGTATCGTGACTGCCAACAATTTGCACAGGTGTTAACTGAGGAACAAAATACAGAGTTAGTTGTAACAGTAACTAGTGAACGAGCCGATCCAGTTGTCTGTGAGAATGTGTTCGTACGCCGAGATGAAGCAAACACGTCTGACGACGTAGTTTTTGTTGATTTTGAGATACTATTTGCTGTCATACTTAATGTTAATTGGACAAATGTATTCGATATGAATGGCTGCGTACGTAGCTTCCAGAGAACGAAGATGTTTTTAAAATTAACTACGTAGATTGATGATTTTAATTGCAAAACTTGGTTAATCACGTTAAATTAGCTGATGTGCCTATGCTACTGAGACAACTTATCAAGCTTAATTTCAGATTTTGATGTACATAAGTGTCTTCAACGCAGTGCGAATCTAAAGCTTACATTTAAGTATTATTATCACTATAATAACTAACTTTTTATTTCTTCTATGATCGTTTATGTGGTTAATGCCGTGTCAATCACTAAGACACGAAACAGTTTAATATTTATAAACAGTATTTCTTCAGCATTCATTATTATACGTTACTAAGGTGTGATATTATAACTTGACGTGTAAATCGTACAAGTATTGGTATTTCCCAGTCCGTGTGAGCTGCGTCTAACGCTCGTGTCCCAGTTTTATAACAATCGCTAGTGAAATTATCTTCAGTAATAGTTGTAATTTTAATGGAATTATCTCTATTCTCTATCTTGTTTCTCCATTATATTCTTCTATTTCTTTATCTAACTGTCTGTCTTCGTGATAGTAATTATAATCTTTTGTGTTTTGTTGTAAACCGTTTTACAGTTCATCAAATAGATTGTGTTATTAGCAGTATGTTTTTCTAACACCATCGCCCTATTATCATCATTTACAGAAAAGCCTACAACACTTCACTCTAATTAAAGTTCCCACCACAATATAACTTCTAAAGCTATAACTTTGTCTTATTTTAGTTGCGGAACTAACAAATTTTCCTCTATCATATTAAAATTGAGTCTAAAACTGCATCTATCAATTCGTTCACCACAATATTGAAAGTCAATTTATATGAAACTGGAACGCTAAAGATTTCAATGAATCGTGACGTGGCTCCAGCTTGACGTTAAATGCGTGACGTCAAACCATTCTTATAAGTTAGACGCGAAGTAAATATGACTTGTGGTTTATAAATAAGATTGGAAAATTATATGTCACCGCGGTTTTATGGGGAACTTGTGGGAATATGGACCAGTTTTTGTGCCTACTCATGTTTAAAACAAACTATTACGTCGCGTCGTTGAAGAGTTCATGACGGTTGTCATCTTTCTGTGTCGTCATTGGGATTATACCTACGTAAATATTTTATAATCAAGTATTGTTTTCATAACATGGTTATTTTTATTTTCACATGAAATATTAAAGCTGGTGATAAAATGCCAAAAATATAAAAATCCAAATACCGCTAAAGCAGCACAGTTTTCATACATACAGCTTGTGTCAAAATTTCTTAGAACCTCACCAACCCTCGGGCGCTTAAATTATTAATCCTTAGTGGAGTTCGTTTGTAACTTCTTACACGTACTTTATTTTTTGTAACTTTCCCAAGAAAGTGTGCATTAAGGACGGCTACAGACGATGCCTTGAGGCGGTGCCGGTAATATTACGAGTAATGAGAGCTCGTGTGCTCTGTAAAATGCCTTTCACACGATTCTTTGTATTAGATGCATCAATCTTATCTATTTCATTTGGGTCTTGTACTAGTTCTGTTACGTTATGTGGTTTAGGTTCAATGACTTCTTTATTTCCTGCTTCAGGTAAAGTGATTAAGTTTGATTGTTTTTCTATTGTCTGGTTAATTTTATTGTCTGGTGGAGAGTTCTTGGTATTATCGTATTTTTATTAGGGTACACGTTGAATCTTCACTTATGACTTATGTCAGTTTTGAAATTAGTCTCTAAATTGCCATTTGATTGGTTAGTTATAAAATTAGAAGTGACACTGTAATTTTGGAAAATCAAATCAGCATATAAATAACTTCTTCGTCAGTAATAAAGTTAATCTTAATCTCACCACTTTTATGGTAGAATCCATTAGTCCAATGGTCGATCAAAGTCATCAGTTTATGACCAACAGTATATTGTTTTGTGTTTCACATCAAATCAATGTTCTGTTAGCTTCAGTCCACAAGAAGTGAGCGTGAATAATTCCAAAACATTCGTACAATGTACTGTAAGTTTACACGTGTCTAGCGGTATAATATGCTGTTCTGCTATTCTCATAGTTTAGTGTGCATCTTTACTTATGGTGTAAGGTATATTACTACATACAGAAGAGAGATCTGGATTCACCTGTTTGGAATCGACATCCTTGATAGGCTGCCTTAAATTCCTGATCTTTTCCTTTAGTTTTGGTTACTTACATATGTTCTGTATATTACAAAATATTAAGTTATCTAAAAAGTCCAGGTTTATTTAGGCAACTAACCATGAATGTCTTCCTAGATAACTTTTATCCTGTAGTTATTCCTTTTGCTAGTGTAAACGAGTTTCAACTACAGCGTTATCGCCACCTCGTCTGGATATATCAGTTCCCAGACCAAGTTTTTAACACCCAAGACTCGAATGGACGGTCTGCGGATATCCTATTAGATTTTTTGTTTGACGCACTATAGACTGGCTTGTCATCTTTTTGTAAGCTCGCTTTTAATACTTGATTTATCTGATTCCACACTAATATAATGGAGAAAATGTTTGTTTGTAAGTACCCCAAAGGCTCCGTAACTATTGAACCGATTTGAAAAATTCTTTCACTGTTGGAAAGCTACACTCTTCCCGAATAACATAGGCTATATTTTATCCCGGTACGGGCAGTAGTTCCCACGGCACGCGGATGAAACCGCGCAAAAACGGCTAGTACTTAATATTCGTTTAGTTTTTCTCTCAAGTAATGCAATAAAGTTATTGTTGGTTTCATAAATATATTTTTTGTTATGTAGGTTATTTTAATCATGGGTTATTTCCCGGGAGTCTAGTTCTTACCCTCGTCATGTGGTAGGCAGTGACAGTTCACGGGATATTCTGGGGAATTCGTACTATTGTGTATTCTTGCTTATATTGTATTGCTTTTGGCTATTTATAATGTTTGTTTTTTACGAATTGCATTATTATATTCTTAGAAGACAGAAGCTAGCGTTGTCGGTAATGTGGTAGCACCATTTTTATCAGAATCAGCCGGATGGTCCATTTTTACCCTAAATAAGACAGTGAGATCTAACCTATATCCTATTAATTTTGTAGAAGATTTTAGATTTTTACTTTTGTGGGGAGATTCATTTTGATTACATAATTGACGATATCCTTGAAAGAAAAGCTGTATTTCATTATTATCATTGTTTACTTACCGAACATCTGAAACTTCTAAAACGTGCAAAGGTCTCAACCACCTATTCACATTAACATTTTTTCTTTCAATTCCTTAAGGTGTCTACACACCAAAGCCGCTGATGCCGGCGGCACAGCCCGGCGGCCCAACCCGCCGGCCGTATTTTGTACAATCATGCCGCCGGCTTTCATAGAGTATTTGACAATTACTAGAACACCACATGCCGCGGCAGTCGTGCCGCCGGGCTGTGCCGCCGGGTCAGCGGCTTTGGTGTGTAGATTCCTTTACGTTTCACGGAAGAATCGTCAGCTAATGACAGTCGTATCAACTTGACATTGGCTAAATAATTAGCGGACGTGGGAATAGTACCTATTGTCGGCTCTGCGTGCTGTTTTTGTTTAATCATTGAATAGGTAGTTGTTAAACGTGACGTTTCGACTGATATTGTATGGTTTGTATTAGATTCTTCGGAAGTAAAACAAACAAACATTATTTTGTTTTTATGCTCTTTATGTAAAACGGCTAATAGAAACATAACTTTTATGATTCAATGGTTTCGGGGAAAAGACGTGAGTTTTATTAATGGGTTTTTAGGGATGAAATTGGGTATTCTAAGCCTGTAGTTTAAACAGTTTCAATGGAGCAGCAATAGACATTGTAAGTGGAGTTTTCACAGCGTAGCAATTTCCGAGTACCTAACTAGGTATTCAGATCTAAAGCGTCTATAATTAAATACATCCGAGTGTTGAACACTATCTACGTAATCTCATAAATACCTTCCACTAATGAAACCTGTAGAAACTTCAATATAGATAACATACGATATTACGAAAACCAATTCATAAAAACAACACAAAAAATTCGGAACCGTGTCCCCCACTACATTACACCTGATCTAATAAAGTAAACCACCCAAAAACCTTGCAAACTGTCCCCTTATCAGTTAAAATATCGTTTAAAAACGTTTACTCGATGCGTATCCGAATTCCTTAGCCATAATCCGATACCTAATAGGAATATTAACGCAGTATCGCGGGAAACACGCACAACACTCGAATACTAAGCGCTACCATTGTCTCCCGACCCCGCTCCATTACGACCTATCTGCTAAAACGACACCAGACATAATCAACTTTATCCTTGCAGATATAAAATTCATTTTGCTAAAACATTGAACCTAGGATGCCGACGTGAAGTTATGAAAACGGCTCGGTTCTCTTAAGAAACGTCGTCACCGTGAAGACTTGAACAATGCCAAGTTTTGATACAAATTTCCTTTGTGGAAACGACTGTTATGGATGCCGTTTCGTGTATAATATATAATAAAACGGATATTGTCGTCTGTCTTGTTTTGTGTTGTGTAATTGAAAAATTAGGGACGTGAAATTAGCTTTGTTTTCTGATCAAGAGCGATGTTTTGGTGATTTTTTTTAAGTTTTTTGGGCTAATTATGTTGTGGCATTGAATGGCATGGGAAATTATTACTGTCAACCTCATTGTACCTATGTACCTGTAATAGATATCTACCTACTGACTATAGGTGGGTAGCCTCTGTTTCATTGCGGTTAACTCTAGGTCCTCTCTAAGAAAAATGCAGGGACTTCAAAAGCTGATTTTGTTTGAGAAATGATCAGAACCAGTTTATTGGTATGAAATGACGTCTTCTAAATGACTAAGAAAGTATTCCAGGTATATGTATGGCAGTTTCTATAATGCTGCTAGCATTGGCTGTCAATGTTTTGTCAACATTGACTCATATTGACATCTAGCCAGTGACAAGCCAACGTTTGACAACAATTGTCAAAGGTGCTTGACGTCATGACAAAAACGTAGAACGGCTGAAATTTTCATTTCAGCTCACATAGTCTGTTTACCAATAATTCGGACTTGCAAGCATATGGTATCACCTATGACCTATGTAGATAGAATTTTAAAATTTAAATTCTGAATTGTTCTTAAAATATAGTAAGGTATGCAGTATTTTATATTCGTTTACAATAATGTAGACTTATAGACTATAACTATTCACTGAATAAATGCTTTTAATTTATGATTGATTTTCTGTAAAACTAACACATGAAAAGCTCTTTCCTATATATTTTAACGAGTAGAAAATATTTCAATGTTAGCATTTTATAGTTTTATTATGTGTACGAGTTTGACCCGTTTAACCGATTTGATGAACACGAAAATGTCTTCATTTTATATAAAACATAAAAATTTGATGGCCAGTATTAATTTTTATTATTATGAGGTTAGCTGTAAAACTGTGGATTTTAACCAATTTATGTGTTAGTAAGATAAAATACTAGTTTGGGATAATTTTTTGAAATCATCAGTGACATAAAAAATACTCAACTTTATTGACTGAGTACTAAATCCTACCTATGTTCTTTTTGGAAACCTTCATGTTCCAGGGCCGTGGTAACTCTTTCGAAAAATCCCGCAGCCCCACGTTAAATAAAAAAACATGGGTAATTTGTTGTCTAATCCTAATTTTATTTCCTAAGATTAATGCTCAATCCTTCTCTATGTGAGAG
The DNA here is from genome assembly GCA_033682625.1 of Helicoverpa zea x Helicoverpa armigera. Classification (NCBI taxonomy): domain Eukaryota; kingdom Metazoa; phylum Arthropoda; class Insecta; order Lepidoptera; family Noctuidae; genus Helicoverpa; species Helicoverpa zea x Helicoverpa armigera. The sequence continues at coordinate 10,390,613 of JAWIIS010000043.1, read as the reverse complement.
GAGGCCTGTGCCCAGCAGTGGGACGATAAAAAAAGGCTGTAACAATCCTAATTTACAACTAGAAACTGTTAGTGTGTTGTGAGATAGGAATTTGTCATTACTCGAATGGGGCAGATGTTAAAATCTCTAGTTAGCAAAATAATAGATAGATTATTGGAAACGGCCGTAAATCAGTTCCTACTTAACCTGCACTTAACTGTAACAGTTTTTTGTAAGTTAGCCGACAAATAAGGCACGTTATCTAAGCTTTTAACCGATTACCCGAGAGTTAAGTGTATAGGTACTTGAGATTTTTTAGATAACCGCCTTTTATGTAACTTATTTGCTATAGATAGTGGTGTTAACTTTAACTTTGTTGGTATTCGGATTTTTATCGATAAAGTCCGTTTTTTATAGCATGCAATGCATATTTGTTTAGGCAGGTTGGTAATGGGTTTATTAAATCTGTGTAGATAAATCATGCACAGTAAATATTTTTTTACCTAGGTAATCTATCAATTGTTAAATTGGATAAAAAAGTATCTTCATAAATCTTATTCATTTGTTTCCTTTTAACTTTTGAACGACCCATTTATATTCCAATGACAAAAATACAACCTTTTTATTACACCCAAAATATTCAAATCAAATACGGTACGTAGTAGCTACCGTATCTACTTAAAAAAAAAAACAATTTCTCCATACTAATCCTCTTATAAACTTACTAGAGGTATTAGTTACCACTACCAGTAACCTACCATCCATGGTAGTTTTTTATGGTAGCTTCTGTACACAGATTAAAAACCCGGAATATTAAAATAAGGAATAATTTTAAATAAGCCATGTAGCGTTAAAACTTTTTCTTCGGAACGTAAGTCACGATTATCGACAGCCAGTGGTATTTTAAATATGTTGAGTAACTTGAGGTTCTATAGCTTATGGTAAACTTATAATGTAACTTCTTCTTTATGAGAAGAAAATAACAAAGATTGGGTAATGCTTTAGTTTTTTATGAAAACATACTGATTCCTGACCTACCACAATATTGGCCCTTATAAAAGTTGTCTGTTAAAAGATGCATTAAGGTATTAAGACTCAAAGTGCCACCAGTAGGGTACTATGTATTTAAGTACCATAATACCCCGTAAATTCATGATAAAATCCAATATACCATGCCACGTCAAATCCATGGGATTTTAATCAAGCTTAACTTTTATCCTATAAGTGGCTTATTCAAATAGGTCGATAGGCTACGGGTCCCTAAAACGGCCGGGAGAATGTATGGTATTTACTTCTAATGTCCATTCCCATTATATGGGAATCTTGATGGGACGGTCACGCGTGATCCAGCCATTTGAAATGCGTGGGCAGAAGAAATTATCGTTACTACTAAATATGAATGTAATTTTGTAGCGTGGCAACATTGGCTGTTCTGTTTGAATGGTGATCTGGAATTTTGTGACTTTAGAAGATAATTTATTTGCATGTGAATTGTTCTCATTATTTTCATTCATCATTTATGTTCCAAGCAGGATAATAATGAAAACTACTGAACATAGTAGCAGGATAGCAAAAATAATATTCAAAACTATGAATTCCATACAATCAATCATAAATGGAACGCTAAACTCCCTCCAATATTTAAAAAAGGAACAAATAAAAACAATTACAACTAACCAGCAATTTCCTTTGCTTCCAAAAACAAAAAAAAAAACCGGCCAAGTGCGAGTCGGACTCGTGCACGAAGGGTTCCGTAAATTACAGTTAAATCAACCTATCTCAAAAACTATAAGAGATACTTTGATCAAACCAAAAATCGTTGAAAGAGTTAATTAGCATGCATCACCTCTATTTTTTTTAGAATTTTATACCCCGTAGTTATAAAAATAGAGGGGGGGGGGACATACTTTTTACGACTTTGAGAGCTGATATCTCAAAAACCGTTCACTTTAAGAAAAATGTTTTTTAGAAAACTTTATATCATTTTAAAAGACCTTTCCATTGATACCCCACACGGGTATGTACATCGAAAAAAAAAATTTCATCCCTCAGTTACATGTATGGGGGGCCCCACCCCCAATTCTTTTTTTTACTATTTAGTGTCATATTTTTGTAGCGGTTCATACAACACATATTCCCATCAAATTTCATCACTGTAGTACTTATAGTTTCCGAGTAAATCGGCTGTGACAGACGGACAGACGGACAGACGGACAGACGGACATGACGAAACTATAAGGGTTCCGTTTTTGCCATTTTGGCTACGGAACCCTAAAAACGCCACGGTATCCGAACTCGATTACGTCACCCATAATTTGTTACCTGCATTTTTCCCGCGTTCAAAACCTACCGGCGCATTCGAAATTCGAACTGTGTATACTCGAAGTCTTAGAGCCTTTAAACAACTGGAACCGCCTGAGCACAAATCTCAATCTGAAAAGGTCTTCCAATTTACACGCAGAGTGAAGCAACGCAATAAAGAGTGATAGCACAGTCAGTGATAGTCAGTCGATCACAATATTTGTCAATTACAAGCATAAACTTAACGTACTCATTCTACACATATGACTGTAGCTTTATCCTACAGATAACAGCACATTAACCTACCTCATTTTTATCACTATTTTCAACCTTATCACTATAGCGAAACGTTAATGTTCGATTGGTCTGACAAATTCGGGTAGGTTGCCCGCCGCTGACTTCTGTACCTTCGGTTGAGAGCATCATCGTCCTCCGAGCCTTTTCCTAACTATGTTGGGGCCGGCTTCCAGTCTAACCGGATTCAGTCAGTACCAGAGCTTTACAAGAAGCGACTGAGAGCAAGGTGCAACAAAAGCGTCTCCAGTTAATGCCATGATCTGAGACTCCGAGTGGACTTTTGTTAGTCCATTTAATGGCGCGCCAAATATTTCGTGGGAATTTCGTGCGGGCCACGTGGTTTCGGAGTATATTTTTTCTGTTATTTTTATTGTTTTCGTGTAGGTACCGGTATGAGGATATTGGAAACCGATTGTTATTGTAATGGCAACTTTTACTTGGAGGTTGTATTGTTCCGTTTTCTAAGGATTTTGCTTTATGATTTTTAATCTGTTTCTTATCGTTGGTAATCTTGGGTTTGCCATTGATATTTTTTCTTTAACTACCTTTTTTAATTAGCAATGTTTGCGAGAAAACAGATCTAGGTAAATACCTAAGTATCCCATTTTGATAGGTATTTAGATATAAATTACCTAGTTTTGTCTCATTTCGTTTACTTCTTACATAGTACCTAGGTAGATACATTAAAGTTACATCCTAAATTCTTCAATACTCAACCAAAAGTAGTGCTGAATAAGGCTTGTTTTACATTTTCCCCGACTTCATGACAGATAAAAACACCTGAATTGAGAACGAGCCCTTTTTTGAAGTCGGTTAAAAAGAACTGAACTTCAAGAATGACATTAGTAAGGTCAGGTAGCCGCTGTTTTCTAGTAAAACAAACTAAGTGAGTAATAAGTCAAGTAGGTATCTCCTGGACGACCGATAAGAGTTGTTTGCAGTGTCTGAACGCTGCCTAATCCATCTTGTTTAGGGTTGCCATTTCATAAAAGTTCTACCAATAAGGCATTTTTTCAGTACTTTCAGGTTTTTATTAAGATACTATTTTAATGAAATAATATTTGGCTTCAGTAGGGCAATAAACCAAATAAATACCTCTTTAGCAGCTATGTTTTTAGGTACGGTAGAAGCATACATAGGTACTATTTTGATGATTCTGAAAAAGAAAATATTACGTTTGTAAATAAAGGATTGAACATCATTTATTTACATACAAATATACAGTTACAGCAAACCTACACGATGAATAGTTAGTAATCCTTTGCCATGGTGATTTATTCATGAAATTTTGCTCTGCAAGGCAACTGTTTTCGATGCAATATTATAAACGTGGCGCTTTCGGCCTAAAATCATATGTAGATTAGGAACAGGGAACTCCAAATTTGTATAACGGTAGCTTATGACAGTGGTATACATTCATTTGTGAGAAGGAATTGAGTTTATATACATAAATGCTTTGGACTTAGAAGACATAGTATTAGTTCTCTTTCGCAGTTTCATCTCAACGAAATAAATTTCCGCACTTTCACAATTCTGTTATAGGCTATATTAGTGAGATTCATTAAAACCGGGTAAATCTGGGATTCATTAAATAAGGGTTAATAACAATACCAACATTTTTTTTCCTACCAGAGAACTAGCCACTCAAATACTTACATATACTTCCGTACTAAACTCCTGCTGATTATAAGTTTTAGTACCTATTACATTATTAAGAACTCACGTGCTCACAAAAGTAAGTAGGTTACAAAAACCCAAAAACCGTGTTCACCAACCCTAACCCTGAGTAATGCTAAGAATATTTAAGGCGCAGGACGGGGCTTAATAACACTTTTGTAAGCGTCGTGCGTTATTTATCGTTCGCCCTTATATTGGCCAAGTTTGAGCGTTCCCTCATTATTCTTACAGACTTTTTATGTTTGCGAACTCCCAATATTAGTTCCAATTCTCTAACCATGGGGAACAAAATGACTAGCGGAGGTGCCATAACGGAAAATCTCTTAAGAAAGTAGCGCGTTACTGTTTTCGCCCTTATATGCCTTCTTTGGAATCGTATTTTTTTTGTAATAATATCAAAATTCGTTCACAGATGTCTGTCTGAAAGAACCCGAAAGCCTCGTTGGTTCACTCGTAACTGGTCGTTTTCGTCTTGCCCTCCGTATGAATGTGACCTAGAAGACGGCGCCTGACCTACCTGCATTATCGCATCTCTGCCCATGTTTCCTTACTCCATGCTTCCAACCTTTTTCCAACTTGTTTATTGATAGCAAAACAAGATTTGTAGTAGCTGGGTACCAACCGCTAGTGTGCAAAACAGTTTTCCGATCGCGAAAATATTCAGAATTTGCGTGTGTTCCAATGTTTTAGTGAATTATTGTGGTTTGTTCGACCTAGTTGTTTAATGTTTCAGTATATTTTACGATCTGAAAATATGGGTGACAATTTTAACTGGTTTTGTTTTAATGTATTTTTTGTTTCTGAATATGGGTATGGCATCTGATTTTCTCGTTGTGCTCACTATCGTAAAATGAAATGTCATTTAAACATCTTTGGCAGTCGTTACGGGTGGTCAAAAGCCAGTAAATCTGACAACCAGTCTTATGTTAGAGTATTGGGTTGCCCATTAACTGGGTTGATTAGGTCAGATAGACAGTCGCTCCTTGTAAAGCACTGGTACTCAGCTGCATCGCGGTTACAATGGAAGCCGAACCCAACATAGTTGGGAAGAAAGGCTAGGCAAATGAGCTTGGCTTTAGTACATGGTCACGCCAAAGATGGACGTTTTCTAACCATAACTTAAGAAAGCCAATAATGCAATTTTACCTTATGCAGTTTCATAATATATGATGACGTTGCATTACGGCGGAGGTTGTTACTATCCAAGATGGCGACCAGTCTTGCATGACACAAAGTTGCGTGCAAATGTTCAGATGTAAAACTCTGTGATCTATGTAGTTATCTGACTATGAAAACAGGATTGGACAATAATATAAGCACTGTTTAGCATAGGAGTAGTGTTTTTATTGGTTCTTATTTATGTTAGCTTAAAACTGTTACCTTAAACTTAATAGCAATAATCAACATTATGATCGTGGTAAAAATTATAAAGGCTCCTAACTGTCTCATATCGTATATTTGAAGTTGAGGCTTTAGACTTTTAATTCTTGTCAATCGTTGTTCTAGTAGTCCAAAGCAAGCCCACTGATCTATCTCCAAATCGCATCAGCAACTGCTGAATCAGGGAATCAATTTAAGACCTCGTGCATCGCAGTCACTAAACCCACTAGGCTGTTACTTACTCATGCTTTATACGTAGTTTTATAAGCAGAATAACAAATCCACCAAGATCCACACGTGGTTTGAAACTATGCCAAAACACATCGTGTTGGAATCTCACTTATTCAGAAAGGGAAAGGCGAGTTCTATGGTAATGCACTTAAATGTACATTTGTGGAAAACAAAGCGCTACTTAGTCATACTTACGATGATAAAGACAGTGCTTATTATCTATTTATTTAGGCCTGTTGAAGTTACTTCTTGTTTAGTTTATACTCCGTATGTATCTGAGCTAGCTTTTTGATGAGAATTTACAATTGCTGCATTCATGTATCGGTTTGGTCTGTATTTACTAATTTGTACACAATTTCTTGGAATCTGTTTTAGTCAATTTTTATCTCTTTTAAGAATCTGGCTTTCTTTGATAGCTTAAGCTCGAATGATATAAGTAGTACCTACTACTGTTTATCCACTGAAATAAAAGGACTTCTTCATTTAATTGAAAGAGGCTTTCAGGAAATGCAAACTTTACTTTAGAAACTTCTCAATACTCTTTAGGAAATTATTTTGCCATAAAAGTAAGTATAAATATTATACTCATTAAAACGTCATGTAACATGCATCGACACTAATGACTGTCAGCGATACTTTGCAATCGCACAAATGGTTTCTCTGAACAACTTTAATACGCCTTTTACATCGGAAAGAAAATGTCAGCACTTGCATAAGCCACCGTGGAAACTGCTAAAATACTATCAAATGTTAAGAGGTTAAGTGAAAGCAAGTTATCTGACTTTACTTCACGGTTTTAAGGGAAATTTGTAAATAAAAGATCTTGTGCTTACATAAATAAGTTGTCAGAAATAAACGCTAGATGCTCGGATGTTTTTCTCTATAACACGTTTTAACGAACATAATCTCTTGAACTGGAATGATTCAAGAGCCAGATTTGAGGAATATAATGGAACTCTTCAAATAACATTGCCTTTCCTTATATACATTTTAGATTACTATGCAGACACTAGTTACTAACTGCTTATTAGTAGATAATCTTGAGAGATAGAATAATTTGACGGCAAATAAAAGTAACGGAGTTGCAATTTTTATACATTCTTAGATATTAATATCAATTTGCGTATTATGATCAAGCTAGATAATATTTATTGCAACCAGTAGTCCTGTGTGGCCATTTATTCCGTGTTGTTTTTAATTTGTTTTGGCATTGGAATAGTGCTTAAGTAAATATTATGGTTAGAAGGCATTTGTTTGGCTGTAAGACATTCAATAGATCTGATTACAATAATTTGAGTGTTTGTTTTGTCAGCGGTGGGAAGGAAAGTAGGTTGGGTATTGATAATAGCGTTAGGTGGTAGATTAGGTAGATGCCTTTTAAAGGTCAACCTAGCGGTATTAAATCATTCATAGGGTTAATATGCAATTTAAAACCTTTTTTTGAAAATTATCTATATCTTGTAGTTTTTTTTACTTATCTATTTATTTGTATTTGCTATCGTGGTTCATGTTATCGTCACTACAAAAGAATGCCACAGGGTTCCATATTCGGCCCAATCTCACTACAGATTTGTTAGTCAGATTACCAGAATAGTATAAAAAACTGTTGCGTGAACGCAAATTGTGATGTTAATTAACATCTGAAATGTAATAGTTTATCGTCTGCTGCGTCTGCGCAAGATACGAAGAAAGTGAATGTGTTTGTAGAATTAATTCGAGCACTTTCTAAACTTTTCTTTGGCAACACATGAGCTATTGTTTCGAAACTTGGAACTCTTCAAGAATATTTAATATGAAAAGCATTTTTGTATTAAAATATTATTCAAGTCGGAGGTAGGATGGATTTAGTAATATACCATATGTTTACTATACTATATAGACCTAAATCTGAATATCTCTTTTTGGTACATAGTAAGAGTTTGACCAGATACTCCTATACCTACCAGCTTTGTCTATTTCATTTAGTTTTAATAGACAATCTAGATTTTTAAATCAAAACGTTAAACCCACTAATCAATGTTTAACGTGTATAACCAGCTTACTTCTCCAGAAAAAAAAAGATCTTTCCTTTGACACTATCAGCCCATGTAGCTTCCTATACTTAAGAAACATTATCTTTAAAAATAACGGCCATCCCAGGCTCATCCACCCAGAAATTCCAAGCAACACTTCAGTTAGAAACTCGTCTCCCAGCGTGAGAACCGCCTCCCGTTACTGGCCGTCACCTGACTCTGGATGTAACCCTACACCCTCGTACCGTATAACCTGACTCTTGTTTACACTGATAATTTTAGTACTAGTGTTAGTAGGGCTGGCAATATCTAAGTAAATCTAACTGATAGGACTGAATTGCATAGATTTTTTGAATATTTTCAAGGTTAACCTGTGAAGGCATCTACTGCGGCTCCAGTGTTAATCGCTCTAGTAATTGCTCTTATTTGTTGAGCTTTCTTAATTGTAATCAGATTATTAACCGACTTCAAAAAAAGGAAGTTATCAGTTTGACCTGTATGTATGTATGTTTCGTTATCACACCAGGGTGACTGAACCGATTTGGTTTTCAGCATAGTACTTCTTATTCTACAAATGCATTCCCCTCTTCAGTATGTAGGGTTTCTAATCAATCGGAATCTCGACATGAACTTCAAAATAAGGTCATATTAGCTCTAATGGTAACCCTAGAATTTAGGTAGCTACAGCAGCTTGTAAATACAGTTTACATTATTTCATTATTTACTACGGTAGTAATTACTGTTGAATGTGCTGACTCAGTGTTTGTCGTATTGTTTTTGTTGTCAGCTGTGCCTCGTTTTAAAGGAGCGCCTTTATGACTATTTCACAATGTTTGGTTTATGGTAGCTAGTTGAATATTGCTAAATGATTCTTTAGTTGTAACAATTTTCCTGCAATTTTGTTAATTATATAGATTTTATCTTTGATCAATCTTTACTAATATTACAAATGCAAAAGTTACCCTTTCTGTCGCGCTTTTACAATAAAACTAGGTACGGTCAGATTTAAAAACTTATGGTACACAGACAGTCTAGATCCTGCCAAAGGTTACATTTTTCCGGGTGCTTGCAGCTTGTCACCAAAAACTACGCTCGTTGTAGATACTGGTCTACCACTGAAGTTTTTCATCTAGCTTAACCCACACTTATTTGAAAAATTCAGCTCCCCTCAGGAACCCCCCGTAAATATAAATAAAACAGTTTGAACCGACCCCACGTTTCTAATAATAATGCCACGTCAGGTGGCTAGTGTGTGATCATCCCTACTTCCCGTCCTATAGTGCGAACATACGGACAGGTAGACGAATAACTGAGCGTTTTACTTGCAGTTTCGGATGGGTATTGTGAAGTAAGAGGATTATTGTTAATACTGCGTTTGGGATTGAAGAATTTGGAGAATGCGTCAGGTTATGATTAGGCTTATGTATGTGAAAAGTTTTGGTGTGTCTGATTGTGTTTAGGATGTCTCAATAGGAGTCTGTTTAATAGGAGAGCTTTAACTAGTTACATGTGTATTTCATCGTTACCATAATTTATTATAGTTTGTATCAATCAAATAGTACACGTGTCCCTAACAATAAAAACTGAGACATAGGTACTCCAGTTTAGCGTCATACAATAAAACAGATTTAGGTCACTCGAATGAAATAGGTGAGACTATAGGAAGTATTTAAATAGAAATCTATCAGAGTCAGCTATTATCGAAAGGTCAAGTCTAATTTTATTTTTAGGTTGCTTTGCAGCCGTTCTATTGTCCGAAACCGTTTTATTTATTTTCAGATCTTTTGTATTGATTTTTTGCTCTTAATTCGTTAGGAAGGTTTCGATAGCCGCATTTTTATTGGCAATTATTAGAATCATAATCTCTTGTTTTTATATCAATAGTTGTATCTAGACGATTATTATGTTAATTGCCATTAATAACGGCCTTCATTACATAGAGAATATACTGTGCAACATCATCGTTTTACTCGATTGAAACAACAACAGTTCGATATCTAAAATCGATTCCAAGAACATTCTCTATCGTGCCAATTATGTAATTATCGTTCAGTATCGACAACTCGCTAGAATCGTAAACAATTGATCTGATGACATATTTTCTGTTCAATGTCATTACCTAGTTTTTTCCCATCTTCGAGCTAGCAGTTTCTTTACCATATTTGTTGAGACTTCACAAAAAATGCTCTTCTGTTCGTTCAAGATCATTGATCAGACAACAGTATGTATTGTCTTTATCACATTTACCGTTAAATCGTTTGTTTGTTCATCAGCAGAGAAAATCTTTTACCCGAGTGTTAATTTTAACTTTTCCGACACATAGTTTGGTTTAGCAAACGGTCCCGTGATAATTTGCAGGCGGCTGCGAAAGGAAACTTTTAAATGAAGTTAAATCTCTCCAACTTCAGCCACCGTGACCACGCTTGTTCGCTGTGTTGGGAATTTGTACGCCATTAAAACCATTGCAGGATTTTTTGCTACATCCACACCAGCTGTTTCGGCTTTTTCTTCTTTATCGTGCTAAGTTAATTCTATTCAATAATCTTCCAGAGATTATATATAAGCTATTATCATTTCCAATTTTAAATTATTTTTATTTTTGAAAGGTGTGCCGTAAAATGTAACTACAGCAAGATCTACAAACTAGTACTTATAGCCCATTTTCATACAATAGCCAGTCTCGCATTGTACATCATCTGCTTCCCACGCGACGCTCCTCGATTTGCCCCGATCGGCTCCGATGTGTTCCGATTGACCGAGGTGTGCCAAATGACGGTTTCATTCAAGTCTACCATTGATTGTATTGGCTTATTCACCATGGATGTGGGGGAAATATTGGTTGCATGTCGGTATGTCACGTTTTCGTTTTGCAGTTTTACGTAGTTGGTTAACGAATATTAGTCTATGCTCCTTCTTGGTGTTGGGTTTTGGATTCGTCTTGATTAGATGCTCTTTGGTTGTATAAATAGATGCATCTTTAATGCATTTAAGTACTTTTTGATTTAAATGAAATGACTAAATGGATCTAAAGTCACCATGTTAGAACCACAATGCAGCCACAAGCTGTCTTTGTCTATCATCGGAGAAACAATTATGTAGAACAATAAGCTCTTGATTAAGGGACCTATTATGGGTGATTAACGTAATAATCGTTATAATCCGAATGTTCGATTGTGTGTGATACACCTGCGAATTCAAATGTTATCAATATGTTATAAGTCAAGTGTAATCCGATTACAAGCATAAGAAGACAATAGAGTATTGTTGCGATAAAAAACTGCATCGATTATATTAACGATAAGAAACATCAAACAAGAAAGAATCTTTTGAATTGAAAGAGTATCATTTTCAGACTAAATATAAATTCTCACAGTTATAACACTCACACTATAAACTGGCTTAAAGAAGACTATGGTAACTAAAACATACATTTACAAAATGTCAAATGAAACCACTATAGCAACAGTACAAACATTAATATTCAAAGATTCCATTACGCCAGGCATAGATAACACCAAGTTCAAGATTGAGCTATTCGTTGAAACGCTTAGAGCATTGAACCAACAGGAACCACTAAGAGCACAAATCTGTACAAGCAGTGACAGCTCACTCATGCATTTTCGATCACATCGTTACGCACACAGACGAGGCAATTGTACCTAAATCACAAAAATAAACTTGACGCACATTCAGACGCTAGTCCTACTTCAACCCTTACATTTTTTTAAATCCACGTTGTACATTATGCTTCAGTAATAAACGTTAATTTTGTATAACAGACGCAAAAATATCAAGCTACTCCATTTTTTCTTATACTTCTAACATAAAGTTGGAAATCTACTGTAGTTTTAGAGCTGGTGTGTACATGCGAATATGAGCGGTGTTTTTGGCAAAGCTGAAGCCTCAATACCATCCAGTAGGTTGCATCATCTAAATAGAAACACGACGTGAATTTGTAATGGTAGATGTGCTTTCCACTTTCCACTACAGTCGAAGCGTGAGCTACGATTGCTGGTGTTGAAGTCACGGTTATCAGTTTTCTTTCAAGGTCAAGATTATAAACTTCTGTGACGTTTTTTGCTAGAGAAATTATCATGCCTTAAGGTAGGCTTGTGGTATTGTTAATTGTATCCACAGAAACATTTCATATGACTGTTGTCATATAGAGATTATTGGGATTAAGGATTTCTAAGATATTATGTGGTGCTACTATGATGATTTAAAGCAGACTTTAAAATTCAGTAGTGGAATTATTTTATTGCAAGAATAATGTTGCCCTGAGTTTTGCGATTGAGTGTTCTATTCCTACAGATATTCTTGAGCATTTGTTTCTTACTGGTTTTGTCTGTTTCTCCTTAAACACCTGGCACCTGTGTTTTGGCCTTTTTATCTTGGCTCTTGGTTGATTTCTTATCTTTCTGCCATCTAATTTGTGCTTTGTATATGTCACGCACGAGGTCTTGTAGAATAGACGGAAAAACAAAAGCATAACGCAATGCATTCTAAAAATAAAACCGCACTATTTACTTTTCTTATCGACCGTAACTAATAGTAGTTATTTGAACTCTTTTGTTTTATTTATTCTATTCATCACCGTCATTGAGTATTGAGCAATCATTTCATTGCTTTTTACTAATCTGACTATAATTTGCACATTGCGCAGATGAACGTTAAGTACTTACCTATATGTGATATTGCACCCAGGAACGTAATGATTATCAGGTGTAGCTTTTTCTACTACTAAATCATTACACTATCATTTACTATTTTAGACGGAAACAAGGTGGCCAGTTCTTACGCTTCAAGGATGTTCAGAAAAGACACATGAAAAGGTGCAACATTGATCCTCAGAACTGGGAGACGAAAGCCATTTGCCGTCCTGAATGGAGAGGCCTACTTAAAAATGCGATCAAAGATTTCGAAGAGCAAAGGAAATCCGCACTGGATGCGAAGCGTGATGCTCTTAAGGCTAAAACACCAGTAGCCATTCATTATAACTACGTGGACGGTATCCTAACGTGCAGCCAATGCTCGCGCACGTTTACACATAAAATAGGGTACTGCTGATCATCCTAGTTCTTCTCTCAATGATAACTGAAAGCAGTCACCATAGCCGAAATCGGCAGGGAAGTATATATTTACTATTTTGGTGTAACTGGAACGATTGACCTTTCTATTGGTGGCAAAACATCGAAAGAACCCCTCCCGCTGCGGCTGCGGCGTGTAAAACTCTTACTGAATAAATCTTACCATGTTCCTTCTGCTAGAGCCCTTTATGTACCAGGGCGGTTGTAACTCTTCGATCAATCTCACAGCCCCCGAAACCAAAATAATTAGCAAATAACACTTTATTTATGAATCCATCCACACAAAGTTATTTATCACACTATGTGCTTTGCAATCGACCTAAATGTCCATCCATATTGCACTACATCCAAACTACTGCATCAAGACATCAAGACATCAAGACTACAAATGCAACGTCCAGTGCAACAAATGTGCTCCTGTCTCACAATATATTCTGCTACTGTAGTGTGTAGCTACAGATTTCAGCATTACGTGAATTGAATGCCTTCTGTTAACAAGCATTTGTTAGCTGTGTGACGTTTTAGATAGGACTTTGAGTGTAGCTTCATTTATCTATAGATAGAGTTTTAGCTGCCAACATGGCATGGTAGTAATCGAATGCGCCCATGTACCTCCACGATGCTGCCAGTATTAAGGTTCACGAAGATATGTCTCTTGCCAATAATACATCATCATCATCATCAGCCTTTTCATGGTCCCACTGCTGGGCACAGGCTTAATCTCACACGGAGAAGAATTGGTGTGCGGGTTGGTGATTTCAGACATTAATGTCCAAAAAGATATAAATCAAACTAATGATAAATGCCAATAAAGTCTTTGTAATATTTTATAGCTGTAATATTCAGTTCAGACCTATAACAATAAAGATGAGCGCTGATCGCTTTCAGCTGCGGCGTACCTTTATATGCTAAACGCTAACCAATCTATGTAGCTACGTAATTAAGTGTGTTGGTGCACAAAACGGAGGGGTGCCGAGGGGTGAGGGGTGAGGGGGTGACACAATATCAGATATAAGAGCTTGTGTGTTACACAGGTTAGTTAATAGCTTGGGATATTGGATCATGTTCATAGCTAAACACTGTTTGAGGCATCACTTGTATCTGTAGCAGTAAGATTTAATCATCTGCGTGGTCTTTGCCGATCTTTGTTGGGATCGGATTCCAGTTTAAGCAGATGCATCTGAGTACCAGTGTTTTACATGGGTCAACTGTCTAGCTAATCTCCTCAATCGCGAAGACTGCCCGTTCATTCATCATCATCATCTCCCGAGCCTAGCTTTTTCCCAATATGTTGGGGTCGGCTTCCTGTCTAACTGGATGCAGCTGAGTATGAGTGTTTTAAATAGAGTAACTGACGTCCTCAACTCTGTTACCTGGTTCTGGTTTCTAACTTACCGTAAAGATTGCCTATTGCCTGTTCATAAATAACAGCCGGGATTCACCAATTGTACGTGCCTTGAAAACTTGAAGAAACTCGTCATAGGTGCAATATTTAATGTATGGTGAACGTGGTGCAACTTTTCTAAGTTTGTATGTACTTTTTAAGTATATCTTGGATACCAATTGCTGATAAAAAGGTGAAGGAAATCTGGACATCTTGAGGAAATCTGGACTATATAGTCTGACATCACCAACCCGTATTGATCAAGCGTGGTGATTAATCCTCAATCCTTCTCCGTGTGAGAGGAGGCCTGTGCCCAGAAGCGGGACGATAAAAAAGGCTGTAACAGAATGTGGTGATTCTCATTGACGATTCTTTCTTCTGTATAAGAGGCATGTGTTCCACAGTGGGACAATAGCAAAGGCTGATGTATCATAAAGGATTACTTTACCTAAACGTATTATGGTCGAGTCTCATATAATATGACCATAGATGCTTAGTGATGATGTTTAGTGCGAAGTATTGAATTATATTCCTGGATAGAACAAAGAGGAATTTCTCAATAGTCCATTCTTTGATACTGATAATGCTTTATAGTTATCTCCATTATTGACTGATGTTATGAATATTTCTCATAGTGAAACTTACAATATAATAATACTAGACAGTAAAACCGAGACTTTTACTTGGAGTTACCAGTTTCTGAGTCAATAGTTTAGACAGTTGGCACTTTCGAAAATATCAGTGAAGTGCAAACCATTTCGCATTGCAAATATTTTCGTTGCACCTTGTATTTCACAGGTTTCATTGCTGTAATATAATAATTATAGTGTTTTATGAAAGAGAAATGGGCAGTTTTAACTATAATTGAGCAGCAAATAAATAGTAGGTATAATGAAAATTGAAATCCTCTTTTCCCTATTATATTTTATCAAATAAATGCTACTTCATTAATTAAATTACAAACAATAACAACACAAAACACTGCGGTTATAACAAATAGCAAGTACAGTCGACAAAAATCAATAGAACACACAATACGTGTAGTATTGAACCATGGAGAACAAAATGACTAGCGGAGGTGCTATAACGGAAAATCTCCTAAGAAAGTAGCGCACCAAAATGCGATGTATATGTCTTCGCATTTACACGCCTTCTTTGGACCCGATCAGTTTTTGTAATACCAAAAATCGTTGACGGATGCCTCAAAGAATCCGAACGCCCCGTTAGTTCACTCGTAACTGATCGTTTTGGTCATGCCCACCGTACGTATTTGACCTGAAAGAAGGCTCCTGATCTACCTGCATTATGGCATCTCCGCTGATCTTTCCTTACTGCGTGTATTGAACAAATCCCGGCAAAATTACATTAGCGCGTGACGTCATGCCATAGACACCCACCTAGAGCCGAGTTTTGTTTATCAGCATGTTATCTGTGCTCGGCAATTAGTCACTGTGGTACCTACCTAACGTGCGAACGTTCCGAATTCGAATTTTAGAATTTTAGTTAGTTTTACGTGTTTATGGTGTGTTAAAAGTGCAACTTTTGTTTGTGGCCAGTGTTCGTGGTGTTTTTTTGAAATGTGTTCTAGAAGTGTGTGTTTAGAATGTTGAGTCGGTCCTATGTTCCGAAAAGTGTTATTTTGTGAGTTCTTTGCGGCTTCCCCTAAATCGGATCAAAGGTTTGACTTAAAATGTCCATCAATACTAATATAATAAAGAGGAATCATTGGGTTGTTTATTTGTAAAGGCGAAACTGCTGTAACCATTTGAAAAATTATTTTACTGTTAGCTACACTCTTCCCGAGTAACATAATTTACTTTATACGTACGGGCAGTAGATCCCACGCTAGTTTAAAAAATAAAATATTTACTTATTTACACCATAATCGTCGGAAATTATATTCCCAAACACTTTTAGTCATCATGTTGTATACAAAAAAGTTAGAAAGTACCGACTGTCTGGCTTCGCATAAGAATTTTGCATCCAATTACCGTTTGCTAATCCAATTGACATAATGAGAGGCTCAAGTTCATACTCATGAGTCAATGGAAACCGGTTGTGATGATTATGATGTTTATATTATTTACAGTTGCTTTAGTAATGAATTATTTTATTTCCTTTATTTTGTTGTTTAGCTGAAGTATCGTATTGTGGGTATTTTTTATTGCTTGCTTATAAATAACAGCTCATCTGACCCTGACCATGTAGGGACAATGAGCTTGGTATGGTGTATATTACAGTTATTTTATTAATCACATTTACAATTATTTACAATTTAAATGAAAAATTATTTAGTAAATAACCTAAATTAAAAAGCGTCAAAGTATGTGTATTTAATTCATTATTTTTTCTGTAGGTTTAATAGGACTCAAGATGGTAGCTCTTTTTCAAAATGAAGGAACAGATTGTCATATTTAAAAATAAAGTACCTTTATACTTTCATAATAGCCATCCTTAAAATTATAGTTTTATGAAAACATCGATTGATGTATAAGTAAAGAAGATTCTTTCCGTATAGTGCAGTCATTGAAGCATTATAGTTACGATTTTTTTTACTGTGAACCGATTTGCATGAAATTTTGGAATTAGGTTCATCTTACCCTTAACTTCAAAAGTGAATATGATTTGAACTCCGCCACCCCCCCTGGTGGTGGTTGACACCCCTTCTTTGGGGTGAATATTTTTTTTGTAAAATAACCTCGGATATCGATAGAAGACCTAATTTTAAGCAAAAGTTGTCTTTAAAGTTTAAAAAAAAATCCAATACTTTTCAAGTTATTGGCAATTGAAAATTCGCAATTTTTTCACGTTTTTCATCGGTTTTTTGCAAATATCTCCAAAAATATAGGTTTTATCGAAAATTTATAAAGAACAAAATTGTAGCAGGTAAAACAACAAACAATTAGTTTTTTTAAAAAAGGTCCTAAGTGCAATATTAAGCTAGATATTAAAGATCAAAGCCGTTTTTTATTTTGTCTGAAATTTAATCGTTGTGGTCAATGCCATGTAGCGGCGAGTAGATGCATTTTATACATTCTAATACAAATGGGTTTTGTAGTGCTTGAAATAAGCTTTAAGATGAGCACTATTAAAAGTCTTTTGCACGTAAAATAAGTGAGCTGTATTGCAAATAAGGGGAGCATCTTATATTTTTTCCTTTAAATCAATGGGTCACATAAGTGCCATTTCCACCAAAATTAAAATTAATCGTATTCCGCGTAGGATTAACTTTATTATGAAGAGTTTGATAGATAGTATCACTTTGGCTGCTTCAGGACAGATATTTTTCAAAAAAGTCACGATTAACGAAAAGAACAAAATTTCAAATTAAAGAAAAACCCACTTGTTTTTCATAATATCTCAAAAATTACGACAGATACGTATAAAAGTGTACTGATAAAAAAATTAGGTATTTTTCTGACAAACAATTTGGTTTGTTTGTTTTTTCTGTCGAACAAAAATTGACGGAGATATGATTGTTTAAAGAGCGCGTGGCAGCGCAATCACAGCCTCTCTTAAGCCCTTTAACCCTTCACCGTTTTAGAAAAAAGTTCTTTACTATATATTGCAATGATGGATGTTGTAGCTCTCTTAATTACTTTTACAGTGGTTTTTTATAAATTGTGATAGCATGAAAATTGAAGGAGTTACGGTCCAAAAACTTGTCATATTTTTTTCTACTTAGTAACTGAAAACTTCGGAGTGTCAATATTTGGAGCAATGTGAAAGTAGGCATTATAATAAAGAATCACAACTATTGTAATGTGTATATATGTCACCGGAAAATAATAAAACTCGTAAATTGATCAACTTACTAAAATAATAGATGGCATAAACTACGTCGATTAAATTTCAGACAAAATAAAAAACGGCTTTGATCTTTAATATCTAGCTTAATATTGCACTTTGGACCTTTTATAAAAAAAAACAATATTTTACGTGCAAAAGACTTTTAATAGTGCTCATCTTAAAGCTTATTTCAAGCACTACAAAACCCATTTGTATTAGAATGTATAAAATGCATCTACTCGCCGCTACATGGCATTGACCACAACGATTAAATTTCAGACAAAATAAAAAACGGCTTTGATCTTTAATTTAATTTGATTTGATTGCACTTAGGACCTTTTTTAAAAAAACTAATTGTTTGTTGTTTTACCTGTTACAATTTTGTTCTTTATAAATTTCCGATAAAACCTATATTTTTGGAGATATTTGCAAAAAACCGATGAAAAACGTGAAAAAATTGCGAATTTTCAATTGCCAATAACTTGAAAAGTATTGGATTTTTTTTAAACTTTAAAGACAACTTTTGCTTAAAATTAGGTCCTCTATCGATATCCGAGGTTATTTTGCAAAAAAAATATTCACCCCAAAGAAGGGGTGTCAACCACCCCCAGGGGGGGTGGCGGAGTTCAAATCATATTCACTTTTGAAGTTAAGGGTAAGATGAACCTAATTCCAAAATTTCATGCAAATCGGTTCACAGTAAAAAAATTCGGAGGTTGGACCGTATTTTTCGCTTCAATGACTGCACTAGTAATGTTTTTGAATAAATTGTTCTGCATGAAATTGTTTTATTCAACATCTCATTCTGAATTTCACAAAAGACAAAATGCATGAATTCAGAATGCATTTTTTAACAAATTAAGCTCAAAAGTTCGCTTATAAAACAAAGTGAGATACATATTAAGTAATATTTTTGTTTCCGATAAACGGTCATATATTGTTGAAGAGTCAGCCTTTCTGGTGCTTTTCAGTGTTGGTAAAATATTTAATCTCCCTGATGAAAATGAAAACTCGACGCTGATCGGCTAATGGATGATTTTAAACTGTAATTGTTTGACCTATATATTTATTGAAATAATTTTTGGGTCATAGTTATTTTGTTTGTAATGTGAGTGTGTCCAACGGAAATGATTGTTATCTGTGAGTCAGTAGATAAAATAGAATTAGGGGAATGTTAGGAAGTCAGTTTTATGTAGAAAATAACCAGGGATTTTGAAATTGTGAGTTTGAGCTATGCGGCCTTTAATATTCAGTTAATTTTTCAGAAAACACCCCTTTACAAAAATCTTATTCTTTACTGCAAACTTAATACATGAAAAAAAAATACGGAAGGATTATGAAACACACTATTAAGTCTGTACAAAAAAAACACCAAAAAGTTTTCACTACGTTTTATTCGAAGGTCAAAAAGCAGGTGCCATCACGATCAGTTGACAGCGATAGACAGAGACAACACCACTCCCCATCTCTCTCACACCTAGGTGCGCACGATTCACTTGCTCATACATTTCCTGTGCAACTTGTATACCTGTCATTACAGATACTTAACTAGTAACGGCCAATCCCATTGATCAATCTATCGTTATTTTAGTAACCACAGATAGGGACTTAACATACCGGGTAACTGGGTTGAGGAGGTCAGATAGGACAGTCGCTCCTTGTAAAGCACTGGTACTCAGCTACTTTCGGTTAGAGTGGAAGCCGACCCCAATATAGTTGGGAAAAAGGCTCGGAGGATGATGAGATAGGGACTTAACATAACTTGTATGGAGCTAATGTGAAACTTCTATCTCTAGTAAGAGATAGATAGAATATTGGAAGAGGTCGTTAATGGCAATTTTGTGTTTATCTGTACTTGTAATATGTTCGATTGATCTTATATTTCATGTCTTTAAAAGTGGGATGGAATTGGGCTTTTCGTGAGAACTGGAGTTTTTTGTTTTTTGTGTTGTCTTCAGATCCGGACAACGACTTTGAAAAATAGGATCACAAAATCATCGCATCGTACTAAATATAAATAATTGTCTAGTAATTGTTAGCTCTAATTGCTAAAAGAATAACATAAAAAATAAGTTTTTTTTTACACATCAGAAAAGGCGTTCAGTTTAAAAAAAAGTAAAAAAATGACTATTTGCTATTCGGGACATGTCCTCGTGAAAAGTGATTAAAAATCACTCAAAAGTTGGTGAAAGCTACGCATTACATGCGGGTGATTAAATAGTTCACCAGCTCATGTAAACACCGTGACATGGGGAAAATGTATGGTGGCTCTTTTGTTGGGGATTTTAACTATAGGTGTGTATAATGTTAATGATAGGGGATAATTGTTTGTTTGTCTATTAGGTATTTCCTGTATACATAAATAAGGTACTCTTATAACTTTGTCTATGCCAATATACAGATTTTTTTTTTGTTTTTCCGTTTGGACTCTAAGGGCTCGGAAACTACTTAACCGATTTGAAAGATTGTCTCACCTTTGGAAAGGCACACACTTCCCCAGTAACTTAAGCTATATTCTATCCCTGTACAGGCAGAAGTTTCCATGGAACGCGGGTGAAACCGCGGGAAAGCGGCTATCTTTACAAAAAATTATAAATCTGAAGAGTTTGTTTGAACGCGCTAATCTCAGAAAATACTGGATTGTTTTGGAAAGTTCTACATTAAACATGATATTATACATAAGTCCTTAATACCACTTAAGCATTTATGAGGCACCACATATTTACTACTCCCTTATCCTTCTTAGAAAAAGGGGTGAAACACAAAATCATCAGACTCATTTCATTTGTCACACCGCACCGTTTAACCAATTTTACTATCAAGCATAACCTGACACAAAATCGTTGACACAAGTACAGTAATTACGCAGTGTTGACAGTAGATAGACGGATAGCACTTGACGCCTCGTTAATAGCTGCTATTAGACAGGTTAAAACTGATGGATGTAATCATGCGTTCACACGATGTGATGAGTTTGATATAAATTGTTAGGCGGAAACTTATTTGTTTTTAGAAGAGAGTGTAGTTCTGGAGTTTTCGTACACTGAGATGGTTTAACTCATGTATGTAACTAATTATAAAGCAATAGAATATCAATTTGTGTCTCGCGTATATCTCTCCGATATACCTACAACGGGTTAATCAACTAGCTGAATGAGATAATAATTTACATCTCCTATAAGAAGAGATTACTTAGATAGTTTTTTAACCATTTTTGCCTTTAAGTAATAATATTATCACAATCAAAAAACTTTTTTACAAAAAAATTAAACCGACTTTCAAAAACACTAAAAAAGCAAGGCCGATGCACCTAAAATTAGTTTTTTTTGCTTTTTAGTGTTTTTGGAAGTCGGTTTAATTTTTTTGTAAAAAAGTTTTTTATTTACAGCTTTTCAGTGATACGAATAGTTGTCATTATCAATATAAGTGGAAAGTTCTCATCAATACAAAGAATATTTGCCCAAATACGAGATATTTTATATATTCAATTGTCGAGTTTCCTCGACCTTCTCTGGTCTCCATCGTCAGGTCAGCTCCAAACCTTCACTGTTGCAAAGGTCTCGTCAATACAAATAATATAAGCTCAAACACGAGGTAGTTCACATATTCAGTTGTCGAGTTCCCTCGATCCTCTCTGGTCTCCATCATCAGTGCAACTCCAAACCTTCACTGTTGAATAGTGCTTTCAGGCATACACCTGAGTGTCAGGCTGATAACCAACCTATAAATAGCGTAGAACATAATATGTACATACTCGATCACCGTTTAAGTATTAAAGAATTCAATACCCAATTTGGTTTACCCAAACTGCCTCGTTGGTCTAGCTGTAGCAAGTGCGGCTGCTGAGCACGAGGTCTCGGGTTCGATTCCCGGGTCGGGCCGAAATCGCTTTGTGGGTTTTAGAAGACTTTCACAAAGCAGCCCGGAGCCTGGAAATTGGTGATTGATACACCCGTGCATCGGAGAGCACGTAAATGTCGGTCCTGCGCCTGATCTCTCTCCGGTCGTGTCGGATTGCCGTCCCATCGGGTTATGAGAGTGAAGGAATAGGGAGTGCACCTGTGTCTGCGCAAATGCTTGTGCACTGTAATATGTCCTGCGCAATTGGCTGATCTCCTTAAATGAGAACAGCCGCCGTAGCCGATAATCGGCTAGGAGGACATCATCATCATCACCCAATTTAAAGTAACAGACCAAACTGCCACTCACGATAACAATGTTAATGAAAGTCATTATTAGCAGGATGTTACAGAATATAAGAAACAAAAAATGCAACAAAAACCAGTTATTCACGGTAAATTACACAATGAAGCTACTGAAACAATACCTACTAGCGTACTACTAAAAGTTGATAGTTCTCATCATCATAAGTTTGTAAATGAAATCATCGTATTGTTGAAGGATCAGTTGACTCCATACTATTTGAGGATTAGTTGAGAATCAAGTGTTCAGCAGTTCCTGAAACTAGCACGTTCAAACTTACAAACTCTGCTTTATAAGATAAACCTGTCATAATGAGAAAATCACTCAAAGAAATAGCGATAAAATATGCTTCCGCAAATAAATTTTACGTTAAATACATCCGTTAGTTCAAAAGAATACAATTTATTTTCAAATCTTGAATGTAAAAGTTCAAAAGTTCCACTTAAATCAATTCTTCTTACTTGTCTGAGCTCTTGAAAATGTAAAAGTCTGTCCGTTTTTTATTGGTTTCTGCTTTCTTAACATTATTCAGAGAAAAAGGGGTTTCTTTTGAGAAGGAACTTCTTACCTGTTTTCTTAGGCAATGTCATTTAAATAATACATTCACACTTTTGAACGTAGTTTTCTTTGGTAGGATTAATTTGGTGGTTTCTGGCTTCGTTTGTTTGAATTGGTTGGTTTCATTGGCCTTTTATTCTTCTTTCAGTATTCCTGGTTTCTGGCTTTCAGATTTTACTTGTGTAATATTATGATGTGTCTTTATTATATCTATTATGATGAGAATCAAATTGTGGTGTTTTGTGAAATTACTATTTGCACATACTAATTTCTGATCGATATGAATCAAATAAGATTATTGCAAGTTATTGCTACTATAAGCAGGATATTACAACATTAGTTCTGAACGTAATAGTTCAGGCGATTGCTCGCGTAGTTACACTAGATAGACAAAATTAAGGATCGAATACATACCAAAATAGTAATCAAATCAATGAAAAAACAATACCTACCCAATCTTAAATCAATAAACAACAGCAAAAAAACATAATAACTACAGTGAAAACTTAGCCAGCCAACAGTTGTGGGCGTTCAATATTACGTGAGATAGCCACGTGAAGAGTACGTGGCTTGAATGTGAATAATACACACAGATAGAATGATTTCAATTCTATGGTATTAGTTGGTAATAGATCAAAATTGTTTCTTTTTTGTTTATGTTAGTAGATATACCTTGTTTTTCCTGGGAAATGCTGTTTTTATTTTAAAAATACTTGAGAGAAATGACACTCTTATTGGCATCACTAATTTTGAATTGGGAAATGTTAATTTCTTCTCCTATCATCATTAAAAATATGATAACATTACTTCTTCGTGTTCACTTGCAGCAGCAACAATTTTCAAAATCTGACGATATTTCCCAAATAACACATAAAATATATTAATGAAGCTAACACTTTAACAACCCTCTTTAATTTAATAAATCCTATAATGACAATTTAAAATAACACAACTACATATCAAATCATTAGTCGAAATTGCAGAATGAATATTTTGATTCCGGCTCAGAGCATTACTCATCAAAATATTTCACATATTCATACGTCAATCAAACGTGTTCATTCGGACAATTTATATACTGTATATTGTATATTGTTAGGATATATTTGAATGGACACAAACTACAATGTAGTGAATTCGGGTCATTGGTTTATTTGGCAGTTTTTAGTGGATTGGTAGTTTTATGTTTACACTAAATACTGCCAGCAATTACGCCTGTATTTTGTGGGAACTACTCTTCGAACCTGGATAAAAATACAGCTTACAGCTTATGCAGATAAATTGGCTGTCTAACACAATTCCTGAGATCTATAAGAAAATATAAATAAATAGATTAGCTTCAAAACATTTTATTCAGCCAATGAAATGTCGTTTTCTTTCTAAAATGTCATCAATTACCAGGTCTAAAAGTCATGTCAATCATACATCAAGCTTTATTTTCATCTTTCCTACACATGGTTCGTAAATAAAACTTATTTATTTTCACTATTTCCATTTTTCAATAACACACAACATTTTACTTCAATACCAGCTTCGAAAATAGGTTGTAGAATTGGGCCGCCCGCCGACAAACTTACAGAAAAACTTTGGACGGAACGAACATTGTTCTCCCAACAGTTTTCCAATAACTCTCACCCTTATTGCTTACGTAATAAGGGCTACCTACTGACCCAGTAGCTACGGGTTCCCTCGCTGTGTTTGTATTTATAAGTTGTATATTAATAGTTGCAGCTCCAAGTTTATCGGTATTCTTTATGGTCTGGTTTATTATAATGATTGCAATTGTTAGAATGTGCTTCTCTTAGTAGTTTTTTATCTTTTTCTGTGAACTGTAGATTAAGATCTATTGTATCAGCTTCCTTTTTTGAATTAATTAGGAATTCAACACATATTATCCCAGCTACAAAAACGTGCCTTTGGTCAACTCTTTTCTGAACGACTTAAAAATTACTTTGCATTATTATCGATGTTTTATGTCACGAAAACAAAAGTGCCATAACCGTGCGTACATATACATACATTGTAACCTAAATTAGATATTAATAAAAAATCTTATACCTCAATCAACTCCTTTGTATCAAATGTTTGGACATACAGACATTAATTCGGGCATTACAATAGGGTAAACATGAGTATGAGGTACGTCAAACACGTGTGTATCGAGATGAAGTACAATGGTCATTGTTGGATGTTAGAGAGCGATCCTAGGGTGTGCGTGATGTGATGTGGCTTAATTTTATTCTTTTAACTGTACTTTGGATTAGAGAAGCAGATAGAGAAATGATAAATTAAATAATTGCTTTAAGCTCGTGGCTAAGTTTTGGTCACACGTGTTCAATCATAAGGTTCTATCGGTCATTGGATGGATGACCATCTAAGCGATTCCCCTTTTTTTCACGATTCAATTAACTTAATAAACAGTTTTAAATAAAAAAAAAATATGTGAAAATTATATCTATTTTTTACACTTCTGTTTTGTTATATTCCCGAGAAAAAAACCGACTTTTTAAACTCAAATTTTATTTAAACACTGTTGTTTCTGAAAACCTTTTTCACTCTAAACACAATTCTAGAAATATATCCACAACCAGTTTCACTCACCGTACTCACCAACATTACACCTTCCATCAAACATACTTGTATCTCTAACAATAAAGCAATATACATACATATACTTATATAAACACGTATATATTCTCTGCCGGATATATCAGACTGACACTATCTTACATAAAGGCGTTGTAAAGACCTATTGTGGTTCTGTGAAAGCTTCCAAGCTGTGATTGTTTTAGTTGGTATATGTTGAGAACTGTAGGCTCTATTGATTTATAGTTTACATGTCAGAAGATCCGATGATATATTGAGATCGTACGACTGCTGCTGTCATTTGAAGAAGCCACAAAGTCTGACAAAAAGGGGTATCGGGTTGTTCGAATAGTTGACGTGGTCAGATAGACAGTAAAATACTGGTACTCAGCTGCATCCGCTTATGGCTGGAAGCCGACAGCATAATTGGGAAAAGACTAGGCAGATGATTGAGATCGTATTTACGTCATACAAATAATGTTGTAAGGATTAAAGTGAGAACAATGTAAAAGGGGAAACAAATTAAGAAAGTTAAAAATAGTGGGACTTTCTAAAGATTTTTTTTCTAGGATCCTACTTGATGTTTCAAAGAGCAGGATAAGAATTTTAATTTACATACAATTTAAATTTATTCATGTCGCGTTTTATACGATAATGCACTTAATAAAGTTCTTAGTTTCTGCATTATACTTATGCAAACGTATTTTAAATATAGTTCGAGCAAAAAAGACCAAAAAGTTTTATAGCTTCTCCTTCTATCCTCAAAAAAACTTTAAAACTATTAAACAGTTTAACTAATAACCTTAACTAATTAAATTAGCCACTTAAACACCGATCAATGTTCAAAGGTTTTCAAGATAATCGGCTTACACATAGATAAGTTTATAAAACGGGTCAGAGACAAAAGCCTGTCTCTCGGCCTATTATGATGTACGGCCTATTCAGGCCATTTCCTATACGTGCGACGGAGGCTTGTGAGAAACTATGCCTAGAGAATAGATAGGTAGATTCTTTTTTTATATTGGTATAGATCTGATGGCACAGTTGGAAAGATATTGAAGAGATTGTAAGCAAAATGATGGCTATTTGTTTCTTGAATTTTAATCCTTATTTGACTATATGATAATGCTAGTTTACAAGAGATATCAACATTATCTGCCTAGCCTTTTAAAAAAGACTAGTGGGTAGAGGAGAATTTTAGATACCTACTTTTATTTATATCATTTAAAATGATTTAGATTCCTGCAACAAAAAGGGACTCAAATAATCATACCACTATCCTTATGATTTCATTTCTACAGGAATTTAGATCAAATACCTCAGGAAATTACCTAATATTTCTCAGCAATAGTTTTACTTTAATCGAGCGGATGTATTTACACCCATTACAACATAATAATGTACCACACACCACATTTTCTACTACAACAATAGTTCATTATCACAGAACACTATAATCGAGAGACCGCAAATCGATATAAAATCGAATCGTTTCATCCAATTGTTCCGCACTGCACTCGATTGACCGTTATGTCTTAAGGTTCGTTTTGAAAGCTGGCTACCAACCGCACATGCCGCGACTGTATATTTTATTATTTATTAAAGGTTTACCAACAGCTTCTGTGTAGAAAAAGCTTAGAATACAGTTTTTGTTATGACTATTACTAACACATGAAACTCTACATCAAACTACATGAAACTCTTGTGGATCGAAGCGGCAGCAGCATGTTCTGTCGCTCCCTGACATCAACCAATTTCATGCAGTCGATGCACGTGCGGTCGGCAGTTGCAGTCGGCAACTAGCATTCAAAACGCACCTTAACAGTGGTACGTTATCAACCGATTTCTACTATCTTACCGAGTTTTATTGTTTTATTCGATTATCGATTATTTTATAGATAGCCGTGTTAATCGGAATTTTAAGTGACTGTAAATTCTATTGCGTAGAGGTGTAAAATTCTGTAGGATTTCATTTTGAATTTTAATTGAGTAATAATAATAAATAAGTTTATAGACTGGTATGATAACTATTTAGGAATAGGAATTTAGATAAATATACTTCAATCCAGTTACTGCGGACTTAATAGGTTTCCAATACACTTATTAATTTTTGTATCTAACGTTATTTTATTACTGCCATTTCACACTTTCTTCAAAAGATTTCCATATTCAATAAAACCCGAGTAGTCAGGGTAACTGGATTGAGGAGGTCAGATAGGCAGTCGCTTCTTGTAAAGCACTGGTACTCAGCCGAATCCGGTAAGACTGGAAGCCGGCCCCAACGTAGTTGGGAAAAAGGCTCGGAGGATGAATAAAACCAAAAACTATTCTTATTTCAAACAAAAAAAAAAAAAATCCCGAACGCGAATTCTCGTACACGACGATATAAAACGCGCGTAAAAATGGCGGCGCGCGGGAAAAGAGTCCTCTATTTATTTAGACAGAAGCTGAGCGCCAGGCTTCTGATAATTGCATCTCATGCTGATCCTTTGAGCCGAGAGTACGCCTCGCAATGCTGTACAGAAAAACGTTTTTATTTAGTTAACCTAGTACGGGTTTGTGGGAACAGAGAGAACAAAATGACTGGCAGAGATGTCATTACGCAAAATCCTAAGAACGTAGCGCGCTAAATGCGAGTGTTCGGGTGACGAGAAACGTTACTACTTCCTCTCTTACGCTCCTTCTATGGATGGAACCCAACCATTATTTTCAAAATAAAATCAAGACCAATCTTTGACAGATTGCTTTTTTGATATGTCAAGGAACCAAAATGCCTCGTTAGTTCTAGTTATACATCACTTGACCTACAAGAAAGCTCCTGACCTACCTTCCTTATGGCATCTCCACTATATGTATTTCCTTTCTCCGTGGGAACAGTTAGTTTATCAATAAATTGGTTTGCGGATAAACTTTTTAGTTGCATTTGAGTTGGTTGCGGGATAAAGTTTATGTTTGATTGCAATTGTATTGCGAGTTAAATTCAATGCGATTTATACTGGGTTTTAGCTGTGGTGATTAATATAATAGAGTATAAATAGAAGCTGCAGTAGATAAACTGTCTTTATTCTTTGTGTATTTATTTTTATGTGTCCAATAAATAAAAGTAATAGAAGATAAATAATTAGATACAGATAGAATAGATAGATAGAAGATTAAACAAACATAAAGAAAACCATATATAATTACATAATAATGCGATGACAATAAAAATGATAATGATAGGCATACGTTTTATTTTCTATAATAAATAAAACAAACGCCAGCGTGTTTTGGCACAGTCGTCCTGAACTCCTGAACGGAACATTAATAGTTTATGCGGAATTTTGTCCCGGATTGACCTGACGGATGGTCGCACTAGTCCCGGCTTTTATTTTATGTTTCCCGTTGAAATTGGGAATATTACGTCCGTACAATGTGGGGCAAGGCATACGCTTCTTGAGTATTGCTTATTTTTACGTACCTATGGATTAAGGACAGACTTTTGCTGAAAAACTAAAACATAATTTAGACTAGAGCAGTGGTTCTTAACCTTTTTGACATGAGGGACCACTTTGACTAAAATTTTCTTGCTGGGGACCACCTCATCGGTTTACCTAAATTAGTACTCATTTCTTTATTAGTAAAAAAAAAACTGAATTTTTGGGTCAGTTCTACTCAAAGCTAAACGCATGTCGGCAGTTGTGTAGGTAAGCAAATGCAAATAAAGAAAAACTTGATTATGTAGTTTCCAAATGCGCGAGCGAAGCGAGCGCGCAATTTTTTTTCGGACTTAAACCAAATATTTCGTAAAATTTATTTTAAGAACATCTTGTATACTTACCCATATTCTGCAAATAAAGAATTTGAACTTGAACTTGAAAAAAAAAAAAATTTAGTCCAAACGTACTTAACTTTTTGTTTGTTGACAAATGCAAAAATAAGGGCATACAGTTTCTGAATACGCGAGCGAAGCGAGCGCGAAATTTTTATCGGACTTAAAACAAAAATTACGTAAAATTTAGCCCAAACGTACTTAACTTTTTGTTTGTTGAAAAATGCCAAAATAAGGGCATATAGTTTCTGAATACGCGAGCGAAGCGAGCGCAAAATTTTAATTATTTTTTAAGACTCAAAACCAAAATTACGTAAAATGTAGCCCAAACATACATTTTCTTGAATGGGGGGGACTAGGTACGACACACCCGATATACGTCCATGCGAAAACCCCCGCTCGCAATTATAAGTCGATAAAAATTAAGTTAGACAACGTATAGCAACGTCGCGAAGCAAAGCTTCGCGGACCACTTGGAATGCCTCCAGGGACCACCAGTGGTCCGCGGACCACCGGTTAAGAACCACTGGACTAGAGAGTTTTCCCTGGGGTCCGCATACTTACTACTTAGGTATGAATTATTTTTTATCGTCCTAGGAATTCACTCTACATATACATACATACATATTTCATTTCATTCGATTTAGATAATAGCGACAAAACAAAATGAAACAGTATTTACTCTACACGAGTATTTTTTCTACCATAAAATTACCAATATCTATGATTTTTTAATGTAAGTATGTAAAGCTATATTCTTGTTATGAGATTAGTGTCGTGTCGATTCGTCTAGCTAGGCTGACTCATGCAGATGAGTCATATATTACGACTTTCGATTTATCGTTATAATCATAATCGATTAGAAATGGTACACAAAGATAAGGAAATGCATGCCTTGTTTATTTATGTTGAATATGTTTACCTTTATAAAGGAAATCGGTCAAAATACATTGATTTCATTCACTATTCACTCGGTATACAAACAAATACCGAGTACCAATGTACACAGGATTGTCGCTGGTCAAATCAGACAATAACTTGAAGTTTTTCATACTAAAATGAACAATCTAAAGATGTCATCATACTTTAAGAATTAGTACCACTTCTGGCCAATATGGGATCATCATCCGCCTCCACTCATTTTATTGGGGTCGACGCAGCATGTTTCCATATTTTTCTATCTGGTCACTATGGAACCATAGGGCCACTAGGGCCAAAACCTGCCGGGGTTGCGGAATTGGTCAAAGAGGTTACCACGGCCCTAGTACATAAAAGGCTTAAGAAGGAACATGGTGGGTCAAAATAGAATCTAGAAACGAAATATATCAGATTTATCTTCGCGATTTAACATTGTACCATACACAAGGTCGTGTGTTTTATCCGCAGCCCACCCGGCCGTTGGGCAGACAATAAAAGTAAGCACTTTAGTGACGGGATTAGCCTTAATAATCATTCGCATTGTTTGACAATATTCTCGTCTGCATTGTAAGGGTTGCTGTTTGCCAAAATGTATGTCTGGATTTTTGGGGAAATGAAAATTTTAGTTAGTAACAATTCTTCGTCATTATTACTGGTTGCAAAAACTTGGTTCGTGTCACTTTCCTTAGGAATATGTACTTTTCTTAACATCAGAACCCAGGTCTTCATCATTCTGTTCTCTTGCCAAATTATTAGCTTCGGCGCAATGTTTTCTGCTCTTTCTCTCTTTCTTATATCCATATACTATCTTTTAATTCATGTCCTCGATTCTTTTTCTTCTCATTATCATACTCTTCTTTTTTTTCTTGCCACCTGCCTTTGCCTTTTTAAATGCTTACCTTCTGGTTTATGATTAATCATACTAATCTTGTCTGTCACCGTTATAGTCATCATCAATATAATATTCTCTAACTACAACCTCACATTATTTATTCCCAGCAAGTTTAGTGCAATTAAATACTACCAGAAGAAGGTTACCTACATCTAAATAGTTGTCTGGCAGAATGTTTAAGTAAATTAGCTTTCATTTGTCGCCATGTCTTCCAACAAACTATTAGTCTACGTCTACAGGACAAATAGACACTTGGCTTGCGTTTAAATAAATAAAACCGGCCAAGTGCGAGTCGGACTCGCGCACCGAGGGTTCCGTACAAATCCTGTATAGATAAAAAGTGAGTCTCGCGCCAACCGTTCAGTTTAGAACAATCATAGTTATGGTATTCGTAATTTCGTGAGAGTCAAAATAGTTAATATTTTTTATTTTATAGTCATCATTCAGAAATCTGATTGAAAATAACTAATTATGTCTTAAAGGTCATTGGGCATATCTGACCCGCTTTGTAAAAAGTGGCGGACATGAATCAAAGTAGTTTTAAAACGTGGAGAATGGTATGATGTTTCTTTGAATACAAATATTTTATTAAAATTCCATGGAGACGAATGTCCAGGATCGTTTGAAAATATAAAAGACAAGCAGTTTCAGAGGATTGTAGAGGTTGCAATGCTAGTTTTTATTGTTAAAGACTAACTATTCATAAAGAAGGAAGATGCCAATTCGGATGACCATGATCTGATGAGGATCTGGAAACCCTGAGAAATCGAGGGCAACTTTTGAATATTGTAGGCACGCATCGAGTCAAAACCAGACATGTGAGTGTATTTTTGAGGGTACTGGTAAACAGTGAAGGTTTGGAGCTGATTTGATTATGGAGACTACAGAGAGTCGAGGGAATTCCTGAACGGTATGTTGCAACTACCACGTGTTTGGGCTTATTTTATTCGTATTGGCGAAGACTTTCCATATAGATAGGTTTGACTGCCATTGTGGGATCGATAGCAAAGATCAGATATAGTTATGGGACCTCCCTAACAATTTATAACGTAACCTTGTGTTGGAGCTTATTTTATTTTAGGTGATGAGAATTCACTACTATTGGGATCTTAAATTTTTGAGGGATTAATCACCTAACGAGCCCTAGTTTCAGGTGTTTTTCGAAACTGCCTGACGACTTGTAACTGTCGAATTGTAACAACGACTGTTAGAGAGTAGGATTCGGGGCTGCTGGCTTTACGTTTCTAGAGCCTTGAAAAAAGTGTAATTCTGTCCCTTTCTTTGTTTTATAAAGTCGGCTTTATTTTATTTTGTAGCATTTTACAAACAAATTCAACTTCAAACATATAAAAAAGCAACAAGAAAACAAAAGCAAGAAAGAAATTAAAAAGATGTTAGGTGCATCGGTCTAGAAGTCGGTGTCTAGAGGATGCATCTATATTTATTTAATCACCGAGATCTAGACCGATGCATATAAACAGTTTTCTTGTTGTTTTTAGAAGTTGTTTTTATTTTTAACTTTTGTGAAAAGTTCTCGTCAGTAAAAATAATATAAGCCCAAACACGACGTAACTAAAACATACCGTTGAGGAGTTCTCTCGACTTTCTCACGTCTCCATCATCAGGTAAGCTCTAAGCCTTTGCTGTTTGATAGTATCATCAGACATACATCTGAAAATCAAGTTTTAATCCTATGCATGTCTACAATTTCTGATAGTTGCCCTCGATTTCTCAGGATTTCCATCATCAGATCCTGACCTGATGACAATGGAAATAAACGGCGAGTATACTCTTTCACTACAAAGAAATGATTGCTCAAATCCGTCAAACTTGGTCGTTTAAATTCCCCATTGAAATGTGGAAAATATTTGATGTTTACACCTGATTTTCTCTAGATTCCCATGGTTCATATTGATGCGACGAATGCCATAGTAAATCAGAGCCTTTATCATTATACTGTGCTATATTTCTTTCGTATCCGCCGTGGGTATGGTTTCCATACTAAGGTGCCCAATGACCTTTGAATGATTTAAAATTGTTCACAGTTTAGAGGCAATTATATTTAAGAAGTGTTTGATATGAATTTCAACTTTAATATCTCTACGCGTTCATGTGAAAAAGGGTAGGTAGTAAGTTTATAATTATAAAAAAAATATTTTATGTCATGTAAGCAAGTAATATTTAATATTTTATGTTACTTCAAATTTATCATTTTCGCAATTTTTCCTTTATCATCCTCCGAGCCTTTTTTCCCAATCATGTTGGGGTCGGCTTCCAGTCTAACCGGATTCAGCTGAGTACCAGTGCTTTACAAGAAGCGACTGCCTATCTGACCTCCTCAACCCAGTTACCCGGGCAACCCGATACCCCTTGGTTAGACTGGTGTCAGACTTACTGGCTTCTGACTACCCGTAACGACTGCCAAGGATGTTCAATGACAACAATTTTTCCTTTATCTGTACTATATAACGTTGCTTCGTGCCCAATTTCAAGATTCTGAGTTCACGGGAAGTACCTTGTAGGTTTTGATTCCCTAGCGTGTGACGGAAATTCGTCTAAGGTGTCGGTATAACTGCTGTATCTTTTGATCGCGTTAACTTAGAAGTTTGATTTTTTCACTGCCTAAAGGGACAATAAACCTAGGTATTTGGTATAAATTTCAATTTGATACCTTTATTCGTTCGTGAGAAATAAGGTAGTAAGTTTCATTTTATTAAAATATTTTTTTTTATATTATGTGACTAAAAAAATGAGATTTTCGTAATTTTCCCTATATTTGCATTATATGACAATGCTTCATGCCAAATTTCAAGACTCTGAGTTCACGGGAAGTACCTTGTAGGTTTTGATTCCCTAGCGTGTGACGGAAATTCGTCTAAGGTGTCGGTATAACTGCTGTATCTTTTGGTCGCGTTAACTTAGAAGTTTGATTTTTTCACTGCCTAAAGGGACAATAGAGCTAAGTATTTGGTATAAATTTCAATTTGATACCTTTATTCGTTTGTGAGAAATAAGGTAGTAAGTTTCATTTTATTAAAATATTTTTTTTATATTATGTAACTAAAAAAATGAGATTTTCGTAATTTTTCCTATATTTGCATTATATGACAATGCTTCATGCCAAATTTCAAGACTCTGAGTTTACGGGAAGTATCCTGTAGGTTTTGATTCCTTTGCGAGTGTCGAAAATTTGATGAAAATATCGACATAATCGGCTGTATCTTTGGATTGGCTTGGCTTAGAAGTTTGATATTTTCACAGCTTAAAGAGACAACAGACCTGAGTATTTCATGTGAATTTCAGCTTGATACGTTCACGCGTTCTTAAGATAAAGGGTCTTGACAGACAGACAGACAGACAGACAGACAGACAGACAGACAGACAGACAGACAGACAGACAGACAGACAGACGGACAACAAAGTGATCCTATAAGGGTTCCGTTTTTTCCTTTTGAGGTACGGAACCCTAAAAACAACGAAGTTTACAATATTTATGAAGAGAAGATAAATTTTCTGAGGTACAGCTCTCGGCAAATAAATGTTCTGAAGTTAGCAACAGCTTTCTCACAATATATAAAATAGCTGACTTTACACAGATATGTAGAAGTTCCTTCGGGACTCTGTTATAGGCTAGAATAAATTACTCCGTAACTAGAATATTTTCTTCATATTCTCCCATTGAAACTTAATCATCAAATACTGGCATATGTGCATAACTTTAACGTGATTATAGTACGTACATTCGCCAAAGAAACAATGAGAGATATAGAGAACTACTTTCAGTATTCAGTCACAACCAGAATTTATCCCTTCGCAAGAAAAATGTAGGTCACCCCAACAATTGCCGACTGCCTTCCATTCCGATAATGGAAGAAAATTGCCTTTCTTTCGTCATAGCATTATTATTTATATTTTGGTCTCATTGATTTGTGGAAGCTGGAAGGTTTAAGTAGAGTGTTCCGATACGGAGAAAATGAAATATACTGACTGTATTATTGTGAATTTAGGTCTAATCAAATTTTGCAATGACTGTTGAAGTTAGGGTGACATGCAGAGTGGGAATTCAAAAGTTAAGTTAAAGTTAAAATATATGATTGTTTTTTTAAATTTAAAAACACCATTCATGCTCATTGAAACTGCTGTTAAAACATAAACAATTGTCAATAGGGATATATATATATGTGTTCCAATTATATTATAGCATATAATGTCCCACTGCTGGGCAAAGGCCTCCCCATCCCGCTTCCACAATTGCCAATCCTTCGACCGAGTCCACCAGCCTCAGATCTCTTCCGGGGCCTACTACAATACATAGACAGATTTACTAAAAGAATTACTGTAAAACGCATCACATGCACCTTAGAACAAAAACTGAAGTAACTGTCAGTGTATTACGTAACTTGTTGAGTTACGTTCGCGTGTTGTCTCGCGCCGTTGCGTCCCGTCCGTCGGCCGTCGCGCGTCACGCCCGTAGAGACCGTCTTGACGGACGGACTTCCTTTCTTCTTGATATTGTAACGCCATTGTTAGGGTAAACTAGTGGTCAACCCTTAAATTACCTTATTATAAAAAGCCTTAAATATTATTTAGAAACTGCAACGGTTCTCAAAATCGTAAGTTTCTAGGATCTTTCTGACATTTAGGTAGTATCATCTTCATTTAGCAAATTCATCATCTGTCTCAACATTTATATATTGCTCTAAAACGTTCTTGAACAGTGTTCCTCAACATGGGTTTGTGGACTTTTTTGTGGCTGAAGACCTGACCTAGGTTAACCAAGTTTACATGAACATTTTTACAGCAGTTAAAAACACACCTATCTATAAAATACAATTAATCAGACAATAATCCGATGTTCTAACTACAATGAATTTTATACGCTCAAAAAAAGATTGATATAAAGGAAATGCTTTTTACAAAAGGGGGGAATACTCGAACTGCATTCAGTAATGACCGTAGCTTACCATATTTCTTGTGTGCATATGCGGAACGGTATGCACTGGGTGCATCACTGCATAGCCGCGGTCGAAGTTTTTCTCAAAGTTATGAGGTGCTTACTCGCCTACTCGGATGCACTGCCGATCGTGTCTGGAATAATAATATAATCTTAATGTTCTTGGATTTCTTTCTTACACTATATTTAGCCTTTGTTATAGTTATTCGCATGACTTATGACTGGATAAAGCATACCGGATAGGATTGGCAGTTTTTGTTGGATTTGTTTGTATTCGTGGCAATTGGTAATTCGATTTCGAATTGTCAGCTAACCCATGTGTAAATGAACAGGCTACGCAACTTAGGACTAAATACTACAGCAGGCGTGGCGAACTTAATAAATTCCGAGATCTAATGTGTTACAGAGCTCTTAAAATCAAACTTTAATAATGAAACACCATGTACCAGCAAATTCATTTATATTTTTTGCATATCCACGATTAAATGGACTACTAGCCACGACTGGCTACTTCACTCCTCCTACGGTATTACTTGAACCACCATCTGAAATTAAGGCTCTAATTATATGATAATCCTGTACAATCCTCAAGTGATTAACCTGTGACTTATGTAATTCCAGGGCGCGCAGACGATCCGGCTCCAGCATAGTGGTGCTGGGCGCGGATGACGAGAAGCGAGCGCCGCCGGATGACGACAAAGACATGCTCACCATGCTCTCACTCACTTCCGATACCGGTAAGCAAGAAGATTATTGAATAAGTTGCTTCTATCAATTAAATAACCTTTTATTCGTGACACCTCCCACCGTGTCAGACTCTAACTGACTAAAACCCACCATGTCCCTTCTTGAGCCCTTTATGTGCCATCGCGGGTACTCCAAAGGCACCTTTCTATTAAAAGACAAAATTAAGACAAGAACATTCCCCACAGATCCTCTCATCCGAAACGGAAGGTTTTAAACAGTCCAAAAAAAACTGAAAAAGATATCATACATTCATTCTCGCACAGTCTGTTACCCAACAAGGTGCGAAAATTAAACTCCATAAAATAAAAGGTAGCCAACTCCTAAAAATTCCGACGAACTATGGAACTCTGTAATTCTGCCAGATATTAATTCCGTCATTCGTTAATGTTTTTTTGGGCAGAACTCCCCGGTTTCGCATTATTACAGGTTTTTGTGTCTCTCCGAATATTTTCCAATTTGGAGTTAATATTTGTGTTAGTATTTGGGGATTTCGAATTTGGTTATTGTTGCTGGATAGTACAGATTTTGTAATTTTGAAAATTAAAATATTATTCGTCTTGTAATCTGCCTAGCCTTTTTATAACTATGTTGGAGTAAGCTTCCAGTCTAATCAGTTGCAGCCGGTCCGAACAAGAACATACTTGCCTTCTGAAAATATGATGATAATATTCTGAAACATTAAGATTTTGCTGTTGTTAAAATTATCACTAATTAAAACCTAAATTAAAAGCCCATCGGACCGCAAATTCGAAGTTCTCGCTTTACAGAGAACCCAAAACAGGTTATTTTCATCAGTTTAGTTACTGATCGGCCTCCAGCGAACAATGGGACAAAAACTAAGGAAGTTACAGATATTCTTATAATTAACTTAAATCGCACTGGTGTGGTTCTTTTGTATCATCCATTTGATTATTTTGTTATTTGATAGCTAGGTTTATCTTCTTTTGTTTAAAAAATATATTGATGCTGTTAAGCTATAAGTGAGGATAATTTTGAGCTATTTATGTTTCCAATATGAGTCATTGGGGTTTTGCTCATATGTTTTTATTTGGGAATGAGATCAGTTCACATGATTATCTTTCCTTCCATCATATGAGGCTATCCCTTTTATAGTCTGGTATGCATTATTGGTCATTCAATTCTCATTATTTGTATTGCATATTCCAAAATCTGGAAACCCTCTGTCGACAGTTGACAGGAAGCTAGTACTAAGTAAACAAGTACCTTCATATACTTTATAACAAAAAGCGAAATAAAAATAACCCGCCTAATCTGAACGGAACACAAATACCTGACTATCCAACAAAGGGCAATAAATACTGCTATTTCAGGCACAGTTTATATAATTAGCAGATAAGTGAGCCGCACGTGGCTATGTGTCGTACTGATACCGTGGGACACATGGTTTTTGATTTGTAGAATGAGGTATGTAGGTATAGGTACTTCAGTAATATATTTAAATGTAGTGCAATGATGTAGAGGAAGAAATTAATGAAGTTCTAATAGTAATTTACTTAAATAGTGATAGGTAGATTGAGCTCAACAGTACAGTTATGAAAGAGCCGCATTTTGCAAGATTTATATAGTCATACTACAGTTTTCCCGAAAAACTATGATCTTACAGTTGTAAGATCATAGTTTTCCCAATATCATTTTTGGGTTGGGTTTCTAATGCACACATTTGAATTTCCAGGTCCCCACCGCGAGATGGCGGTGGACGTTCCGGACAGTTTCATCGCGAGGAACAAAACGCCTCCCCGCTACCCGCCCCCGCGGCCCCCGCAGGTACGCCTCCGGACCTCCAGGGACGACGAGCCGCTCCTCTCCTCCGGCGGCTCAGGCACCAGCTTCGGCAGCAAGCAAAGCACCGTCCTCCACACCATCGACATCTCCACACCCAGCTCTGACGGGTCCGGCAGCTTCAAGAACAACAGCACAATAGAACTGCTGTCACTCCCACAGAGCTCTGACGGCTCAGGCAGCTTTGGCAGCAAGAAAAGCAAAGGATCCTCAGAAACAGCCAAATGTGGAGACCTAAATTCAGAAAGATCTGACTCTGTTGCCTCAAACACTACTCACAATTTGAGCGATCACAAAATCCAGCTGCTTATATCAAATGGCGAGGATTCGCTCATAGATTGTAGAGAAGGAGTGACGTACTCAGCGAGAACAGATTCTGTGCTGATCAGAGAAGCTGTCTACGCTTCATATAAGTTGCCTCCTGGCTTTGACACAACGCCAGTCCTCCTCGGGAGAGAGGTGGCAGTGGACGTGCCAGACACTTTCGTTCAAATTGTGAAAACGACACCTAAGTACCCGGGTACCACTACCGTGGACAGAAAGAGCGTGGCATTTCAGGTAAAGGGCACATTGCTACGCATGGTTGTCATGGGAACATTGGACTGGGCTGTAGGAACCTCATCCTTGTTCTTGAATACAATGTTTAACTGATTTCTTATGTTGATTATTTCCATTTTCTACTTCAATAAATCTAACTATTTAAGCATAAGGCATCGCATTAATTGCGTAAGCCTGAACACTATATTCTCCAACATTAGTATTCATTAAGAACAGAGATGATGTTCAGGAAATATTGTTGGTGGGTATTTAACAATCATGATTAACACAAAATCCTCGTAAGTAATTACTAACAAAATCATTAACACTATCGTGTAAGGTAATTGGTAGTTAAATTAAAATTCTTTATCGTCATCGTCATTCATAACATAATTTTCTTTATATTTTTTAATATCACCATTAAAAGTCAGGAAAACATTAACTATGACTCCTCTCAAGCTTTAATTGATATCTTTCCTAATAAGTAAGAATCTTAATCGTTGTAATTTACACCTCGCTTGTTAGGTAGGTATATACTGTCAGAGTCAATACAAGTATGTATTTCTAATATGTTAAATTCTTGTGTAAATATTGATTCTAACCTTATTTGATCTGCCTCACTGATTACATTGAGGCCATCAACAATTCTGTTATACTGACTACCGTATCTACAATGTAATGATTTTTTCCTTCGATGATTTTTTTTCCAAAAAAACCTCGATGTTGGTTGTTTAAGTTTTTAGTAACAATTGAATTTCGATATTGTCTCAAAGCTACCATTTTCAATTATAATTCTGATAAAAAATCTGGCTGGCTGTCTACGTTTTGCTCTTAATGAATGAGGCGCATATCTATAAATAGTATTTTTATCTTATTAACTACAAAGATAAGACTACTAGTTACGAGCTGCCTAGCAATTTCAGAGAATAGCGTGTCAAAATCACCTTCACCTGGTTTAGCTATTCAAGAAATCATTATTTTAATCATCACCATTGTCATCTTCTGTTTCATAGTAATATTTTCTATTTTTATTACTTTGATTTCTGTGATAAATACTAACTTAAGTTTTGTGTCTAACTTGCTTTCTTAATAAGCAGGTTCCTTATCTCTTCTAGCGTCATTTAAATGGAATTGCACATTTTACAAATTGATACAAATAATAGAGTCACCGAATCACCCAAGTCTTTTAGACTGGTATTAGTCTTGGTACCCAACAGGCGCCAAGGTGTGTATAAAAGAAAAAAAAATCATACTAAGTACTAGTTTATAACCAATGGCAAAAATATAACATTTATATAATAAGTTTAAGCAAGTGCTTGTATAATGTGACCACCCCAATATTGTGGTGCGACGACCGTTGAAGTCTGCTGAAAAGTATTTTTTAAAGATTTAAAACTGCACAATCATCTCACGTTGATCATTCATATCATTAATCACGCTTGGTGCACTAATAATAAGCTCTTCTGTCTATTTTTTTTTCAAATTGTAGATCGATGAACAATTTAAATACCACATTTGACTGTTTCGTTGGGTCCAGTCTACTTTGAATTATATTTTGGAAATTTCTTATACAGGTTTAAATAATGTTCAGTATGTGCTTGCAGATTTTTTTTCTAACTTTTGCTGTACTTGAGAAAATTTACACGAAACTTGATAATAACAACTTACATTTTCAATCCAACATTTTGGAGCCATCGGATTTCCTATATTAGGTATCAAGGTTTTCAAATATTATACTGACGTTATCTTCTTAACTGGTCAAGTATTAAGGTTCCTCGTTTCTTAGATAAATTCTATACCTAATAAAGAATTATT
This sequence comes from Helicoverpa zea x Helicoverpa armigera, assembly GCA_033682625.1. NCBI lineage: Eukaryota > Metazoa > Arthropoda > Insecta > Lepidoptera > Noctuidae > Helicoverpa > Helicoverpa zea x Helicoverpa armigera. The sequence goes on along the minus strand of JAWIIS010000043.1, from coordinate 10,349,655 downwards.
ACCTTGCCTAAATACGATGTAAGTGCTCTCAATTTCTTTCGAGCCTATCGAAATCATAATCTTTTCTGAATCGGTTATATGCTCTACAAGGGTCTCTAATGCTTTGATATATACGCCATTATATCCCATATTATCTACATATTTATATGCTTTTAGATAACTTATACATAATACTTTGTGGGTGCTTATATTTTATGATCTATTTACGAAAGCTGATATATTTATTGGACCTCACAGGACCTGGTAGTTTTTTTTCTACTTCTCATATTGCTTTCATGTTTTTTTGTTAAATTATTAACCTTTAACATTGTAAATCAAAATGTGTAGTACTGTATTGTTAGGTAGGTATATTCTTTTTATCTTTCTGATTTATTTGTCAAAAATTGTACCTATATGTAAGTATTATTGATTGTTTATAATGAAACTTTTCATTTCAGGAGGCTAATGAAATTAGTTATAATTTCGTAGTTATATAGCGAATAATTGCATGTCATGGGGTGTTTGAAATGTTGAAAAAACGGAAGAAATTGTTTATATACTGTAAATGTATGATTATTTTATGGATCAAGTGATAATTTGTATAATTATGTTACTAAAACCCAGTTTCAGCGACACCGTAAACGTTTGATTGTTTTTTCTAAAAGCAACTGTACGATAAAAAAATTACATGAAAATTCAAAATAAATTAATAGTTGTTATAAAACTGACGTTTATGTTGTCGATGAATTTAGGTTTAAGTAAGGTGATTCCCGTGTCCAATTTTTTTTGCAATCTTCCTCACTTCACACAAAGTTTTTTCTCGAATACTCGTTTATTCCTACAATGGCTCTTCTAAACGAAATATTTGGAAAGTTAAATAACTTCAATGATTTACTGTTCGAGGATGCAATAAAACAAATTAGAACTTGAGACATAAATCTTTATAAAGACACAGGAGTATTACAAAAACACTGATTTGCTTTTGTATTTTGAATGTGAAAGAGTAGACGTAGTTATACAGGACGAATGTTTGTGAGTTTGTGCAAGCAACTGAACGGATTTTTAAGAAATACTTTTAATTCGGGTGTTGGAAGTAGTTCCTCCAGGTCTGGCAGAAGCTAGTGTACCTAATATAGTATTTTTGGAAATCTCCTATGCAATTGAAGTGGCTTGTGATTGATACTCCTGTGTCTAAAATATTGAAAATGTTATTTACTACAAAATGCATGTGCGTTTTGATGCTTTGGGTGCATACAGATTAATTGAATCTGGAATAGCGCCTATCTAAGAACATTATTTTGCTAAGAACATGGGAAAGCATGTGTGTAAATCTGGGATTCTTTTTTATTGTATTAGTAGGTACTTATTAGTAAACTTATGTATATTGTGTGTCCAGATTTGAGTTTAAGACTACATAACATTTTTATAAAAATACTTGATGATATTGAAGTGCCTACTTTAATCTCAGTCTCAAAATCAGATTTGCTTTAAAGTAATGTGTTAGTACTGAAATATCTTATAGGTAATGACATTTTAAATCTCTTCTACGACTTCTGGCACCTTTGATGACACATCTGGGTTCGATTCCCAGAAAGATATATTCGTGTTTACACCTATTTGTCCCTGACCAACATTATTCGAACCTACTATGTAAATTCTTTTAGTTCGATCCCCAAGAAAACATTGCAACCTTCAGATCACAATACCAGATATCTCATAGAAAACTTCATACCACATACCTTCTCTAACCCTTCGTATATCTACAGCAGGTAAACGGCACAGCGAAGACAGTGGCGCCGGCGGTGCCCCCGCGCGACACGGCGCGAGACGCACCCCCGCGTCCACCCGCCCACGATAACGTCAGCAAGGAGCAGATGGACTCCATTAAGAAGTACCAGGTTAGTGACACTTTATAGTACCTAGATGAGCCTTGTATTCATAGTAAAGGAAGTTGCATCAATACCTTGCTGCAGCAACGTTTGAAGTGGTAATATTGCGTGTAGCACAGTTCGTAGACAGTTGACAAACTCTAGCTCGATGCAACATTCTCATAGCTCATGAATCTTTTTGATCAGCTGTTGTTGTTTACCATAAATACGAGGCTGATCTTTCTGGTCGAGACGGATAGTAGTCCCATTGGACTACGAGAGTGAAGAAATAGTGAGTGCACCTGTGTCTGCGAAAATGCTTGCACTGTGATGTGCCCCGCGCAGCTGGCGGATCTCCAAGAATAGCTGCCGTGACCGAAAGTCGGTCTGGATGTAATTTTTCTAATTCTGAATGTCTAGAATTTACATTTTAAGCAGAAGAAATTTTAAGAAACAGAAATCTCTTCTCTTTAGAACATACGTGGGCCCCACCTTGATAAAGAAAATTCTCTTACCTTATGTAGGTGCTGCTCATAGAGGTATTTATGGAGAGGCATACATACATACCTTCTCTCAGTGGCGTGCACTTGGAGAGGCCTATGTCCAGCAGTGGACTGCGATAGGCTGATGATGATGAAGGTAGAGGTCAGATATCCACTACCTTTATTTTCTGGTCCGAGATCACTACAAATTTAAATACGTAAACTATCAAAAACATAATATGTATTATTGCACTAAACCTCATCCCATCAAAATCCAGCGAACGTGTGACCAGCGCAGGCGCATTGTATGATACCGTTATTCCTATTTTGAATATGTTGGCTTCCTGATTTTTGTTATAGTTCTAAAGCTTTCTAAATTAAGTGCGCAATGACAGGTTTTGGATGACGTTGAAATTATACCGAACGGGAATTTTGCGGTTTAACGTCCATACAGTGATTCACCTGACCATTCAGTCCGTTCACTTTTAATATTGTGGCTAATTCATTAATTACTTTATTTTAATTGGTTCTTAATAAAGGGTACCTATTTAGCCAAAAGACAACTGTTTCTGTAATTTAACCAGGCTCTGCACCTAAATATAATTTGATTTTACGAAACTTTTCTACGCTTACACACAATTTACCTACACTTCTTTCATATTTTCAATCCTTCATATTTTATAATATTACTACGGCAACTAAGTTATTTGAGCAGGTAAATGGATTACAACATGTCTACACAAATTAATTCCAACATCGTTACCTTGAGCAGTAAATGATACAAACATCAAATGCCTAGTGGTTACTGGATTCTTGGAATAAACACAGCTTGTTTCCTGTTCCACCGTATAAATAGGCCGCAAGCAAGATCACACGAATATATGAATATACGGAGAAAATAAGACGTTGTGACATTCATACATACCCTTGGTAGTGTTATGGAAAACGTATGATGTCTGTCGAAGTATTTCATACGTTCTATATATCATCATCTCCCGAGCCTTTTTCTCAAGTATGTTGGCCGTTGGGGTCGGCTTCCAGTCTAACCGGATTCAGCTGAGTACCAGCGCTTTACAAGAAGAAAATAAGAGTATGTGACTATGGTTGTTTTATACATATGTATCCTGGGTAGTTTTGTGGAAAACGTATGATGTCTGAAGTTTTCATATGTTCTCTTAAGGAAAAAAAATATCCGCTGCCTCTGTCCGTTCGCGATAAACTCAAAAATTATTGTGTAGATCGATTTATGAAGAATGTTTTGGTGGTGAAAATAATATACCTACTTACAAAACCCTGATTAGCCACAACGGTCAGTTTTTAAAAATAAGTAAAATTGGCAAGAATCTGTTTGTTGAAAATGGAATGTTCCCAATCAGAAACCAATTAACGATCTTAAAATTTCATAGGTATCTGGCTTGGCTTTGATTATATTTTGAGCTAAAATTAGAAAAACAAATTATGTTCCGGAAATAGCTTTACTTACCTTGATTTTGATAGCGAGACCATTTTTTATCAATTTTACTTCTAGGCCATTTTCTAACGAAACAGTGTATTCAAATTTTGTTTCATATTTGTTTCCGAGTGGCTAAAACCTGCATAAAATTGCAAAGGGCATTCCTTTGAATAGCGGATTTTTCATCAAAATATGCAAACAGTAAATGAAAGCCATTACCATTCAACAAAATTAACGTGAAAACTATGGTCCAACGAATTCTACTTTTTTAATGATGTCCTCAACTGAAAAAAAAATGTTTTTTTGTAATTTTATCAAAACGTTTTGCCTCTGCGGCTTTTACAAAGTCGCCTGAATGAACCGTGTCGGCTAAAATTGTCACATCAAAGTCACACAAACGGTTGCCGACAAACTGTGACGTTAAATAAAAATAAAACTGGAATATGATTTTATCGTGTTTCTGCTAGTTTTGTGTTCGGTGAAAAAAACTTGTTTTTAGAAAAAAGCACAAAGTTAGGCTGGTGTTTATTTTTGTAACTTGTCCTACGTCATACAACTTTTGCGGCTAGATTTTTATTTTTATTTATGTGTAGAACTGCCGTAAGGTAGATTCCTTATTTCATATAAATAATATGTTTCCTACTTAGTACGATTTTCTCGTATGAGACCAAAATCTGTTTACTTTATTTCAAAATATCATTGATTGGTATTTTCTCAATAATACTTATATGTAGGTACTTAACAATTGAGAAAGTTAGATATACTTACAGTCATTTTCAACAATAGTTCCAAACTAAATTAACAAGATTAGGCGACCCCAATAATAATCTTTAATCCAAGATTTAATAACATAAGCTACACTATAGGAAAAGGTCATACCCCGACCCTAAAGTGATCAATCAAAATTAAGCGATTTTAAATCTTATTACTCAATCTATTGTCGTGGCGCTTACGCCCTTTTAAATGCGAATGTCTTAAGGCAGTTTATGTAATACATTGGAGAAGAGAAAGTTGTTTTTGGTTCACTAAGGTGCCCGAGTGAAGTGGTTTGGTACCTATTTTTATATGTAGAGAAATTGGTATCGACTAAAGTTAGGGCCAAAGGAATAGTGGTCCTTTTGTACAGCCTTTAATTAACTATTTTCTGTGTGATCTACAGGCAACTAAGATTATGAATGCGATTTGTAAGAATGTATGTTGTGTGTTTTTTTTATTACTCTTTCACGTTAAACCCACAGAATGGATTTTGATGAGACTTGGCAGTTATGTACTAGGTCATGAATCAGAATTTTACATAGGTTACTTTTAGCCATGTATGGGAACCAGATCAATCGGGACGCGGCCGAAACCGCGAACGGAAGCTAGTTAGTGAACCGAGACTTATTTTTATAACGTTTGGTCATTATTATAAGAAGAAAAATTTATAAGTTCACTTGCTCCAAAAAATATAGACGACATCATTTCTGGTCCTTTTTTTAAGGAAAAGGAGTCATAAGTTACCACCATTACCTAAGTATGGCGATTAATATCTCATGAATGTTAATAATAATTAACCTCGTAACAGCTTATGTTATGTTAATTTTGTTTAGAATACCTGCCGGCAAAGGGACCGACATCTTTATAAGTTACACGTTTACTCTATTATGAATACTAAATAATAAAACTGACAGATATATCGGTTTATGTAATCTTTTTCGAGATACTTCTGCATACACTTATTATGTTTCAAAGGTAGGACCTATATTAAGGCTTGAAGGACCAGATAATGTCTGGTTTTTGAGTCGGTTGGTCGAGTCAATACGGCGTTTTTATCAACACTAGGTCACTTTTTGCTTAGTAAATAAGCCTTTCCCTGCTCTAGTTATATCGGGTGTGTCGTTCATAATCACATTAAATGAAATGCGTTAATATACTGCTTATTATATGTCGATTAACACAAAGGAAAAAGAAAAATACGTAAAAATAAAAAAATGAATTTTTCAAACAAAGTAAATAGAATAAAAATGTGCGAAAATTAGAACACCATATAAAAGTCAGTCATTACAAACAACTGAAACTCTTCCTTGAAAACTGACAGCTGTCTACTGATCAGAACATTCAATACTCCTAACTTTATTTCTGCTATACACATGATGTTGTAAATTAGAAAAACGAAAAATGACTCCTGTGGCTAAACCACTGAATGGATTAGGATATTTTTTTTACAATTCGCCATAGAATATCATAAAGTATATGTGATAAGATTTAATGTGATTGTGAACGACACACGCTATATAGCAATCCCACTTATATTTGTATGAAGGTACCTACAGTAGAAAATATTTTCTAGTTCGAAATTAATTCAATATAAAGACCAAGTCAGATTATTTTATCACCCATATGGACTAACATGCCGTTGCTAAGATAATTGCTAAGACGCTATGCTATATAGGAAACCCGTGTTCATTCAGCTATGTAAAAAAGAACTTACTAAAAAGTCTAGTTAGAGTTGTCCGTCATGTTCATCTTAACTCAAAGCTAAGACTTTCAAAGGAAGTCTTCCAAAGTAAAATCACTAAAGAGGGGAAAATTCCGCGTGAACTTGTAAAATTTTCACTAACTGTGGACACCCGATCCTGTTGAGGTTACACCAAACAAAGTATTCTTTGAAAAATATACTCTTACCTACTGGTTACTAATGCTGAGATCCTATGAACGAGAAACGACTCGTTTTGCCTTCGTACGATACTTTTTTGAAGTTTGTTGTATGTGTCGCCAATAATGCGCCAAATAACTGCAATTCTGAACCTAAGGGTAATTACTGAAAAAACATATGCATGAAAGTGGTAGAACATCTGAGACTCGATTTATTGTCTCGTGGAATGAACGCTACATATTTATCCTAACATTTTTATGTTATGGATTTCGGCAAAGTAACTTCAGTTGATACCATAATTTATCTAATTACTGAAGTTAGCCATATCAATAAACAGATATTGTTGAGAAGTATACTTGCCCTAAGTAAGCTACTATTGACTCACTGGTAAAATTACCTATTGGCTTATACTATACTTACAAATAAATAATTTCTATAGTATCAAAACATTAGTATTCGATAAAAAAGGTCCGTTAAATGTGCAACTACAGCGTTTACGAGATTGAAGCAATACAACAGGTTACATTCAGCGTTATGAAATAAAAATTCATTTACAGTCAACCACGATGAGATGGATACGGCATTTTATTTATTAACTTTGGTTTGAAAAAAAAACCTGTTATTTTTTCTTTAATTTTTACGTTGAAAATGTTAAATTGAAAAATGCCCTCACGTTTGAAAGTAAATTAAATATCATACATGTTCGGAATAATTAAAAAACAGAACAACATTTTCGTAAAGAAAAAAAAGAAAAAATCATGGTTTTTCGGTCGTGTCCCTTTGTGACGACATCTCTTTATGTTATAATAAACCAATTAGGTACATTATTTAATGTGTTAAATTAATTATTTCCAGCTATGTAATTAATTACAAACGAGATATAACTGGTTAATTACTGTGTGGCCCATTATATGAAATATACTGTGTATCGTGACCTAAATATGAAAATATTAGATTTAGAATTCGCAAAACGTGTTACTGAATAATGCTAATGTAATTTGTACCTTAATTTAGTTTTTTGTTGAACCTGCTAAAGCAAGCTTTGCTCTACAAAAACCTTTTTTAACCTCACAACGAAGTGCCGGATAAAAAGACCAGGATTTTCTTTTTTATCCGGAGTCCCGTTGTTTGTAGGAGGCGTTTACTCGTTTTCAAATGAGTATGCTCAGGGTTAACATATTATCACCTACTTAGGAGTACATAAGATTCAATGTACTACCAGATATCCTTACCTATTGAATAATTGCGAAAGTCACTGAGTCCAGGGCTTTAACGCCATAACTACAGAACCACTTTAAATGCAATTTGGTATCGAGGAAGTCTAGAGAGCCTGAGAAAGGATATGTACTGATTTTGTCCGGGTGCGTGGAGTAATTGATGCAGGTGGAATCACATGGAAAAGCTAGTGCGATATACATCATTTTATCTACGAGACGGACGAGACGGTAACATCAATATTATTGCAAGTTCTTGAGTTCAGATCGATAGAATTATACAATGTGAAGACATTTGCAGATATTATCTTTGTTGCTTTCCAATAATAAGAATTCAACATAGAAGAAGATTACAATTAGGAAACTTCGCATAAAATTACATAGGTATGATGTTAGAAAAAGATTACAAGAAACTCGGAATCGAGTAGCGAAATGTCAAAGCTTTGGGGATTGCTAACAATCTCCTCAAAGCGACACGACTGAAAGAATTTCTTCCTCGCTGTTGGGATAAAATGTAGTGGCACTGTACCCCATTGATATTCCACTTTCACTGTTGTTTTATTCAGATTTAGCTCAAGTATTACTCTGTTGAACCACAGGATAGAGTTATTATAACATTATTCTCAGCTCTGCATTTAGAAGGCCGATTGTATCCACTGGGATTGTTATTAAAATATAAAATCGTAAATCATGGTTATCCTCCAGAATTTCAGTGTTTTGCTAAGAATAATACCATCTTTTTACGGTCGATGAACAATTATATTCAGATGAGTCTCGTGTTTTGAGTTGCCAAGAATAGCGTGAGTCAAGATCTGTGTTCAAAGTATAAAATGCACTTGAATTAGTTCGTCATCTGGCTCTGTTTTGCTTCTATTATCTCCAGTATTTGTTTGAGCGAGCTAATCAAAACAATAACATTTGCCACCTTCAGTGCTCAGTAACAAAACAGTTGTGTTAGTAGATTCGGTTGGTAGGCCCGACCGGTGGAGCAGCTAGTGGCCGGCAGTACGCTCCCCGCCTTGGTCGCGGAACCACGCGTTCCGCCCGTCCCGACCGTCAACACCGCACGAACTCTCTGTGACGTGTTCGTGAATAACCTATGCTTTATATGTGTGTGTTTATGTTAATGTTTTGTATGTGATCGACGTCCATTGGGTACTTGTGTTTTATGTTCGAAAATATTACGTACCATTTCTAAGTGGTTGATATCAATGAAATCGGTTTTTGTTGTGGTTGCCGATCAGACGACCTGTCACCACTCAGTTGTGGTTGTAACGTGTTTGTCGAAATGTGCAAGTTATAGTGAAGTTCGTTTGTCGAATAAGGCTTTAGTGACCTCGTAAAAGTGGTAGGTGGACGTGACACCGAAAGTGGAATACTGGCAGGGACCAATTTGACATAGAAAGTGGTTGTCGGCTTAACAATCCGCATCCCAATCGCAAGGTCCTCGCTGATTGGTCAATTTGGTAACTGTAAATTCTGGTAAAAACTACAACAACAGAAAATAAAGCCTCAAAAGCACATTTATTTATTTGTAAATAAAACGCTTGATTGGGCATCGCGATTATTCCAATAAATAATCAATGATATTTAATTTAGATTAGGTATTTAGTTTTTACTCGATTCAACTACAGTGTTGGAAAAACTATGCAATCAATTTGGTTTTAAAATTAAAGCGTTTCGAAAAAACATTTTCGCGAGATAGACACTTGATTTGTTTAATTAAAGTTTATTCGAGCTGCGTTATTTGAATCCGAAACAAACATTTTACATTCAAATTTGTTTGTGTTTTGTTATTTTTAAAATTGCACTTCCACACAAGAGATGAAAATATTTTTTTAATAAGACATCAAACTATGTATTCACAGAATATTTTTTTACTAACATCCCCTTAACAAGTAGGTATTTAACTTCGCCTGCATTCATCGCATAAAATTAAGAGAAACATAAAAACCTCTTTAGTGGTATTCATTCAAATATTTTTTTCGTTCTGAAAGTTGTTTTGCAAATAAAAAGTGGAATGTGCACTAGTTACTTCCTTTCATGATGCGAAGTCGAGGGTCAAAGGGTAAATGGGTCACTTCGAAGGTTTCAAAATAACTCGGAACCGGCATGCTCGATGTTTCCGAGTTTTGAAAAACACTGAAGCATGTTTTAAAAGTTTTCCTGTGAGTAATTTGCATGTTTACTCAACTGTTTGCCCGGATTTCAAACCTACCTGAGATTTTTTAAGCACCTTTATAGGTTATCCAGCATCTCTCTTCATGCAACTGGATAAAAATGTACACATAGCCTTCTTCAATAAATGGGCTATCTAACCCTGAAATATATTTTCAAATAGGACCAGTAGTTCATGATATAGGCGCGTTAAAGCTAACTCTTAATGATATTGGTTATAGATTTTATGTATATTCTTCTTCAGATATTAATCTATTTCCAAACCAAATTTGATCCAAACCGGTTCATCCGTTTAACCGTGAAAGCGTCACAGAGATACGAGAGTTAGTTTCCGTATTCTTACTAAATGTAGCAGATACTGGTTCAAGGTTTTGACAGTTACCTCTAGACATATGGGATGTTTAATCACCTCGAATGTACCACATTGCTATGAGTCTAAATAACTGTTATTTGGGTAACAAATTGAACTAAAGCTACCTTGATGGTTACAATCATCATTTGTACTCGGATCTTTACTGCAAACAATTTAGACTGTGGGATTTTATGTAGACGATTTATTTGTCTTTGCACGTGAAGGTATCATTTTGTTAATTGCTACACTTTTTCTGCCTTACTCCCAATTCAATTATTGGGACAGTCCTAATAAATATAATTGGCTCATAGTGTACTTTCCCCTTCGCCTTGACTGGTACTTAATTGTTTTGCAATACCAATCTTTAATCCAACTTCATTAAAATTCACACTGCTATATTATTATTAAAGACAAAAGTAATTAGCCTTGTCACATGTTATTGTTTCACAATTAGTCATCGGGTCATCGGTGACAGTCTCCGTAAGTACCTGTGTATGTATGTGTGAGTGTGTATGAGTCGTTTTCTATTGTGTTTGTTTAAGTAAACTCTTTTATCTTAACATTGAGGTCATAACGGGTAATGAGAACTATAGTTGTTTAAAACTGGAGCTATTTTCGAGCCAGACAGTCTAGAATTCGGAAATATAATGTTGCATGTTGTCTCAGTTTTGATCATTAGGTAGGTAGGTATGTCGGATTATCTTTAGGTTGGCACAATTTTTTTTAGTTGTTCCTTATAATCCATCCCTATTTGAGGCTTGACCAATTGGTAATTTTCTCTTGTAGATATAATTTAAATTCATTCCATTGTTTCTCAAATATAAATTCACCCTGTATTTGGTAACAAATGAGCGTGTTCCTAAGCTTGTTAAAACCATCATTATGAACAAATAGGGATAATGTAAATATATTACTCAAACATTAATTATTGTCTATTGTATTGGCATTTTCCTCGTTTACACGTTTCTATGTTTATTGAAGAATTCTATCAGAATAACGGTTATAAATATGTTAGTTATAACTTTTAATGTCAGCTCTAAGATTTATTGTATTATAAAAATAATTACTAATAATTCCACGTGTATAATACTTACTCTATTTTTATCTTCAAGGACAAGAAATCTGAAATTCCCTTTGAAATATAAAAATGAATCTGTCAGTCTATGGTTTCAAAGCCAAGCGACCATAAGCAAAAGAACCTTCTCATAACATTACTCACAGCATTGTCTGTCAGTACATAACAAACTGGAGTATTTAAATATTCATATGAACTCATAACAAAAGTAAGTTACGCCCATAACGAAGTTATCTCAAGCTTAATAATAAAGTAATAGTCGTAATTAATTCTAACCGTGGTTCACTCATATCCGCGTAAGTTATTATTCAGTTAAGAGTAACCGCACACTGCAGAATAACAAAATTTCAAGAAAATCTTGATTTATAGATAACGATAAAAAGTCATTTATTCAAAGTAAGTGGAAAATCGGCACATTTTGCACGTCAAGTTTTCAAAAGGCAGCCCCCAAAACGCATGCCCTTCACCACTTCCTATGTGTTTTTGCTGGGAAGAAGTGGAGGAACAAACTCCCCAGCAACACAATTCTATCTGTATGATTCCAATCAAATACCGGCTAAATACCTGATCGTTGTTATGTGGCACTACCATTCATCTTCATACTGATTTTTGAGCGCAAACAAACTATCGGCCGACAAAAAGTTTGCAGTGTGAGGTAACTCTAAGCCCCATTTAGTTCGTACGAGTTACGTATGACCGCTGTTAGAATCTTATACAAGAGTTGGCCTACAGCTGTGTTTAAATAACTTATCATATGTGTGTGCTTGCGGACTTTCATCTCATGCAAATGTACAAGGTACTACATACATATGTTAGTAGGTACCTACATAGTGATTAAAACATCTGGCCAGTGTTCTTAGTGTGTTTTTAAAGCCAGTAGCTTTACTATGCCTAGTCTTCGTCAATTTTGAAATGAAGTCTGTAAAATTAAAATTCAAAATCATCCATTCTATTTTGTCTTTGACAAAAAACAACTTATTTTTTCTGTGTCATGAACAAACAAAATATGTATGTCTTTGCTAAGTATTCAAGCAATAATGTAAACACAGGCTTTATTTATTTAGCCCCAAAATTAACCGCAAAAACAGACAGTCAAAGCAAAAAAAGGGATCATTGTTCCCTAAATTCCCTATTCCCTTCCCAACATTGGTAAACAACCACCGCTCAAATATCAGGCCTTGGTTGCCGTTGCTTAACCTAACGATGTATTACGAAACCTCATTCTTATTATATAATCTAATTTTAACCCTCAACTCTTCCCAGTAACGTGATCGTCAATACACTGTTACTCTAAATTATTGATTATGGCCTGTATTCAGGAATATTTCGATTCTAAAGCTGCGTTTGGCATGGTTAAGTTTTTGATTCTCCGATATTAGTACTTCATCATCTGCCTAGCCTTTTCCCGACTGTTGGGGTCGGTTTCCAGTCTAAACGGATGCAGCTGAGTACCTTTATTCTACAAGGAGCGATTGCTTATATGACCTCCTCAAACCAACTCCTCTCGGTAAGACTGTTTGTCAGACTTACAAGCTTCTGACTACCCTTACCGACTGCCAAAGATGTTCAAATGACAGCGGATGACACTTACAAAAATACAACACTAAGTAGGTATATAAAATTGAATAAAAAATATAAGTATAAGTAAACATTATTATGCACATTATCAGTCTCAAATTCTACATTTATGTAATCGGAACCCGTTATTTTCCAATCAAAACGAACCCTTACGATTTTACCCCGTAACAATACGATCTGATATATGATTTCGGGGGCGATAATAAACGGGGGTGATATTATTATGCTTTTAATATGGGGTCACTAATGAATAACGTTGCCAATTACAGGGTTGGGCCTTTTGCAGTCAATATATTGTAAATTATGGTATTAATTTTACAAAAAGGATATATTTTTGTATCATCATCATCATCATCAGCCTATCGCAGTCCACTGCTGGACATAGGCCTCTCCAATATTTTTGTATAGTTTACTATAATAGGTTTATATTATGAACTCCTAAAGTTATCAACATTTTCAGTTCTAGAGCAAGATGGAATTGTGCAGACGCCAACAGGTTAAGCCTATTCGAATCTGACCAAAATATATTGCAAAAGTAACAGAAATAATAAATAGGATACCAAAGATAGAGCAACCTTTGTTCTAGAATATTCCTGGCACTATATTTTTATGAACAAAAGACAACAAAAGTGTTGGAAATAAGCAGCCAGTTATATTTAATGCAAAAATTGAGGCAACTCTGGTTTTTAAACAAAAGAATAACTTAATTCTGACGCTTTGGGTACTGTTGTCTTTTAGGCAAAGAAAATAAGAAAAAGATGAAATATTTGATAATTATGTTAATTCTGTATTTTTAAATATTTTGTACAGCATTTTAAAAGACTGGTCCGTTGTTTCCGCATAGACTGGAAGGCGACATCGATATTGTTGGGAAAAGGCTAAGCATATTGTGTTTTGCATTAAAAACTGGAATGCAGAAGAATTTTCTGAAAAGGACAGTGTCACTCCTTAACCTATAAATATTCAACCTTATCACAATAGTTGAAAGTTAATGTTCAATTATTGACAGGGTTCAATTTTCTCGCACTGGATAAAAAGTAGCAAATGGCTTCAGTAGGTTTGGCGAGAAAGAGCGACAGTCAGACCGAGTAACTTTTGCATTGATGATATCAGTAAGGATTACAAAACAGTACATCACAAAATCTATCTTAGAGTAAATAGACATAAAGTTGATATTCGTATAATATATCCAGCTATATAGCTTAAAGATCCACTGGACATGGCCTCAAACAAACATTAAAGAAGTTACCCAATAAGTAACAATTAGTTCATACAAATCGCTTCACCAGTTCCTTACATTAACAATGAGCCAGAAATTGGGTCGTTTGTTAATTAACTTTGTTCTTTACTTAACTATAAATCATTGTCGTTAACTGCCAAGTAGTTAGAAGAGAAAGTTTGAGTTATTATTATTGAAGTCGGTTTAACAGCTGTGTATATTGAAATCTTGAGTTTGTTCTGCATATTAATTTTGCCTATATGGAATTCCAATATTGCCCAGTTATCCTACTTTTATAAAACAAGCCGTAACCATGGCATCCAATATAACTAAACATTCAACGGCAGTTCTAACCCTTCTCTTTCCCATTGCCCTCCGATATGAAAAAAAACTTACACATACAACAAAAACTTATACATTGTAATTTCGCAAGCCAAGCCTTTAATGGTAAAATACTTCATATTTTGAATTTACACTAAATTTTCTGTGAAAAAGTAGTCTTTCTTACGCCATTCCTTTACCTACCAAAAAAACGAAGAAACCAATTTTGCAAATTATAATACCGAACCGTCTCTCTGGGGGTTTACAAAATAAATTCCTATCGCAATTGGATTGTCTGTCAGCCGGAGAAATAAATGACAGCCTATATCTAAAAAGACAAGGTGCTAGAAGCATGCAATGTGTGAACAAAATGACACACGTCACTTTTTCTTGTTGATGGATTCGAATTTGGGCGACTGTCTTTTGTTTATGTTATTGTGTTTACGTTTATGGTTGTTTTCAATATTTTATCTATCTGTTGATTGCTGCTTACTAGAGATATAATTTTGAGAGAAGGATTTTGAGGGATAGATACAGATGTTGTTTTTGAGCCTGTTTTAAAGAGATGTGGGATTATTCAAGAAGAAATATCGCCTGCCCTAAAGCTAATGATGATGGGAAGTCTGTAAGAGTCTGACACTATCCTGTTACGATAAAAGATAGTGGTCATAGGATGATTCTTAGGAAAAAAATCATCATCTGTCTAGCCTTTTTCAACTGAGTTGAGGTCGGCTTCCAATCTAACAGATGTAGTTGAGAACCAGTATGCAGAAGTAACGTTACAAGTTTTAGAACATGCTATATTTCTCCAAAACCTAACCTTGACATTTTGTGACATTATGAAGCCATAAAAACGTAATTGGGTGGCTCTGTTTGAATATTTAGACCAGTAAGTGCCTACCCCGGGATTGGAACGGCCGATAAACGGCAATAAACTCTCCCTTGTCACGAGGGACAGTAGTAACTCCAACTTAGGCACGACGACAGCTAGTCCATCTCGAGGGATTTGGGGACTATTTTCAAATATGTAGTAGGTTCTAAAATTTGGGCTATATAAGATGAAGGTTTACCTACATGTGGCCTGTTTTCTATAAATAACTTTCTGGGCGATGCAGCATGTTCAATTGTTTCTTCTATTGACAAGGAAGTTAGTATTCCTGGTTTAAAAAAAAAACATTATTAATGGTAAAATTGCAAATGTGAAAGTTTGTGTTTACTTACTTTAGTTAAAGTGCCTACCATCCAGTTAAATAACCTATTAGATTCTATACATCTTAATAGCAAAATGACAAGTGTAAAAGCAAATGTCAGTGTCAATGTGTTGATTGTGAAATGTCAGCAATGCGCAGAGTGAGCATTCAAGGCTTTTGCAGGCTGTCGGCGGGCGCGTGAAGAGGTTTCTATGCGGCCTATACGAAGGGAATGGTCTATGGTTTAAGATGAAGCGGAAAGGGACGGTATAACCATTTTTCTGTAGCTAGAGGCAGAATTTGAGGGAAGTCTTAAAATGATGTAGAACGTACATCATCAGCTTAGAGATTGTTTTTTTTCAATTGATGGTGATTTTACCGGAATGAATACAGTCAGTTTTATCTCTATCGTCGCGCTAAAATTTTGCATTAATTTTGATAAGTACTCACCAATAGGTTGATGGGTAAAGGTTAGGCAGATGATACACACTGAAAGACTTAAATGCATTGTAAGATGAATTAGACCCAAAACCGCTGCAGCTCCCAACACAAAAGCTTAGACACGCGACGAGACGACAGATATTTCTGTCCGAAGAATGAGGACATATCCGTCGGTTGCGTAACTCGTATTACCAGCATCCCCCATTCTGCCACCAATGAGGGCTACAATGTGCTTAAATATAGAAAAGGTTCTACACGGGTTCACGACAGCCAATATAGGACCATACCTACGTTTCGGTATTATGTAGAAGCCTTCGCCTTTGTCAGGAGATAATATTGGCCCTGGTATGCGGATTTATGGCCTTTTAACCGAATGGCTGAATTTTTTATTGACACTTCGGACTTCCTTCTTAATATTCTGGACGGACAATGTTGCATGAATAGAACGTGCCTCAGAAATGAATTTTGTGATAATCAACTTATGATTAGACTAGATTAGGGTATAGACAGTATATCTGTACTGCATATAGAATAACTAAAGGTAACTCTATATACAGCAAACCTGATATTAAGCTTGTTTATCAATATTTGCGTACGATAGATTTGAAATCCAAAACTGCATCGCTACGAACCGACAAACATTGGTAGATAAATCTGTACGCTGTACCGAATAAAATTGAGTGTGAAACAATAACAGAGTTTGCACCTGTTTATTCTACTCGTTTTAAAGAAAACAGAACCAATTGTAGCCTTATTGTAGCACTCGACTTTAAAATAACTTCGCGAGTTATACTTATAGCGGCGCCCGACGTAAATCTTGTTAGTAATATAAAACAAATGTAGGTTAAAGCTTAGTGCATGCAGCTCAGAAATTGTGGAGATATTGTGAAATTGTTCCGGGAAAGATTTCGTTAAGAAAATATGTGGTATTTTGTATGCAGCACGGTGCACAAGAAAATATAATAAGAGTCAGGAGACTTCAGAAACTTGTTTCGTATTATCTTCAAAGTTCAAAGAGAGTTCAGACAAGACTCCGAAACTGAGGGGTTATGAATATCGACAACAGCTCTTTAGCAAATCAAACTCAAACTCAAACTCAAAATCGTTTATTCAAATTAGGCTGATAAATCAGCACTTTTCGAACGTCAAAAACAAAAGACAGTCCCCAAAACGCCCGCCCTTCACCACTTCCTATGTGTTTTTGCTGGGAAGAAGAAGTGGCGCAACAAACTCCCCAGCAACACATGTCTGTCTGTAAGGTTTGAAGAACCAGAATGTATACAAAACAAGTCAAATAAAAATATCATTATCACATGATAACCATTATATAAAATTAGGAAAGAAAAAAAAATACAAACTTAACACAAGTAGGCTAGCACACAGATTTACACCCATAAAGACTAAGTAGGTACTCAAGCATTACTTATAGTCTATTAAGTGTATCTAAAGCCTCCTGTTAATAAAATAGAAATGTATTTTTAATATAAGCATAAAATCGGCGTGCCCACCCGCAGATGATTATGTTGTAGCAACACAAACAAGGTGTACCTGCCAGGACTACAGTATTATTATTTTCTCCAAAAAAAGCTAATAGAAAATCATACTATTATGAATAGTGTCAATAGCCACCAACACGACCTGGTACCGCCAGCAGCACCCGTTCACGAGTATAACGCGAGGATCAGCCATCGCCCCCTTCGCACATTTTTGAGGGAAGGGGACAACCCGACCCCCAACGCTACCGCTGGCCATACCGTCTAAGGGAGCATGACGTGCTTGCAGCTATTCAAGAAAAGTAGAATATGTAAGAAGTACTGCAGTACTAGCAAGCCATAAAGAAACAATGCTAAGCAAAATTAAAAATCAGAATTAATGTCAGAAGTAATGTCAAACAATGTAAAAAAAATATAATAAGTTAATAATTTAGTTATAGTGATAACAAGAATGAGCTGCCTTGCGTTCAACTTAGCGACCAACTATTCCTTAGCGACCAACTATTCCTTATAAATATTACTTAGCGACAAAATATATTTCCTATAGACGTCAGGACTCAGGAGTAATCGCTCTTTGAGCGTCTAATACTTGAGCAATACTGAAATGTTGAAGAGTCTTCGTAACTGACGTCTGACAAGATCCAAACAGACAATAGCAATACAGCTGAGCGATCATCCAAACTGACAATTTAGCTCCTGAACTAGCAAATAAAACTCAAAATGTAGATCACTGTCAGGATATTAGAAATATGTACTTCACGTTAAACCTAAAACAATTCTTTTGTCAAACACATTACACATACCACCAAACATTGAATGCAAAGGATCCATCTATCTTGGCAAACTTCGCCATCCTAGTGGCACTTCATTGCGGGGTCCATAGCCACACTCGTCGCACATCGCTTGCTGAATACTAACTGTGACCCCTGACATTTGGTCTCCACAGGATTTATTGCCCCCACGTGATAACTTCAAGTCTCTGAAGAGGTTTCGTTCAAAAACGTTCCTTGTCAAGTAGGTGTGTAAATGCAGTGTGATATGAATGCGTGAGTTGCCAGTTTGATGGGGAATAAACTTGCTGGTTTTCTAAAAGGAAATTGCAGGAGTTCTTTAAGTATAAATAATTCATTATGGAGCTGTGATGCAGTTTTTCTAAAGCTTCTGAATACCAATAATTTCGTCTTCAAGCTTCAAAGCGGTGCTTTCAAAGGGGTCTTAACGATAAACATAAACAGCAGTACGAAGGTTTCGATCTTAGCATAAACCATAACTTATAAATTAAACATAGCTAGAGCAAGCAGAACTGTATTAAGCAATAACATTAAACTGATTTAAAACATATGAAATGAGAGTAAACTTTTGGTAGATACTGGATCTCTAATTAAATTAAATCGTCTGACGGCTGGACGGGCAGCTACCAATTACTTAATGGTTTTCTCAGTGAACAGAGTTCAGGGTATACTTCGTATTTCTATAGTTGATACATTTTAACTTTGATGCCTCAATGCATCCAATTTTACTTAGGTATATTATTTCTCGGTACTAACGCTACTGTTGAAGATGCACATGAAGTTATACTTGCCTTTATATTTTAGATATTAGATCGGATCTGATCGGATATTGTGTATGAGGTAAAACAATGTGTGATAAAGATAAAATCGGAAAAAACAGATAAGAATTTAAAAAACTCGAGTGACTCAAAACGTTAAACATACTGAGATAAAACTAAAATGCGAATCATTTTACCTATAAATATTCACTCCAATAATTTTAATTAATTAATGGAACCCATCGAAATCAGTGGAATTTTGATCGGTTGATCATTTTCATTTCCCGTAATTAACTTTAATAGTGCGGAAAGATTAACCACCGTTATGTCCTGTATATTAATCACTTAAACAGCTGATCTACTTAGTTCATGATATAGCATTTAACGTGTCATATTCGTTTGCACCCATTTCCTCTAAAACTTCGGTTCATCTGTTTTATCCATATTTTTATAACTCGCTTTTATTAAAGCTTGACAAAGAGCAAAGCTTCTGCATTCCTTTCAGCAAATCCTTGTCTACAAAGAGAACAGAAATAAATAATAAATAGTCAAACAAACATCAATACATTGATTCGTAAAACATATTTGATATTTTCTACTTTTCCTTCGGCATCATAGATATTGTTTCTTTTATTTGTTTCACATACAACAGACAGAAAGACAAATAACGTGTCAGAGCGTTCCGTTTGTGCATCGAATCGTTTGTAGCTAAAAGAATCTCGGATGATACAGTCACAACTGTGCACGGAATATTCTCCACTAACTGAAAATGGTTCTCATGTGTTCAATAGAATACGCCGTTCCAAATATTTTCATTCGCTTTTTGTGGAACTGCAAAATGAAGAATTTGATGAAAAAAATTTCACTGGTCTGGCAGTTGCGTTTGTGGAATTTAGACACAGGAAATAAGACTCTAAAAGTTAATGACATCAAACTCCCTCCGACTTAAAAATAAAAGGGCACAATGCAGCTGATAAAACCGCAGCTGCAGAAACAATTTACGAGATAAATGAGAAGAGTAAATCCACAAGAAACATGAATCAAGCAAGTTCAAAAGATCTAGTTGAGATTTCACCAAAAACACTTAATAATAAACACGAGTGCGGTCGCTCTGGACCAAATGCGGTCGAGGAAATAGTTATTTCTTGCTTTTCTTTTGAGTATTATCCCGACTTCTTGCCAAGATCCTTATATTTATTACTTCAGGATAGCTTTGCAAAAACGTATGATAGACCGACTGCCAAAGGATTCCGTAGCATAAGTATTTCGATAGTAAATGAATCCGCGGTTGAATGAATGCAAGCCATTATGGAATTTGAGGAGCAAAAAAATGATAATCTGGGCCAAGAGGCATGTTCAAACTTTTATGAAATTCTGTTTGATTCGCGCTTACAGTAATATTTTACTTTCATCATGTGAACCCTCCTCCAAGCTGTGAAATTTATGGCATTGGCCCCGAGTAATCTTGTTTTTAGAACATAATTTTTTGTTTATTATTTATTAAACTAGACCTTAGAATAATTACTTAAAGACTTGCTTATTCATGTCAACGCCTTTGACTATAAATAATCTTTAACATCAGCTTCTTTACAAAGAAGATTTTTCTTCTCTATAAACTCTCATTTCTCGTATGTTGTTTCTCGCCAATCCCCATGCATAATTTTATCATGATCTATGTAAACTTATTTTTCTCTCAACGAATCTTTTTTCAAATACGTTATTACATCACCGTAGGCATGGCAAGCAATCTATAAAGTTTGGATTCGAAATTGGAACTGGCGCGCAATTTTTCAGTTACATCCCTGAATTCAATCTACCTACTTTTTAAACTCATTTTATTAACAACTACCTACGTTCGTGCTGGATGGAAAAATACTTTTAAAACTATGCCGTGTGATTGCAAAGCGCTGGATTCTGTCGTACTCACGTCTGCCTACTATTCACGTAGTACACTCAAAGGCAAAAATATGAGAATTACTCAACATTAAAGCAACAAAAACTGTTGACTTTATACGGAATAATTTCGTGACAATTTAAACGTTGTACAAGAGTAAATACCTAACAACTTGGTTGACCGTATGAAGGTAAATACACTAAAAACTGTTCAGTTGGCGTTTGTTTAGCGTTAGGTATGCAAATACGGGGTTACGAACATTGTTGATGTTGTTCTGTAGTTGTTGCTTGTAACGTAGATTTGTTGGAGTTGGCAAACGTTAGCACGTAGTAACGCGCAGATTAGTAATAACTTCTGTGTTGCAATTTTTCATTAGGGTATGTTCGGGACATTGCTTTATTGCTTGTGTGTTTTTCGACAAATGCTGCGCTATGTGTCTCTAAAATGACCGCAGTTTATCGGGTTACTTCAGGTTTCTTATAATGGTTTTTCTTTATCGTTAGCTTTACTTACTTTTAGAACCACGTGGAATAAAGTAAAATTATTCGCAGCCAGTCTTCATAAAACATAAATTTTCAAAAGTTCTTCCATGCTTCTATGATATATACTAGTGTTCTTCCCGGCCACGTTAGACTATTTTGTATGACACAGGAAGTCTCTATCTTTGTAAGACAGAATCTCATACATATCCTTATTTAAATTGCTTGAAAACGTTCCAAGTGAACGTACATTTTGCATGATAACAAAAGTGACGTCAGATTTCTAACTTACCGTTTTTGGACATCGATGTCGACGAAAAGGTTTCATTTGGTACAATAGGTACATTGTCATCATCAAAGTAAAGCTGCTGTTACTTAATGTTTTCATTTTTTGTAAGTACCTAGTTGAATTTTTTATGGGTTTAAAGTTAGACTGTGTACCATAGATATGATGAAAAGATCAGTGTTGCCCAAATCCTTTGAGTGAATCGATGTTAGCTACATTACAAGAAACTTCTGCTCCAACATGATTTTTCCTGTACATATTTACCATCTCAAACATGAATAAATCTCACATACGCTTACCATCGTTATCATATCGCACTCCTGAGCAACAACTTTAGCATTATGGTCGATAGGCTAGGTTTTACGAGCCATTGTTAGAATGTGGTGCAGCCCTGTAGGTATGTGATACCGTTGCTTTACCTGCTTTGAGAGAAACGTTAGATGACACGTGCTACTGGACTTGTCAGTATTATGATCTTGTGATGGTTATCCAGGAGCTAGACTTATGTTGTTGTGGATATTGATAGTGTTGGTTAAGAAGAGCTGTTATTTCTTTTGCTAGATTTTAAATGACTTACACTAAACTAACAGATTTCTCACACTTGGTACTAAAATAACAGATTTCTGGTATACAAATAATGTTGTTAATAACATTCTCATTTCGTATATTAAAGTGCTTCATGTTTTTCACTTTATGATGATAAGTATAATGGACTACTACACCGGACAGTCTCTAAAGCTAAAGAAGAAAATTTACAAAGCAATGCAAGCAAGATCAGAACGAAGATTTCAAACACAAAGCCGGCTGTGAGCTTACAAATTGGCTCTCTCTTATTTAAAAAGCAAAAACAATCCGCACTGGTTCCTTCTCTTGAAATATCAACGGCAAGAAGTGGAATCAAGATTTTCTTACAAGAGTTAACACTTTGTTCAATCACAGCTAACATTTTTTCCATTATATTTTTACTTTCAACTTATGTACCTGTGGAACATGGTAGACACGTTATATCAACTACCTGTGTTGTTAGTATGTCCAGTTTAAATTGAACTATCATAGCACCATTATTTGCTGAACCAAGTGCTGCTAATACCCATAAATCAATACATTTAATTCGTTCCCTATACTGTTATAGTCCAAGATTATCTGGTCAAAAGCCCACGTGTAAAACTGTTAGTATGTATACAATGTGATTGTAAAAATAATTGAGAGTAGGTCAATCGGTGGGGAGAGATCTTAATACCGGTTTCAACCAGTTACGAGTGCATGTGGCTTACCAACCTACCTGATACCGATCTGATAACTGCGGAAGTTTTATTTAGAAGGTTTCGGCTTTTCATTCGATGTTTGGATGGCCTGGTTTGAACCTATGAAGTAATATGTGTTGTAAAGCAGTATAATGGCTGATTTTGTTATGTGGATGATATTTTATGGCACTTGCTCCAAAACTTTACGCTTTTGTTTGCGGAATACCGATGGCATTTTACGATCTTCCGTTGAAAACATGATCATTCAAAATATTTTCCTCTTCTAGCATTCTCAATAAAATACTGCCATTATTTAACGCTATAAAATTACAATAGTAAACACTTCAAATCCTTAAAGGGACTCATTGAATCAAACCAACTGAATGTTAAGTCTGCAGTGATTCGCTTCACCAAATTGAGCCGTGCTTCATCGATATTGCGCCGGCTTTTCCGGTTTGCGACAACCCTATCAATAAACGTAATGTCGATGTGTGCGTGTGAGCATGTAGGATCACCATACTGCGTAAAATCTGTAATACAATAGGTAATTGATCACATCACGCTTTTGTTGGTTGTCGACAATTTTTATAAATGTCATCGTTTATGTTCTAATGCTTTGTGATGTTCAGTGATTGTAGTTTGCTTACATTCATGACTATCAATGTTGTTAAGAAAAACCCTTAATGTGTTATATTTACCAAAATGCCTGTTATATTTACCAAAATACAATGTGTCCCGGGGTTAAGTGACCGCCCGAAATTTTTTGAATATTTGTACAAAAATAAGGATAATTTCTTTTATATTTTTGAAAAAAATCATTAAAAAAAATTTATTGTCAGGCCTGTTAATAACAGGCTTTGCTCTTTTTTTTCAAATTTCAACTGACTGTATTTTTGCATTTGTTTGAAATAGCAGCAAACATTGTTCTGAGCTATTGTAGGAAATATCATGTAGTTTATTAATAAATTAAAAGAAAGTGATATTAAGGGGGCATTTATTGGACTTATTTTGAAAAAACTGAAAAAAAGGCGTTATTTTCTTTGAATTTTTATTTTCTTTTTTTCTAATAAATGTTTTATTACATTTTTGTTATGTTTGATAATTTTAATTGATAAACTATGATGTCGGCTAGTCAATAAAGAAAAAAGAATTTAAAAAGATGTAAAAACTTAGGAAATATCTTAAAAAAACTGCAGCACGTCACAGTATTTAATAAAAAAATTAAAAAAATCATTTAAAAAAAACCAAAGGCGGTAAGTCCCAAATATAAAGGAAATTATCCTTAATTTTGTACAAATATACAAAAAATTTCGGGCGGTCACTTATCCCCGGGACACATTGTATAGGAACATACAGATGTATTCTTCTAGAATAGCAACAGTGGTATTAAATGTTGAAGTTACCCCGCTATTTCCTGGCTTTTAATTTTATAAACTTGTTCAGTCCGAGTTAGATCCAATTAGTTACGTCCCTAAAGATACGTGTACGGGTTACCATAGAAATGTTACAATTTTATATGATATACTAGCTTCGCAACGGACGAACATAATATCTTTATAAAAATAACAAAGCCAGGTATAAATACTGTTTGATAATTATCAGAGCAGCAGATTGGACAGAAGTATAAATGAATGAGATCATATCCTAAAAAACCTTGATTGCTTTAAAAAAACCCAAGGTAATATTTATAATTTGCACAGAACACAATGAGATTACAATATAGCAATACTTGTACGAAGTACAGAAGGCTTTGCGTATTGAATTATAATGATTTATGAGTCACCTTCGATTTGTATGACCTTCAACTTATTTTTTCTTGTGGCACCTAACTTGATTAAGCGGAGTCATCATTTGTCAACATTACCATATTTTTGAATCAGGTAGTCAGTACATATAAAAAAGTATTTATTTGTAATGCATTGTGCAAAGAAATGGTCGATGGCTTGTTTGAAAGATTGTTTCCGTTGGCACTACAACCCTTTGTGTGCCTTGGCCTCCTGAAGGCATTATGGGTAAAAAAATATTATAATGTATGTGTTTATCTTATAACGCCACACAGAGAAGTATGGAGGAAGAAGACATGTATGAAATTTAGATTAAATCAAAAGGATGATGATGGTAATTTTTGGCCGCTGGCAGTTACGTCAATAGTTCGTACTAGCTTAAATTTTGAGGTCCCTTTACTGTTTGCTTGCATCAGTTAAAAACTCACTACTATGTTGGACTACAATTTGTATTTGTTTACGTATAGTGAACACAACGTGTTCCTCGCTCCTCCAAACAGGTTATGTCACTTTTGTTTTGGTATTCGATTTCGTATTATGAGTCCCGGCGCTCTCTTGTATTCCAATACATGTATTTGCTATTTAGAGTTTCAGACACACCAATATCAACAGTCATTTCTTTAAATAACTCTATTCCTATATTATGATCTCTTGACGGACCTATCTTTTCATAGCCCACCTCTTTTCAATGTGCATTGTCTTCTTTGAAAATGTTGGTATCTTTTACAATGTCATTCGCGTTACATCACATTTCTATGTCAGGTACGTTTTTACCTACCACGCTATTATCTTCTTGTCGCCTTATTGTTTCATATCGCCACTCAATAGTTTCGATGGTATTGTGTGAAGTTTTGTCGCGACCATTGGCCATTGTCTCCGACTTCCCATGCAAAAGTGAGCATTCAATAAAGTCAGCCATTCATCGGCCGTATCAGCATTCATAAAAAGCAGGAAGCGGGAAGTACGTGCCGGGTGTGGGCAGGCCTTTAAATGCGCGGGCGTCGCGTTCAAAATAAATTCTATTTTTAAACATCGTAGTGACATCTTTTGGATGTGCGATTTTTGTTTCGAATGACAGAAATAGCGCTGTGAAAAGGTTGCATGAATTGGATTGAGGTCACTGTTTTAGCTTTTTGTGACATCAAGAGATTAGATTATGTCGTTTTAAGTTGAAAGCTCGGTTGTACATCACAAAAGATCCTTTGCAGACCACTATTATAATTTAAAGCGGATTAGTCAAAGCTCTTATTATCTCCTGTATCGTTCATGAGTTATAAAAACTTTAGAAGTATAGAACCTCTAATGTTACGATCTCGTGCGTAAAAGTGAGCGGATAAATAAAAATAACTTTCCTTTTCTAAAATCGCAGTTCTTTATTTTTTACCTTCAAATGCTTAAACGATTGTAATGGCGGCAATTAAGGATATTTTATGGTTAATTATAAAACCAGTCATAAGTTTAAACGGCGATGTTTTATGTTCATTACACCGGGATTTGAGGTTAGGAATAACTCGCGTAATTTGTTAATACGTGTAATAAAAGAAAAAAATATGTAAGTCGGAACAAAATCATTAGTAAAAGGAATATTAAATTCCAGGATTTGTATTCGCAGATGGAAAACATTCAACCATATACATGATCAAGTAACTTCTTTCGTGGAATTGTTTTAAGAGGAAAAAAATCTCTGGTTAAAAACAGTTTCATTGCCGCTAGCAATTTTGTGGTGAAATTATTCCAAAATACAAATTATAACAAGCAGCATAATGGTATATCTGAAATCCTCCCTTTGAAAGTTAAACGCCAAGCAGTTTTATATAATACCTACATTGTAAAACCAACTGCTAAAAATGGTGCTACTCTCTTAAATAGTGACGAATTTCGTCATAACCCCTCTTTTTACATAGTTTATCCCCAAATCGCGCATTTAATGGCCCCACCACCAGGTATAGTTGTCAAGGCAACTGGTTCCCAACAGCGGACAGTGCCGACGTATGCTGAATCAATGCACACCCTACCGTCTTCCGTCTCATTGTCCACCACTCAAGTGACAAGGACAGGGATAGTACGATCGAATGCATTCAACCTGTTCAATGGTGGATGGATAGTGCCAATTCTTAAGCCAGTCAGATTTTTATTGAACATTTTATAGCTAACGCTAGTCTCAGTTTTACGAGTATTTTAACGATTGATACCTGATTATTAACAGCTGTTAACCAGCAAATAGATTTTAATTAAAACCAGAGTGAAGAAGCTAGACTTAATAACGGCCATAGGTATTAGATCTCTTAAATATAATTTATGGTTTCCTGAGCTAATAGATTTTAATTTTACTCTGACGGGTAAATCCAGCTTGGAGTCTAATTTAAAAACATCTGTAGCATCTAATCCAGTACCATCATTTACCAAGTTAGCTACATTTCCAATTAACAGGGACTTAATGAATTCTTCATCAGCAAGATCCCGCAGAAGTCCGAAGCTAATTTCTAATAAGTGCACGTCTATTCTTTGGGGACTGGATAGCAAATCTGGCACTTTTCTTCGAAAAACATTTGTTTCTATACGTGACGTGATAAAATGAGGATTGTAGTAATGACGTCATTAAAGGATGTTTGCTAATTGCTTTTTCTATTGGTCACTCTCCAAGTTTTGGTTATGTTAAGTGAATTTGTTAATCTTCTGATTGCTTTTGTGTGGTGATTAATGTGTTTTTTACGTGCTTTTTGGTTTTCTTTTTTGGTGTCGTCAACTATTCTAGTTACTGGTACTGCTGCTAGTTCTTGTGAATCGAGTTTTCTTTCTTTCCATTGTTTTATTGATTAATGATTTCATATGTACATAATTTCAAAGCAGATTATTGACGAAGTTAGCGAAAAATAAATGGATTTAATTTTCGTACTTAGAATATTAGAATAAGTATCTATCCAAAAGTTGTTAAGCTAGATACAAAATAGCTAGTTGAAACTAGACAAAAATAATTTCTAAAACTACATTGTATTCAACGTACTGAAGGAAAACGTAAATCCATAAAATATATACTTACTACAACTACAATAGAGGAATTGTATAAAAATCTGCGGAGATGGTGAAATCGTTGGAAATAAAACTAAACGTACCGTGCATTTTGTACAGTCTGCATGTAGCCGATGAAATTTTTCCTTTATTCCACTGCTTTGTGAATATTCTGGATCATAACGTCCGACCACTTATGGAATTAGCCATTATAACAAAGTTGAATTTTTCATCGTACCTTACACGATTTTCCTTTTGTATATAAAACTGAAATGAATTCGAAATTAGGATGGTATCCAAACTTCCTGAATATCTGATATTAGACCC
The DNA here is from genome assembly GCA_033682625.1 of Helicoverpa zea x Helicoverpa armigera. Lineage (NCBI taxonomy): Eukaryota > Metazoa > Arthropoda > Insecta > Lepidoptera > Noctuidae > Helicoverpa > Helicoverpa zea x Helicoverpa armigera. Next base: position 10,321,605 of record JAWIIS010000043.1, on the reverse strand, counting down.
AATAGTTTAACAGCTTCTATTAATTAAGGCTTATTCAATTAGAAAAGTTATTTCATTTAGAATGTTAAAATTGATCCCATCTGCCATTCCAAATACGCTAAAACAACATGCTCTTTTGATTACCCAATAGTTTGTCCAAATGTTTCATTGAATTCCAGAAGTGTTTACTCAATCGCAGGAGTCGTTATTCATTCACGCTCCCGAGCCCATTTAGTGTCTGCTAATAGTTAATGAGCCAGCAATGTATGACCATTTATAATTCACCACATACATAACTTGTTGGTTACCAAATTAGCTTCGTGAATTATGTATGTATCGTCACGCAGGTCTGTTTTAGGATGTAGGTAGCATTCCATGTCAACGCATTCAAGCCTGACGACATTTGAGCTATGTTTTAAAGTTCTTCATTAATGTTGAGCTACATAGTTCTTAGCTAATTTAAGTGAGGCAAGAGAATGTTTCTCTAATAGTTTGCTAGGGATTGACTAACTCACATTGTGCACTTCCCAGAATGTCGTCCCATCCAAGTTTACCTTAACTATATAACTCAATACCTGAAATTCCATTGTTACGCCTGACTCAATCAACGTCCAGAATTCTATCTTCAACTATATCTAGAACATTCTCTGCCGACGCCGGTACTCCCGAATCTCCATTTCCCGCTCCCAAATCCATCCCACCGGGTACCTTTGTACAAAGTTCTGTATTAACAATAATCGTAAATCAAATAAAAAAAAACTCAATTAACCAGAGTTCACTTCAGCCTAATGTTTTGTTTCGTTTAATTGGTTCAATTGTTTGACTAGTCTAACGTTGTGTACATAGTACTTTATTATCGTTAGATATATATATTTGGATGTTAGGCCTACAATAAATTTATATTTGAATTGTTTGTTCCGGTGCAAGTTCTCGCTTTTAATTCAGCTACACGTTTATTAAGGCAGCCTAGATTGGATTCATTCATTGTTGCTGCTTTAATTAATTTTGCTGCAGTGGCTGCGTATTATACAGAGAGTTCTCCTGCTTTTGGCCGGTCCGAGAGAAATGGCGTAGTTTTCGTCCGGTGTAAGATTAATATTACAGATGTAAATTTGTATGCAGATGATGATAAATAGCACTTAAATGGCAATTTGCAAGACACTGTACAACAAGATAAAATGATAATAAACTTTGAAGATTGTACAAATTTATTTCGGTGTAATGTTGTAGATGGCATGATAACTATCACGCGTGACTCCAAAGTAGTTTTTAAGTGTTTCTTAACATGAGTTTCTGAGACACGTACAGTAAATGTAAGTGACACATTAGTAATTAATACGTCTTTGTAAACGCAAGGAAGGCAATTATCAACGCTATTTAAATTCAAGCCACTGTCAGACAACACAGAGAGACAAGATGATTTCAGAGGCATTTTACGCAAAATTCTTGGCTTGAATATTTGCTTGGAGATATGAACCAGTCTAATAAAGCTACTGCGAATATTTGTGGCGTTAATATAGTAGTTAATTACATATTTTGAACCTTCGAGGAACTCTATTTTGATTTTAACTATTTACATAATAAAGTCAAACTGAATCATACCCTTGATCTAGTTCTTTAAAATTGTTGTGTGGTTTTGAGATCGCCTTTTGCCTTATCTCTGTCACAAAACAAGTTTTATCGGTTTTCTTTTGGCGCGAACTTGTGGCCATCCTTTTCGCAAACTTTTTCACAGATGGTGCTTTGTTTACCCATGTTTTATCCCCCGTATTGGGTCCAACGTTAAGCCTATCGTCAATTTGTCATTTGTCCAACTCTTTTATCGATTCTCAACTATAAATATCGGAGAATTTTCTGGAATCCTCAGTAACAGTGATCGATTAGGGGATTAGGAGGACTGCATGGCTGTGCTTCAGGCTAGCAATGTATCAGGGAGTAATTGCTTTAGATAGTTATTGTTTACTTTTTTAGTTGTTTGGTGAGGGATTTAAAGGCTTTTTTGACTTACGGCCATTCCCAATATCTATAGCATGTCTATAATATTAGGAACAGCTTTAAACTGCGATCAATGAAGGGCGCAATCATTGGCAAAAAATACTTTGATTTTTAGAGGTTAGTTACCTATATGCTAATGAAATGTAATATTACGTACATAGGATTCGTTTGTCAATTTATCTTTCTAGATAGCGACATATAAAGATACTATCTTCAATCAAATTACCCAATAGGTACGTTCACATACCACTAGCAATAAAAACAAATGTACACTCGTAGACATTAGAACCCCGCTCGGGCCATATTTACGAGGCCCTATAAACTACTTACGTACCCACGGAGTACCTTTAGACTACCCGCACAGTGCAGACTGAACAGATGGCTCTATAAAAGGCATTTTTTTATAAAATCTTGATTCCAATCAAAGTTTTTAGTCGGGCCAACATCGGTTAGATACCTGATCGTTGTAATGTGCTTACTATAATTCAGCTTTATACTGTTTGACGAGCCCAAACAAACTATCGACCGACTAAAAGTTTGCAGTATGCGGATACTCTTAAAGGTCATAATGTAAGCCCTCTTTATAGCCTAGTTTTTTTTACAGTGTAAAAATTCGGCCATCTGAATGAATATAAATTTTATTCTACCTGTGACCCTGTGGGTACCGACATTTATTTTTAGTGTTTATAAAGGACTGTAAAAAGGCTGTTTGTAAAGATAGAACCTTTTTGGTGAATTTATGAATGAGTGTTGCAGTGTTGCTAGAATATTTATTCGAAAAAAAAGTGGTTATAAATAGAGTAGGTTAGACTTGGCGTTGTTTTTAAATAGGTACCGAAGAACATATGTAATTTACCTACTTACACTTTTTTGCTACTTAACTTGAAATATAGGCCCGTATTAAAGTATTTAATATTGATTACCTAATGTGAAAATGATTACCATAAATTGTTGTGTAATATTTAATTTAGTACTATCAAGTTGACCATATAGTTTATAATTTTACGTGCACTAAGCAGATGACAACAAAAACAGATTTGTATGCCAAGGTGACATACAAGGCTAGGCCATCTGTCGGCCCAGATGTCTTTGCACCTAGATGCAATAGTTTTTACCTAGATAATATACTAAACACACTATTAAGTCAACCAGGATATCGCGAGCTCAAATCGAAAGTGACCGTACGGCAAATAGATGATACATATGTATATAAGACTGTCAAAATGTATTTTTAGATCGATTGGACTTCGTTTGACTTGAATATTACTTAAATTAATACTATGAGGAGTTTATTCACAGTAGTGAGTAGTAGAATATGTCATTCAATACAATACTCCAAGCCATACAAGACCAAGGAATTTAGACAGCGGATGTCCCTTACAGATGTTTAGACACCTGCGGCCTTTTGCCACAGCTGGTGTTACCAGCGTTAAAAATAGCACAATTTTCATCATTATACGAGCCATAGGTAGGCTTCGTGAATTATTTGCTGCAGCAATTAATATTAAAATTAAACGCGCTACTATAATTAACTTCCATTGTAATAAATAATTGTGTACGTAATCAGGTGTTTGAGAGATAAGAGATAATTAGTGATAACGAGTTCCGTTTATTGTTTTTGTGTTTAAACAATACCCCAATGCTTGAAGTAAGAGGTGTAATTGTAAAATATCTTGATAACTCACGCATAAGAAATACCACCTGCAAATTACATAACTATCCTAATTTTTCAAGAAAGACTACAATTCTTAATTTTCATCGAGATCCTTTCTAAAAATATTCCCAAAATATAAAACCACGTTCAAACAAAACTCGACTTTTATTTTGAAAACAAAGCCGGTGGGTACGCCCCTCGCGTTATCGTCATCACAACACAATATCTGGCATGACGAACTCAAGATAGTCTGCTCTGATAACAGCCAGTATTAGCACACTTTTCCGACCGTGCACACCTATTACGAAAAAAGTTTTCATTACACAACAAAAAAATGTGAATCTTCAAGTGTCACTTTCAATTTGACGTTTCTCATCTCAGTGTTGCTAGTGTCAAAGTTCAAAATGGCGAAGGTTTTGCAGACTTTGAATGCATACTTTTTGGATACGACGAGATGTTGTATGAGTGTGGACCGGTTGAAACATTTTTGTTTGTGTCGTAGATATGAAGGGGAACCTACCGAGGTAATTACGTCCATCATTTTAGATTTAAGATGTCTTTATACATGACAGTATCGTAAGAGATTGTTTACTTTCCAACTGATTTTACAGCACAAGATTACTGATAACAGTGCAATATGCATAGTTAAACATTTTATAGCTGAATTAATATCAGGCACATAGATTTTGTATCTCACTTCGTCTTCATTGTATTACAATTTCGTGGAAATCGTTCGTCTTTTGTCACGAATAGTTTTTTTTTCACAATAAGTAATACTTTTGATCCGCGTGACTGATTGCAGTTATTTATTTTGGGCTGTTACAGCATCTTTTTTTTCTGTGCAACATTGTTAAAAATTACTTTGAGGTCAAGGAGTTTTTACCTATCAATTTCATTCTATTCTCACAATTTGCTGTATCAATTGAATTATCTTGAATTTAACTTGTGTTTTACAGTTGATTAAATAAATTAACTGTAGTTTCAGTGTGAACTTAACATGACCTTGGTATTTATTGACATTCGGTTCGATAGATCGAAACATAACTGACTTCTAGGCTGACTTTTTTGGTTTAACTTAGTCGCTAAGAAGGTTAGTTTAGGTTAGGTTCGTTTTAATTGTTACACTAAGTTTTTCATATGAGAATTTTAATTTTAGCATGTGGTTCAGCATAAAATTCCGAAAAATATTTAATTAGTGTTCTCACTATTTATTTATCTGTTAACCTAAAATATATTATTGATATTGATGACGAAATTAATCGTTCGCGATTGGCTACTTATCGATTCAATATATTTGATCAGGTACATTGAATACTGATTCAAGTTTTTATTAGATTCTATGATATTACGATCATGAAGATAAAGTACAATTAACTATTACTTCTGACTACTGAGTATAATTAAACTATTCAATATTTCGAAAAAGATATCCTTACTTAAGGTTCCTATTATGAAAATCTCACTGTACGAATTCTAGATCATTATTTCAAAGCAAAAATTGTTTTAGTTCAGTTTTCATAGCTATGTCCATGAAACATTCAACAGTAATTTAAAACCTTTTATTACGGGCTTAATCTTCCGTATCTATAATCTATAATAGTGAGGAAACAAAAACTGCATTTATTGCAGTAGATATTGCTTAATACCAGTAACTGTTTCAAAACTAGGTCGAATTCGGACAAAAAGTTTTTAGTTTATAACAACGAAATAAAAGTACCTACTGTCGTTATTCTGTATTATACTAATCTGTGTAATATAAAGAAGAAACGATTTTTGTTTTTTTTTTTTTTTGTACCCTAAAGGCTCCGCAAACCATTGAACCGATTTGAACTGTGGTCTTCACACATCAAAATCAAAAATCGTTTATTCAAACTTGGCTGCAAAACAGCACTTTTCAAACGTCAGAAATGTACAAGAGTCAGCCCCCAAAACGCCCACTCCTCAAAACTTCCTATGTTATTTTCTGGGAAGAAGAAGTGGCGCAACAAACTCCCTAGCAACACATGTCTGTCTGTAGGTTAGAAGAACCTTCCCGAGTAACATAGGTTATATTTCATCCGGATACGGACAGTAGTTCCCTTGAAACCTAAAATGGCTAGACATTTATAAATAGAATCAGTTAACAATTAAATAATGTTAACTAATGATTTAAATACCCTTCAATCTATTTACGACCCATCCAATTGATTTAGAGAATTATCCGTTATTTGTCATTGTGATTAGTTATTTAATTAAATGTTCTCGTGTAAACAGTCAACGAATTTACAGGGAAATATTGAGTTTGACAGTTTGTGGTTTTCCTAATGTTATTCAATTCTGTGGGGATGGGTTTTATCAATGAATAATAATAGTCCATATCTTCTTTGATATGTCCTTTTAATTTACGAAAGAGGTGTAATCTTATTTCTTCTTCCTTATTCTCTAGACTTCTCAATGAATTAATTTATTGCGGCTTACAATAAAGCATCCATTGTGGTTACCTTATAGGCAGAGAGTTTTAGTCATTTATACTTATTAAGAGCGTGTACGTCAACCGCGCGCCATTTGGCCTAAAATGGTACTTTTCAAACCACTGTCTCTCAGTAACTACTTATCCTATAACTATGTTATTTTTTAATAACGCAAGGTAATTTCACTGTCTATATAGTTAATTGAACATAAATTTCAATTTGTGTAGTTTAAATATTTAAAACCCCTATAACGTAACAGATGTTTTATAAAATTCCCGTTCAGCGTCTATTTCGAAGCTTAAATTCATGTGGAAACAGTGGCAAATCTAATCATATTTATTTTTTTACTCATAGACGAAATCCCCATGCCTATAGTTAGCTGAAAACATTTTTTGATTTAGGTCTCTATCTTTCAGAAAAAAATATTTTAACAATGTGAAAAATTTTGAATTTCAAATGCTTTTTTTACCTATCTATCTTACTTAATTTAATATAACAATTATTTACTATAGTAATATAAATCTTTCTTTAAAACATAAACTTTATATTATAATTTAATCTCTCGTTTTTATTTTTTTATAAATTATTTAAAAACTACTATAAAACGCTGCACGCGAGTAGGGCTGCCATCCGTCCGGGTTTCCCCGGATTTGTCCTCGTTTGCAGGCCGTCCGGGGGCCGTCCGGGCGGGGTTTCAAGAAGTGTCCGGGGAAAACCCGGACGTTTTTCACAGGGCCGTCTTATGGTGCAGGGTACGAGTTGAAAACATAATTTACATGAGATTGCTTGCCTTGTATGGAAGTTAACCTTGTAAAATAACAAATAGACAAGCATTTGCAAATCGAAGTGTCTCAAAACTCAAAAATTTTCGCGCTCGCTTCGCTCGCGGCTTCTTTTCTTGACACTGTTTCTTTTTACGTTTCGCTACTTTAATATCCCAATATTCAAAAAATTTTGCGGTCGCTTCGCTTGCGGCTTCTTCACTCTGCGGTTTTTTTTATTATACAAGTTTAGGTGCTTTAGTGACCTAAAACTCAAAATTTTGTGCGGCAACTTCACTTTACACACTTTACAGTTGTTTCTATTTTTCATCATTTTTTGTCTAACCTATCAAAAAGATAGCGCCGTTTTAAAGACTATTACTAACAAGAAGGTAACTCCTAGTTTCCATATGAGCTTTCTTATTTATGACCTTCGAAATTCATTAAGTCACAATCTTTCAATACCAGGTACTACATGAGCTAGAAACGGCCCTGACTTTTCATGTAAGGAAGCACTTCATTGAATTTAAGTTTATGGTAATATTAAAAATTAGGTCTTGTTCAGTTTTAAAAAAAATCAGACTCGTCCGGGGAAAAAATGCGATTTACGCCAAATGTCCGGGTTTTTTTTCATGTTTGTCCGGGTTTCGCGAAATTCGAAATGGCAGCCCTACACGCGAGTCAACTCAAACCAGACCGCCGCAAGGCTTCACAGAGAGAGGACGTGTCGCTCCGTCACATCGCGTAGGGTGAATAACCTCTGCCGTGGATACCGAGAATAGAGTACATTTCAAGCGCGACCAACAAATCTTGATACATTACTATTTTATTTAAAGCTCAATTTTAAAGCATATTTTTTTATCGATTGAGTTGAAATTTTGTTTGAATGTTCAGTTTTAATGACAATGTATGATTCTATATATCCAATATGGCGGTATAACCAAGATGGATAAAAAAATGTTTTTAATGCATTCCTACGACATGGGTATCAAATGAAAGGGCCTGCTACATATGAATAACTCGAAAAAAAATGTGTCGCGAGTCTAAATCCAATATGGCGGACTCCTTAGGCTAGAAATCACTTATTGCAGATGTCTGTTACCAATCGAGCTACATTTTTTTTTTTTCATTTTGGATGTACCCAAATTTTGACTTTTGATCTCGAATAACTTTTGAAGCATATAGGATAGATAACTTAAAACTTTATTTGCAATGGTAAACCCAAGCTCTTCACCAATATTTGGCTTTCCGGCAATTGTTGTTATTTGACCACAATTTTTCGGTCTGGATGGACCGGACCATTCATATAAACAATCAATTTTTCAAATCGGTCCAGGCGTCTTTGAGAAATCGAGAACAATCAAATTGAGAACAATCACAAAACAATCTAATTGAAACCTCCTCCTTTCTTTTTTTGAAATCGGTTAAAATGCAGAAACTCTTAACATTATCATTAATCATCAGTCGATTTAGTACTGTTGAAAATTGTATGTAATATACAGAAAGTCCTCAAAACCAAGGTTTTCATAGGTGCTCAATTTTTTTGCAAAAGAGTGTAAGTATTAACGACTTATTTTCATGCTTTTATATTTTAGACATCCATAGACTTACACTATTTTCCCGCTATTAACTATTTACTAAATAATATATTTTTTGTTCTACCAATTTCACTCGAAAGGATCAAAATGGTTTGTGTGACTATACGTGAAGTATGATAGGCACGCACACAGCCGCGACGCTAGTCTGCGCGGTTTTTTGCGTTGAATTACCTAAAGTTGACATCGCGCGCCGAGCGTACACGCTCTTAATACTACCTATAGCCATCTACACACTCGCGCGCGAATCACGGCGCCAATCGCGACGCGAATCGCGGCGCGAATTGGAGCAAGAACTGCCAACTGTCCACACTGGCAGAGGTTCGCGCCGGGCTCTCAGTATAGTTCGCGCACTTGACGCGTATGCACGCCAAGCATTTAATCAATATAGTTTATTTGTAGTCGGTATGGACAGTGAAACCACTACAGCAGCTGCGGGGCTACTTTGCGCTTTAGCAATTTATAGTTACGCCATAAAGAAAAAACAAACAATTCAAAAGAAGCAAAGAAAACGGAGATGGTGGATTACCACCATTCACCGAAACAGAACCAGGTAAGTACCAATTTATTATGCTTTCTCATAGAGTTTAGGATATAGTAAGTACGTAGTACAAGATGGGTGAAATAAATATATATTCACTTTTAGCTATATTACAGTTTTAATAACAGTTAAAATGTAATACGCCGCTGTAACATATCTTGTGATGTGGGATCTGATACTTGATAACTTTGTATTTTGTTACAGTGCAACCATGGAGGAGCAGTTGAATGAACTAGTTGCAGAACCTACAGATGAATTCAAAAAGTTTTCCCGGATGTCATTAAATGATTTTGAATATTTGCTTAGTCAAATTTCAACACGAATTTCAAAACAAGACACCCAATTACGAAAAGCTATTCCTGCCCAGATACGTCTCGCTATAACACTGAGATACTTAGCAACAGGAGATGACTTTGAAAGCCTTCATTTTTTGTTCAAAGTTTCACCACAAATAATATCAAAAATTATACCCGAAGTTTGCCATGCCCTATGTGAAGTGTTAGAGGATGAAATAAAAGTAAGGACATCAATTTAATACTTTTATTATGCATATACAGAACTACTTAGAATCTAGAATATAACTTTGCAAAATCAACCAAATATAATAACAAAATTCAATAGACAATAAAAACAAAATTCGGTAATTTCAGTAGGTATTTAACTTAAGTCAAAAGCTGTCTGAACTATATCATTATTATGATCAGATGTGTTTGCATCTTGGTTCTCTGGTAAATGAAGGACAGGATAATCTGGTGTACGAATTAGCCGGTTCGATTGAATAATGATATTAGAAGGTGGGGCTGATATTACTTGTCTATTTTGGTAATAAGTATTTTGATTCGCCTGCCCGTAATGAAATGGAGGCTCTGAATGCGTAGATGATGATGTGCCTGTTCTTGGTTCATAAAAATGAGGTGGCGATGGAGTCATCACTAAAGGGTCATCAAATTGGTATTGTAAATACATCCCATCAATGTCGTGCATCAACTTCAATCTATTCTTTTCAGATAATTTTCGCAACTTATTTGCTAATAGTTTTCCGTATAAATCGCAATCATCGTCTTGCTGAATAGGCTGTAATGGGTTCCTTTTTAGCGTGGATTTGAAGGTGATAAGAGCGTCTTTAACGACATTTCCTGCGTCAACCACTTCTGAAGAGATTTTGCGTCGGTGGATTGTCTGGTCACTGTCTTTTTGGGTGTTAATAGACTGACTTCGATTTTCATTCATTTCTTCAACATTCTCTTTAATAGCTTCGAGATTTACTTCTTTAGGCTCCTTTATTCCACGTTCCTAAAAAAACACACATACATTTAGGCACTTAAATACTGTTTTTTACATGAAGGTTTTATATATGTTATGTTTTTTGCAGATACCATCTTGTCCAGAAGAGTGGCTGCGTATTGAAAGAGGATTTGCAAGGAAGTTTCCTCGAGCGGTTGGATCTATTGACGGCAAACATATTGTTCTCGACTGTCCATTCAATTCTGGTTCTGTATACTATAATTATAAAAGAACCTACAGTATAGTATTACTAGCATTAGTTGATAGTCAATACAATTTCATGTTTGCTGACATTGGTTGCCAAGGCAGAATAAGTGACGGTGGAGTTTTTACAAATAGTATTTTATGGAACAAGATGTGTACAAACAGCTTAAATTTACCACCACCGCATCCATTACCAGGTTCGAACATTGATGTGCCCTACGTTTTTTTGGGGGATGGAGCCTTTGCACTGTCAGAACATTTAATGAAGCCCTATCCTGATCAGCACAACATAGGATCTGCAAAACGTGAATTCAACAAAAGATTATCTTCAGCTCGGGTAGTGGTAGAAAATACTTTTGGTATATTGGCGGCCAGATTTAGAGTGTTTAGAAAACCAATCCCATTACAACCACAAAAGGCTCGCCTTATAACATATACTTGTATACTACTACATAACTTCTTGAGACGAAGTTCTACTTCTTTACATATCTATACACCACCCGGATCTATTGATATGTTTGATGATGATGGAGTACTTATACAACCTGGATCATGGAGGACAGATCAAGAAAATACATCCGCTTTTCGTAACTTGAGAAGAGTACCTCGGCGATCAGCAAATAACGCCACAGAAATAAGAAACGAATTCACAAAATATTTAAGTAATATTTAAGTACCTAACTATTAAAAAATAAAGTTATCTACTAACCGTATTCATACTTTTTTTACACTTTAGAGTATCTCCCAAAAAAGCATCCATTGCTTCATAAGCGAACCAAATGGGCTGATATATCTCATCGGCACCAGCTCCCGATTGAACGGACTTCTTAACTTTTCCCTTGTAGCTCCTATAGCTTGACATGAGAGAACCTTTTTTCTTTTTCAATTCATCAATTGGTATTTCCATCACCGTACTTATCCGCATCCAAGCATCATGGGTTTTCAGTTTATTTTTATAATCTTTCAAATTAATGTCCCATAATACCGGCTCAGCACGAAAACATTCTATAAATGTTAGTTCTAATTCATTGCTCCACACGTTACTCATTTTGCAAGCAAAATCGTAGCATATACCTAAAAAAAAACTAAAACACAACCATCCGTGTCAATTGCTACTGAGCGACTGAGCTGCCCGAGGCGCGAATGTATAGTCTTGTCGCGTTCACGTCGCGCTTCGCGCCTGCGAGCGCTTTGTCGCGGGACAAAAAACCGACAATTTTCGGGGAACACAGCGCGAACGAGCCGCGAAGCCGCGAAGAATATGCGAATCGGATCTACACTCATGTTACGCGGGTGTTTCGCGCCTTCGCGCGCGGTTCGCGCGCGAGTGTGTAGACGGCTTATAGGTTAGAATAGTAAAAATGAATCGTGGGTTGCAAAGGTTAGTGACCTTATTAGTCATTGTTTTATAGGCTATGTCATTACTAACATCTGTCAAGTAAACTGTCAAGTCTGATAGATCGGTGGCGACGACTCATTCATTTTAATATTTTCCATAACAGAATTTTAAAGTGTTACGAATTTCCTAAAATTCAATTCAAATTCGTTCGTGCGTAGGTATATTTTTGTGTTGAATGTCCATTTTTAGATTGCCATGTAAAATTATTCTATAAACAGTTTTTTTTTCATCTAAAAATATAATACCTATTAAATACTAGTTTGCGTCTGCGATTTCACCCGCGTCCTGATATACGTGCTTCCCGTAGTCGGTGATAAAAACTATTCTATGTCCTTCTCCCGGGTCTAAGATACCTTTCGTCTAATTTTCAGCTTAAACGGTTCAGCTATTAAGTAACTAACACGAATTTCTTTTATTCAAGTACATTATTTTTTCAATTTTGATACCATGATTGTACCATTGTTGTTCGTATATTGTTTGCCAAAGTAAATAGATATGGTGTATCGTTTTATTGTGTGGGTTCCAATCGGGTTAATGGGTCGTTTATCTGATGTTCCCATGGAGTACAAAACCTTACAAATTGTACGTTTTTTTGTTATATATCGAATTATATACTACATGAAGATTTATATATTTGTCCTTTCTAATCGAAATTGGGATCCTGTGATTTTTATCGGTTGTCATTTGTTTATAGGTATATTAATTAATACCATAACAGATATTTTTGACGATGAATAGTTTAAAGAACAGAGAGTAGCTTACCCATATCTGTATAATTCTTTAATAGGAATGAGGACATTTACGAAATAGGTTCAAGTTACAATATGATCAAGATTTACCTCTAGCAAGAATATTTAGAGCGATGTCGATCGATACGTCAGATAGTTTGATATTAAAGTTATCAGCTGATAAGAACGATCCGCATTCTTGATTGTGTAGTCTCCGGTACTGATAGATAAATGTGTAGATCATTGGTAGCTGCAAAACAGCACTTTTTGGACGACCAAAATTGACAAAAGACTATCTCCAAAATGCGCTCCAAAGCCCTTTACCAGTTCTAATGTGTTTTTTGCTCGGAAGAAGTCATCATTACGTAAGTCTTCGATGTATTTCAGTAACGTATGTTTTTGTCTTGAATGTGGGAATTCTACGTGTAAGTCATGGGAAAATTCCGATCTAGGAATTTATAATTAAATAAAGCATTTGGAGTAGCATAGTCTATCGTAGTTAGGGGATCCTCGGACGTTAATAAGTACTTAATAACACTTTTTTTTTCTACGCATATATGACTCTATTTGTTCTTGTATATTATCAGCAAACTAGCATTACCTATATAATTTTTATATCTATGCTATTGAAAAGGCTAGGCAGATGATGCTATTCAAGTACCCATACCGCAATCCTCTACTTCCCTATTTCAGCCAAAAAATATGCCTAAAAAAATAACCACCACAATATTTATTATCATTGCGTTCATCTCGTTTCTCTATATACAAGGAAATCTCCGTATCGTGACAGACGCAATCCTCTGTTGTGATCTATGGACCGCTATGAAACGCCACATTTGCGAAAATAGGGTCTTAAAATAACTCTGTTACTTCCCTTTGTGACGTGACTTTTGGCATTTCATGGGCTAGGTTTTAGGCCTCATTTGAGACCACATTTATGACCACCAAGGGGCTTACAATAATAACTGACCACTCTCGGACAAATGTCTCTGTCCAAGTAGGATATACTCTATTTAAGTTCTACTTTAAAGTCAGTATGAAGCAGTTAGGATAAAAATGTTATTCACTTATTTAATTTACGTTAAAAGCGTGTGGGCGTCTGTGTTATCAAAAACAAAGTTCCCAAAAAATAAAACAGCAAAGCAAACGTAAAACTCAATAAAAATGTTTTCATTGAAGAAATTTTCGCGCAAATATTAATTTCCTCTCGCTTTTAATTAGGGGTGACAACTATACCGGGTACCGGAAATTGGAGCATGATAAAATGTCCCCGAGCGAGACCGTGGAACTTTTGCTAACATTTATATTAATTGTAATGAATGAATTTGGTACAAATACGCATGCGCGAGAAATAAGGGTTCCTCGAGACGTCTAATTTCACAGTTCATCTGAACGACCTTGAGACCTGAAGATAAATTGGGAAATTCTCGCACTTGTAGGATGTCGATAATTTTAACTAATTACGGAAACATTCTTCTTACAGTCTATTTTTAGACCCGTTATTTAATTAACATGCTCGAAAACAGTATAGAAATAGAACTGTTCTTTTGTTAGACTGTGGAACTTCTATAGTGCGACAGTTGCTAAGTAATCTCTTTCGAACTGTCATTATTTTAAAATGCGTGTTGGGATTTCAGGTGATTAAAATTACCTAATCTGTTGAAACTTTAACTAATTCCAGAGAAAAATGACGAGAGATCCGCGTTTCTTCTTGTTTCTCACGTAGAAGGCATTAAAAGGTACCATTTATTTAATTCCGCATCATTTTGTGAGGAAACGAGTTCAAAAGAGGATCAACGTTCAAATAGGTCTTCCTAAAGTTTTATGCGACTGTTTCTATTTTAATTAGCTCAATTATTTTATTTTGTGACCATTTAAATTTTATTTAGATGGTGACAAAACCCCCAAAAAAATAAGCTAGACAAGCAAAAATGATTTTTACCCAATTCTGAAACTTTCAATATCATTATAATATTGCATGAATATTTGGCTATCAGTCTGAAAACTTTATAAAATATAGCTTGAAATATATTGGCAATAACGGCGAAACTAAAGACTGAAATGCAAAATGAAAGGGGATGTTTCTCAACTAGAGTTGGGAACTTTTTTATTTGATTCTTCAAGTGATGGAGCTGTTCAGGCCAGCATTTTGCGGAGCCGTTTGAAAAGCGCACTCCAGCTTCTGAATTGCATAATACCTATGTAGTTGGAATTGAAGAACTTTGGAATTTAAAATGAGAGCAATAGTTTGAAACTAATTAATTTTTTTAATATAATATAGGAGCTGTTTATATATTTCATGTACTATGAGTCATATATGAAACCCACCGAATGTTTAACTATTGTGTCTGCTTCGTGGACAGTGAAGTGGTTTTAATATTTTTTTGTCTTTTTGATAGTCATGCAGATGATGATAAGATATGAGACTTTACACGATTAATAGTTGAAATGATAAATACACTACTACTGGAATACAAGTAATAGATAAACATTAAAAAGAAAAACGCTTCATCCTCAAAAGACGTAATAAAATCGAATGGAAAACTCTTGTTAACTCTTCAGAAACTACAGATGAACAGCTTTTCAAAGCGAGTATGACGAGAGCAAACACTAAATACAGATTCAGACCTAACAAGGCTTTTAACCTACATTTTGAACAAGGAATGCATGTTACTTTCCTCTGCGTTTATAGCAGTTTTCAGTGAAAAACAACATCGAACATAATTGGTCGTCATTCGTGAGAGTACAGTGAAGGGGTGGGTTAAAAATGAATTTGTGGGGACTATGGATGTATTTAAATTTTGTTTGTTGGAGAATGAGGCCGTTTTTGTGCGAGTATCGATATTTTTTATCGTCTAGCCATATTGGCCAACGATTTTTTGCGACATATCATGTCTATCTCTAGGAAACGGTATGCTTAACATTATGCAGTGATGATTTTCTTCTGATGGCAAAACGTCTGTCTATACTGATAGCAGTGATAGCATAGTTCTTTTTATCAATTTATGCAATTTATCACAATTTTACAAACCAATCTTCGATTCTAAAACTCTCAAGTAACCCAAACTGTTTGCCTGAAACATCTGTTAATGCTGATGCTTATCGATAAGACCCACCGTATCGAATCGTTTCATAATCGATTTCTGACCTTGGAGCTCTTATCGTAACTTTTTGAGTACTTTTACTACGAGTAGGTAAAACGAAGGTATTTCTCAAGTGTTAGGTAGTATTATTATGCTTATGTAGAATTGCATTCTCTTTGAGAATTTGACATTTTAGTTTTCAAATGTCAGGATTAAGTGTGACTAAACTTATGGTACAAATTATTTTAATGTGATATTGAACTACCAGTGTTTGATCACGAAATTGTTGGCATTAAACAATCCTTTTATAATGGAGCAATTTTAGATTACTTTTTCTAGCAATACTTCTATCGTATGCTTAAATAAATTAAATTATCCACATAACTACGAATATTCAAATAAAAAATGCGTACAAAAAGAAAATATAATTAACAACCAACAATTTTTCCATGTTAACATCGTTCAAGCCCACCGTGCGCGCGTAACAACAAGTAAAAAATATTAACTAGTGCGTGCAATACGTAATTCTGTGTCAAACGCGAACTCGTAACCACATCATTATATCACATGTCACAACCATGTTTAGTAAATAAAAACACGCGTATAGACACGCGTTATTATGACATTTATTTATTTTGATTGTTTATTTATTTTTTTACAAACTTAATACACGTAATTCACTTGTGCTTATAGCAAGTTCCGGGTAAAAACATGCCCTAATACAGTGTGAATGAATTAAAAGTATATGTGTATGACAACATAACCTTTTATAATAATTGTACCTATAAACATTCGTGACTTGAATATAACTTTAAAACTTAATAGTTTTTAGAAAGTACCCAATGGATTTAACATACAAACTGTAATATACTAAGTACCTATAGCACAAAATAAATAAACACACAAATATAAACCAAAAAACTTACCCGAATTATTTCTCCAGAATCAAAAACAAGTGAACCACAGTGCAGTAACAAACAGTTACAAAAAACTATTCTTAAAAGTGCAATGTGACATGGCGTTCACTATAGTTGGGATAAACCGTTACTCGAGCGTATAGATCGTGATCCATAGATCATGGTGTCGTCATCGCCGCGCGCGCAGGCTCGCTCGCAGCACGATGTCGACCCAGAAAGAATAAAGGCCTACTCTGTAAGTATATACTGTTTATTTACTTTTAGATACGAACTATTTCGTACTTTCCTCCAAAACTACTAGACATAAACGATTTTAGTAAATTATATAATTTCCCTCAAATTTTTAGCTATCTCCATTTCAAATTTCATTAAAATTGGTGCAGCTGTTTTGGCGTGAAAGCGTGACAAACTAACTTACATACATTGAGTATTTTAAGGATGCGGAATTTCTCTTGATTGCATACGCAATTGAGCTATAATTAGCTGTTTTAATCTGAATAATCTGCAATTGATCTCTAACTTTCTTTGATGCAATGAATTTTCTGTGAGGAAACTAAAAGATTTTTGCTGTTTCAAGTTTTCCTATCTCAGGAAAATTATTTTAGTTTGTATCTTATTATCCTTACTTATTTATAACTAGAACATTATTATGAGACAACCAAACAAAACTGATTTTCAGAAGCTTGTTTAAATATTTATTTAATGATAAGGCACTATACTAACTTTCAGTGATAAGTCTTAGAAGTGTTATCACCCGACAACAGCAGCCACCTAAAATCGTTGCTAACATTATTAATGCAAAAGTAAGTTTATTTGTTACTCTATCACGCTTAAACGACTAAACCAATCAAGATGTATTTTGACATAGATAAAGTTTCTACCCTGAAGAGATAATAGACACCAGTCACGAGTGAAATCCGGTACTGAATAATTTTTCATACTGACTTATATTCATAAAAAAATGTTCTTCAATCCCAAAATCCCCAATAATTCCACATCAAAGCGTATAACCATTTACTACATCACCCGGGTACCATTTACGACCGGTCAGTTACCGACGCATAAGTGTTTACAATCGGAAACCGTATCCGGTTGGGATCCGGCGAACCGGTGTATGAATTGTACGGTGCAGGTTCCGGATGTAAACCGGACTTACGATTTAGCTTTGGGCTGTGTTTGTTGTGTTTATTTTAGTTTAGCTTAGTTTAGTAACAGACTGAGGTATTTTTCAAAAAGACGAAAGAAGCTTGAGGGAGAGGTGACCTACATATTTCTTACATACTTCATCATCATAATCATCATCAGCCTATCGTAGTCCACTGCTGGACATAGGCATCTCCAAGTGCACGCCACTGAGATCGGTTTTCGGCTTCTCGCATCCAGCTCCTGCCAGCCGTCTTACATACTTACTTCTTGGATTATTTTGTGTTTTACAATGTGTAAAAAATAATCGCTTAGATGGGTATCAAGTAAAGAATATAAGTATTAAAGGGTTATAAAGGTAGTAGATTTCCATAGAAAAGTTCCCAAGTGTTGTTTATATATTTTTGACACGGCTTGGTTTCTCATTATTTAAATATATTTTTTACGAGAACTGTATGATCAGT
The DNA here is from genome assembly GCA_033682625.1 of Helicoverpa zea x Helicoverpa armigera. Lineage (NCBI taxonomy): Eukaryota > Metazoa > Arthropoda > Insecta > Lepidoptera > Noctuidae > Helicoverpa > Helicoverpa zea x Helicoverpa armigera. The sequence goes on along the minus strand of JAWIIS010000043.1, from coordinate 10,303,408 downwards.
ATAAATAAGCAAGGCTTTAACAGCCCTTGTAATATGAACGATTTCCTTCCATACTAATATTGACATAAACCTCGGTATTTGAGGAAAATCCTATACTTACGTACATACATTTTCGTGTTACAACGTTCAAGGACAAATTGTAAGGTTGCGGTTACCAACGAGGTTGCTTAATAAAGGTTAAGATAACAATTAAGTGTATTGAACTGGAAATGAAATAGTTTTTTCGATGGTAACATTTTTTTTTTAAATTTTGATAAGAATTGAAAACGCCATCATAAATAAGTTCTTGTTGGAATTACTTTTTATTAGCGATCAGAAGCTCAAAGTTAAAGACAAATCATTTTATTTGATTACGGCCTCTACAAGCATTTATGGACGTCAAAAATATAGATAAGTTTGGTTGTACGTTCTGTCGATTATGTCTCACGTAGATGTTTAATATTAGTTTCAAGCCCATAGTCTCAATTACACATAAACGCTACAATTTACTGGCTCTAGCGTAATATACATAATTCATGACTACTACTTACCTGCATGAATTGATTACTGTCGGTCGGCCTTCATTTCAGTGTTTGAGTTTAAGAAATACGAATAATAGTAAAACATCAATCGATCGGTCTGTAAACATTTAATTCAATCAATCCTCAATCATTTAACATTCCAGCTTATATTCACAGTAAAAATAATACGATATGACTTCTGACAAAATATAAGTAAGTACCAATATCATTTTAACGCACCAATCAAGCAACCATCAAATATATGCGACTGTGTCTCCGAAAGTGGAAATAAACGATCAAAGAATCAAATTCACGATATTTTACATACATACAGACATAAGAAAACGACTATTTTATCATTTCGACAGACTTATTACATTCGAAAGATTTCCCTAAGGGCCATTTGCTTTCAACTCCCTAATAGTACTACAGAATCGTATGACACGTTACTTTTCGTATTTTATTTCTTAACTTATTTCCTCCATTTCACAAGGTTCGGTGACATAGTAAGAAAAGTATAATTATAATATTAAATAAATCCATTAAATTAAGTTAGTTTGCAATCCACGATTGGCAAACAGCACTGATTTCTTGGTAGTTTTTTTGCTCTCATTATTTGACAAGTAAATGGCGAGTTACAATACAAAAATTAAGATCGAGTTTTAATAAAATAATGTTCTATAGCTTAGCAATCAAACAAAAACAAGAAATAAATCGTAGTAAGCCAATTATTTCTATTTAAAAATACCGCCTCAAGCATTCACAAGTACAATTTGAGAACAAACCTTCAATTAATATTTATATAGAATTATTCCCAAGAAAACTATAACCAGTAAACTCCAGTTATTTTCATGAAAAGCTTCAGATTACAGCTTTAAACGATTTCCTAGAAAATCACCAGTTCTCAGAATATCTTTCGATATCTACATCCATCTTCACGTTGTATTCTGTTACTATACTTACAGGAAAATAAGTTGTGTATTTCTTTAATCAATAAATAATTTGGATAACCATTTAGCCTGAATGTTTTTGGTCCCATTTTCAGAACTGTAGGTAATACGATAGTTTTAATCATGCTTTATATAGCTTATCCGTAGTAAATACTAGTACATAACTCATCATGAAAACAAAAGAAAAATGCTAAACTTATTTTTCTCAAACTGTTCGGATTTCGGATGGTCTAAATGTATTTGGACCGATACATTTACATTCCTAGTATATTAATCTACTATTTGTATATATGCCTTTCTTTCTTCCATTACATCTGGATCTTACGCACACATAATTTGCTTTTACACCTGCAAAGCAACGCTAGCTAGCTTTGCAAACAGGGTTTGTTTGCTTGGACTAGTATAGCGGGATAGTGCGAGAGCTAGTCTAGCAGTGACTGGATGAAAGTATACGTGATCGCCTATGTTAGGGCCATGAGAATAGCGTGCAAACTGGATATACTTTTCACATCAAAATATATACGCGATCTTGAACTTAAACTTGAATTTTTTACCTGAAGCATTTTTATTTTTAGTAAGATCTGTGTAATATTGAAATCGGAGCCAAAATGTATTAGATTTCTTTTTAGAAGCATTACCATTTGATTGATCACCTGATCACTTCTCAACTGCTCCTTATAGTTCTCGTAAAATATTTAATTTATTAATTTAGTTTTAAAAGGGAAGAATATAATTCCTCTTTCTATTTTTATGTAGAAGCGTGAACAACAAGCTTGTTTGCATGTAATTCGATTTGGAACAATGTGGGACAACAAGTAGGTGTCGCTGCAACATTCTATTTAAAGTTGCATAATTTAATAGAAACAAAGGGAAACTGTGAGGCTTCACGTTTTAATCTCATTGTACGAACATTGTGGATGATTGGTTGCGTTCAGACGGGGAAAAGTTTAATATAGGTACTTTATTTTATAACCTTGACGATGATAATGAAAATGAAGACTTTGATCACTGTTTGAACGAAAAGAACTATAAAAATACATAGGTAGACGTCTCTCTATGAAAACTCAATTTTTTTTGTATAAATCAGGCCAAATTGTTATTAAAAAGATTATGTACACATTCGAATATAGACAAAATAACCGATAGTACCAAAAAATCCGACAGTCTTCTGCCGTCTCAGTTTTCGGAGCCCCAATCCAAAGCTGAACCTAACGTAGGAACAGCTCAATTGCGTAAAACGTTTCTCACGTAATGCCATGTAACTCGTACACTAGTGCGCCAGTACTCGCCGCCAGTACTCGAAGCCAGTAGAGCGTGGGCACTTACCCCCCACCACTGGCACGGCGTAATAATACCACGTGGGTGCCAGTAGTTACACCACTGTGATTGATGAACGTGAAATAAATGACGATCCAATTTTGGAATTTCTAAATATAGGCGGATAAATGTAACTTGATGAGAGTGAAATTGGATATCATCTTGAGATTTTTCGATATTGTAATTTTCATAAGGAAACTCGTCGCTTCCATCCTGTAGTAGGGGAAAAGCTACTTCATACATAGTATTTTTCCTTCGTTCACCATCTTCGAAAAACTTTATTAAGAACGTTGGCTCAAGCAAGACAGTTTCATTTTACCAATATTGAATATGAAGAAACGTTACATTTACATCAAGACTGCATTTCCGTTCCGCCATCATCGGACATCGTTGCAAATTGAAATTTCTTTCGATACATATTTGTACTTATTTGCTATATTTTTTATAATGTTACTTGTGACATGACTGCAGATAGAAGAGTATGGAAGGAGAAAACATGCTGCGCGGACCCCAAATAAGATTGAGATAAGGATGATGATAATTAGCTTTTACAGACTACGACATTTACATAACACTAAGATAAATAAATTTCCTTTTCATTTATACTCGTTATTGATTCAAGATTGGTTGCATCAGACCATCTTCACCTACACAAAACAAAACAAACTATTCATCATACAAGATTTGCATACAATTTCAAAGATAAACTACACTGACGTAAAATTCTGACTACAATACAATACAAGGCAAAAGAAGACATGTGTATCGAATATTTTATCATATTTACATCTAAAAATGTACTTACATTGACAGGTAATAATGTCACGATAATATAATAAGTAAGCGAGTTACAAATAAAAATTCATGTCACTCCCGTATTTCGTAAAAGGGAGATGTGTTATGCCCACACATCTTAGCATTTATGTGGGGATCTTCATCAATGTTATGTTTTATTACGAGTATATACTCATTTTTGTGGTTGCCTAGTAGTTAAAGCACCTGCCTCTCAACTATGAGTGTGAAGGTTTAGTTCCAGGTCAGGCTTATACCAATGTTACTCTTATAAGTCAATAGTTCGTGTCTCTTGGATACCAGTGTCTAAGTAGTCTAATCCTGAAAACATGAAAATGATTTAATGATTTGAGATATGATTTTAATATGATTAAAAGCAAATCTTTTTTATCATTTTCCTTGAATGCACAAGGCTTACTTACCTTATTTCCCTGTTCATCCAAACACGTATCCTTTATTAGGATGTTCATAGAATCGATATGGTTCCACGGATCAAGTGGTAGACCACAGCCTCTGATTACTGCGTTGTATTCCGAATTTGTGCTTCATTGGGCAGAATATTACGCGAATTTCCTATCATGGGCTCATGAAATAATATGAATAAGGTTTTTGTGTTCCAAATTAATCTCGTAAATAATGAAGAACATGAATAAAATGGCAAATCAAGCCATGACAAGGCAAATCAAAATAATGTTCACAAAACTGCATGCAAAAGACGAGATAGCTTTAAAAATCTTTTAGTGCAGTAACTAACTACGGCAATCAAAACGAAGTACTACACCTGTTTTGCTTCCGAAAGCAGAAATAACAAAATTGTACCAATTGCTCATAAAAGTATTCATAGTAGCTGTTACTAAGCTCGTACAAAGAGCTTTTACTGTCGCAAAGGAAAGACAGAAGCACCACTACGAAGAATACAAAATAAGGTGCAAAGGAAATATGGGAGTGTCTTCTTATTCCTTTATTTATTCGTGTATTTGTGTGACCAAGACGTATGGCCAAACGTCATGATATATGCCCTTCCCTTATTAACTTAATTTGGTTATGCTTGAGGCCATATTTCTCAAACGTGTCTCCTGATGCCATTACTTATGTATTTCATCTCATCTTGAAGAGGACCAAAAACTTCACTTATGCAAAAAAGGACCAAATATATAAACTAGTCCTTATGTACGACCGGTCCTTCTTCAAATTTTCTGGTAATATTACTTAGTGACGTCATACCGGGCTCCGTAAGAACCGTAAAAACATCGTGATGTCCGAGCCGTTTGGCGCGAAATGCGACAGATATTCGGAACCGGCCCGAATACGGCGCAGCGTCGTGGAAATAGAAGTAATGGCTTCTTGTGACGTCGACAGCCTGGATATTTGGAGATGGCTCATATAATACAAGGGAAAAAGTAGCTACATACCTAAGATATTGGATCAAAAACCTCAAATTCAAACAAAATTACCAGATTAGAAACTTTGATCATTCGAATCCTCACCTATAAAATTAATGTGGGTCCACAGTTATCCCAAACTGGTTTTATAGAAATCTGGTTTTTGAACATTCACATAGCCTACCGTCTATCTCATTTAAGAAATTATAGCGTTTACATCACCTTCACTGTCGTCACTAGAAGCCATAGCGTAGTTTCTTTCATTCTTAAATATTTACGATCTCCCATTAAAAACACTGAATCCATATCACGAAAGATAATATTGATTGATGAAATCGCTCCATTCATCTTGATCCTTGTAAGTGATGACCATAAGCAGCCATTACAGTTTGTCATCGATAAATCTCGTTGACACTTGGGGACTTTCTCTCTTGCTCAATCCTGCGAATGAAGATAATATATCAGCCGTGAAACGTGATGAAAAGGGTTTCCTGTTTGTACTGTTGGTGGCTTATGAGGCTGCAGACGATAAAGAACCTTTTACTTATTAACTTAAAGATGAAATTGATAAGGACTTGAATGCGTGTGATGATGAAAAAACCGATTATGCTTAACATTCATAAACGTATGATAAAGTAGTTTAAATTGATACGCGGCTTTGAAATTTCAGCAGTTAAAATACATGAAAGCATGTACAATATAAGCACTGTTTTAAAGAATTCAGCTAAAGTACAGTCGTAATCTAATTGTTCAACATAACTGCAGCTTCGCTAATAGACATAATATTCCAAACGGAATGGAAGTTTCCATTTTGTGATTAAAACTTTGAGTTTGTGATTCGGACAGTTGGTAAATTAGACAGAATATATTTGGATGTTTTATTGCGAGCTGGTGAAGATGGTTTATGTACCAACTGATGTTTTATATTAAAAGCTCAAAATAAAGCATATTACAGTAGGTATACTACACAGGTATAGGTATATACAGTAGCTGTAATATTTTTACATATTTAAGGCAACTTGTTACCCTATTTAGTTGCTGCGCCCTTACAGGATGATGACATACATACATCACTTGCTTAGTTATAAGGAACTGTGTAACTGTATACATCAAGCAATAAATACATTAATACTATACAAGAGAAAATCAAAGCTATGATTAGAAAAGTTATGCAATCCCAAATCAGGAGCAGATTGAAAGACGGAAATAACTTTGCCAAAAAAACACCAAACATCCTAAGTAGGTACGGATGTATTTTCCGAAATTGAGTGAGTTCGCCAACGAAATGATTTGATGTCCGTAACTCAATGTTTGACAGGCACGGAATGTGTTTTTTATTAAATTTCCAACAAATTTTGCGGCAAATGGGGCCTTTGCCTTGCCTGGTGCTGCCAGTTCGATAAAGTTGACCCCGCGTTTAGATTATCTAGGATAACTTTGCAATATACCTATTGCTTAAGATTTTTGGTGGTGAGGTAGAATTTGAGCTACAGCTTTTCCAATCTCTGCCTTATTAGAGTACCCACATGACGATATCTATTTAAGATATCGTGGTGACCATTCCTACTCATTTACTAACTGACTTTTTGGATCCCATTCTTGAATCGGTATACTTTCGGTACACAAAATCCATTGCTCTCATTCATCTCTTTTTATAGCTGAACTGGTAAAAACTAGTTTAATTTCCACAGATTTAATATCAAAATCAGTATCTCGCTTCTGACCCCATAACACGCGGATCTGTTTGTCCAGCTATCTGGCTATCAGTGCCGATGACGTCACGTGCGCACGGCATACATAATTCAGCCACTATTGTATGTTAAACAATATGGCTGCCACACCAAATGCTCCCATATCGGTTAGTTTCTATGTCATGGTCTGTGAATTTTGAATATTTTTCGTATTGTACGCAACAAAACAGTCAGAATTTTCTCTTGCTGTACCTACCTACGAAGCTTCATTTATACGTAAATTAGCAGAAGTGATAAAACACGCCCACATTACGTCATGTTCCTATTAATTGGTGATAAATTATCTATACGTTAAGTAAAAATATGTAGTACTTAAGGCGGAAGCTATGTTTTCCACTCTGTATATTCATTAACCGTTCGTATGTCTTAATTGACTAGATTATCATCTTGAGCAGGATTGGCACTTAAGAGCGTGTACGCTCGGCGCGCGATGTCAACTTTAGGTAATTCAACGCAAAAAACCGCGCAGACTAGCGTCGCGGCTGTGTGCGTGCCTATCATACTTCACGTATAGTCACACAAACCATTTTGATCCTTTCGAGTGAAATTGGTAGAACAAAAAATATATTATTTAGTAAATAGTTAATAGCGGGAAAATAGTGTAAGTCTATGGATGTCTAAAATATAAAAGCATGAAAATAAGTCGTTAATACTTACACTCTTTTGCAAAAAAATCGGGCACCTATGAAAACCTTGGTTTTGAGGACTTTCTGTATATTACATACAATTTTCAACAGTACTAAATAGTCGACTGATGATTAATGACAATGTTAAGAGTTTCTGTGTTTTAACCGATTTCAAAAAAAGAAAGGAGGAGGTTTCAATTAGATTGTTTTGTGATTTTTCTCAATTTGATTGTTCTCGATTTCTCAAAGACGCCTGGACCGATTTGAAAAATTGATTGTTTATATGAATGGTCCAGTCCATCCAGACCGAAAAATTGTGGTCAAATAACAACAATTGCCGGAAAGCCAAATATTGGTGAAGAGCTTGGGTTTACCATTGCAAATAAAGTTTTAAGTTATCTATCCTATATGCTTCAAAAGTTATTCGAGATCAAAAGTCAAAATTTGGGTACATCCAAAATGAAAAAAAAAAAATATAGCTCGATTGGTAACAGACATCTGCAATAAGTGATTTCTAGCCTAAGGAGTCCGCCATATTGGATTTAGACTCGCGACACATTTTTTTTCGAGTTATTCATAGCAAGCCCTTTCATTTGATACCCATATCGTAGGAATGCATTAAAAACATTTTTTTCTCCATCTTGGGTATACCGCCATATTGGATATAGAATCATACATTGTCATTAAAACTGAACATTCAAACAAAATTTCAACTCAATCGATAAAAAAAATATGCTTCAAAATTGAGCTTTAAATAAAATAGTAATGTATCAAGATTTGTTGGTCGCGCTTGAAATGTACTCTATTCTCGGTATCCACGGCAGAGGTTATTCACCCTACGCGATGTGACGGAGCGACACGTCCTCTCTCTGTGAAGCCTTGCGGCGGTCTGGTTTGAGTTGACTCGCGTGCAGCGTTTTATAGTAGTTTTTAAATAATTTATTAAAAAATAAAAACGAGAGATTAAATTATAATATAAAGTTTATGTTTTAAAGAAAGAGTTATATTACTATAGTAAATAATTGTTATATTAAATTAAGTAAGATAGATAGGTAAAAAAAGCATTTGAAATTCACAATTTTTTACATTGTTAAAATATTTTTTTCTGAAAGATAGAGACCTAAATCAAAAAATGTTTTCAACTAACTATAGGCATGGGGATTTCGTCTATGAGTAAAAAAATAAATATGATTAGATTTGCCACTGTTTTCACATGAATTTAAGCTTCGAAATAGACGCTGAACGGGAATTTTATAAAACATCTGTTACGTTATAGGGGTTTTAAGTATTTAAACTACACAAATTGAAATTTATGTTCAATTAACTATATAGACAGTGAAATTACCTTGCGTTATTAAAAAATAACATAGTTATAGGATAAGTAGTTACTGAGAAACAGTGGTTTGAAAAGTACCATTTTAGGCCAAATGGCGCGCGGTTGACGTACACGCTCTTAAAGCTATGTTGTATTTATTTCCATTTTCAACAACCAAAGCATTAAAAATGCTGGGATTTTAAGTTCTACATTCCAAAACATCCATGGTCACCCGTTTACGAAGTTCAGCAATTTGGCTAGGATTGTGTAACTATCTCACATAGACGAACTTGCCCTAAATTGAAGGGAATAGTTTCTTAAACTTTAGTTGATGTTGCAGTCTAGAGGGACGAGTAAATGTGCAATGCAGTGTAAAGGAATTCGGCCCGCTGGCCTGGAATTGGGAGCAAGTGTACGACAGATGGTTTGGACGGCCATTTTCGGCTGTTTAGGCAGACCTGAAATCAGTCGCTTGGAATAATAAGCGTTCTTTTGTTTTGGAATACTGTTAATCCTTTCAAAGGATGTTCATGTGGGTTAATTCTTTAAAATGTTAAATGTAACTGCACTTAACTAACTTTGTTGTAGTGTGCCTTTTTTTTCTAAAAAGAACTCTAACGTGTATCTTATGGAAAAATACATCGCCATCTTTATTTAAAACCAAACATCTACAACAAATAACTTCAACAAGTTAAACCGCCATAAAGATATATTAACATACATAACAAACAAGTAAACGTTACATAACAGTACATAAGCTGCACATACTCGGTCAAGGCACGCGTTTTGTGCCTGACCTTATGTGGTCGCTACAGGACAAGAATCTGATGCACGCCCGTCATTTAGTACCGACACATTGATCGATGTTCATTGGTCACTAACTCTTGTATGTAAGGTTTATCCAGCTATTCGAGTATCCCGGGAAACTGACTCTAACATATTTGAAGCTTCAAGAGTAGCTGGTGTCAACAAGACATGAAATAGAGCGATAGCCTTTTAACTATTTGGCACCTCGACAAAGTTAGCACCGAATAAAATGTTCATATTAGTGGTGGTGTCAGAAATGATTGAGTGTGCCACTGGGTGCTAAAATGCTGACTGGAAGAGATGGTTTTACGTTGTATTTTTTAATTATACTTCTGGGAAAAACTGACAATTTGTTTGATTATTGGTCTTTCCCTCAAGATACAGATACACACAGAAGAAAGAACAATATTCTTGCTGCAAAGAAGATTAATCAAAACATAAATCAACTTTAAGGAAATAAAACCGTTTAAATTCACAGCCCTATTAAAGAAAGAGAAAGTTATTGACTTTACTCATGCAGGCATTAGCCATGGTGTTACCGTGGGAGCGGGTCACACGACAGCCGGTGACCATGCGAACTATCGACATTGCAATACCGCTTGGGAACTGAGATTTAGTGCTATGCTGTGAACTAATACATTTGTACGTGTTGACATTGCTAATGGTTGTGAACTGGATGTTTCCGGTGGTTCTGTTAGACATTTTGCTCTATATATAGTTTGAGATTTGGGGTGTGTAGATTTTGAGCGTTAAGTAGTAATTCCATGTTTTGGTGTCTTGATCGTTTATGCTGCAAATGTTAATTATCGTGGATTAAATCTTTAACTGACGTAAAAAAATCTTGTAAACTATTAGACCATATTAGTTAATAGTAATGGCATCACGGCGACTGTTCTCCAAGGGAATCAGCCAGCTGCGCAAGACATATTAAAGTACACAAGCATTAAGGACACAGGTGCACTTTCTATTCCTGTTATCACATAACCATGTTGATTACAATAGCAAAAGATGTTTGATGATTATTTTCCCATCAACTAACCTTCAATCTTCTTTCTCAGGAACAACTCCGCCAACGCAAAGAGGCTGAAGAGAGGATCGCAGCGCAGAACGAGTTCCTCCGCACTTCGCTCCGAGGGTCCCACAAGCTCCAGGCCTTGGAGTCCAACCCCCCCTCGTCGGGCACCGCCTTCGTCAACGATGCGTATGAAGACGATGTTAGTGACGACTCCACGCAGCTTTATGCTGTTGTCGGTGAGTTCAATTTGGATGTTTATTCTTTTGCTTTAATATAATTCGGTATAAAGGATTCTGATGCTGAAATACTCAAACATAATTTTAAGTGTGTAGAATGTGTGATTATTGGAGCAGCACTTAAAATTGTGTGCATTATTTGGCCGTGAGACTCAGTTAGGTTAGGTTAGGTTAAGTTGTTTATCATAATTATATGTTCAGGTCTTGCATAGAACTGGTAATCCAATATCAATATGAATTCTAACAAGGGATGCAAGATAATAACAAGGTTTACAAAATGTTAGTCTAATCGGTTGGCAAATATTCTCGCTACTGCCTGCATAGTTAAATTTTTGAATAACGTTAGGACTTAGTATATGCTAGCTAGATATAAGCCTCTCATTGACATACTTTAACGAGATCATCTGCCCGTATACTTGGCAGCTGTTTCTGTCATACATCAGTCGTACTCAAATCGAAAGCCATTAAAAATACGTTCTTAGTATCCAAAAGATATTCCAGAAAGTTCCATCCAATCTAATTTTCTGATCACGTCCAATGGCGGTAATTTTTCCCACGGATAAGCCAAATTTCAAGTGAAGCAAATAAGTCGGTGACGCTTGAAATTGCTTTGCATGAAATGTATTAGATTTTTTAAAATGGGGTGAATTCTACGTATCCTTTTGGCTCGCATCCCACCTTGATTTACCAGTAAAGGTTAACTAGGTAACTCTCAAACATTATTCTATCGGAGTTATACCAGTTATACTTACGTATACGTCAAAAATAAGTACTTAGGTAAAGTTAAGTATTTCTAGGTAGGTTCTTTGTGTTTCCACTGAAGTGCTGATGGATCCAAATTATTCGTAGAATATTTAGAAGCAAAGACTTCCATGATTACAAGTTCTTTTTGAGCTTTAAAAATCCAAACAACATTACAAATATCCTCTTCATTCGTACCAAGAAATACTGGTTGTTTTTACCAGAAAAGCCAATTTTGCATAACGTCCCATAATATACCTTTCCAAGTACACAAAAATAATATTTTCTAAGTACCTACCCACAACATTATTGAGTCGTATTTCGACTAAATCCCACAGGATTTTTGGTTTTCATAAGGCAAATAATGATATTTTTTAATGGAATTACTTTTTATATGGAATTCCTGTATAGGTATCCCATTTAATAAGAACACGTAATTTTTATTCATAATTGTTTTCGGTACCGACCTTTAGTATTTCAGAATTTTGTTACACGTTACAAAAATATAAAACAATTTGTATTTGTTATTGTTGAATCCAGTGAAAAACATGCAGGCACCGTGTTACTGGTTGTTTGAACAATTTGTTTTACTACAACACTGTCAGCTAAAAACACACGTTGCATAAGTGGTTGGTTTCGGTCCCAAACTAAAAACACACAAAGCTTCAATTTCGTCAACCTTCATTTGTTATTACCATAAAGTAAATAACCACTAGAGAGCGCACTCGCCAATTTCTTCTAAGAACACGACTCACCACTGCGGGCGGGGGGACGCGGCATAATCCGCGGCTACTATTGGTCAGTTCACGGTCGCTACTAAAGGATCGTACTGATCGTAGCCTTATAGTACGCGCAAAATCACTAACTTTTGGCGAGCGTCGGGGCACTGTATGCGCAGTCAAGTGGTTTTATAGTCTTTGGTTATTACTATTCGATTTTGGATCCCTTGTCCACAGAAAGGGGACATGAACCTAAGAATCAGATTCCAAAATTGATTATATTAAAAACTGTAACAAAATTATGAGCAAACGAAAATATGTTTAACGATATATAATCCCCGAATCAAACCCCAAAAACCTGGCCATTTTAAAGAAACCAATTTAAAACCGCTATTAAAATCCCACAACTGTAAACGAACAGGCCCGATACTCGCGCTGGCCCATATTTTTGCCCGCACTAGCGCGAGCTGCCCTCGTTAATTCCACTTCACATGCCAGTAGTTCTATCGTACATTTACTTGCCTACTGGACTAGATGACAGATAAAATTATAACACCCAGCAAAAGTTGCGCCAAGTCTCTCGATGAACTGATAAAAGAATTAAGGAGATTGAGTGTCCAGTCAGGAATAGGGAGTTAGGCACTTAATTTTGGAGGAAGAGGTAATCATGTGTGAAGATGATGTGATGAGGAAACAGCTATGTTTGTAAAGCTTAATATGCTGGTACCATCTTTATACAGTCTTATATATAACGTCCTGGTCGAAGGCTTAGATATAAAAGTAAATTAAGAAGCTGAATAACTTAAAGATACATGAGAGAACAAATTAATGCTTCTGAATTTTGAGTTCATGTATTATTACTAATTGATTCAGAAACGAAGCAAGTAGGCCTTATTGTGTTTACCTTTGGATGCTTGGCAAGTATTTCGCCGACGACTACAAACTTGGCGTTAAAATATAACACCTTCTATGTAAGATTTCATTACAACACCTAAGTTAAGGGTTGGTTTAAAATGTTCCCTTGATTGACCCCACCGGCTTTGAAGTGTGGGTAACGGGTAAACTTGCTTGATATCAAGTGGATAGCGCTCTCATTACTTCAGTATTTGCAAAGTTTTCGAATTTAGCAGATTACGTTTAGAGGTTGTGGTTGTATATGATACTATCGGGGTAAGGGTTAAGGATGCTTAAGTACTGGAGTAGGGGTATAGTTATTGACTTCGATGAGTGTGAAGTACCTGTTGAAGAAAAAGTTAGAACACTATAAGACAAAGTGGCCAAAACATATAGAAACAAATGTAGAAAGTTATATCTCAGGAACAATTTTCTGTCACTTATGAAATAGCTTATGTCTTATCCTTTCGGTTATAGGTATAAAAAAATACTTTGTTAAAATAGGAACCAAAGTATCAATAACATTTTTGCTGTAACTTCACAAACAAGTGTCACCCAACACCGGGTGAATATCAAAGGCTCGTTGGCATTTCCACCCGTATATTGATAACATCTTTATCCAGGATTCTGAAGGTCGAGTGAAGGTCAATTTGAATAATGGATATGGGAAAGGGACTGCTTGATATTCAGCTAACAAACAGTTTCCATAAATAGGATAGGATTAGGACTCAGTCAACAGTCAACGGGAGAAAAGAAAATATGTATGTATAAGTAAAAGAAGATTTACATAAAGCAAAAATTTTAGGGGTTGTATCAAATAAACCAAATCCCAAAATCCATTTTATCAATTTAGAAGTTGTTGACAGCTCAGAAGCCTTAGTGAAACAGGAAAAGGATAAAGTGAGGGTGTGTGTTTATAATATAAATCCCTTTATAAACTGTCTAATTGAAACGAGACCCTTCAGTTTGTATGAAGATTATCATGAAAATATAGAACTACTTTTCTCACCGGGATAAAAAGTATCACATATGTTTCACCTAGGTCCTAGTTATCTTGCCAAATATCTCCAAGTGATTCAACTGCTTAACTATGAAAGCGTATGATACAGAGATCAGGATGTGCAAAGGAAGACTTTAGGAAAATCATCATCATCATCTCAGCCATAGGCGACGTCCACTGCTGAACATAGGCCTCCCTCTTAGATCTCCTTAGGTTGAAACCGACCTGCATCTAGCGTCTTTTGTCTGTAGAAATATGTAACTGAGTAATGTTTCCTTTACTTTCAGACTACCAAGAAGTATGTGCAGCGCTCAGTCGCGTGCAGAAAGCGCTCGGTGCCAGCGGGGAGTCAGCGCTGGCGGCGCGGGTGGCGGGCGCGGCGGGCGCGTTGCTGTGTCCTGCGCTTCGCACGGCGTTGGCCACGAGGTCCGCCGTGCTGACGGCGGTGAGGCACAAGAGGCCGGGGCTGGCACCGCCGCATACGCATCGGGCTACTGATAGGTTGAAAGACGTAAGTTTGGCTTTTTCTTTTTGCCTTTATCTTTAGTTCTGACTTAGGTACATGACTTATTTTAAAACGCACCATTTTAAGGGTATGGCTATCTTCATAATTGGGGGACTTCCTGACTTTCAAAGTGCTCATTTGTCACTATTTAGTCAGGCATCATGTACCTAGGCTAAAATCTCATATCAGCAATTGGAACAATTTTAGCCCGCTTTAATAGCCGTCTATAAAATACCTAATTTATTCTCCTTCTCTGTCCAAAAGACCCAGCCGAAAAACTCTGAGGCCAAATCTGATTGGTCACAATCTCTCACTCATTTAAAACACTAAATAACCAGACCAGTAATACAATTGATTAAAAAATGGCCATGTCACACGTCTAAATATTATTTTTTGTTCTACAGTGCATGGATGTACTAGGAGCGCACACGGCGTCAGGGGGCGAGACGTCAGCATTAGCTGCGGAGCTGCTGTCGATCCTCGGCGGGCTGGAGCTGGAGAGCCTCATCCAGGCGCACGACCAGGCCGCCGCGCTGCTCGACCCAGCTTGCTTTACTAGGGGCAAGAGGCATAAGGTGAGGGACTTGATGATGTGAAAGATAGTTGGAAGATAGATTGAAACAAAATAGCTGGGGCAAGAGGCATAAGTGGGGGACTTGTTGATGTGAAAGAAGATTGGGGGATAGATGAAAGAAGTAGCCTTTTTGTTGCTTGCTTTACTAGGGGCAAGAGACATAAGGTGAAAACCTTGATGGTCAAAGTAAAAATCAAAATAAATATTTCAAATCGACCTATAAAAGCTCTTTCGAAACGTCAAACTAATTGCACGGTTGCAAAGAGTTAGTCTCATAGAGAAGAACCGGAGAAGAAACTCTATGGACACTCTTTTTAAAGGAATATATATTTACCTAGCCTTTTTCCCGCGGTTTCACCCGCGTCCCGTGGTAACTACTGCCCGTGCCGGGATAAAATATAGCCTATGTTACTCGTGGATAATATAGCTTTCGAATGGTGAAAGAATTTTTAAAAGTGTCCAGTAGTTTTTGAGCCTATTCATTACAACCAAACAAACAAACAAAGTTTTCCTCTTTATAAATTAGTATAGATTACTATAGTTTTATATCTATTCCTGAGATCGTTGTTGTTGTAAAAGAGGATTGAGAAATAGATGAAGAGAAAATAGTAGCTGATGTATTAACGATGATAGAAGAATATTGTAGACCAACAAAGAAGATAAAACAGCTACATAGTTCAAATGATAGATTTAAATAACTATAGATGATGATGATGATAACTATAAGGACATCATCATCATCATCCTGTAAGGACATAATAAATAATTATTAAATGACATAAAGCAATTGCAGTTAGTACCTGTGATTAAAAATTGTTGTGTGGGAAAATTAACAATAGAAGTCAATATATCTTATTTCTTATTATTGCTTGTGACGCACACTATTGCGCATTTGTATACGTCACTTTCTTTCTTTCTTATTATGTTTATTAAATCGATGATTGTGCATAAACATTCAGTCAATATACGAATGAGATTTCACCTGATCTTAAAATAACTTTTTCTTCAAATAACTGAAGAAAGGAAAAAATAAACATTCTGAAGAAATAAGGAAATGTTAAATTCATGAACTTATTATATTCGGACATTCCGTAGTGCAGACCAAGTTTGAGAAGTTCCCGTCTGTTGAAATTATAAAAACGTTATGATGGAAGTATCTACTTTCATAGTTCGAGATTGTTTCATTTCCAACATTGCAGTGTACCTAAATGCGGTTATTTGTTTTGTTTGAAGACTTATGGCTCTCTTCATCTTATTTTAGTAGAAGAAAGTTACCGATAGTAAAATATAAATATTGTGTTTTATCAAACTTATCGTATCGTGTAAACTCAAAATTGTGTCCATTGAATTTTGAAATCTATGGTTGCCTGAAGGCTCGCTTTAGCTTTTCTTTATTAACAAGACGTATTGTATTGTTTAAGGTCCAACATCTTAATCAATTTATGAATCATGTTCATATGTCTCTAATAGTTAATAGAATGCTTTTTCTGTTTCCTTCCAGACTGGCAATAACTACAATCACAAGGGAGAGAACGACAAGGCGCTAACGGCGCACTCACCCGACGACCCCAGCGAACATATTAAAATTATCAAAATCGAGAAGACTAACGAACCACTTGGTAAGATCAACTTCCTTTAATTAAACGAGGCTGCTTAACTGGTGACAAAAATTCTTTTAATTTATTGCAACGTCTTTTAAATAACTTTTTCTGGACACCCTGAGCTAATTAAATTCTAAGACCCTATCGCAAAGGATGCACCTTTTCTGAAAAGACTGATCATAATTCAAACAATGGTTGTAGAATTGAAATTACATTGACATTTTATTGTACAGGTGCTACAGTTCGAAATGAAGGCGAGGCCGTTATAATTGGCAGGATAGTGAGAGGCGGAGCGGCAGAGAAGTCAGGACTGTTACATGAAGGAGATGAGGTGAGCCTTATGTTCAATATAAAACTTTAAAAAAAAGTTGTATAGGGACATTAAAAATTTATAAAAAACTCTCTTTCTAAATTATGTTTACCCTTAACTTTAACCTTATACAAAAGAAACTTGAAAAACATCTGATACTGAAAGATCTGGTCTCTACACTAGCATATGTGTACGCCGACAGTTAAAGAAAATAACTCTTTATTTCATCTGTAACAACTAAAATCTATAACTTTTACATATACAGAGCGTTACAAAGATAGCAAAAGTCTAGACAGATAATAATCTTCATTTTCACTAACTTCTTCATTCCCAACAGCTTCTAGAAGTAAACGGCGTAGCAATGCGCGGCAAGTCAGTGCACGAGGTGTGCCAAGTCCTGGGCGCGCTGTCGGGCACGCTGTGCGTGGTGCTGGCGCCGCGTGCTCCGGCCAGGGCTCCGCCGCCGCACCGCGTGCTGCACGTGCGCGCGCACTTCGATTATGATCCGGAGGATGATGTGTATATCCCTTGTAGGGAGCTTGGTGAGTGTCGACGTTATGGTTCATTATTGTCTGCATCCTGAAAATTATAGTACACTAGCTGGTGCCCGCGACTTCGTCTGCGCAGGTTTAGTATTTCGAACAATATGTTTACAAATTGTAGCCTATGTGTTATTCTGATGTATAAGCTATATTATTATAGTTTCATTAAAATCCATTCAGTAGTTTTTGCGGGAAAGAGTAACAAACATCCATACATCCATACATACACACTTTCGCGTTTATAATATTAGTAGGATTAGCTTCCGCCCGGACAGTGTTAATAAGTAGCCTTTATGTGATTCTGATGTATAAGCTGTATAACTACGAAGTTTCATCAATATTCATATTGGCAGTAATAAGATTTGAGGATACTTTAGTTCACCAATTTTTGTGGATTACTGAACCTACAAATACTGTTATTGTTGTTTTTATAAATATGAAAACACAACTGCATAATGTCGGCTTCTTAAATTTTCTTTTTAATCAGATATACTTTGAACATTTTTATTGAGTCCGATCAATCCTAAAATGAGAAATAATCTTTATAATACTAATTACGATATCTTTGCATTACAGGCATAAGTTTCCAAAAGGGCGATGTCCTCCACGTGATCAGTCGTGAAGATCCTAACTGGTGGCAAGCGTTCCGTGAGGGAGAGGAAGATCAGACCCTCGCTGGACTCATACCAAGCCAGGCATTCCAGCACCAGTAAGTATTTATAATATGACTACAGATATCCTTGACTACAAGCAACTAAAAGTATTACCAGAATACTGAATGTGAAATAAAAACAATCCAAATCCAATAATTCATTTGTTTGAACGCATTTCATTCTTTAAGCTTCTAAATGGCAACCCTGGATGTTAATGTGATTTAAATGAAATCTCGCTGCTTTTATGTATATTTTACAAGGAATTTTGGATACATGAATTTTATGGTCATCAAGATATTTTTGTCCCAGTAGCAAAGAAGTATAATACAATAATCTTATCGGTTCATCATCCACTAATACTACTTCTCCTTCTCTCTCCAGGCGAGAATCAATGAAGCTTACGCTAGCAGGCGAAGTAGCAGCCAGAGACAAGCCTCGCAAAGGAGGCACCTTACTCTGCGCGAAGAAACCGCCGCGGAAGAAGAAGGGGAAGAAAGCCACGAGCGAAGCTGGATACCCCATATACTCTACGTCTGGTGGGGATGGTGAGTTGCTTAACGTTGATTATGTTAAAGACAATTAAATAGGTGTAGACTACGTTTCCTTCAACCGATCATGTATCTAATGACTTCTAGATGCCATAGAACGGTTGAATTCTAAATGCTTACTCATTAACTCCTAAAAACCACGTTTTGTACCAAGTAAAAAATATCACCTAGCTGCCTACTCCTTGACTTAAAAAAACAAGAGACATGTAGTAGTAGAAATGTTATCCAGATTAACTCATCAATTTTAGCACAGTTTCTTTGTTTTTGTGCATGTACCCATTTTCATTTTACCTGTTATACTATTTACCAAATGCACTTCCAAAAATTGATTTCACCAAACCGCCCCACAAAAATGCCCTATAAGTGAGATTAGTGAGGTTAAATCTTCCAGAATACGAGCAAGAGGAGATCCTGACATACGAGGAGGTGGCGCTGTACTATCCGAGGGCGTCTCACAAGCGGCCTATTGTCCTGATAGGCCCTCCCAATATCGGCCGACACGAGCTCAGGCAGAGGCTAATGGAAGACAGCTCGAGGTTCGCAGCTGCTGTGCCACGTGAGTACTTTTTAGGGTTCCGCACCTCAAAAGGAAAAAACGGAACCCTTATAGGATCACTTTGTTGTCCGTCTGTCTGTCTGTCTGTCTGTCTGTCTGTCTGTCAAGACCCTTTATCTAAAGAACGCGAGGACGTATCAAGCTGAAATTCACATGAAATACTCAGGTCTATTGTCCCTTTACGCTGTGAAAATATCAAACTTCTAAGCCAAGCCAATCAAAAGATACATCCGATTATGTCGATATTTTCAACAAATTTTCGACACTCGCAAAGGAATCAAAACCTACAGGTTACTTCCCGTAAACTCAGAGTCTTGAAATTTGGCACGAAGCATTGTCATATAATGCAAATATAGGAAAAATTTCGAAAATCTCATTTTTTAGTTATATAATATATAAAAAAATATTTTAATAAAATGAAACTTACTACCTTATTTCTCACGAACGAATAAAGGTATCAAATTGAAATTTGTACCAAATACCAAAGTTTATTGTCCCTTTAGGCAGTGAAAAAATCAAACTTCTAAGTTAACGCGATCAAAAGATACAGCAGTTATACCGACACCATAGACGAATTTCCGTCACACGCTAGGGAATCAAAACCTACAAGGTACTTCCCGTGAACTCAGAATCTTGAAATTCGGCAAGAAGCAACGTTATAAAGTACAGATAAAGGAAAAATTGCGAAAATGATAAATTTGAAGTTACATAAAACATTAAAACATCAGGTGTAAACATCAAATATGTTCCTCATTTCAATGGAGAATTGAAACGACCAAGTTTGACGGATTTGAGAAATCATTTCTTTGTAGTGAAAGAGTATACTCGCCGTTTATTTCCATTGTCATCAAGTCAGGATCTGATGATGGAAATCCTGAGAAATCGAGGGCAACTATCAGAAATTGTAGGCATGCATAGGATTAAAACTTTATTCTCAGATGTATGTCTGGTGATACTATCAAACAGTGAAGGTTTAGAGCTTACCTGATGATGAAGACGTGAGAAAGTCGAGAGTACTCCTCAACGGCATGTTTTAGTTACGTCGTGTTTGGGCTTATATTTATTTATTTCTTTATTTATTTATCTACATACATTTACCATTACAGGTTACCCCAATGCGATTAGGTCTAGAAGTCGGTGTCTAGAGGATGCATCTATATTTATTTAACCACCGAGATCTAGACCGATGCATATAAACAGTTTTCTTGTTGTTTTTGGAAGTTGTTTTTTTTTTTGTAAAAAGTTTTTATTTTTAACTTTTGTGAAAAGTTATCGTCAATACGAATAAAATAAGCCCAAACACGTGGTAGTTGCAACATACCGTTTAGGAGTTCCCTCGATTCTCTGTAGTCTCCATAATCAAATCAGCTCCAAACCTTTATTGTTTGCCAGTACCCTCAAAAATACAGTCACATGTCTGGTTTTGATTCGATGCGTGCCTACAATATTCAAGGGTTGCCCTCGATATCTCAGGGTTTCCAGATCCTCATCAGATCCTGGTCATCCGAATTGGCATCTTCCTTCTTTATGAAAAGTAATAAAAACTAGCATTGCAAAATGTACAAACTGCTTGTCTTTTATATTTTTCAAACGATCCTGGACATTCGTCTCCATGGAATTTTAATAAAATATTTATATTCAAAGAAACGTCATACCATTCTCCACGATTTAAAACTACTTTGATTCATGTCCGCCACTTTTTACAAAGCGGGTCAGATATGCCCAATGACCTTTAAGACATAATTAGTTATTTTCAATCAGATTTCTGAATGATGACCATAAAATGTTGTATATAAATAACTTTAATAAAATAACTTTTACAAGGTACTGGCCCACTATTTTAGTTATATCATAAAATAAAAAATATTAACTATTTTGGCTCTCACGAAATTACCATAACTATGATTGTTCTAAACTGAACGGTTGGCGCGAGACTCACTTTTTATCTATACAGGATTTGTACGGAACCCTCGGTGCGCGAGTCCGACTCGCACTTGGCCGGTTTATTTTTATCAGTTTTAAATGGGTCTTCTCCCCTTAATTGCTATGGAGGTTATAATATTGTTAAATTCTTTGGGTCCCAATGAAAAAAGTATCTCTGTATTTATAGCTTCCTCTTTATCCACCTGGTAATCACGGAAGAATTCCCTATTTTCCATGTTTCTTTCAATATCTCGCCTTCCTCTTCCAGACACGTCTCGTCCCCGCAAGGACCACGAGGTGCCTGGCCAGGACTACCACTTCATCTCACGCACACAGTTCGAGGCTGACATACTCAACAGAAAGTTTGTCGAACACGGAGAGTACGAAAAGGCGTATTACGGTAAGAACCACACTAAATAAAACTATCAAGAAAAAACAATTCACTGAAAAACTTAAACTCACAAATCTGATACGACTGAAAATTATTTGAACATAGCAACTTCAGGATTGCCGCTGTTCATGGATAGTACTGATCAAATCTAACAAGTTATAACTCTTATGAATGCTTAGCAACCTTTAGTCTAATTTCTAAAAACTTCTACATTACAGGCACATCGTTAGAAGCGATTCGTGAAGTTGTGAACTCAGGGAAGATCTGCGTGCTGAACCTTCATCCTCAGTCGCTAAAGATCCTCCGCAACTCTGACCTGAAACCTTACACCGTGTTCGTCGCGCCACCCAGCCTGGAGAAACTCAGACAGAAGAAGATCAGAAACGGAGAGGCTTTTAAGGTAATATTTTATTGAACTAGATCTTTTTTTTTCCGACGTTAAAATCATCATCAAATGACCCCTCCGGCTGTGGGTTAGCAGCGGTGAGGGAGTGTCAGACTCTTACTGTGTTCCGTCATAGGCCATTTGTGTACCAGGGCCGCGGTATCTCTTTCGAACAACCCGCAGATCGAACTAGATCTGGCATTCAGTTTTGTCAAATATACATGACGTGTTTAAATTGTACATTTACAGCCAGTTTCTTCATCAAAAGTTAAAGTAAAAGTCAAAGAAATGTCTAAAGTTAAAGTACCTAACGGTCAAATTCAATATTTGAAGTTACTTTTCTTTATAAACTAAATGTGTACGATTGAGGCTTTAAGTGTTGAATACGTATACCTATATCGATGATATAATTTTGTACTCCAAAGTACCTAACGGCCTAATTCTTTATTTTTAATTCCAGGAGGAAGAACTAAAAGAAATAATAGCCACCGCACGGGACATGGAACTGCGATGGGGCCACCTGTTCGACATGATCATCATCAACAACGACACCCAACGTGCCTACCAGCAGCTGCTGAACGAGATCAACAGCCTGGAGCGCGAGCCGCAGTGGGTGCCGGCGCACTGGCTCAAGCACACCTAGCGCCGTCCGCCGCGCGCCGCGCCGCCGCCGCCCGCGCCCCGCCCACTCGCCCGCCGCCGCCTGCCCGGCCTCACCAAGCTCCAGCGAGTCTTCGACATCGTCACGCAAATGGTTTTACATTTGCTTTTCTACTTCCTCGAGGTTTGCGACAACAGATTCAGAACGAACACACATATGAGAGTACTCGGTAGCGATAGACAGAGTAGAGAGGATACCTTCTCCGATCGTAAACACGTAGAAAATATAGAATTTAGAAATGTGTTCCCGAAATCTTGTTTAGTTGAAATTGAATATTTAAAAAGCGAGAGCGATGCGAGATCTTTTGCGTTAGGATGACTCGATTGTACGGTTCGAGTCGATTTTTACAGAACGAGTGTATTTAATCGTTTCAAACATCACTTTAGTTTAGTTACGGAATTATTTCATAAAATATTATAAGTGTTACGAGTGAGGTGCGATTTACTTATGAAAATGAGTGTAGAGATGGTGTTATGAAATCAAAACGAGAGAAATAAAATAATACTTATTTATTAGTAAAAGTCGAAAGACCACGAAATTCGTAAGTTTTTATCCATAATTATTGAAGTTCTCATTTTGAAAATAAATATTGGCAATAAACTCACTATCTGATGTTACGATATAATAAAGATGTTTTGTGCATAAATATAGTGAATACAATAAAAGATCGACTTTATCAATATAAACCATAGCGAGTTTCTTTTTAAATTTTAACAAATATACTGCCTTATTCGTGGATGTTATGTCATTTTAAACTTCTAAGTAATTGTTTGTTAAAATAAGAAACGAAGCAAGGTTAGTGTTATCTTTGTTTCTCGTTTTAATAATATTTAGAAATAGTTATTATAATAAATGACCCCAAGAGTCAGTCATTAAATCCTTCGGTAGTTTAGACATTTATATATAAATATTTGAAATAATATTTTCAACGTTTTGTCCTGACTGACTCGGCAACGCACGCCCCAAACTTTTGAACCTAAAAGTATGAGTGTATTATGACGCCAATAAAAATAAAATCTAAAATTATCTCTTTGAATAAAGGCATGTTTATAATTATTGCTTGATAATATCATTTATACAAAACAGTGTATTCAATTATGTACTTACATAGAAAGTTTTTACTTGTATTTAAAATTCTACTAAATTGGAAGAATATATTAAAATTGCCAATAAAAAAACTATTCGGTTAAATTAAATAGGTATTATGAGTTTGTTAATTGCTTTTACGAAATTATTTACATACATTCCAAAGTGATTATAGAATAGTTACATTCCTTTAGTATTACTATTCACTATTTAAAAAAGAATATTATGCAATTGTGAAGACTGTCCAATGCAAATACCCATTATTTTTTCTTTGCTGCCCTGCGTATTACTTTAAAAATTTCTTAAAAAATTATAACATCAAAGATGTTTGTGATTAAATGAAATTATTCGCATGTATTGCCGGTCCGAAAAAATAAATTAAGCATGTTAAAAATTCTAAGATTGTTAAAGAAATTCTAAAATATTACATACTTACTACCAACAATAATGCAATGGAATTTATAGTTTGCAATGAATAAAATAGATAGTTAATAAATACGATGATAAACAATAAAATAAATCTCTAAATTGCCAAATTTATACGGTACGTAGTAATAAAAAAAAATAGGATTTTTTGAAAAATTTCTCCAGTAGTCTTCTTGTGGATTTCTCTATAAAGAAACGACTCGGTGGTAGGACGTTAATAGTTACAATAAAACCAATTAAAATTAACACTGCTATTATAGTGAGTAGAAAAGCAATATTTTATATCCTTATAATCAATTTACCTACTGTACAACGACATATCTGTTTTTTATAGTATACCTATTTCAATTAATATTTTCGGCCAATAAATTATTCTTTTTGGCAAATTTACCCGTTTAACGTATACCTACCTATAGATAAAATAATATTAGAGTGAATATTCGCGAACTGGGGTGTTGATCACGTTAAACAGCTACCTTCGTATGGATACCTTATGTGTAACCAGAAAATATTAATAATTTACATGTTCACTCAAGTTATTCTTTTAAATTTTGAATTATTTCCATTACCTCGTATAAAGCCGTGTGGCTTATTTCTATATGTCAGAGTAAAGCATAAAATTGTGTTCTACTTATTGTAATTTCAAAGCAAGTTGTACAAGACAATAATAACATAGGATAATACTCGAAAAAAGTGATTCTACTTACGATACTGTAAATAAACTTGTTAAAAAATAAAATGTGTATGCGCTTACATTTATTTACAGTATCCGTACTATCACTTTGCAGCTACTACACTAGGTACAAAGATTGGAAGACATGATTTAGACTTATTAGTATTAATATTGTCTGGTTACGAACACAATACTGCGATAAAATTCATTGCAATACAAATTAATGTACGACCACAATATTCTAAATGTCCCGATTAATTAGTTCCGTTAATATTTGTATATCTATGTAGATAGACATGAGCATCCAAATAATTTAGTGCCAAATATATAAGGCCACAATGAACTGTGGATTTAATATTCATTTTTAACATAATCACAATTTTTTAATATGTTACTTTATATGTAGGTATGTTGTAGGTATTTCATCATTACCACTTTCATGTTATGTGTACTGATTTTGAGACATTGTGTCATAATATAAAGTTTTTTTGTAAATCAATCGTGAAATTGCATTAGTTGTGTAAGTTATTTCGTATTTGAATAAAATATAAATCAGTTGTAACCTGTCGAGGTGCTAAAACTTGTAAACTATAATTTGTTTCTTTTTCAAATAGAAATATATAATTCTGTGTGTTTTAAGTTATAGTTAAAGTATTATGAGCACCAATAATGTTTGGAGCGTAGGTACTTAGGTATTAAAATTACCATCAAAGAACAATTTTCTTAACATTTTTCGTGCTCATAATACGAAATTGTGGATTTGTCGAACTTCACAGTATTGATATTATCTTATTTATAAATAGCCATGTATATAATTTATTAACAACTGAGGAAATGATAAAGATATAAATAAATAACATGTTAATAGTGAACAATTTATTGTAAATAATAGAATACCTATTAAATTTAATATCAGATATAATGTTTGTTTTATTTTATTTTCAACCTACGAATAACAACTTTACTGGATACTATGCAATAATGCAGTATCCCGTATATTGAGAAATATTCTTATAAGTATCCTAAGCTGTAGGCTCTCCATTATTATCTAATCATAGTAAGTATTCTTCATATGATAGCAATATAAGATAACGAAATCAAATGAACTTGCTCTTTTAAACAGGACTGTTTATCATTTCTGGTTAAATAGTAACAGATACATTTACATTTTTTTTTTCACATTGAACTTAGGCAATATTTTTTAGTTTTTTAGCAAAGGAGATATTCTACCAAAATTTTATATAAAAGAGAAAGTCAGATATGGGAGAAAAATCTGGAAACTATTCAAAAGTCATACTTCCTGTTAACATATTAGTGTTCATAGTGTAGACGAGTCGTCGACGTCCCGTGGGAATTAGTGCTTGTACCGGGATGATGCGTTACTCAGATAACTTATTTATACTTCAGTAGTTTCACAGCCCTTAGGTTACAAACAAACAAAAAATATTTCCTCTTTAATATAATAGTAAAGACGCCATAATTATATAAAGTACCAATAATAAAATTTTAGTTTTTGCAGTAATTTACAAAACGTCGCTTAATTTTATAAAATTAGGAATCAATTATTTAGTATACACCGGTTCTAGCCGGCTAAACCTAAGAGTAGCCACACTTCGTGCTTCAGCCGTTACATCCAAATTAAGTAGGTAAATGGAAATAAAAACTGCCAATGGCAGCGCCATGTGTGATTAAACATTTTCTTATGGTTTGCCGGCAAACAATTAAACGAACGTAAAAGTCTGATTAATATAGTATGAATCATGAATCTAATTGATTTCGTATCGCTGTCAATATTGGCAAGTGCTACATGGTCAGTTGTTTGGTAGTTTTATATAATAGTTTGGTAGATATTTCAAAATAGATTAGAAGGATATCGTGTTCATATGCTGGCAACCCTCAATCTGACGTGACGTTGACAAATAAAATTTGACAACTGTCGTCCTACTTTCCAAAGGGAGCGAAAATCAACAAACTGTAAATTATCCTCTCCAACTGTTTGATATTCCACTCAGAATTGGTTACACAGTGAAAATGCCGTCCATGAAAGTGGAGGGTGACAGCGATGGGGACGGGGAGATGTCGGGAGGTGACACTGAGCGCTCGAATGGATCCTCAAGGGGTCCTGATAGAGATTCAAGTGCTGAAGAAGCTGATGAGCCAGATTCTGATGACTCCTCGGAGATGGACGAGAGTGAGTGCGAGAGGCGGAGGAACGAGTGCCTGGATAACTTAGGTTGGTACTCCCCATTTTGAGGTTATGTTTACAAAACATTGATGCTTTTGGCGGAATTGTCGATTATTGTTTGTTTATTTTCGTAATCTGATTGCGTTTTAATCTTCACGAATGTCATCGCTGCTTGAAAGCGCAGAAAGTTGAATAAAAATAATATATTTAAGTTTAAAATCTTTGATGGGTTGGCATTTTGACTCTGGGAAGGGCAATTTTCTTATCTTTTGTTGTAAAATACTTGGTTAATTCTTGATAAGCTTATATTTATTAGGAATTCGATGTTATGGCTCTATCAGAGCACTCAGAGCTTACAAAGAGGCTACAACTCAACAGTATTTAATATTTTAAGAATTTAGGTCAGTTAAATTTAGGGCCTTACAACCAAGGTATGCTTCACAGAGCTTAGAACTCGTCTTCGTTTTAGTCTATGTAGGTACAATATTACTTTACATTTTAAATAGATGGTAACAATTTTACCATAATATTACCATTTATATTGATAGTAAAACACCCCAATTTCAAGCAAATTATAATTAAGGCATAGTGTGTAGGGCATACCTACGTATGCACTACTGAGTAAACACGAAATGAGCATAAACATAGCAATTTCCACAGTATTTTAACAGTGCAGTTACCAGCAAAAGCTGACTCTAGGAACTACATATGAAAATTATGTGAATAAATTAAATTCATTTTGCACAGGCCTTTATAATGAGCATAAAACAATAATGGTCAGCTAGCAGCCAACCACTACTCACATGAGACAAATGAATTATTCTGTCCTAAAACCCCATTCAAAAACCCCTCTTAACTAACTACAAAATAAATACAACACATGAAAATAAAACATACTTAAAATAATCAGGTTTTATTTACAAATTAGCTACCAACAATATACAAAATGAAGTAATAAACTATTAAATCTGTAATATTTTTTTCTATATTCCAGCGAACCTGGAGCGTCAGTTCTCAGTGCTCAGAGAACAGCTGTACTGCGAGAGAGTGAAGCAGGTGGATCATCAGCTAGCTGAAGTGAGGGGCGGCCGGTCTCAGGAGTACCTCGGACCTCTGCGGAGACTGCAGGAGAATATGAGGATTAGGTATATTCTTGTTGTAAAATTGAGCATTTGTAGTCTGGTAGGGTAATGTTTTGGGAGGCCCTTCAAATTAGCAGCAAACTGCCATGCATTAATCTGTGCAAATAAATGCTCAATCACAAAGCTAATTTGAAAGTGCCTATAGACTGAAAAAAACATTTGAGATACCTACATAACAAATAAAGTAAAATAATCCATAGACTGAGATAGATTAACTTCCATCCACCCATCCATCACAGCCCCTAGATTGTCCATCCTCGGACGTAGGGCTCCTCCAAATCTTTCCATTTCTTAAATTAACTTAAATCAAAGAAAATTATTATAAAACAGCTGATGGAAAAAACCACCATGGGAGGAGATAATAATAAAGCAATTGCATAAAACATAAATTGGCAGCTGAATTCCAGTTAGACTTAAGAAATTAGGTACAAACCATACTTGAATAAAATTCAATATAAATAAATACACTCAAATTATATAAAGTAAAAGTTTTTCTGCAGTATGATAAAGAAAAATCACAAGATAATCACTTCTGATTGCTAATTTAATTTCTTTGTGTACAAGGATCGAGGTAGCCGGCATACTGCGTCAGATGCGCATCGAGAACATCAAGCACAAGTACGAGGCTGAGGAGCAGGCGGCTCACCAGCATTTTAAGGTAGGATTAGCTTAGTTACCATACAAAAATTATACTTTATTTGAAAATAGTCAAAGTCTAAGGCTTTTGTTTCATTAGACCTATTACAGGATCTAACGAAATGCTAATAAGCCTCAATTTAACTATAAATACAACAAAAACTTAATGCAAATAAATAAGCAGCAGTATATTCATTCACTATGTACTTGGGTAAAAAGTCTTATCAAGACTATTACTGGTAAGTGCCTACTCAAAAGGAGTATAGTCCGTTTTACTCTTTTCTCTAGAAATAAGCACATCAGATCGAGTATATCTGTAGCTTTCTAGCATTGCACATATCTAAAATATACAATGGACTATTGTGCATGTGTTGACCTGTAAGAAATAAGTATTTTTAAGCAAAATGTTTACTCTTGTTGTGTTTAAAAAGTTGCATCAAAAATTACACTAGATGGCGTTGTCGTCAATTTCAGAACACTCATTAGAATGTGAGTGTTGTTACGTCCGTCAACTAGATGGCGTTACCAGTTCTAAATTTCAGCAACCACGTGAAATGCATTCGTAAACTTTTTACGAGCCGGCAACGTTTTAAAATGTCTGATCTTCTTTTTAACATAATATTTTTAACGACATTACGTAAAAATGCTGTTTTAAAGTAATTTTAAAAGCGATGTGGGTATTTTGCAAAAAAATTTCATCGATTTTTGTTGAACATATTTTTTTACCTATTATTTTTATAATATTTTTTAATACTTACTGTCGATAAACCAAGTATATTTAAGTGTATTAAAATTCTATATTCTAGTTTGATATGGCAACTCCGTGCGTGACGTAGGTCTCCCATAAAAGACTTCAACGCAACGCGCTATGCACCTGGCATTGTTTAGCTATTTCAATCAGTTTTTTTTTCTTCTATTTTTAATAGAACAATGACACGTTTTAGCCGATGTTTTTCATCGTGAATCATATCGATTTTCTTCGTCGCTAATCTTTATAGCTTTTAGAATTCTTAAAGGACAATAATAAAATGTAGGTTACACCTAAAAAATATTAAGTATTCGGAAAAGCCTTACGCATAATCCTTATATCGTATTTATCTGTACTGGTGAATTTGTTTGTTTGAACACTCTTATCCCAGAAACTACTGGTCCTATTTGACAAATTCTTTCAGTTTAAGATTGCCTTTTTATCGTTAACTGGAGGATTTCCCACGGAACGCGGGTGGACCCGTTGGCAGAATCTAAATAAAAAATATATACTTAATTAATGAAGAAGCTAACCTTTGTCATATAAAAATATTAAGTAACACTTTTGTATCTAACATCTTCTAATAATATCTATAGCGCCTACAAGATTTGGGTTTCTCCATCCAGTTGAGTTCCATAATTACTTTCAGCTGAAACGTAATGAAAACACAAATAAAACTGGCTTTTATGGTTACGTCATGGGGTTTTACGAAGGAGGTTTTCCACATGAAAATCTTATGTAACCGTATGAAGGTGTGGTTTATATGTAATTGAATATTTCCTATGTAAACTATGCTTATTCCGAAAGATAAATCTGGATTTTGTGAAAGATAAATGATCTTTATCTTTAAGGTTTTAAAATATACTCTACCTACATTTTGTACTCGATTGTTTTTACGACGAATAATTTATTACTTGAGTTTTTCTGTGTTAAGTTTCCCATCCAAGCAGGTAAACTCATGTTTTTTTTGAACACATAAGTTTACCTGCTACAAAATTTTTCTTAAACCGAAACTTGAAATTACCTACTTATACCATACATTAACCAGAAATCTAAATATACAAACACTAGATAACGCCCACGACACAACTTCACACATAGGTAGATATCTATCCGTCATACTTTGGTATAATCATTAATATTATATCCTAATACATAGTAAAAAAACTTATAATGTTTACCGAGTTAGCAGGCGAACAAGTGTAGGTCATGTTATTGATTTTATGCTCAACTGCGGGGCTTCTGTCTATAGCGGTGTAACAAAGTTCTAATTTAAGGCTTATATCGTGTAATACGTGGCATACAATATCTTTAGTAAATAGAGTTTGAATGACCACAAATGTAAAAGGAAAATGCCTGAAGTTTGACGTGGAAAAACAGCTAAATGAAATGATTAATACGTATTATAAATACGTTTTTATCCTATAGCATTTGACTAAAAACTACCCCTAGCGCAGAGTCAAAACAGCTAAAATATCATATTTCAAACAATAAGAAACAACGTTCTATTACGTTTGAGAAAGTACCTAGATAGCTCCCGTAATTTTAGATTCTCAGCCTACGCCAGTAGAGCAGGATTACCCCTAGCCCAAAAGCAGAACCATTATACATATCGCAGTTCAAACAATATGAAACTCGATTGCAATGCTACGTTCACATTTATTTAAAATCCCACTGTCTATAATATCATATTCTTTATCAATTTCCTCCAAATTCAACACAAACAATTACGCTTTCTCCAAACAAATTGATGAACCGAACAGTTTTTCCATTGACCTTTATTCCCGAGGTCTTCGCGGTTGCTAAGCCACGATAACAATCAATTAGACGTGCTCAGGATGTCTTCGAGTGACTTACAAGAGCCCCTAGCTGTCTTACTAACTATACAAACAAATAGAGGTCAAATTGTTTCATCTAGGTTGTGTACATTTACTCTTAAGGTCGAGATTTTGGCACATATAGACCTTATTTTGTCTCCTATACTAATCAATAGTTAGTAAAGAATAAACATTTTTGTATATTAGTTTGTACCCCAAAGCTACTAAACTGATTTAGAAAAATCTTTCACTGATGGAAAGCTACAATGGGCCTGAGTAACATGGGCTATATTCTGTCCGAGTACGGAAAAGAGTTCCGCGGGATCCGAGAATTTCGAGACTACGAAAACTTATTATTGTTTTCAATAGGTTTAATCAGTAGATTTAATTCTACGCGATACATTGTAAGCTTGCTTTCCCATGTAATTTGTAAAGAAAAGATTTAGAATAGTAAAGGTTTCGCGGAAGGTATCGATTTCCATTCGTATTAGCTTACCAACTTAGAAGTATTAGACTGGTTTATCGAAAAACTGGTCTTCCCCATAAAGGAGACTTATTACGTTAGTTCATTACAGTGAAATGATTTATCGACCGCAACGTTGTTGGTCGCAACTTCTGCGTATGTCGGTAGATCTCGTGTTTGTATGTCAATTCCTATTTCGCTGATTATTTAATATCAAATCATTTATTTAATTTAGGCTTTCACAAGCACTTCTGAATGTCAGGAATGTTTTGTGTTTCTCCATGACGATGTTATATAGGGTCCGTTCGTTGTGTTAAGGACGGGGGAACAAAGGACCAATGTAAGGGACTTATTGCTTAGTGTTTATTTTGTTGATTGCGGATAGAGAAGCAATTCTAAAACGCTTTAAGTTTTTGAGCTTGTAGCGGGTAACCTCTGAGTCAGAACAGATTTTGAATATTTTATCATGGTTCTGGAAATCGTAATGTAGACGAGCAGCGAGTTCTATGAAATCAATAATTATAAGCAAAGGAGTTTTCTCTCATCCTTCTATTTGTGAATAACATACAAAACTTTAATCCCTCAACAAAACAAACAAACATACTCACAAGCAACAGATAACCGACACATATGTAGCAACAATGCGCCGTGTCATCGACACTGAGGCCATTCATGAAGCGGTGACGTCACGTCCGGCGCGCGCGCATTGTGCCGTCTGCGGATCCTGTGTAGCAGTGCCTGGTTTATGATTGTAGTTTAGTGTTATAAGTTGTATGTAAAAAAATAATTAAAATGAAGATCTAATTGATAAAAAATCACGTCATTATTATAGGTCTTTTTATCGTCCCTCTGCTGGGTAAAGCCTCCTCACACATAGAGAAGGATTGAGCGTTAATCACCACGCTTGCGGGTTGGTGATTTTAGACTTTACAGTCCAGGTTTCCTCGAGAGTTCCACTTCACCTATTCAGTAAGCAAAGTACATATAACATTTCAAATAAGAGTTGCGGTTTCGATCCCAGGCAAGCCAAGTACCACTGCAAAATTATTATACAAAATACCGTATAGGATCTAGATATATACGTCAAGTCCTTTAGGTAACGCCATTGTACATTAGGTAGTGCATAAAGTTTTAATAAATAGAGTATGTATTCTTGTCCTATGCTATAGAGGTAATCGAAAACACAGGAAACTTTTACATACTGAGTAAATAGTTTAAACATCTTGGCAAATAAGGTAATGGGACTCAATAATATGATATCACATTTGAAACAACTACAGGACATTTTAATTGGTGAATTTTGAGTTTTGGGTAGGTCTTATGTTTGGCCTACACTGTTTACAATTTAATATATGTAGTACTGTTTATAAATAACTTAGTTACAGTGATAATATCTTTCTAACTTTTATCTTTGCTTACACAAACAAAGTCCTATTCCAACAGTCGGATGTGCGGCTAAAATTAATCACTTCTCATTATTTCTCTGTCTCAGAGTCCTTTGCTTAACACGATACGTATGGTAATTGGTGGACATTAATTACGTCACTAATTTGGGAATGCGTGTGTATGGGGACTTTGTGAAAACTTGAATAGTTATGACCAAAGCCTTGAATTGAATTACACCGCGTATGTCTGCATAGTCAAAATGCTCGCAGTTTTGCAATGAGATTCATTTTAATAAATATATATCGGTTACTGATTGATTTAAATCTTAATTATCTCTACGGTGTTCATCTGAGTTCCGGGGAAACTATTTCCCGTATTTGAACAAAAGTTTTATCTAAATCTGGTGAAAAGTGGATTTGCGTAAATGAGAAATAATCATGCATACAAATTCATCTTTTAATAATCACATGATTCCTATCAAAAATAATACATACCAACCCAAGGTAATATTGTATATAAATCATTCGTTATCAAAGTTTGTAAGTTAGTTTTCTTTGCCTCGCCAACTTTGTACAGTCGGGAACTTATTAAAAGAGAAGTAAATCCCAAAGTTTTGTTCCAACTACGGACAGAGGGAAACTTGCTGTAACTCGAATATAAGTTAGGACGCCGCTGAAATCTTTGAGAAACACCGGCCTTTTTGTTTTTTAGATGAATTGGATAGAATTTTCTTAAGAGTCAGCCATTTTCAACTTTTTGTTCGGAAGTAAAGGTTTCGTTGCTGTTTATATCTTAACTTTTGATTTAATTACTTTGCTTTTAATAGCTGACGGAATGCACTCAGTGAACTTAGTAAGACGTGAAGATCACTGTTTCAGTTTTGTAAATTTTTCTCTCAAATATAAATTACGTAACCTAATCCTAGTGGTCCCTCTTATGACCATTGGAGCGATGAATTCACACCTTCAAAAACGCCAGTAACTATAAAGGAAATTATTTGGGAGCTATCGGTACCTAGGAACTATTTCAATCATCCGGATAAAAAGCATTTGTTCTTTCTTAGGCTCTAGACTATTAGTGTACACTTAAATGATTTAGTAGTTTTGGCATAAAAGTGCGAAAGACACACATAAATTATTTTCACATTTATAAAATCATTTAGAATTCCGTCAAGCTTTAAGTCGTCTCAAAGTAAACTTAATTTTGCAGATAAGCAATATATCTAGTCTAACAAAGGCTTCTCGATTGAAAGCAAATTCAGGTATCGACAAATCGATTAGGCAACACAATAGTTGCGCAGGCGTCGCGGATGTGACGTAAATCGTATATAATTGGCTCCTATTGTTTGTAGATGTGGGGCAAACGGATTACTGAAGGATTACTGTGATGAAAGTTGTGGCGTTAGATTGAACAAAGTATTTCTTTAATGGACTATTAATAAGTTACTACACTATCTACCAATATCACTTATTTTTAGTGCTCATTCTTACATGGTATATGCCTATGGCGTAAATGGCGAGCTTTACAAGACACGCACGTGTTAAAAAAAAAACATTCGTTCATTAGTCGCTTCTGAAAACCTAATAGTCCATTCATCTTAGTAAAAAAAGTAAGAACAAGGTGAGAATCTCGGAATTTGAGATACCCGCCTGAATTATTGTACCTATAAACTTGTATTTTAAAGACATTATTGCGTTCAGGATTCTTAAGGTTGTTACAAACTCCACAAAAGACGAGGTGTCCGCGTCTATCACATTTAATTCTCTACAAAATTGAAAAGAGAAAGAGAAAATTCTGTGGGAAATGAGGTATGTGTAACTGATTTTGCAACAATTTTAATAGACGCGTACACCCTGCCATAATGTAGCTTTTCTGACAACTTTATTAGTTTATTTTATTTATTCCTTAATATGCGTTGATACAAATTCATCAGCCTAATGTTTCAAACTTAGAAGTGAACTAGCTTAGATAGTACAGTTGGACTATCTATTATGAGATTTTATCTGTGTGAAACCTCGGTTTTACTATAATAAGAAAAAGTCCCTTGCCAATAAGAAAAGGACACTAAATCCGGTAAGATAGCGTCATAACAATGTAAAGTTTGTAAAGTGATGTCTACGTCCCCAATATACCGTAATAGTTTTATGGCAAGCAGTTACAGATAACGCAAATGGTTACTATGGATTGTGGTTGCATAACTCACTTTATAGTGATTTTAAGTATTTTATGGACGGAAATACACTTTTAAATGTGTAAAATATAAATATATGGAGAAGTTTTGTTTTAAATGTCATTAATATTTGATCACACGTCGGAAGGTTGTCTAGTGATCTTTTGTATTTGAGAAGTAGGTATAGCACTGTCCTAAGGTAGTTAATAAATTATTGAAACTCTGATTTCGTAAGTACATACTTATCGTGTCAAGAACGATATTTTACAGCTAAAAGATATATAGGCCCCGTAGCCCACAGATTCACCCGTGTTATGTGCAACTAAAATATACGTATTTCAAAGGACTTACAAGGACCCGCCACTCGTGAAAAACTACTCCTTGCACCCTAATAAACAGTCGACTACAACCTTCCTGAAATTAGCGCGTTCAGGTTAAGGAAACGAATTTTCTATTTATATTATATGAATTATAGATATTAATGTACAATAATTATATTATTTAAATAAGGGACCCGATATCCACAGGATTGTACTAGCCACGTTATCCGTGGTTTGATTTTGCGGGTTTTACGTGCGTCAATAATATTAACACATCGAATGTATGAATATTTTCAATACATAAATAATATGGCTACGCGGTTGGCCGCAATACTGCGGTTACAAGTTACGGTCACTGTGGTTTTTTAGTTGATAATGAATTTACAACAGTTATGTAGCATTGGTTGCATATTTATGATCGGATTTTGATGAAGCTGTAATTGTAGATGACATTAATACAGCTTACAAACCAGAATTACCTTTTTTGCACTCTTTTTATCTGGGACGGGCTGCGTATGGTATTTATATAACTTTAGGGCGTTAATGCGAATATTAATTTTGTTTGTAATGTTCAAAAGTTTTCGGAGATCAGATCGTAAACGTCTGAATTCCAACCGCATTCGATATTTCAGTCGTTTCTCGTATGTGAGAGACGGGTTAAACGTCTATTGATTGGACTTTGATTTAGATGTTCCTTTAGTGATTTCATAAAGCACCAGATATTCAAGACTTTTGAACCAATTCTGTGGGCAATTTTAATAATTTATATTACAACTTAAACATTTAGGGTAGGTATATTTACTGTTGTCTCTGTTTAAAGAGCTACAGTTTCATCGAGTTAAATATGCTTTTGACTTTATTGGCATTCATAATCCTTAGATATGCAATGAAGTTATGTTAAATAACATAGATTGCGATCGTCTAAAGTAGATAAAGAGCTTTAGAAATCAAACATTGCTGACGTTCTCAAGAGAAAGCTCATTCCTCATTATTTCTTGACCTAAGTGCAAGATGTTCTGAAACTTTCTACCTTTTGAGTTCAACTATCATGATCAGTTGACCTTTGCGTTTTTTCCTGATTTTTGTTTCTTTTGGAGACCTTTGAGCACCAGGTTAGCGGAAAAAATCTACCTTAAAGAATATTGGCAAATAGTATTTACTACATTGAAATTACTTACGATTATTTATTTAGTTCCGGATCTTATTTGAATTACGAAATATGTGTGGTATGTGTAGCCATTACTATTATGGTTTGTATATCAATGTTAGTTGTATATAAGTGGTGCCTAATAATAAATGTCTCTGTTAAGGACTTTAAAAATATAACCATAGAGAATGTTTACCTATATGTTATTCTATGCTATGTTTATGTATCATTCGCTAGAAATCCTATTTTGTTGACTATGTACGTAATGTAGAGGGCGCGACGTAGCTACGAGGGCGTAGGAACGTAGGTGGAAATATTTTACTGAGAATTTTTGCTTTAATGGAGATATTATATTTTAATCAAAATATTACGGAGAGAAAAGCTACTTTATTTTTCTCGAAAAGAACACTTAAGAGGTGGGCGCTTTTTGAAATCTTGATGTTGAAAAGAATTTATATAAATTAATCTTGTATCGTGTAAACTAAAGCTTTGAATATATTTAATAGCAACTTTTATTTTTATCACTATCTTTACAAGTCTTTTTATCAAACGCTTGCCAATAAAATATCAAACTACTAAATACCATTTTCCTCTAAAAGTAAACACAAAAATAATCTCAAAAACACTTTTGAAAATAATCGCCCTGCGGCAATTAATGGCCTTGTATTATAAAATGACCCCAAATTAGTGTGAGCAGTGTACAGTGGCCCGAAATAGGTTCATCGGCCCGCCGGGTCATTGAACGCGCGTTTTCAGACGTCAACGCTACGGATTGAAGGGCTCGGAAACTTATTATATTGGGAACGAGAATTTGTTGTAGTTTTGGTATTTATTTATATGTTCCTGGAATGTGATTAGGTGTAAGTTGTTGTTCTGCCAGTGTAATCTAATCTTAGAAAATACGTAGGTAATCTTTTCTAAAATATTTTATCCGTGTTTCGAGGGAACTACTTCCCGTACCCGGATGGGGATAAAATACTACCTATCCATCAATTTTCAGCCAAGTTTCGGTTCAGTCGTTCTTGAGTTGTACCTAAATGGTGTTACACTACTAATACTCTTCTTTCACTCGACTTTCTTTTATAATAATAGAAACACCAATATTTTGCTCGTATGTATGCCTTTTCAAAAATCTTTCACTTGTCTTTCAAATAGCAAAACCATGCGACGTGGTTATTTTGTTATTTATTGTAGAATCTTGATTTAGCTCCATGTAAAGCTTTTTTACGTTTTTTGCTGCGAAAATAACTCAAAAACTGACTCTAGCCTACCCTACTATTCTACTACGTATAAAATATCGCTTAAGAATGTAAAAAGTGTATTACAACACCGAGGCTTCAATATTCCAAAATGTCTAGTGTCTGAGTTCATGTCTAACCAGTCTTGTTTTATACATAGGAACTTAAAGAAAGTTAGGTTTCAATTTGAAAGCTCCAATCGCCAATTATGACCGCGGAAATAGAAAATCTTCTTTCTTTCTTTCTTTCACCCGGGCGCGGAAAAGAGTTCCCTCGGGACGTGGGTGGAACCACTGGCGCATGCTTGTTTGCGATTGAAGACTCAATTCACACTATATAATTAATGATTTGTACATAACTTCCTATGTAAACGTAGTTACGTTAGACGTGAGAAAAAATCTTTCCAGTGTCGATAAAACTTCAATTTGTTATGAAAACTACAATCTGTTTAGTCTACGATGCAAACATTGGTACACAGTTCTTTGTAATTTTACGGCTTTAATAAATTGAACACTTCATATTTTTTACACTTTGGGTGGAAAAATCAATAAGTAGCAACAATATAGATAAATAGTTTTATATTTGAACGGTTTATTGGACTACTAGCTGGTGCCCGCGACCTCGTCTGCGCAGGTTTAGTATTTCGAACATGTTTACAAATTGTAGCCTATGTGTTATTCTGATGTATAAGCTATATTATTGTAAAGTTTCATTAAAATCCATTCAGTAGTTTTTGCGTGAAAGAGTAACAAACATCCATACATACAAACTTTCGCGTTTATAATATTAGTAGGATTAAGTTTAGTAGCGTTTGTAGTGTTTAGTTGTGTTTCTAGAGATTTGATGTTGACAAGGTATGAATATACTTTTTCTAAGCTAGCAAAACTTAAGCCCTATGAAGTACGTAAATATTTAATTAGCACTTCTTTGATATTATTTGCAAGTTTGTCTCAATATATTCGTCTCGGAATGCATGCTAGTTGATGGATGCAAACCAGAAAGAAGAGAAGTCTTACAACCAGTTTTACCAAGGGGTATAGGGTTGCCCTGGTAACTGGGTTCAGGAGGTTAGAATGACTGCATCCGGTTAGACTGAAAGCCGACCCCAACATATTTGGGAAAAGTCTCAGGAGATAGAGGCAATATTATGTAGATCAATCGTAAAAAGTTGTGTGCGTTGTTTAAATGAGAGTGCTAACTAAACTAAAGACTGCGAGCTTTCAAGAGCTTTCGGAAATCGGAAGCTTATATTTTTTAAATATAGCACAATATTTCGGATTGATTTAAGCTATATTGATTTAAGCTATAATACAAAACTGCCAATGCTTCATTGAGAATTTCAAGCTACTGTAAAAATTGGAGATATATTCAGTATTTCTATTTATGTAGATTAATCGTAATAATTCTGGAAAATTCCGCTTCTATCCACTTTATATTCTGAATGTATATATTTGGATAATATTTACAGTTATAATTTATTGATCGTGTCAGAAATAAGTTCATGGCCGTTTTGGGCATTATGGAAACTAACATATACAATAAAATGTACTGTACTTAAATAGCAACATTATTAAAATACATTTAAATTAGGTTACCTATATTAGTTTTTTGTAAATTGAATTTATTTTGATTGGTAAAAATTCAATTCGTTTTTAAATGGCAACATATCGAGAGACTTTTCCCTGAAGCTTAAAAAGCTCTTCCAGTTGTGTAATGCTACGAAATTATAAGTTAATAATGTTTATTTTTATGTTTCTTAAGATTAAGTTTAATGAC
This sequence comes from Helicoverpa zea x Helicoverpa armigera, assembly GCA_033682625.1. Taxonomy (NCBI): domain Eukaryota; kingdom Metazoa; phylum Arthropoda; class Insecta; order Lepidoptera; family Noctuidae; genus Helicoverpa; species Helicoverpa zea x Helicoverpa armigera. The sequence continues at coordinate 10,263,501 of JAWIIS010000043.1, read as the reverse complement.
ATGAAAAAGTTGTGGGATAAATAGTGTCCTTTTTTTTATGCCTAATTCAGAAAAGTAATGCCAATTTTAGGATAAACTTACTTCGGATATGTGAGAAAATCAAGGGAATTTGCTTACGATTCCACACTGCTAGTCTTAACATAATTGTGTATTTGTATCGTTCTGATATGCTAGCTATTTTAAGCGGTTTTCGAGTCCCGTGAAAACCACTTCTTGTACCCGGAATAAAATCCAATGTCATTCGGGCATAGTGCAGCTTCCCAACAGTGAAAGATTCCTTCAAAGCGGTTGAATAACTTCGGAGCATTTACAAATGAATGAACGAAAGTGTAAGAACATCGACACAAAATAGAAATTGGGAATATATTTTCACATTTACTTATTTATCATTGCTCTATCACAATGTACATACTTTGTTGAGACTAAAAAAAATATCCTTAAGCTCTGCTTATCCGTCCCAGGCTCATATTCTCACGTTCTCAATACCCATAATGAGATTTACAACGAGCACATGTACTGAAAATCCCACATATCTGATAAAGCAATTTGCATGCGCTGTTGCACCTTGTAGTGGACCGGCTGGCTTGCAGTTACTTACTGCAGAGGCTGCATACAAAACAGTGCTTAATCTTTGTACAAACTTTTAACGCTTACTTTTTGTCGTGATCTTGCAAAGTTGGGATTTAGAACTCGATTATTTTGAGGTGGGAAAATCGATTCGTTTCTCTGTTACACATATACTTAAGTCATATAATATTTATAATAGGTTCATGAAATATGTTATCAAATATTTAGAATAACTGTAAATGTTCTCTATGTATAATTCTATACTGTATATGTACTGTAAATGTTCTGTAGGTTAGTTTGTTATACTAAAGCCGCGTGTTATACTATTGTTGCCTAGTGGAAACGCGGCTTTATTATGCGTGCTTTTTCGAGGATACTTACTTAATACCAGTTTCACAATAACACATAAGTCAGTTAAGATTAGTGACATGAAAGATTATACAACATGAAAGCTTCAGTCGTTTTAAACTTTAACTTAAAAAATACCAAATTAGTTGCTATACATAGTAAAATTATTAAGTGTGTGAAAAGGAAAACTGCGTCTTTTGAGACCTTTTTTTTTTAAACGACGTCAAAAATCTTCAAATGACCCCTCCCGCTGTGGGTTAGCAGCGGTGAGGGAGTGTCAGACTTTTACTGACTAAAAACCGTCGTGTTCCGTCATTGGCCTTTTATGTACCAGGGCCGCGGTATCTCTTTCGAACCACCCGCAGCCCCGGCAGGCCTTGGCCCTACTGGGCCCCCGCTGGTCTTTTGAGACCTTACGGCAAAATGCGAAGCTATAAAGGTATGTTTGCTATGTAGAAAGGACTTTCCGGTTTAATCTGTTTTCAGCATATACAATACATGGTAAATAGATTGATAATCGAGTCATTTGAGTTAAGCCAAAATATCTTGAGTGACTTTCGTATGTGAGTAAATATGTACATTCCTCTTTCACTGTACTTCAAAATCTGTATTTGTGGAGTTTACGTCAAACAGTAGTGCGATCCTGAATCTAGGGTTTTCAGTATAAATGGTAAGAACTCCAGTTTTATTTTAAACGTGTACTGGAATTTTGTAGTTACTTTATACGTACTAGAATATATTGCACATGTTTTGTGGTCAAATGTGTAGCACGCAAAATGTAATGATTTAATCATTAGTAGTCAAATATTTAATTTCTGAACTGTTTTTTCGAAGTGTAAAGAGCTACCGAAAAAGTAGGAAATTGTGCAAATATTTTCGTTCCGAAGAAGGCGTGAAGCCGAAAATAGATCTCAGTGGCGTGCACTTGGAGAGGCCTATGTCCAGCAGTGGACTGCGATAGGCTGATGATGATGATGATTTTCGTTCCATTATTAGGTAGGTACACGATTACTTTTTGTCGCTGCATCTTGTTAAAATGGAAGCCGATCCCTAACATAGACGGGAAAAGGCTAGGCGATGATGATGATTACAATACTAGCACTTTTAGTCTGCATGACAAACGGAGTTTACTCTGATGAAATAGAGTCTAATTGAAACTATTTCGCTTAGATATATTATACTAAAATTAAGTAAATTGATATGACGCTACACTAATAACTCCCGTAATACTAATTTTCTGACTCCGGTCTTAAAATCAGATTTCAACTTCAATTTGAGCATTGAAGGTTGTCCACCAAATTATATTATTAACTTCTCACTATCTAGACTATTACGACTAAACGACTAGAATCATTACAAAGATCTTAAAAAAAGGTGCACAAATTGTTAAGAAAGCCTGCCTTCTAAACTAGGAAAACCCTGTAACTTAGAGGTAGAGTGTTTCACTGTAGTTTCGTTTACCATAAAATCCTCATTAGAAGTATGCGTGCATATAAATAAACCAAAGAGTTTACTGATGCTTTAAAATGTGTGAAATTCTGAACAATCCCGAACGTAGGCCATATTTTATCCGGATTAGGGAAGAAACACCCTGGAACGTGTAAGTGTGCTATAAATTGCTTTCCTAACTAAGATTGCTTAATATTCTGAGGAATCTACACGATATAACAATTTGCCATTCCAATACATTCAATTCAAGACATGTGGAGACTATTATGTTTAATGGTCCGTTCAACACGATCGCGTAACTACCGCTAAACTATAACGTTAGTAAAAGTTTTCCTCAATATTGAACGCCCATAAAGTTCCCAATAAACAGTATCTGATAAACTCATTACGTTTCACGAAGTATTTTAACACGTATCGCTACGTCAGCAGACCTATCTATGGAAAATCAAAGACAATTCATTCCTCTACGGAATTGAATAGCTGTTTCCGAAATTTTCTTTGTTCACACATAGATAATAATTTGCGTTATAAAACAACATATTTCTGTACACGTGTAACAACCTCTGTTTATATAAATAGCTCGGTCCGTGGGCTTACAACCTAACCTTGCGGAGATCACGCGAACCTACCAAGTTGCACGATAGATGGCGCTGCACGTACCAAAAAGTTTTACACATCGCGACAGTTTTCAGGTTACGTCAGTAATCACGTTTCGACACTTTTTTTGCTTATATAAAGCGTTTTTAACACTATTTACTTACGAAATAGACGTTTTAAGCACTCAAAATGATCATTTTAGCGCAATAATTAACATAGATTCGATTTTGAAGTTGATTTCGTAGTGTTGTTCGCGTTATCTTATCTGTTACATATAGATATATATAGGTATTATGTATTCAATTATTCAATATTGAAATGCGCCATTTCTTGTAATGTCACGTTACGTATGGTCTAAACTATATTTACGTATAACGGTTAATGCGCAGTTCACAACGGGACAGATGTCACTCGTCATTATATTATCGTTTAATTATGTTTCAGCTGGCTCGTGATTGTAATTACGAAATATATTACACTAGCCACTCGTACATAAGAACTATTTATATTACTTATATACTGTTTTCTTTTTAAGGGTTAAATTTTATTAAATATAATTAGTAATTCGACCATGATGACAAACCATATTGTAAGAGTTACGTTTTGTATAAAATAAACGTCCTTTATAAGCACCGTCATCGGAATTCATAAAAGGGTTTTATATGACGTCAGCGTTTCTTTGTTCAAATGAAAAGTATTCATAGCCAAGAAAATGGTGGAACATGAATAAGTAAGTGTATAACAGCTACTCAGTGAACGAGGTCGTCAGAATCGTTACACCGGGTCAACTCAGATTAGATTAACACGCTAAATTGAGAAATATTCAGTTAAAACACTCCTCCACTTCAATACGATACGAAAAAGACATTTTAATGCAGTATTCATGCACCATCGATCAACGAAAACAAATATAATCCTTAAAAGGATGTGCCGTTAAAAATAATGCATCATAAATAAGGTCCTTAAATTAATATCTGTCGACAAAAGGAACTAACAAAATGGCGGACACAAATAAGCCGCGTAGCGTTTCTGAAAGCGTCTGTCTACGGATGCTTTGTCTCTTTCTCTCTTGTTGATTTCTCATATGTGTGAGAGGGACGGGTATAGTACCCCGTGGGGCCTCGGTGTCAAGGTGACGTACCCTTGCGCGCGCGCAGCAAACATGCGCAGCCGACACGAGGTTGTTCCAATTTGCGAATTTTGTTTTATAGCTGCCGAGAGATGGGTTTTAGTTAATTGCTGTACATGTTCAGTTGGCTTGATTACTGAAATTGTTTTTTTTGTTAGCAGTTTTGGTCATCCTTCATGCTTTTGATGCTGTTAAAGTTGTTATTAAATGTATTTCGGTTTTTGGATACACTTTTATGTACCTATGTAGGTGTAAGATAAGTCTATCAATACTAAATATGCACATACGATCAATTAAGTATAGCATAGCTCTTATTGATTTAAATCAACATCACATTCCTTTGTTTATTGTTTTCGCCTGGACGCATCTACTCGCCTAATTCTTTGTTTTCAATTAATCGATTTATGAGTCCACTTATTATTTTGACGAGTACTATTATAATTATGTTGCACGTACTTAAGTTACTTATTTTGGTGTCTGCGATATACATATGTACTTATATCAATAGCCAGTTTTCGCCGGGTTTATGGAAAATAGATACCTAATATTAATAAAGATGAAAGGTAGCTTAAGAGTCATTAATAATGATCATTCTACCTTCCTATTTCTTACAGCTATTCTCATGTAGTTTACGCAAATATATATAAAGAAAACACAACCTAATTAAAGACTATTTAGTATTTTGGGTATTTGGTACTCAAAAGTTGTGGGAGTTCAAAACAGACATTGATGTGGGTTGTTCAATTGTCCAAATATAAAACCCACGTTTACGTAAAGGTCAAATAATAACAACATAACTATTGACCTCGCAATTAGACAGATAATTGCTTACCAATAACTTAATTTGTAGCCCATTAAGTAGGTATAGGTTAATTACTAAGAAACTAAGTGGGTACTAAATTGATTAAAATCGTTATGTACTTAAGCCCCAAAATGTTTATTTGAGCTAAGCGTCCACTTGTCGGTATCGTACGCAACGGACGTATCGCACGCAACGGATCGTAGTATTATTTATATAGAAACTCAAACAAGTGCGTCCACCTGTCCGCATCGTACGCATTCGCATTCGCATTCTATATAAATAATACTACGATCCGTTGCGTGCTTTGAAAACAAAAAACAAAAGATAGAAGTACGATTACCATCTTTTCACGAAGAGTTCCTCCGTGTTTAGGAAGGCAAGTTAAACTTATACTGATGGATGGATGGGTACTAGTTACCTTTTCCCGGCTGTCATTTGTACATCTTTTGCATTCGTTACGAGTTGTCAGAAGCTGGAAAGTCTTACACCTAGTTTCATCAAAGGGTATTGGTTTGTCCAGAGTAACCGGGTTAAGAAGGTCAGATAGGCAGTCGCTTCATGTTAAACATTGATATTCAGCTGCATCCGGTTAGACTGGTAGCCGACCCCAACATAGTTGGGAAAATGCTAGATCGATGATGATTCGAACTCCCAGAACAAATTATTTTAAATACTGCAACACCTACACATATTTTTCTTGTTTATTTTATTACATTACCGATGACGCCTCAAAGAAGATAGGATTACCTTCAGATGACCTTAAATGGCAAGGAATATTAAATAGCATTGTATACGTAGCACTATTTACATATTATGCACTGTCATGAATATTTCGACTACAGTTTAGTTCCAAGACTGAAACGAGTACATAAATAAATTAATAGTTTTTAACCAACTTCCCAAAAAGGAGGAGGTTTGTTTGTTTCTCAATTCGTTTGTATTTTTTATATATTGGTCGCTCATGTCTCGGTCGTTCATCAACCGATTTGAAATGATTTACCTACTTTCTAAGTGGTCCTATTTTCATTAGGTCCGGGATCTAGCTATTTCGCCACACACCACAGCTGCATCCATTAGACACCGACTTCTAGACCGATCTACCTAAGAGTATTTTATGCATTAGTGTTTTTGGAAGTCGTTATTTTTTGACAAAATTAATACCTTCTAGTTCACAACGACAGTTTACGAAGACCTTCGACATTTTTCGGCAGCTAAAACGTTTCCAAAAAATTAGTGTTCAAGACAGCCTAATACACATAAATTCCCAGTCTACACCGAGTACTACTCTAGTTAAACATTTGTCGAGCTATACACAGGCTGTGGTTATATTAAACACGGTTTCGTATTTCTTTTTGCTTCACAGTCCGTTTGAATTCTCGTCTGTGTCATGTGTTTCGTCGTTTCGAATGTTTTGTAAAAAGACTCACTGAAAACTGCTCGTGTAGGTTTAAAAGTTTTGGGAATATATTCGTTGTCATATTAATTGGTCATGATATTAATGTAACTAAAGGTAAAATTATTTATTTCATGAGATCTTGTTTAATTATTATACTTTTCATATATGCAATTAATAATAATGCATTAATGTAATTATTTCGCTTATAATGACTATAAAGCGCAATTTTCTGGAAATTATTTCAACGCTTTTCACTCTCACGCTCGTGGTTTTCACAACAAAAATTTTTGCTACTGAAATCTTTTGTTTATAAGAGGCCCTTTTTACTTTAATTAATTTGAATTGGTAATACAACGAACTCAGGTAATTAAATAACGAACACTACATGCTACGAATACTATGAAAGACTAACCAAATTCTACGAACATTGAAGTAAATTAAGTAATTAAACACACATGTATACTACTATTATAAAGCTGAAGAGTTTATTTGTTTCCTTGAAGGCGCTAATCTGAGCATCAACTGGTCCGATTAGAAAATTGTTTCAGCGTTAAATAGCTCATGTATTATTGAGGCCTCAGGTGCCAACAAGAAGTACTCAGATCTCACGGGTGACGCGTGGTGAAATTGCTAGCGCAAGCTAGAATACACTTTAACAACTTACTCTCATAGTTACAAAATATTTTCTTTCCAAACCTCTTACATACATTTATTTTACATCACATTTACTCTCTTTCCACATACCTATATTTCAAACACTAAAAGTAACTAACATCCAAAAGAGTCGAACTACTAAAAGCCAGCTTATTTTATCCTACGCTTTCAGCAGCTATTCACAGGTTCAGTACAGAGAAGGGGTAACATTTCAATAAACATAAGTACCTACAGACTTTCTACGTAACACCCACAGTTAACTTGTAACAGCCTTATTTTTTTTTTTTTTTTATCGTCCCACTGCTGGGCACAGGCCTCCTCTCACACAGAGAAGGATTGAGCATTAGTCACCACGCTTGCTCAATGCGGGTTGGTGATTTCAGACTTTATAGTCCAGGTTTCCTCAAGATGTTTTCCTTCACCTTTTTATCAGCCATTGGTGTCTAAGATATACTTAGAAAGTACATACAAACTTAGAAAAGTTGCATTGGTACTTGCCTGACCTGGAATCGAACCCACGCCCTCATACTCGAGAGGTTGGTTCTTTACCCACTAGGCCACCACGACTTCCGACACAGTTAACTTAACACCCACGTTTCATATAGCTATATGCCATATTACTTTTTCTATATAGGTAGTTATTTCAATGACAATGACAGCTGAAATGTGTAAGGATTTTCAAAACGTTTCTATCTAAACTTCGTCGACATTTAACACTAAAAGTAAGTAATATATAGAAGAGTCGAACTAAAAGCCAGCTTATTTTATCCGTTGCTTTCAGCAGTTATTTCCAAGTTCAGTACACAGGAGAGTTAGATTCCAATAAACATAAGTACGGACTTCCTACGCTACTCCCACAGTTAACTTATCTCCCACGTTTCATACAGCTATGTGCCCTATTACTTATTCTTTATAGCTAATTCAATGAAAATGACAACTGGAATGTGTAAACATTTTCAAAACGTTTCCATCTACACCTCTTCCACATTTAACACTAAAAGTAACTAACATCAAAAACGGTCAAACTACTAAAATCCAGCTTATTTTATCCGTTGCTTTCAGCAGCTATTCACAGGTTCATTACACAGAAGGGGTACATTCCAATAAACATAATAAGTACCTACAGACTTTCTACGTAACTCCCACAGTTAACTTATCTCCCACGTTTCAGATAGCTATGTGCCCTATTACTTTTATATATAGTTATTTCAATGAAAATGACAACTGAAATTTGTAAGGATTTTCAAAACGTTTCCATCTATGCTTCGTCGACATTTAACACTAAAAGTAACTAACATCGAAAAGAGAACTACTAAAAGCCAGCTTATTTTATCCGTTGCTTTCAGTAGCTATTCACAGGTTTAGTAAACTAAAGAGTAACATTCCAATAAACATAAGTACGAACTTCCTAGGCTACACCTACAGTGATTTATATCGCCCACGTTTCATAAACTTCTATGCATTGGCATTTCACTGAAAATGAAATAGTATCTGGATTTTCTTTATATGAAGAGAATGTAAAGTAATTTAACAGCTCAGCTAATAAAATAAGATTGTATATGTTGTTATGGTCAATAGGTAACATAGCGACAAGTGAAAAGAAGAAAGGGAGGCTTCTGCCCTGCATTGGGACAAAAACTGAAATAAATGAATAAAAAAATAATTGTGAAATGTGATAAATTTTTAGGTTCCTATTTTAAACAGGTAATAGTTAAACTAAAATGGCAAGTTGTTTTTACGCGGTTTCGCCTTACCGGGATAAAATATTTATCCTATGTTAGTCGAGCAGAGTGAAGCTTTCCAGCAATAAAATAATTCTTCAAATCAGTCCAAAAGCTACGGAGCTTTTAGGGTACAAATAAATAGTACATATAGTTAAGTACGGACTTCCTACGCTACACCCACCGAGTAACTTACCGCCCACGTTTAATATACATAGCTATGTGCCCTATAACTTCTATTCATTGGTATTTCAATGAAAATGCCAACTGAAATATCTGGATTTCCTTTGTATGAAGAGAAATTAAATATAGAGTTAAGTTTTCTTGGAGTTAAGGTGGTATATGTGCAGTACATCGCGGTTCATTTAATGTAGAAAATTTCAGTCTTTACCGTCGAGGTCGTCGTCTGAGGCTATTTATTAGTACGTACGACAATACTCTTTTATGTAATTTTAAGTAAGACATTACTAACGGCCAGTTTCTTCATCAAAAGTTAAAGCTAAAGTAATGTCTAAAGTAAAAGTAACGGTCAAATTCGTTTTTTCAAGGCTAAAGTGACAGCAAAACTAATAGAAAAATTGAATTTGACCGTTACTTTAACTTTAGACATTACTTTGACTTTTACTTTGATGAAGAAACTGGCTGTGAATCTTTTGCAGTAGTATAGCTTTTAGCCGGCCGATAGTTTGATCAGGTCATAAATCACCTTCCGGCGCGACTAAAAAGTTTGATTAGATTCCCGGTTAAGTACCTTCAAAATAATCTCTCAACCAACTGTCCCCCGGTAGTTTGTCTGTCGGTAGGTGCAACAGCTCTAAAAATTTCGAAATTCAAGCTCAAGCACAATTTAGGGACTCTTGCAGTTTGGGTTAGGTTTGTATTTATTACATCAAAATCAAACAATAAAAAACTAGATCTATATTTCTATGGTCTAAGCACAAATAGGGGTTGGAAACTTTTTTAGGAAATGTAACATACCAGGATACTTAAGCTTGTTGTTTTATTCTCAGAAGTAGATATCATGATTGTTATCAGAACAAAGAAAATGGTTTTCTTTTCATTTTAATGGTGCTGAAATTGAACTACAACAGGAAAATGGTCGAGTTTATTTAGTTTCAATGCTGCGTTATCGGCAAATGTTATCTTTATACTTTTCCTTATAAATATAAGGATATGTAACGACTATAAAAGGAACCTACAAATTCCGAACACTGTAAGACTGCTATTTCAGTATTAAAAAGTAAAAGCTTTTACCTTAAAAAACTTACTAGAAAAACCTGTTAAAATCTTGAGCAGACTGGATTTCTATGACTGAATAAGACTACTAGCAGTATACCTGAGTAATGAAGGTACTGTATCGCGTAGGGAAAATCTCAAAACGTGGTTTATTTTGGATTGGAAGAAAAAGTGACATATATCAAAACCTAAATCTATTCTTTTTATACAGAACAATATTTAAATATTTGTCCAGCCAGGCACAAATTGAATAAAACCTAAAGACTAAAAACTGTTAACGACTCTGCATTACTGTTTAACGTAGGTATTGTTAAAACCAAAACCGTTTATTGAATTTTTTTTTTGATCTTTTTCATTACGAAGAGCTATATTGTGCCGTTCCCCTGAATAAACACCACCCTTTCGCCGCTTCCTATATCCTTTTTCATGTCCGTTCCAAACACATTGAGTCGTTAATTCATATCCTCACAAAAACTACGTTCCAATCATCATCCTCCGAGCCTTTTTCCCAACTATGTTGGGGTCGGCTTCCAGTCTAACCGGATTCAGCTGAGTACCAGTGCTTTACAAGAAGCGACTGCCTATCTGACCTCCTCAACCCAGTTACCCGGGCAACCCGATACCCCTTGGTTAGACTGGTGTCAGACTTACTGGCTTCTGACTACCCGTAACGACTGCCAAGGATGTTCAATGACAGCCGGGACCTACAGTTTAACGTGCCATCCGAAACACAGTCATTGGTGTCTAAGATATACTTAGAAAGTACATACAAACTTAGAAAAGTTGCATTGGTACTTGCTTGACCTGGAATCGAACCCGCGCCCTCATACTCGAGAGGTAGGTTCTTTGGTAGAGGTAGGTTTAAAAACTACGTTCCAATATGAAACAGTATATCAGCGCTGATTTTCAGCGAAAGCCTAAATTAAAGTTATAGGCACATTTGAAAAAATCTCCATGTAATTGTTCAAAGTGCATAACGTTTCACTAAACTTAGGAAGGTAACTCAATTATCAATGGCAGTGCATTACGGCGTACCTAAGGATAATGGATTAAGCAGAGACACAGCTAAGTGGCTTGCAACTGCTTGAATATAACATGAGCCTCGCCTCTCGGGGGTTTGTGGTATCGGAACGGTTTAGTTTAGATGATTAACGAACATGGTTGATTGCTTTTGTGAGGATTAGAATTCATAAATTATAATAAATACAACATAAATAAAAAAATAAAAAAACACTTCTTCAAAAAAATAATATTTAAAATATAAATGTATATTTACTTTATTTAATTGCAACTTTCGTCAGCGTTAAGTCTTTTAGTTAATTAATAGTCCTAAAACATATGATTGCCTTCGTGTGTGATTTTTTGATCCTTAGCTTAATCAGATTTCACAAACAATTTAAATCCACTTCACGATCGAATATTATCTCCAGTCGCTTACAATATCCTGAAACTATAAAAAAATGAGTTTAATACTAAAATTAATACCAAACAAAATACAAACACTTAAATTCTATAACCATCCCTACATAATTATACTAAAATTAAATTAATTCAAGCAATATACACACTATTACAATTGCAACTTATAACAACACAACTTTATTTCTCAACTATGTTTTACGGTCAGTTAAACTCCAGTTAACTGTAATAGGGGTTAATCCAATTAATATTACGGATTGTCTAGGTCCGGGCAGTCGGTAGGTAGTTATATGAAGTCGGACATTGTAATTAATTAACTTAATACAAGACTGGGATTGGGATTTGATGGTAAATCAATAATGGGATGACTGAAATAGGGATGTATTGCAAGGTCATTTTATAAGACTTTTTCTTTGGGTAAGGATATTGGCATTGAATTTATCGATATGTTCCTTTTATTATTTTGTATTAAATTAGCATCCGCCAACGATTTCAATCACTTTCTTCATTCCCAGATCCGAATAAAAATTAGCTTACGTACTCCCCTTGACAAGTGAGTTTTCTAACACTGAGAAATATTTTCAAATCAGCCCCGTAGTTCGCATGCAAAGAAGCATATTCTTCAGCTTTATAATAGGCTATGTAGTGCTAAGTATAGATATAGTAGCATGTATTGAAAGTTTGAGATGCCTTTTACATTTTAACCCTTCGAACTAAACCAATTATCATATCGTCCTTCAATATGAGGTTGGGTTTGGGCACAGATAACTAAATAGTTACTTCAGTATGGGTAAGGTCCGGGGACTATCGATTCCGGTTATTTCCAATTGCCTTCACTTTTTCAGGTCGTTACGTTTCAGAACCAATAAAAAGTTTACGTTTTTGTGTCGGATAAATCGTTAAAGTGAGTGTGGGACAGTATTCAATGTGTAAATAATCTTTCAGCCATGCTGTACATGCTTAAATTCCTATAAAATATGGTTAACTTTTTCAGGTTTTTCAATGTATACGTAATTAAGGGATTTTTAATTCAATCATAAGTCCATGATTATTTATTTTATTAAAAATATGAGCTTTTAAATTTAATTCTTCTTCGCAGCCCTCAATGGATCTGAAAAATAAAAAAAATATTACAGAATTGGTCTTCTTTGAAAAGTTCCTAAAACTGAAGTATTAAAGTGGACTTCATTAAATCACCCCTTTCGTGTTTAAAATGCTTTCTTTCTGATGGAAAACAACCCTCTTATTGATCAGTACTAGTCAACCCGCGTCTTGTGAGAATTAAATATTTTGTGAAGTCTTCCCCCAAAATTGGCTATTTAATATATTTAACACAAAGATTCTCAAATCGAACTAATAACTCAAGAATAGTTCTTGAACTTATCTTATTATTATAACTTTTCAGCTTTAAAATATACGTACCTAAGTATCAAACTTAAAAAGAAAACGTGGTTTCTAAGATTTTCTTTTCAGACGTAAAACTCCATCAGAATGCATTCTCTTTACTTGTAATAAAACATCAACGAATCGATGTTACCGTTGTTGGTTGCAAACGTGGGACTTTTTGTTTTAGTAGCTAAATGCGGATGTGTATACTTTAGTTTCTGGCGAATGCGGGCTTGTTGACTTTAGAGGGTTTAAATAAGTAGTTAAGCAAAACCACCGCTTATATTTCTATTCACTTTACGTGATTGATGAAATGTATGTTGCTAATCGGAACTTCTTTTTTCGTTGAATTCGTAAAATGATTTTCGTACTTATTTAAGAAATGTTGTTTTAGTTGCAGACATTTCATTATTTTACAGGAATGCATTGCCCCAGTAATAACAAAACATAAGCTAAAATTTTATTCTGATACGAAAGAAGCGCAAACTGTTAGCATTTCATTCCCTACGAAATTCTTTAGATAAGAGTACCTAGTTCTTAAATTAATAGGTAGCATTTATTTCATATATATGTTACCGGCCGAACCCGATTTTAGGACAAACCAGTTTTGCCTAGGCTCAACTGGTTCTTCCTATACGCGTTAGGATTAACTAGTATAGCATAGTCCAAACTAATTTGTCCTAAGCCCGATAGGACGGACCAGTTTAGGCTAGGCAAAACTAGTTGATCCTAATATCAATACGCACACTCTAGGATAAACTGGTATGGCCTAGTCAACACATAACTTTTAACGACAACAATTTTAATTTGAGATTTGATTATTGCTTCTATTAAAAAAAAAATACTTACCTATTATTTGTTAGTTTGCTACATATATGTAGTATGATTGTTCGTATTATCAATTTATCCATAACGACGAATCATTATAGTTTAATAAAGATGATTATTTTTCTAAACACGGAGTAGTTTATTTAGTTTATCTATTTATTTAGACTTTTAGATATGTATATGTTTTGACTAGGCTATACCAGTTTATCCTAGAGTGTGCTTATTGATATTAGGATCAACTAGTTTTGCCTAGCCTAAACTGGTCCGTCCTATCGGGCTCAGGACAAATTAGTTTGGACTAGGCTATACTAGTTAATCCTAACGCGTATAGGAAGAACTAGTTGAGCCTAGGCAAAACTGGTTTGTCCTAAAATCGGGTTCGGCCGGTAACATATACAAGGTTATATCTACACATATTTACATAAAACCTAAAATAATATTTTTTGATATTAACTTAAATTATTTTCAGATTATTTAAGTTAATATCAAATTCTTTTAGTATATAAACAGACAGAGCTTTTTAAACTATTATTGCTGAAATATTTTCACTCGTGAAAATAGAATAACCATTCACTTATTTAGTTTTAGTCAAGATTAGTACCAAAACGCCTACACACATCAGTTCTATTAACTTAGGATGAAATGTTCGTTAAACATGCAGTCCTGTCTAATGAACTCACCCTCATATGATCCCTTGTAAGTGGATAACGTCAGTTGGCCACTTGACTCGATTGCCGACGAATATACTTTAAATGACATTTGAAAATGTTTGGGGGAGTGCAGTTGCATAGATTGTGCAAGTTGACTTTTTGATAACCGTTTTTATATATAAGTTAAATTGTAAATGACTGAATTAACAAAACTAAAGATTTTGACATAAGCCGTATAAGAATCAACTTCGAAAACTAATTTTCATATTTGTTATGGGTAAAATAGGTAACATTTGTATTTATTAAATTATTTTCCCATTCCGAAACGTAGGTTTTCTGGGTAAATGAATGAATGAATACTTATAACGAAATATTTTATACAACGTCATGTATAAAATACATAGTTTATTTGTTACAAGCGTAGGCTGAAAACCTTTATGTCTTAATCGATAAGTCTGAATAATTTATCTGTTACCGGCAAAAAGGTCTGCAGTAAGTTACAATATATATTCTTATGAAATGTAATTTCATACGATTAGATTCGTTCAGGAATCGTTGTTACTAAAAACTAGTTTATGGCTAAAACAGACAAAAAAGCTTAATAAATTTAACAAATGCATGTTAAGTCACTTTTTTATGCTTCATATAAAACAGGTCATGTTCAGTTTCAATAACGAAAACACAAAAAGATAGCATAGAAAATTGATATTCCTAAGTATATAATATTGTCATATAAAATGTTGGTTACAGAAAAAGAAGATTATGTAAGTTATTCATAGAAATATTTCGGGTGGGAAGACTTCAGCTCTTTGGGCGGAAATTCATATTCCTAGCGGCATCGCGGGTTTTTGCAATTTTCCCTCTTTCATATCAGTCGACTTTGGTGTAGCGAAAATTGTCGTGGAAATTGCACTCCCACTGGTTTTCTCATTCAGCTAAGGGAACACCATTGTGATTTAGAGACCCATCTTATATACCAATATATAAGTAAAAAAGTATAAAATAATTCCTGTTTTGATTGGATTCACCCGGATCCTGTGAGAACTACAATACTCGCCCGGACAAAATAGCTAGCCTTACTTACTAATGGAATATTTAACACACAACGAGTTTTTCAAATTCGAGTAGTTGTTCTTGAAACTAGCTTTGATTTATACATTAGAGTACCTACCTATAGATGCAGTTTTGCAGGTTTTATAAGGCTGCATCATAGTCCATTCCATACCTACTAAGTATATTGGTTTTGTAAGTAATAGCACCCCCGAAATTATACACTCAATACAAAAAATATGCTGCGTGTACCATAACTCAAGCTAGGTGTGGTACTCAAAAAGCTCAAGGACTTACAACACTGCAGTTACGTGGAGTGTATGACACTTGAGCTAATCTGAAAAAATGTCACAGCTGATAGGCTGTTAATGTGTTTTACCAGTACTCTATGATAATAATTGTAAAGTTGACAGCTCTTGTCAAATTGCTGTGCTTCTAAAAACCAAATACTCAAGATACTAAGTTTAACGAGAGACAAGACATGAGCGTTTCAAAATCACTCATGGTCGAGGTGGATTGGCTATTAAAGATATAAGTCCGGATATCCTTCACCGTTATTAATTGGTGTCTAACACTTCGAAAAAACGTATAACTTTAGAGAAATTACATTGATACTTGAATAATCTTAAATCGAATCCGCAAATTCATACTAGAGATCTAGGTGCCTTAACCACTATCAAAAGATATTTATTTATCTTAAGATTTGTTATTCAGAACCTATTTGTTTGTAAGCCATCGTTATTGTAAACATTTATTTACTTCTGCCTATGCATCTTCTCGACATTATTTTAACCATTCTTTGTGCGACTTTAGCATGCATGAAGAGAAAGTAATTTTGTTTACAATCGTGAAATCATCTATCACGATTTGAGGACACATCACGCCTTTGATATCTTCGTCATTTGCGGCGGCATAAGAATTCCATACATGTTTTCTAACTTCAACGGTCTGTTTTAAGATATAATTTATTTTTATTAAGACAAAAAGATTTCCATTATGAAATGACTGACTAAAGAAACGTACATCGACAACGACTATCAGACTACGGGACTATAAAGTCCCGAATTTTTGAAAGGCGAACGTAGAGCCGAAGCCACCTTTGAAACAACTTTAATAAAATGGTGACACAAAACATACTGTTGTTACGACATAATATTATATCCTAATGATTATATTCTTATTGAGTGAGCTGCAGGCTGCAAGTTTAACCACCTAGCAAGCCCTCATATCACACAGATTTTGAATATTTTAAAAAAATCGTCCATTCTGTGGTTTAGATAAAGGATTTACTTATAACTTTAAAAGGAACAACATTGTTTTAAAAAAAAATTGTCACCTTCAACTTTTTAAAATAAACGCTATGTAGCTGACTAGCTCATTCAAATCTCCGTAATTAGTCCGAGTAGGGTCAGTTCTTAAACAGACAAAAGTGCTAACTTTCATTCCCTAATTAGTGGCAGGTTTTCGCGGGTACTGAAAATAAATCTTTATTTTTCAGAACTTGGGGTTTCTTTTTATGTGCAGACTTTTAATTAATTTTACCTGATAATTATTAGGTTCGAATAGGATAATCGTTTTCGTTTTGTTTCCTAGGGTTAAGCAAAGATTGACGCGGTCGGTATGTGGATGGGTGACCATCCTGTCATGAGGAGTTCTGCCGTGTTTCAGAAGGCACGATGGTCCTGGCTGTCATTTAAAAATCTTTGGAAATCATTAGGGGTACCTATTCAGTTGCCAGAGTAGCTGACTACCGGTCTTACCAAGAAAATTAAGTCTTACTTATTTTTGAATCTTTATTATGTGCCGTTTTTGCTTAAAATTCAGCTTTGGTGCGTTTTGGTATCATTCACTGAATTTGTAAAACGAGGCGAGGGTCCATTTTCTACAATGCCAAATTTCGTGCTCAAAGCCATAAGGTTCATCGTCCTTATGGTTTGGCTGTGGCCCAATACTCGAGTTAAGCATTGTAATGATTTTAAAATACAGTTAGACTGATCGCCTAAAGAATTCACCCGAAAGGAATCTCATCTCAAATACATTCAAAGTCAAATAGGCCTTCACTAGCCCTTATGGGAACTTCAACCTAGTTCGTGTATGTGGAAAATTTAAGCTATCTTGGTATTGTGACTGCCAATGATTCTCAGTAAATAAGGCCCTTTTTGGCGATGTAGGCCCAGATATTGGAATTATAAACAATACCGAACCTTCCTGGAACCTACAGTTACATTACTCTTATTTAGGTTATTGTTGAAAGGGCCATTTCTATTAACAATGGGTCATAGACAACAGTTTCAAATCACTGCATTCTTGGGGTTTCGAATACGATTACTTTAACATACGCTACCAAACCTCCGGCTGTTATAACAATGGCATGTGATATACCCAGATTTCTTACGTATTTTCCTAAAAGGTTCAAACGTATATTTATTTTTTTCTAAAACCAACGCTAAGAACTGGTGAAGATTGATACAATGGACAGGAGTTGATATTTTCATGTTTAGATCCCTCAACGCTATTAAAAAGTAAATCATTATACATATTTATACACTATATTTAACTATCAATGCCTATCTCTACAGTACCCAAAGTACTGCAGTAGTAATGTCTTTAGTCCTATATTTTATCATAATCGACTCTTTGCACCGTAAATTGATATATTTTATAACGCTCGTAAAATACTCGCGAACATTTAAAGGGTTTGACGTGGACTTTATTTATAGACTATTTTATTATAGCCAGTATTTAAAGGCAATTCAAGATGGAACCTTTTGACTAAAATTCTTTTCAGATGTCGTCATCACCCACGGTAAATGTCATAAATCTAAAATCAGTGAACATATTGACAGTCTATACGTATGTACACAGTCCTAAATAGGTCGTTGGCACATTTGTAACCAAATAGTGGCCTCTCGAACCGAAGTTATCAGTACAATTAGGAAGTATTTAGAGTAACGACCACGCCCGGCCGTATTTATCATTGCAAACAACAACCTATAGCTCAAACACTCGCTAAGGATACGAGAAGTAGATCTAATAGAGCGTAGAATTCATTATACATAGAACATTTACTAATAACACGGCTAAGACGTGTCTAGAAGCAACAATGCACATCGATTTCTAAGCGTGCTCCGAGAGAAAGCGTACTTTCCACCCCCGATTGGAAATAACTAAACATGCGCACACGCATCGAACCGATTTTACTCGCCAAAATCAATGGTATCGATTTTCGTGTCGTCCAAAACGATTTTTGATTGGTTTTCACATTGCGAACATTTAACGTTTTATCATTTGGCGACGTCACAGCAATCAACAAAGGCACGGGTAGTGATCGCGGCTGCGATTGCGACGTTGCCGTGCGGCTGCAGGAATGCGGCCGCAGCGTTGCCAAGTCGCCACTCGATATGTCGGGCGATAAACGCGAGTGCATTGGGCGGCGCGGACAGCAGAACCACCATTTTGTTTTATGTACAACGCTTACATAGAATTCACATTTTGAATGTTTGAAAATTGGAATGTTCTGGAACGTTTTAGGATGCACCGGTCGAATTGTTCTGCATTAAATGGCTGTTATAGAGTTTTTGTGATGTGCCGTAGATGTAAGTTCTATTTATAGACAGGTATTAAGGCAGCATGAACAGTTTGGATGTCTGACTCATGTTTTGCATCGGCGCGTGCAAATTCTACGAAACACAGCTTTGTGTTTTCAACTTTATATTAGTTTTAGGAGGAAATTGGCGTTGTTTAGAAGGAAAAACTTGTTTTTGCGTCTTTATCCTTACCTATCTTTTTGAACAGCCTTTGTTTTTCAGTGTAATAGTCTTTTTAGGCTTGCATATTTTACATTGAAGTATAAATTAGGTATATCCTTGGTAGGTACTGTCTACGTGATGAAAGTTAGCCTTGCTTACGTCAATGTTAAATAAATTATTCATATACAAAATTATCCTTATTTATTCGTCTATGAAGCGTTCACGTAAATAAACGAGATTTACAGCTAATAGCTATGTAAACCAGCTTTACATAGCTATGTAGTTACTTTATGAATACTATTTAGTTAGATCAAGTTTTTGTGTTTTTTTTGGCAATATGATACCTATTAATAGACGCAGGCGATTACAAAATATATTTCATTGGGTGTGATATATTTCATATTTTTGTCATTTTTCTCTATTTAAGTAACTGCAAATAAAAAAATCACGTGCTCAAGTCGTATCATCAAAACTAAGCTCAAAAACTTACACACCAGTAATCATATTCCAACAAAAACATGTAATCTGAGATCCTCAAAGTGAACTATGTAAATGCCATGACAATTACATAAATGGTCCTCTAACGTGCGCGCGCGCAGCCACGACAGATGGCAGCACAAAGCATGTCAGCGATCTATCGCGATCATTTGTCATTTGACACTTAGGAGGGTGGGGCAGCTGTGAAAATTTTGTTATGAGCTCATAGACTCTATGGATTAATGGTTATGTGAATTGGTTGTTTCAGGGTTATATTGAGTTTCACCTTTACTTGACTATTGGGATTGCATGCTTTGTATTGGGTGATATTGTCACATTGGGAGACAAAGGCTTCTAATACAGAATGTTGGAACGTTTGCATAAGATATAGGTACTACTACTACCTACTACTATTCTTTGTTCTCGGTTTTCTTGCGATGTTTGCATTTACTGCTGGTCATAAGTTTCCAAGATAAAGTTAGAAAAAACTTAGGTACTTTAGTGAGATTGGAAATTAATGTATTTTGATTGATTGTATTAAGGTTTGTGAAGGAAAACATCTTGAGGAAACCTGGACTATATAGTCTGAAATCACCAACCCGCATTGAGCAAGCGTGGTGATTAACGCTCAATCCTTCTCCATGTGAGAGGAGGCCTGTGCCCAGCAGTGGGACGATAAATAGGCTGTAACTAACTAACTAACTAACTATTAAGGTTTGTATCTTTTACTCATAGTCCTGGAGGACAGTATAATTAAGGAAGATTTATCCTGGATATCCTAATGATTTATTCTGGATTATTATATAATTAGTATAGTACAATTCACGCCTAACATTTTAGTCCCCTTAAATTTTATCCACCGGGAAAAAGAAAAACTTATCCTTCAAGGTTCAGTGATTTAACTGTGAAAGCGTATCATATGTCCTAACAACAGAGCAGCTTGTTAGGATTCAACCTGTGATATCATCGTCAACTGTTTTATTGTAATGCCTAAAATGGAGAGGTGATATAACAGTTTTTTCTTTTGGGAAATCGTTATAAGAGTCTTATTTGTAACTAGTGACAATTGGCTGGCTTGATCCCTGTTACCTTTTTTGACGTTTGAAATTATCAGGTGATTCCCTATCGCTGTGATCTCCAGCCCTTATTACCTGACGTGATAATTAAACGAATTAACATCCATGAAATGATAGTGAATGATGGTGTATGAATATGTATATGCAATGAGTTTTGTATAAAATAACCCCCGATCATTGTTTTTCACTTGATCAGCTTTAGGTATACAGTTCGTGCTGAAAAAAATGGATTTAAAAAGTTGGCCATTCCACTCCTTGCGCATTTATTGATACAGATTTTGTTGAGCTTTGTTTATTTGTTGCCAAAGTAAATATTGTCAAAAGAAATATGAACTAAACATAACTGCGCATGCATGATCGTCACTTCCGAAGTACAAAGTCAATTGAAACCAACTGTAATATCTAAGCTAAAAACCTCGGTTATTGACCACTCCTAAGCTCGACGAACTAATGAAAAAGCTGCAGTATAAAGTAAAACATTGTAATTAAAGTAAAGTGTAGACTACACGCGTGTATTGTCACGCTGCGTCGTGGGGTGAATGAACAACAGTACCGTTTGAGGCTTGAGACATCTGTGCCAGCTTAGCCAAGTATATTAGATGCTGTTTAAAGACTCCATGTATGTATATAATACTTATAAACTCTTTTGCAAAAAAAACGGGCACCTATGCGAAATCTTAGTTTTAAGGACTTTACGTGTATTTCAAAGGGTTTTAATGATTGTAGTATGTTTCTAGCATCGAAAGGGTTAGCCAAGCATGCGTGAGAGTGTATTCTAAATTTGAATTTTGTACAATTGCTAAGAAATTGGTTAAACCCTGTTTTGGACTGATTGCTGGCAGAAAGTTCGTCGGTGTTTTGAAAAGTTTTTGAAGTGATTTTCAGAAAAATGATAATGCAGTTTTAATTATTGATTAATGTACCTTTTTGTTAGATCAAAACATTTTTGAAAATCTATGCGTATTTGATAAAATTTTCACCTGCTCTAAATGGGCTATACTGATGATTGATGGCAATGTTAAGAGTTTCGTTATTTTAGTGTAAAGCGTTCTATTGTTTAGATATTGTACCCACAAGTTTTGTTGTAATTAAACACTATTTAGAGGAGTATTAGTATTTTTGGCTGCGACAAAACCAATTTAAAGTAAGCAGTGCCGATCACAACTCGTCTCCTATCAGACTTTGACATTTTTAAAAGTCGTGAAATTCTACAAAATACAGAAAATAGCACATAGACTGTGAGCACGAGGTCTTAAGGTCTCGTAATCACTGATTTTTAACCAACCTCGTCCCTTGGGAAACTCCGTAGACCTCTGAAGATCTACGAGTCTGAGCGTTCAAATAGCGTGTTTCATCCCACGGACATTTTATTAAATAAACTTGCCTGCACCGAGATTTCCTGGCATCTACAGCACTTTCCTGCTTAAATCATAACAATAATTGGCTATCTGCTCATTTCTTAAGAAACATACGTTTGGCCAATAATTTTGAATTCTTGACTCCCTTTCAGCTAAATCATCGTGTAGTAACCCGGTACCTATGGAGTTATCGAGAGCTTCAACGCGGCAATAATTAGACTTTTTAGATAGCTTTAACCCTCCTCATCATTTTTCATGTGGTTAGTTTTAACAATTATCACAAAATTTGGTATTTTTTAAATGTCAAAGTCCGGTAGGAAACAAGTTGTGATCGGCACTGCTTACTTTAAATTGGTTTTGTCGCAGCCCAAAATACTAATACTCCTCTAAATAGTGTTTAATTATGAAAAAGCGATATTTCATAACTTGTGGGTACAATATCTAAACAATAGAACGCTTTACACTAAAATAACGAAACTCTTAACATTGCCATCAATCATCAGTGTAGCCCATTTAGAGCAGGTGAAAATTTTATCAAATACGCATAGATTTTCAAAAATGTTTTGATCTAACAAAAAGGTACATTAATCAATAATTAAAACTGCATTATCATTTTTCTGAAAATCACTTCTAAAACTTTTCAAAACACCGACGAACCTTCTGCCAGCAATCCGTCCAAAACAGGGTTTAACCAATTTCTTAGCAATTGTACAAAATTCAAATTTAGAATACACTCTCACGCATGCTTGGCTAACCCTTTCGATGCTAGAAACATACTACAATCATTAAAACCCTTTGAAATACACGTAAAGTCCTTAAAACTAAGATTTCGCACAGGTGCCCGTTTTTATTGCAAAAGAGTGTATTATAAAGCTGAAGAGTTTGTTTGAAAGTTAAACGCGCTAAACTTAGGAACTACTTTAGTCTAAAAACTCTAAAAAGCCTTTTCATTTTCATAAAGTTCAGAAAGCAAAAAAAAGGATGTGAAATGACAACGGCATGTATATCGATTTAAAATGCCATACCTATTTAGGTGTTCTATGGCTATAATTTTTCACCAATTTACGAAAAGCATCATTCTTGAGTGATTTAATTTGGAATGCGTTGCATAAGATGCTAGGGCAAACTAATTCAGACGTATTTTTAACAATTTGATGCATTATGATTACATTGAAACTAATCTTGGGGCTAATTGCATCATTTTGAGTAATTTGTTAGCAATCGATAAAAACGGCTCACTTTATAGTCTTCACTACTGTTTATGACTCATTTTAATTAGTGACTTACATAATTAAACGCAATGTTTATTTTCAAGTTTCAATTCAATACATTAGTAATATTCAATTTATATCTAAAGCTTAAATATCACAGATTTGTAGTAAAATTCATTCGAAAAGCTGAATAATAATTATCGTTTTCTAGAAATTAATGAGAAAATAACTATTCTTATGAAATTATTATAAAAATTACTTAAAACTGCAAATAATTTATAATCGTCTTCAATTGATTGCTTACTGTCTTAGAACCTATGTACTATCATACATCATCCTCCGAGCCTTTTTCCCAACAATGTTGGGGTCGGCTTCCAGTCTAACCCAGTTACCCGGGCAACCCGATACCCCTTGGTTAGACTGGTGTCAGACTTACTGCCTTCTGACTACCCGTAACGACTGCCAACGATGTTCAATGACAGCCGGGACCTACGGTTTAACGTGCCATCCGAAACACAGTCAATGGTGTCTAAGATATACTTAGACAGTAGGTACATAAAAACTTAGAAAAGTTGCATTGGTACTTGCCTGACCTGGGATCGAACCCGCGCCCTCATACTTGAGAGGCTGGTCCTTTACCCACTAGGCCACCGCGACTACCTACCTACTATCATACATAAATGATTATATTATGAACTGAGAAAAGCTAAAAATCAATAACAATGTATTGTTTCCATACTTTACTTATGAATGAATACAATATAAATCAGCATGAAAATGATGACTGACTGTAATTAAATATTTCATAATACCTTATTCATCTCACTAAAATATGTAATAGTAATATTTTGTTGTTACTTTCAGGTAAGCAAAAGCTAGTGTTTCATACGTTTTCGATAACAAGGTAAGTAATATATGGATTTTAACATGGATTTTAACCATGATATTATCACCGGCAAGTAAGTGATTTTAGGTATTAGGATTGATTTAACACCAACTGGTTTTCTGCCCTGCTGAAAGAAAGCTTATTCTCGCGTTAAAAGCTCAATAATTCGCAGTTTATTTGTTTACTACAATACCAATTTTTATTTCTCCTTAATTCTTATTTATACAATATCTCTGAAGCAATATTGATCAAAATACAATAAAGTATAGCTAAGTACAGAAAACGTTAGTTTTGTATCCGTAGGGAGCGCTACAGGGGTCCTCTATTAAGATTGAACATCCCTGTAGGACAGCGGGTTGTTTTAAGGGCTATAAGTTTAAGTATAGCCCCAGATTTCCATTACTGTTTTTCGAAATTCTTCAGAAAAGAAAGTGAGATAATGCACTTAGACAGTATAAAAGAATTGTCGAAACTAAAATATTAAATAAATGCAAAAACCATTTCAAAATGAAGTGGTCATCATAATTTTGAAATGTTTATTGAAAAACCGATTATGTGATGAAAAGATAAATTAACTAACGAAAAATCACGATATCCAACCCGGAAAAGATACGAGCATACTTATCGTGCTTCTGAGAAAACCTAAAATCATGTCGTAACTGTAACCTGTAACCTGTTTGTATTGTCACATCGTTACGTTACACAATTCGCAGCATTTCTCGTGAATTGTATTGCGACATACTGCAGGATCCATTTTGATATTGTTTTGTAAGGTAATTGGAATTTGTAGCTTTATCAAGTTCTAGTGCAAAAAACCTAACTATAATGTAAATGTGTTAGAAACGCTTTCAGAAAATGACCTTATGGATGAAGGTTTTAAAGTTATAAGGTACATGTATGTTTACCTGTCGGAATGAGCCATTCTGGCATTAGATACATTCGATACAAAAATTCGTAGTCCAAATATACGAGAGCAGTTTTATTGTCGTTTTCAATGAACTTTAAACCACTAAATTATCTCTAACGTTTAAAATGTAATTAACTATAACACTGATTTACTGTAATGATTGTATCCATTGCGAAATGGTGACGCATAGCTGACGAATCAGGACTCTCCCAGTTCCAAATGAAAGTGTGTCTGGCTACTTATGACGCGGTACAATCGGCGTGATTCATAATGTTAGACGATTCATTTGTCAATTGTTTTGTACGTAGAGATTGCTTCTGTTTAAGGCATCGTTCAGACCAAACGTATTGTCGGCCGCTGACTGTGAGCGCGCGTTACGCAGTTTATTGCTTTTTCATATATATTGAAATTGTCGTTCACACCGAACCGACTATACGCTGTTACGTCGTCTGTTGTTGCTGACTCTCAGTGGCCGATTATTTTACTACGCGACTATGCACGGCGGACGCGGATTGGCTACGCGGACGCAGTTGCCGAATAGCGCCGCTCCGCCGCGTACACACCGCCGCGCCTCGGTACAGCACGTCGATAATTAGGGTCCCTTTTATAATTTATATAAGCTTAAACGTATAGTACCTCATCGAATATTTTACTATCATACGAAAATATTTCTTGAACTTATTTGGATAAAGTCTATATTCGAAATATAAAGTATGAAATTGACCAAGAAAACATCTCTTCAAATTTAAGGGATGTACCCACAATCTCTTCTTTTTATTATTTTCGTCTTCCTCTAGAGCTTCGCAAATGGCAACTATCTGAATGCGCATCATTTAATTGAAATATCAGTAAAACGTTTGATTTGAAAAAAATAAATTACGCTAGTTTTATCGTTTATAGAATACTACAAGCAACTTCAAACACCGAGCCCTTTTATGTGTAGAATAGTCAGCCGCTCAGCGTACGCATCTAGTGTGAACCTAAAAGAGCCTATTCTTTTGTTCACACATGTAGCGTATCGTACGCTATAGCCTATTGTCGGCTTGGTGTGAACGCGTTCTGCAGATTGAGTCGACGTTCACACTGGGGCAGACAGTGAGTATACTCACAGTCAGCGGCGGACTATACGTTTAATGTGAACAATCCCTAATTTATTAATTGGGAAGACCCTGTTATCGTGTATCGGGAAAATGATGACGTCATCTTATGTGATAAGTTTTGATAATGTCAATTCATTTGTCTATGGTGAAATAGTTTAAATATTTTTTAAGTATTAAAATATTCATAGATCATCGAAGAACTACGATGGAATTATTTTATATAACGATAACAACCCATACGGCTGATGATGGTTTGGCTATCGTTATAGTTAAATCGTGCAGTTGACCCTAATGATCTAAGTATCATAAAACTTTTATAATAACAATGTGGATTAAATAGACAACATAAAAAGACCCCTATAAACAACCGTAAAGCAATCTTCAATATCTATTCCACGGTGTTCGATAAAAACTTACTTATGAAAGATCGCTTGAGCGCTCCAAGATTCAATTAACTTAAAATCAATTAAGTCGAGCGATTGCAATCCAGCCCAGCTCATATCCCTAAATGGAGAAATTCTTCGCAGACGGCAAAAACTGCAAAGTTAGTCATTTTATTCTAGGTATCTCATATAAAACCTTAATTACTACGTCCAATCTATACTGATATCATAAAAAAGGAATCATTCTTTGTTCGTTGTTTATTATTAAAGGCTCTGAAACTACTGAATCAATTTGTTTTTTTTTTAATTGCTGGAAAGCTACATAGGCTATAATTTTCTCCTGGTATGTGCAGTAGTTTCCACGGGACTCAGGCGAAACCGCGTCAAAACGGCTAGTCTTATTTAAAACCTTAATAACTAAGTGGAGTATGTAATAAGAAGGATCGAAAATGTTCGTCGTGATCTCATAAAATTGAAGTAGAATCAGCGTGAAATTACATCTTTATAAGGTTATTGTAAGATAGCTTTTCAGGCTCTTATAATAATAGTATTTTATATTATTAATATTCAATCCTTTCTGAGCGTAATGAACTGTAAGATTACTGTATAAGGCATTGACCTTTTGCTTGCAATATATTAAAGTTCGGCAAAGTAAAATATACATTTGTAGTGTAAGGAATCCTAATAATGTTTTATTTATATGTAGACAATTATTTTCAAAGAGTTCAATAAGGTAATGAACAGTACTTCACACTAGCTTTTGCAATATTACATACTTAACCTATGCAACCAAATACCAGTATATTCATTAGCACGCTTAATCAAACACCAAACCGACGAACCACCGACACCCGACGAAGTTTAATAAAGTGACAAGCTTTTAAATGCAAAATATATCAGTAAAACACTTCACATTTTATATTTTATGTGGTATATTATAAAATAGCTATTTTGTGGTTATGCCCGCGGCCAGAACTCCTTCACGTACCCTGATACAAAGTAACCCAAACTGTTCACCTCTATAAATTGGCTATGTATGTAACACCGAAAGTTTTTTTTCCATGTGGTCACTACTTTCAGAGATTAACTAACAAATCAAACTCTTCAGCTTTCTAATATTAATATAGAATTCCAATTCTATCTGCAAAGTTAAACTCCAATGCTCATGAAATAGAAGCCTTCCTTATTTCCTTGTTGAAATACGAGGGTTTCGTGAATGTCGGCTCACAATATAGAGAGACGTTTATATTATCAATTGATCAGGAAATGCTCCAGTTATTGTAAGCTAGTGGCGCAATATACTGGGTTCATGTTATTTCTTAGAATTACACGTT
Source organism: Helicoverpa zea x Helicoverpa armigera (assembly GCA_033682625.1). Classification (NCBI taxonomy): domain Eukaryota; kingdom Metazoa; phylum Arthropoda; class Insecta; order Lepidoptera; family Noctuidae; genus Helicoverpa; species Helicoverpa zea x Helicoverpa armigera. The sequence goes on along the minus strand of JAWIIS010000043.1, from coordinate 10,235,788 downwards.
TTGAGGATTTGATGTAAAGATTTGTAATGTTTGGGTTTAGATGAATTACATTTTAATGTATGTACGTAGGTAAGCTATAGATTGATAAATTTTTTAATGACGTATTACTGAAATATTCGCTTTCAAAAATGTAACCTAAAAGCTCAGTATTTTTTCATTAGAAATAGTCAGCTAAGTTTTATAAAAAAAAAACAAATAACCTTATCTAAATGCCTAATAACCTAACCTTAATAAAATTAATCGAATCTTCAAAAAATCTATTAGAATATAAACCCCACCAATAATTATGATGATTATGTACGATATCAGAAAAAACGCCAGTTTTGACATTAAAATATTTATTGTGGTGAACCTCAACTTTAATTACGAGGAAAATCTGTAGTATAATACTAAAAGAAAGATGAATCTATAATATCCGCCCACAGCACTGTGTAGGCGGGCGGAGGAAAATTCAAATGTCAAACTTGTTGTCCTTAATTCTTAAGATTTAAGCTTTAAATAAAAACCATTATTACAAACAAGCTAATCATTATAATGTTTAAAAGTACAAGTTGTCGTTGATATATCTATTAATAAGGTTCGCTCTCACCATTGTTCGTAAAACTTAAGGGTGGGTTGCACCATGTAACTAAATTATGTCTCTGTAAGCTTGTTGACTTGTGCATAAAGAGCGAGTAAATAAATTAATTTACCTTTATTTAATTTTGGTTTGGTTGGTTTGTTCATGAACGCCTTACATTTTGAAAATCTCTGAAACTTCTAAACTGATTTTGAAAATTCTTTTACCAATGGAAAAAAAACGTTGATTTGGGAGTATCTAATGGCTACACCAATTTTTTATCCCGATACAAAATTCAAGTTTTGACAACATTTTGACGAAATTACCAGTTCTGTTTTTGCACTATAGTAAAAGTGAATTTTAAATAAATATTTAGATGTTGATGATCTGTAAAAATATGAAAAAAAAAAACAGTTTTCCAGTAAAGCATTTTGACGAGGTCTCATGGTGTTTATAATATTTGCGTCCGTCGACGCGCCAACAATCCTGTTAGCGTGAGCTAAATAGGATTGACACGGAAACATCATTTTACATCCCCTGTGTACACGATAACATGGCCAATTTTACTATAAAATATTATAGAGGATATTGTTCTATAAGTTGTAGGTTGTACTCATAAATAATTAGGTGGATAGATAAGTTGCAATAATTTTTGAACCATAATAGTTACTTCGCAAATGTTAACCGAATAGTTAATCAGATCCTTTATCTTAATAAAATAATAATGGATAGATTCTTAGATATTGTCAAATGGCAGAAAGTCTGATAACCAATCACAAAGGGGTATCGGGTTGCTCAGGTAGGGCTGAAGAGGTCAGATAAGCAGTCGCTCTATGTAAAACAAAGGTACTCAGATGTATCCGGTTAGACTGAATGCCGACGGAAATTTACCGAAGGAAATTCACAATATCGGGATGTAGTCGTGTATAAGTATGTGCAATAAAAGCAATGTTTTTTAAGTGTTAGCGGAACCTATTACATTTCTTCGACAATAAGGTAAAACACTAAAGATTCTTAGCGCCAATTATTTCAAAACACAATCAATTAATAAACATTGATCACAAATAGCAATATCCATTCATTCATGTAAATACGATATTAACATAGCCCGTAGTCCCAAAAGCGAACAGTCGCTTCCTGCTACTCCGAGTTATAAACTAATGCTAATCAGATGTTACCTCATCTTAGACTTAGTACTAACTTGATTGTACTGCTTATGTAATACTAAGCTTTGGAAAGTTGTATATGATTTTGCTAAGTTGGCGATTTAAATGCCATGTCGTAAAGTTCGCAGGCGAATAGTATTATGGATGAATGGGAGTCATTTTTAGTGTACTTATCATATTCTTACAAATAAACAGTTATAAAATTTCTATGTCTCCTACACTTATATGTTACTTTAGATAAATATATTAAAAACGATAATTAAATGAGAATGTAATAAATGAAATAATAAGAAAGTAAATGTGACACTAGAATTTATCACAGACACACAGTAGCTACGTAGACAAGCTGATTCGTAGAGTATCAGCCATTATATATTCTCAAATTATCCATTAGTCGTTTTCAAAATTATCGTCAAGATTATAGAAGTGAATCAAGTGAACAATCCTTACATAAGGCAAAAGGTAAGACAACTTTCCCGACACTACAAAATGCAATATTGAATGCAGATTTTCCACGCCTCACGTTACCGCCGCGGAGACGACAGACGATCAGGAAATTACTAAATCTATCGACACCGACACTTCACTGCCATGCCGGCTTCTTAGCTTAATGCATGGAGAAGAAAGTGACTAGCGGAGACGTCATAGCGCTAAATCTTCTTGGTCAAAAATTTATAACGTCACACTCATTTGATCATCTTAAAATAATGTCACTTTCATTTATCTTGTTCATGGAATAATTGATTTCATTTATTTCTTTACTTATTAGTATACTATGTACCTACTGTATACTTCCTATAATCGTCATCGCTTGCGTTTTCATATCTACATATTGCTTAGAGATCAACCGTTTTTGATAGTTTAATAAAAGTTCTGAATTTGACTCTTTGGTAACTACAGTGTTCGGGGGATGAGGAACGTTAGTATAACTCCACCCTTACGCGTCTTCTATGGAACCCGACCATTATTTTCAAACTAAAATCACCAATTAATCAAGACCAATCTTTGAAAAAATTTGATTTGACAAGGAACCCTAACGTGTCGTTAGTTCTAGTAACAGATCACGCCTACCTCAGTACTAGACCTACAAGAAAGCGCCTGAGATACCTTCCTTATGGCATCTCCGCTATCTTTCCTTCCTCCGTAGCTCGGTGTATTTCCTTTTATAAACCGGTAGAGAGTATCCTAACTTAGTTTACTTTGAAATAGCACTTTCTTTGAGGCTGTTGGGATATAAGTATACTGATACTTTGAAAAAGACGAAGCAATTTTAAAGAATAATGGCCGAAACACTTTTCTCTAAAACTTTTGCAACTATCGGGACAAGATTTGTATTAAAGAAAATGGTTGAAAAATCGAATAGAAACCAAAGTCGTGCGAAACCGGGTTTCTGTCCCAGTTTCTAGCCATAAATATAAATGCTTTATCTATCTAGTATATCTGAACAGCTTAATTGGCGTTTTGCAATTTTAAACTGAAAAACACATAAGTTTAAGTTTATAGATGCCAAAGAAGCACTTACTTAAATAAAATATTGGTCTTTATAGAAAAGCGAACAATGATTCCTATTGAAACTTTATTTTGTTAATCTGAAAATTAAATTAAAGGAAATTAATTTCTAGTTTTCCTAACATCCATGTATTTTCTATACTAATATTTATATTTTCTAAACTGATGAACATCAATAAATACAAATAATTTATAGGAACTTTCAACCAAGCGACTTTATTTACAATCGTCTAGTTCCAAAGTCCTTGTCGTGTTATTATCTATCTGCAGACGTCGTCGGCATCACAACTGGCTCTTTGTTCTCAACGTAGACTCGTTAATGTATTGACGATGCACTGGGGTGGCACAGGTCAAGGTCATACTGATAAGAGACGGTTGCATTCTTTTGATTTTTCGTTGGAATAGTTTGGTTGCAGTTTAAGTTGGGTGAACTGTTTTACAATCAAAAGAATGTAGGTATATTTAATTTCATTCGTTAAGAGAATTCTGGGAAAATTAAGTTCAGCGCTATGTAAGTACGAGTTTTGATACGATTAAAAAAAACGTATCTTGTAAGGGTGCTTTTGACCACGAAAGAGCTTTAAACTTTTGAAAGTATTGTAGAGCGGATGCATCTCTTTGAATTAAAGGATAGACAAAAAGCGTAAAGTTTTGCAACATAATTCTCTTTCTAGAGTCCTCTAAGATAAGATAATTTATTTTGTAAAAACATAGATGTATATACAAAAACGAAAGGATTGCGACATAAGGTGTTAAAATATTTGCTCAATTGAATCATACAGTTTTAAGCATAAAATACCAAAAATCAATGTTACTAGATAATTGCATGAAGAAATAACATGAACACCCAGTCGTTGTCCTCTTAAAAAAATACCAAAAAAATATGATGAAATGAAGAAAAAATATGATGAAATGAAGCGCAACAATATCAATACGCACTCGCTACGCACAGTTGGTCGGTGCGATGACGTCATCGCGCGTGGCTTTCAGTTGCATGTAGCACACGCATCGTAGCTGTACACAGTCGTAGCTGCTGAATGCTCTCTGAAAAGAAATGTACCTATGTGTAAGATGGAGAAAAAATAATTATGTAACGTAATCATACTACACAGTAATATCTATTTCTATGCAAATATTAGAAAGATGTATTTCAACCGACCGATTTTCGCGATTATCTCACGTTTGATGCGGTTTTCAGCATGGTATTTGTCATACTTAGGAGAAAGTATGTTATTAAAATCGGTTTTATTTTTTAGGCAAAGTTTTTGTATCATTTTCTGTTTGTACCCTAAATTCTCCGGAACTATTAAACCAACAGATTTCAAAAATCCTTTCACTGTTGAGAAGTTGCACTGTTCCCGGTTAACATAAGTTAATTATATGACTAAAGTTTCCTAAAGCAAGTTTTAATTTGTTGAGTTTAACTAACTTTGAATAATCGTTCCTTATTTCAAGGAACCTGTGATAAATTGTGTAGATAATTTTTTCTCGCAATACATGATCAACTATTATGTATAGGTAGGTACTATCAAAATATTTTTATGTAACAAATCTGTGACAAAGTAACGTAGCACGTCGTTATCAGTTCTTATCAGTGTATGTGCAACATTCGGTCACCGCGAGCCGGAATGTGGAATAGCTTTTAAATTGTTGTTTGAGTGTATGTTATGTCAATAATTGTCACACAGATTTCATAATTTGTAGCCGTCCCGCGTTTTCTTCGGTGTCCCGAGAGTAGCACTAAAATGGAAATTGCTTCTAAAAATGGAGCCTTCCTAAAAACGTAGGCTCATCTTGTACCTTTGATATGAGTATCCTCAAAATACTCTATGTTAATAAACCTTCAGTCTTGCTAAAAGTCTCTGTCGCAGCAATTAATGTAAGCATCAGACACAGAATGATGTTCTAGCCTTCTCTAAAATTACCACCAGAATAAAATATAGCCTTCGACACTCACTAAAAACGTTAATATAGGTTTCCACTGGTTAAGAAAATCAAGGTTCAATTGATACAAAGATTACGCTTACCACCACACATTCTAAAACAATCTTTACCTTTTTAAATAGTAGTATTTATATAGGAAATATAAGTAAGGATACGAAAGAAACCAATAAAAGGTCCTAAAACTTCACGTGGAGCAATAAAAGCTAATAGCACCATTGGGTGTTGTTTTCTTCAGTGGATTTCATTACATCCAGGCTATTGAAACGTTTCCTCTTATTTGTTGCGCCTGCTCTATAATACTGTTAGCTAAACGTTTGATATTGACGATACTTTTCAGAAGTAGATGTCATGACGCTAATTATTTTGCTTCTGGAAGTTAGTTACCTTGATAAATATGTAACCTAACTCTCTTGTTCTAAGAAGGTTGAAATGTTATTTCATTTAAATGTATTGAAAATCGGCCGCTGAATATGAGGCTTGTCATAATTTCACTATTATTAAAATATTCGGAATTAAAGTATAGTATGCTCATGAAACTATTGTCAGCTCTCGATTACATAAAGTTTTTTAGTTTAGTTTACCTCAACATAACCACTATAATATACATGAAGATACACCCCTATATACTTTACATTATTACATAGTTTATTTGGACCGCATATCCTGCATGCGTTGCACAGCGTATGAGGCGGTCGGACAGCCATCACATGCACTGGCGATGCGTTCCGTTGCACTCAACCGTGCGACGTGTGGCTGCTTGTGCAACAGGTGGCATTGCGCAGTCCATGTCGTGAAGATTGACGTAAGCTTGGCATGGGCATTTCAGTTACCCCTGGCAAGATACATTTCGAATATCTGAAATACTATGGAAGTCCATGTCTTAAGTATAGAAATAAACCGTTGCTTTGCAGTAATTCTAAGCTTTGTATACCTACTTGTAGTAGAGATATAAAGAAATATTTTATGTTCCTAGTTTACGTGATGCACATATTTATTAAGACCTTATTTTTATCCTTACTAATATACATAGTAAATGCGAAAGTAACTCTGTCTGTCTGTGTCTTAACCGATTTAAATACCATTTGGTAGGCCTCAAAATGGTACATTGGCTTTTATCCGGGTATGGGAAGTAGTTCGGCAAGTGAAGCCGCTAGCGGAAGCTAGTAGACTTTAAGATAAAAACAAAATATTAATATGCATACGAAAAAGCTTGCAAATTACAAGCTTTTCATTGATTAAAATTCTGCTTTGCGTTTAGTTTTAATTCTTACTGTCTCTTCGATTGGTTCATTCTAATTGTCTTCGCTCGTAACACTGTGAAGTCATGAATCCCCCGTACAATACTCAAGGAAAGTAATAAGGTATACTTACCTACATTCAAAACTAAAATGAGATGTTATTGTTTTACATTACAACCAACGTTGATACTTAATTTGAAATGGCTCATTACATGTTAATTATAACATAATCCGTTGATAAATCATACGGTAGGAGTGCACAAATACTGAACATTTCAGACTGCAAGCCAAGAGCTTCAGTGATTTATTTATATTGCACAAAAACACGTACGTAACGCAACTAATTAATTTGTCACGATTATTTTTAAATCGCACATGTAAGCTGACTCGATTTATTTGCAGTGCACTTCATATTGGAGGCTACTACGCTTTGCTTTCGTTGCAATGGTGTATAATATTATCAGTAATTAGCCGTTTTTCGTTTTCATTTGCAAATGCGGAGATTTTCTTAGTCTGTTAAGCTTTACTTAAATTCATGTCTGTTATGCTTTCACAGTAAAAAGCCCGATAGTTGTTTACTTACCGTCTCAATTTGATGGCACTTTCATATCTTTGAAGATTACAGGCATTCGTGACCTGCCACAGGCGGTTCTTCTCTGCTGGAGATGTTGTCTTTACTTTTCATATTTTTTCAGTCTTAAACTTCAAATCAATTCAAATAAAAAACACATCGGTTTTCTAGGTGCGTCAAGAAGTCATTTAGTAAATGTACACAAAGCCCCTAACTCATTGAAGCAAATTTAATATTATCATCGCACGTTAGTCATAGAGTTTCTAGCTAATCTTATAATCCCAATATAGGAAAGCAAAGCCGTCCATTACATAGTGCAATAAAGCTATAAACCTAGATTATTTTCATAGTAACACAAAGACTAGCACATAATTGCGGCTGGCTGCAGTAAATCCAATTTGCGTAATAACGTGCAGTAATAATGTTACTCGCCATCAAATAAACGGGAAAGCTTGTGTGCTTTGCTATGTATACTTGTGTTTTATCTGTACTATCCTACGAGCATTAAAAAAGGATTGATTTACTTACTTTAAAAACGCTGCATATTACGTAGGAAAGCTGTATAAATTAAAGAGTTTGTTAACGAAACGAACGCATAAAAAGCTTTCAGTTTCAGAAGGTATGAAAGGTATAGAGGATATACGTCTTATTCTGAAAATACAAAGGTATTTTATATTCATAATCTTTTTACGTATGCGTGCTTACACGTGAAATCGTTAAAACTTGTGTACAATTTATAACTACTTACAAACTATGATATTTTTGTTCTAACATAAATGCTATAACATTTATATGGGAATTAAGGAAGGTGTATAGAATGAAGGAACCTATAGTAAATATCAAAGCATATTATTGCGATTGTTTTAGAATAAAACTGAGGAAAATACAAACTGTCACTAAGGTTTGACTCAACTGCCACTACAAACCTCTAAATATAATAAATTAATAAAACATTTCGTTCAATATTATAACGTATCTTAATAACGAAATTACCTTTGATTGAACTTATAGTGTTTCTATTACTGGCTGAAAATTCAAAAGCTTGTTCATTCATTCAAACGCTTTGTAACGTTTTCGGCCATTGGCTAAGTTCAATAACATAAAGACCTTTACTTGTAATTCTTTTAATATGAGCTATAGAATTGATTCATCTTCTGTTAAACTGAAAACTAAGTAGGTATCAAAAAACTTGTAATGTTTAAATAAATAACGAGTATGAAATATTCAAATACAGAAATATCTATTGTTCAGATTTAAGAGGTTCATGTTGGAAAAGCGCTAGACGATATCTTGTCGACGTTCAAAAGTACGAAATTCTGAATCTAAAGTTATGTGAATTGCATAATTATATATAGCGGTGTCCCGTTTTACGATATCTATAAAATCTTATTGGTTCCATTTGGCTGGTGTTTATCTTTATTCACACACTGTAAAAATCACCTTGGAAGTATATTCTACACAAAGTACATGATCCTTATATATGCCATAGTTTGATGGGGTGTATGTATGTGGGCCTTTTTTACTATTTTATGTTTAAACTACTGGATTTTGATGAAATTGGCAGTAGGTAATAAGTAAAGCTTATTTATGAGAATAGCATATAAGGCTACGTTAAGTAATTCACTCAGGACGCGGATATGAAACCGTTAGCCAGTAATAACGTAAAAAGGCTGGTTTAACTTTTCTATCCAATGATTTGCTTACTATATATTGGAATATGACATAACTTGCAACAAATCCACAGATTGATAAATTATTGAAATCCACTGGTAGTGACGGCTATCAACCTATCATAAACTACTAAACAGTAGTAAAGCGATTTGTCAATTGTATCGTATGAGCTGTGGCCTCTATGACGTGTTGAGCAACTGTTGGCCATCAGACGCGCAGGTGTGAACGTTCTCGCGGATGTGCCCGCTGTGGGAACAATGCGATCATGTTCTTGCGATATAGCGAAGTATAGCATTGTTTGGAGTAAATAAGTTATTGAGCTGTTCAATCTAGCTTCCAGAAAGAATTACTGCCTGCACCTGGATAAACCGTAGCCTATTTGTCAATTTGGTGACTAAACTATATTACTTCAAATTTTTATCAAAATCAGTTCAATCGTTTTTGCACGGAGAAGCTACGAGAACGCTGACATAAATATGTTATAATTTCTAATATCTTAATCAATTTTATGAGGATTGCATTTGCAATATATTTCATTCACATAGGTAAACTGGGGTCTTAGAATTGTATACTGAAAAAGAGTAGAAAAAGTTTGCAGCGATCCAGCTGTTGAAACAGATAAAAATGAATACTCATTCAATGAAATGCAGCCACAGCAATTCTGCTAATAATATCCTCATTAGCTTGTAAATTCATAGTAAATTGTTATTTAATACATGTGGTTGTTCTTTGTAAACGCTTAATACAATTATCTTTGCTACAAAAAAGTTATAACATCATAGTTTGTATAACAAAGCAGATAACTCAAGTGAACTAGTAAATACTCTATTTACCCGGGCAAAGGTCTCGGCACACGATATTGAAATAGATGTCACGTGTTTACGTAACAAAGACACAGTGGCCGACCTAAGCACGCTTGCCGAACAATTACTAAACAATTAAAGGCCCCACACTTAAACCTAATTAGAGACATAAGTAGAAAGTCCGTAATTAACAATACAGATACGCAATAGTATGGCAGTCCGCCCATAAACCGAGTCCAATGTTAAAAACCGAAGGCTCGCCTTGATGTCATGCCAAGGAGCGTTTATTTTTGTAGCGAAAGTCTGCGCTCGCGCACGCTGGGGAAAAGAGCCGTTAGCCGAACGACGGCGGAAACTGCCGAGCGCGCCCGAGCGATACCATGTGCGCGCGCAATACAGCGAATGTGTTCTCACGATTTGTTTTTGAGGTTTTACAAAATTTTGTACTTACAAACTGGTTTTTTGAGCCATTTTATTCAAATGTAAGCTGTTTTTTAGTCAAATCAATGGCAAAGTCATGGTTTGCGACTGTATTTAAAGAAGAAACTGTAGTTAAAACTTTGCGCATTGAACGACACATTGTCGTTTTTGTGCGTTGCCATCTATTTACACTATCTCACGGAAGACGGCTAACCCCTCGGCTGTCGGGAGCGCGTTTTTTCTCTTTTTATTATTATTAACTTGGTCGAGACATAAAGTCGTTCGTTGTTCTCGTCTTGGCTTAAATTACGATTCACTTGAAACTAACGTGGTGCGAATAGAAATACTCGATTAAGTATCGAGAGTGCACGATTTTATGTTTCATAGCTAGGTTTTTAGGATCAAAGATAACGATTTATTGCTATTTTAGTATCGAGCTAAAAGTCTTGAATGATAATATTGCTTATCTCGATAGAATTATCTGCCTTATCATATGAAATAATTTAGTTGAGGTTTAATGTTTGTAACTCTTTATTTTATTAACTTTTTTTAACTCTTAGCCTGTTATTTTGATTATTATGACCGCAGGAAAGTCGATTCTTCAGCAATTAGCAACTTTTTTATGTTTATTGTCACGTGGTAAAAAATCTGTACCGAATGATTGGGAAAATTAAGTTCTTCAAGTTGTTGGTATATTACTAACTTACATATTTCTTCGAAAATATGAAATGCATTACCTACATTAGTATTTTTTTTACTTATTTAATTTGAACTAATGAACAATATTTTACTTACATTGCTTCCCTTCTTATCTTAATTTAATTTGCATCAACTCCTCTTGCAATGTAAACTTAATCTTAATTATTCTCTGATTCATCTCAGTTGCATCTGCATTGCAAAACATGCGCTCCGCTTTGTTTTCACTATTTTTATTGTTTAACTTCTGAAATAACTTTTCCCATACTGTTTCATTTACTAGCGATAGTGTGGAAACAAGGATAACTTTGTTTTCTACGTAATGAAAATAACGTCGAGTCAATACGTGGATGAAATACAAATATTGCCTAGAAAGTTACTGTTTTGGACTGTTTTCATATAGGAGCATAGATCTATTTTATTATCCTATATTTATACAATGGAAGATTAAGACATTCTGTGCGAAACTCAAATAAAAGTTAGATCAGAGACGATGATGATTTATATGAAATACGTTATTGGAATAATGTTGTTGTTATAGAAAGATTTGCCTTGCTATATTAAGTAAGTATAAACAATATCTCCAGATAGGTTTGTAAAAGACTGGTACTCTGCTGCATCTGGTTAAATTGGAAGCCCCAACAAAGTTGGGAGAAGGCTAGACAGGTGATGATGATAATAAATGTAGGACTTCTTGATAGTAGTATTACGTATAATTTTACTACGCTAGGCTATTGTTTTAATTTTCACACGATAAATATTTAGTGCTATTTTAATTGTAATTTTATTATATTTCAATGTTTCCCACGTAAAACCATGTGTTATAAATACTCGCGTTGTTTGTGTGGACTAATTAATCAAACGTCAACATTTGACGTCTGGCCGCCATTTTGTTTTGTATGATAAACTACGTGGTATCAAATATAAGACTGTGGAGGAGGAAACGACTAAACTATATTAATGTTTTAGAAGACTAAAAAAGAAAATTGCTCACAGTACTTGCTTTAAACCATAGTAGTGACGATCTTATGAAAATAAGAGCTTGCAAATGTCTATTTAAAATAAAAACATTTGATAAACTGGAAACCTGGTATTGACTCATTTTAGTTCGTTATTTTATTTATACAAGTATAAGTATGTTTTCTTCTAATATTTGAAAATTTACAATAGATAGCCAAAATTCTTTCACTGATAAGAAGGTCACACTTCTACGCCTATTTTATAAAACCTTGAAACAAGCCCAATTTTACAGGTATTAGATAATTAAACTCACGTGAGTCCATTATAAAATTGACTCCTTCCTTAGGTCACCTAGGCCAGACGACTCGAGGTATGTAGATAGAAGATACTAAGGCATATCAGATTACTAAAACTGTATAACTGCATACATCCTTATAACATTCTGTATATCCACTGTACAACTAGAAACTAATCTCAATTATTTTAGCTTCCTTTTTCTGATGAGTTGAATTACGTAGTGTAAAATCGATGTTAACTTCATCAGAAACGCCTGTACCTCTTATATTTTCACATCCTAAAAGCCAAAACTAATTTGAAATAATTAGCTGGTTAGTTTATCTATTGAAAACTGTTAAAGGTCAATTTTTCATTCGTACACTCAAAGTTTTACATCTACGTTTTAAAATACTATTTTCGCGCTTTCCGAAGGAAATATTTTCTCCGCCAGGATAAAATGTAGCCTTTTATATTTACAAGTAACTCTGCTTCATCGGTACTTAATAGAATTTCTAAAATCAGTTCTGTGCCTACACATAGAACGCCTTACAATCTCACAAATATTACTTCTTTATAATACATTACACATTGGTACATTCACCTAAGACAAGAAAAATATCTCTAAGACATAAGCAAACATCGTCCAACATTCATTTATTTAACAACCCAATCTTCAAACACCCTGATACGAAAACCAACCCCGTAAAACAATCATTACCCAACGCACACACGCAAACAAAATACCTCTACGTGACACACACATCGATATAGCAAGACTTGTTACTAAAATTATCATTCTTTGCGAGAACGACACGGTTTCATATTATGAAAACATAGTATAGCATCATTATGTAGTTTACCAGTGTGTGTATGTGTCTATGTGTGGGTGAAGTAAAGTTTTCGTACTCGTGTTGGATAGATGGCGCTGTGCAAGGTCTTAATGCAGTAGTATTTGCAGTTTGGTGCGTGAAATTGTGAAGGTATTTGTATTTTAGGGGATTGGGGTTGTGTGAATAAGATAGGGGTGCTGTGTTGTTTATTTTTAGACTTGGATGCAGTTAAGGGTTATTGATTTTGTTCCACTTTCCTATGCAATATTTGTAAGAATGGAAGCCGCCTTTTAATACTTTGAGGAAGAAATCGAATAAACTATTTATACTAAACGTTGAAGATAAATAACAGTAACGGCCAGTTTCTTCATCAAAAGTTAAAGTTAAAGTAATGTCTAAAGTAAAAGTAACGGTCAAATTCGTTTTTACACGCTTTTTATTAGCTTCACCTGTATGTTTGTATGTTTGTAGGTTTGTATGTTTGTAGGTTTGTATGTTTGTATGTTTGTTTGTAACCGACTTCTTTGGGCGCGATTTTGACCCACTTTAAACGGCCAGATTTCGTTCAAACTTTGTAGATTTATTGAGGACCGATGACAATACACTAATTTGATAAAATTATTCCATTTTAACCGACTTCCCAAAAAGGAGGAGGTTACACATACACATCGATTACTCCGAGGTTTATAGACCGATTTACGTGATTCTTTTTTTGTTCGACTTGGAATAGCTGCCAGTTGGTCCCATATTCATCAGGTCAGGATCTGATGATGGAAACCCTGAGAAATCGAGGGCAAACTTCAAAACTTGTAGGCATACATAGGGTAAAAACTTGACACTTAGGTGTACGCCTAAAAGCACTATTCAACTGTGAAGATTTGGAGCTGACCTGATGATGGAGACCAGAGAGGGTCGAGGGAACTCGACAACTGAATATGTAAACTACCTCGTGTTTGGGCTTAAATTATTTGCATTGACAAGACCTTTGCAACAGTGAAGGTTTGGAGCTGACCTGATGATGGAGACCAGAGAAAATGGAGGGAACTCGACAACTGAATATGTAAACTACCTCGTGTTTGGGCTTAAATTATTCGTATTGACAAGACCTATGCAACAGTGAAGGTTTGGAGCTGACCTGATGATGGAGACCAGAGAAAGTCAAGGGAACTCGACAACTGAATATGTAAAATATCTCGTTTGAACTTATATTCTTTGTATTGATGAGAACTTCCCACTTGTATGGATAGTGACAACTATTCGTATCACTGAAAAGCTTTAAATAAATAACCTTTTTACAAAAAAATTTAACCGAGTTCCCAAAACACTAAAAAGCAAAAAAAAAACTAATTTTAGGTGCATCGGCCTAGAAGTCGGTGGCAAAATTAATTTAGTAACATCCACTAGACACCGACTTCTAGGCTTTTCAATTTGCAAAATATGATCTTTGTTAATTTATATAATTTTCATCTGTAGTCGATAAGGTAAGAAAATTAATTAAAATTTTCTAGAATTTTTCTCTACAGTCGATAAGGCAGGACTCGATGTTAATTTTTATTTCCAATAATTATCTTTAGCCGTTTTCTCTAATATTGACAAATTTTTGTATACTAAAGAGAATTTTAATTCTACAAAACAAATAATAGTTTGAAAACAAACTAAAAAGTAGAAAATAAATAATAGTTTCAAAAAAACTAAAAAACACGCTTTTTATAGAAAAACGAACTAAAAACTCGAAAATAAATTTTAATGAATTTAAATTAAGAAAACAGTGTTAAAAATTTCAATGAATATAAATTAATAATAGTGTGAATACAAAAAAAATATTTAAAAAAAGCGTGGGGTGCTTTTTAAGATATTATCGAAATGAAAATCACTGTACTCATATCTGTCAATAAAATATTTATAACTATTGACACCATGCACCCCACGCCTTTTTTTAATTTTTTTTTTTGTATTCACACTATTATTAATTTATATTCATTGAAATTTTTAACACTGTTTTCTTAATTTAAATTCATTAAAATTTATTTTCGAGTTTTTAGTTCGTTTTTCTATAAAAAGCGTGTTTTTTAGTTTTTTTGAAACTATTATTTTTTCAAGGCTAAAGTGACAGCAAAACTAATAGAAAAATTGAATTTGACCGTTACTTTTACTTTAGACATTACTTTAGCCATAACTTTAACTTTTGATGAAGAAACTGGCCGTAAGTGTGAAATAGTTATAAAGCAACAGACGTAACTACATAAGTCTTATAAAGACCGATATTACCGAAAAACATATCCTAATAAATTGCTTTATATCCTAACCCTTCTACAAACACAATAGGCCTTCAAAAGAGCCCTAGCTTCGTAAATGCCGACATAACATTAGTTAGTGGGTGAGTCTGACGTCATGGCGTCACGTCACCGTCTGTCTGCCCACTCGCCTACAATTCTGAACATTTATATTTATAACATTATTTAACGAGATATGTTTCGGTATTTCAGCTATTTACAGCTTTTTATAAGGTGAACTTGTTTAACTATATTCTTGAGTCTAAAGCTCGCAGAAGCTTGAGGTGCTTTATCAGAACTATTCGTTATGAGGGAGCAAATGATGAATATGCGTATTTTTAAAGACAATAGTATGAGAGCGAAAATTAACCTATTTTACTGAGTAAAACGCGTCATAAAGAGTGTCTACCTCTAAAGCTGTATATTTTTTTGAATGACTTCACGAAATACATACGTTACTCTGTTATAATTTAAGAGTTAATTTAAAAGTCAGCCTGGGGTTGAAATTCAGAAAGGTAAAAACACACTTTCACGAAATATCTGAATTTAGTTTTTCATTTAAATAGTTTACCTGCCCCAATTAAATGGCCTGCATTCCTTTATATTTAGAGTTCTTGAGAAAGTTTGTTCAGCCGGAGGAAACAATAACAAGATACAATTATGTTTTCGGTTAGATTTTCAGCCATTAGGTGTTTACTGAAATAGTGAAGTCAAAATATAACATCACGTTCAACGTGGCAATGCAGCCAGTCTTCTGGGCACGTTTCCGAAGGACAGTGATGATCGTTTTTGCTTTTATACATGTTTTTATGTTTTGTATATAGTATTTTATTTTTAGTCTTGTATAAAGATAAGTAGGTTTTGTATATCTACATATAGTGTGTACACATCACCTTAGTATAGATATCATGCATACCTACTATATTTATTTATCGGTTTAGACGGAACAGTCTGACACGCTCGTCTAGAACCTACCTAGTAATAAGCGTAGTAAAAACAAGAAAGTCACCATACTCGTGGACAGAATTTTGAAGTGTCCCTAAAAATACAGAAATTTGCAAAAACTAACTAGCTTTACATGGTTTTACTTGTATAACTATCGGTAGGACTTATTTAAGTTATAAGTACCATTCCTGTCCTTCCGCGGAAATAAATAGAATTACTAACAGTTGTTTGCCTCAAAATTACTGTTAAGAAGATCAACCAAATTAATAGCAAGTCTTGTACATTTAATTTATCGAATACTAAGTAAGTAAAAGCTGAAAGTTGTGATTGAAAGGACCCGTGTGACGTAGGTAGGACACACGTTTCTTGGAACCCATTTCAACTATCGCCAAGTTTTAATGATGTTCCCGCCATCTTCAAACTTTACTTTCTTCCTGTTAACGTGAAACTCTGCTGAAAATGCGAGTACATTAAGACGGTGTTTCTTAAAATTGGTAATTAAATTCAGTTGGGATTATTTAGAATTGTTGGTCGTCTTTAGACTGATAAAAATCGTGGTTAAAAGAGGTATTTTCTCATACTAATCTTCTAACTAATCTAGCTTTTGAAAAATGTTGTTTATTTATTTTTGCACGTTGAAAATTCAGATCACTTATATTAGGTATTCTTTGGGACTACCCTTGTCGCTAACTTCGAGTACATTTTGTCACTCTTTAAGTTAAGAAATCTTCGCAAGCTTCTTTCCCTAAAAACTTCATCCAAAGATTTTGTGTATTTGTGTTATTGTCGTTTTCATGTGATCAATGTTTACTATTACATTACAAGACTTCTTGGTTCTCGTACTCACCGGTTTATAACATCGATTTCGAAATTCGCTAAACTTGAAAATCGCGCCTCTTACTTCTAGGCTTACAAGATATTCTAGCATTAATTCTAGTAATATTTATGACAGTCATGGAGGATATGTATAATAGTCGTGAGAAAATCATCGGTATACTTGAGCACTAAAACCAGTTTCTATATAAATAACACCAAATATATTCGCTATAGTTGAAAGTCTATAAGTTGATTAGTACAGCAACAAGTCGAATATTTTTGATAATGCAATGAAATATAAAAAAGGCTTTATAAGATTTTTTATTATAATTTGTTAAAGATAAAATAGTCGTTAACGTAAAATATGAGTTAAATAAAAACATGCAAGTCTCCACAACACGAACTTAAAGTTGTTCATGGTGCGAGTAATAACTCATCACTTCGAGACCTTCCTCATGGAAGAGTTTTGGCCGAAGGGTGGTCTGTCGGAGGTTCCGGGGAAGGCTCCGCGACACCTCGCAGCGTTACACGACTAAAATACGACGTAAAGTCACCACGTACCACGTGAAATGACAATAGTAACTAAAATGAATATTTTAATGTCAAGGTTAAAAAAGGAATTTCGCATCAATAACATTTTCAGAATGGTTACTGTATGCTGGTATAATATTAACTCAGATTTAAGGAAGAAAATAAATTACTCATTTGAATATACACAAAATAGACATCTTACCATATATAAACTTTCTCTCTTACAATCCTTGCTAATCATCTTCTCCAAAATGTTTATGTATTTTCAAATATTTAATTAACTGAAATATAATTCATATAATTCTTAAATGTAACAATGTTTTGAACGATTTTACCTTAGGTTAACAATAAACTTAGTAAATAGGCAGGTAATTGGTGCACATTTATGCAATTTGATCGTCATTACGACCCTGCAAACTGCAATTGAAATGATGGAAAACCCATAAATGGTTAATGGCTTTTCGTTTCTGGCTAATAAACGAGACCAGCTTTGACTGACAGGCCTAGATGCCATTATTATTAAAGCCTTCCTTGTTACTAACAGACAACTAAATAGACTCTCTCTCTCTCAAATCTAACACTCAAAAAATTGCAAATCGGACCATCAATTCCCTAGGCACGCGCTTTGAACCATACAAACTCTTCAGCTTTACAATATAAGTAAGCATCCATAGTAAGCAAGCTTATCTTAAAACTACAACATAAAATCGTATTCAAAGTAAAATGCTAAGCTAAATAACGTGAGCGGCGGTTGTCGAGTGGGGCGCACAGTTACAATCTACAGTTTTGTAGGTTGCGCCCGCGCTTGTGGCATTCGATACACGACACTTTGCACACTTTGTGCCGGATAACTGTCGCGGTGATAGACACGTCATATACAGTCAGCATATACGTACTTATTATTGTATACTTAATTGAATTAAGTTGCCACTTTTTCAACTACACGGGTATAAGTTCACGGTACCTTCTAGTTAAATCCGTAGCCTTATTATTAAAGTACACGGAGTAAAGTTGATCCTAGTTTAAACCGCTGTAAATGTATGGTTATTCCTTTCTATTTCCTGGGTGTATCTTTAATCTTTATTTATTAATAAAGAAACTCCCCCTATTATACATAGGTATAAGAACAAAAAGTAAAATCAATTACAACCAATAAATCAATAACTTAGGCAGTACAAAACAATATTATAACCAGTAACCACTGTAATGCTACAAATAATATACAAAAACCACTTACATGAAACATTTCCAGTAACGAACTGAAATGCCAGAAACATGTTCACACATTTCCAGCTCGTTTCTTTCTAAGAGGTTATATATTTTTATATACACCTTTTAAAGTTTATGAATGGCCATTGATTAATATTGATAAAATTCCTGTTGATATTCAGCCGAATACCAACTAGAAAACCTCTCCAAGTAAAGCTCGGTATTATCAAAATACCCTGAAGGCTCCAAAACTACTGATCCGATTTGAAACATTCATTCACTTTTGGGAAGCTACACCATCTCCAGGTGACACATGCTATATTTTATCCGAGAACATGAACTAGTTCTCCCAGGATACGGCTGAAAACGCCCGACATAGTATATTCTATTCTAAAGTTAAACTAATACAAGTAAGTAAAGTAGACATAGCAACATGTCACCTTGCAGGATCAGCCGACACGCTGACCTACATAGCCAAGGCTGCTTCATAGCCACGCTGAAGTGTGCGCTAAAAAACTACACCACTTCATTGTTCAGAGCTAAACTGTTCAGTGTTCGCTCTTTTATTTAGGTAAAATCAATTTGTGTTCAAAAAGAAAAGAAGTGGTAGGAATTGTCGAAGTTTTAATAGGTTAAGATATTGACTTACATTTTATATGCAGAACACCTGTGTCAAACCATGTTTCACACGAATAAATATCTGTCTAGATATTTACAACAGTATTTACAAAGAACCAATAAAATACTATCTCTAGCTAGAAACAAAAACGATCATTTATCTGTTAGGGTACTGAAGCATAATGTAGGTACATTATGTTTCATAATAAATAGTAAGACTTAAAGAATCGCATTACACGATGTTAGAACTTCTCGTTCATATTTTAAAAGCGAAAACCTGAAATTAACGAAACCAATTACCTACTCGTATTTATGCATTTAAAACACTACCAGTTTCCTTAACTGTTAAATTCTAAGCAACATAAATAACTATAAACTAGTCTTAAGCCTTGCTCAACACCATAAAGTAAGTGAAGTAAACAAATTGTAACATTTTCGTGTAGTACACTATTCGGTCGCTACAAGCACACCAATTTGCTAATTAAAGCGAAATATGTTAGCAAATATTTGAAAACTGTGCAGTGTGCTAGTAAAATGTATATAAAAGGACTTTTACAATAATATTATAGATAATTTGTATAATAAATCATGCGATATTATTCTGCATTCTGAATAAGTAATTGAACAGAATTATAATGGGTTTCATAAAAAAAATATGTCGATGATATCAGTAATTGTAGTAAAAACCAAAAAAAGGAGTCCCGCCTTCTCCCCAATTCAGAGTAGAAAAGAGTTCAACGACTCTATTGAAATACTGCAATATACATAACTATGTGGATGGATGTTTAAAAACAAGAAGGAGTGAATTAGGTACTAGAAAATATGGAGTATCATCCTCTCTAGATGGAGTCAGGGTGAGCTGGGAAAACACATTATTTTGCAGGCGTATTTGCCAAGAAGAAGCGTTGAAACCTTTCTCGCCTAATTTAAGTTTGCCTAGCACAATCAGATTTACATAAATTATATTAAAAGTAGGCATTAACATCACGAAAGTTTCTTGCAAAAGTTAAGTAGGCAAAATACCTATCTATAACCTACAGAACATTTTATGTAATTGTGACTGTACATACTCTGCTTATGATACACATACATTTACTTTTGGGACTTCACGTTAAGCAGCACTTAACCGTTCCTCCAGGCTATATATTTCAAAATTAGCATATTTAATAAGCAATGACTTTGATGTTTAAAATATTTATGTAAAAAATTGTGCCAAGGAAATGATTGTGATCTGTGTTAACTAGTATTATCTCCCACAAGTTCCCGTCCGTGATTTCAATCGCGTAACCGCAGGAATAATTTCATGCAATGTAATGTGCTTTCCCTGAATAACGGGCCATCAAATTGAAATATTTTTTCTAATCGACACAGTTGTTACTGAAATCGCCGTGTTCAATGAACCAAACAAATTGTTAAATAAATATTTCATATTAGTAGGTATACATACATTTCATTTCTAAAAACAAATGTACCTCTAAGTCTGACTTTACAAAGCGCAGAGCCGACTTCCACTGAAAGTCTCATTCCGCCGGCAGTTTATCCAATTTGTTTCACTGTAATGGACGGCTCGATTGCATCTAGCTGGGAGATGCAACACAAACAAATAGCACTGCAGTTTTTCTACACAAAATACGCATTTTGGAACTTTTGATTTCCATCTGATTAAAAAAGATTTCAGAGTAAAACGGACTAAAAATATAAATGAATTAAAACCTTCCAGGAATATCAATCAATGTAGTTTTTGTTAATAAAAGATAACTACATAGTTAAAGAAACAATTTTATACTTAAAGTAAACGTCGTAAAATTTTGATTAATGAAAAAAAAAAAAACAAATTAAGGTACGAGTATGTACCGTAATATAAGCAATTTATTAACGTGTGTAGTAGATAATTCGTTGTTTTAAACAGCTCTCATTTCTATCTTTTATACCCATAAGTACTGATCCGCTTCTGCCACAAACAGTCTTTAATAACGATTTATTTTTATTTTGCACGCATCGAATAAATAAACATGAACGCTCGCCTACAGAAAAACAAAAATAAGTTTATATTAACGGGAAACGAAAACAAAAACATTAAAACATGAATATAATTTAATGCCTGCTTTACGAGGTCGTCAAGTTTCAGCGAAATTAGTTTTCTTCTACCGACTTCACGGATTTACAGGTCAAGTCAGATTTTCATCGTACCTTATTTATGTTGAAGAACTATTTCGGTTGGAAATTATGAATTTTGCTAATTAATTAATTTATGGAACTTCAATGAAAATAAAATATTTTAAAAACATTGATTTGATTCAGATGTACATAATATATAATAAAATAATAAATAACGCTGAAAAGGTATAGGTAAGGTTATAGTCCGGGGCAGTAACATCCCACTTAACGCCACCGAGTGGTTACCGAGAATTTTATTCCTTCCGTTGCGAGAGAATCCATATATGTATTTATTTATTTATTTACCTTCATACATTTACCATTACAGGTTACCCCAATGCGATAAATGAGCCTTAATTACACATAAATTATTTATACTTAAAACTAATGTCTTTACCTACTGTCTATAAAATAAACAATGTAGACAGAACATCTCTACGAATGGGAAAAGGTATACTCCTAAAATTGTCTCCACGGTTTCATACATATCTAAACCAAGTGGACTTAACTTTACTAACCAAAGTAAACATAGCAGTTAACTTTAATTACTAATACCTAGAAATACTGGCTATAAAACCACTAATTAGCTATCTTTTAAAAAGTACTGCAATTAACAAGTTTTAATTCTGTGAATAACGACCTTCATTATGTACTAAGTGCTTAGGGGAATCTCTAACGACACCCCCAGGCCTAGTCAGACTAGAGTAACCTTGACCTTGACTATGGTTCAAATGTAAATGTCCTACATGGAATTCTGAAGAACCATGGGTTTTTACAATCCACCCTTTAAACCTCTACACATCTGTCTTTTATATATCAGTGGGAAAAAAAAACTTCCGCCAGCCAATATTTCAAGTGTTGTAAAGGATATCTTCCTTGACTTCTCCTATAAGACTCCAACACTCTCGCTAGAGGCTACCTGAAATCCAGTCCTACTCTCGTTATACCTACTTATGAATGTAACAGTTATCGATCTATAGATCAGAGTTTTAATACATGAAGGATGGTCCTCACGACACCAAGCAGCTTGACTGAACTATACTTGGCATTCCATCCTCGTATTGGTCTGTACGGATGAAATGAATTGAAAGAAACTTTCACGAAAACTTTTCTCTGAATATTGAGTGCTACATATTCCGGGTATTGCATTTTACTTACTTCTTCAGGAATAAAACTCATCGTCTTATCTACAAAACTCTCAATTTAGTTAGTATAATCATATTTTCAGACAAAACAATAATTGGAAAATACTACCATGAAAATCCAATTTCTAAAGTCGTTGCGAAGTTCAAATAGAAGTCCGAGATATGAATAACAGTGAAGAAAAGTATCTGTTTTCGCGTCTGAATGTATCTAAAAGCTTACTTATAGGTTATAGATTTCAGTCGTTTGAATTATGTTTTTATATTGGTCCCTAGAAGCAACTGCAATAGTCCATACTTAACCGAACTCAGTAGTCGTTTTGATACAACTAAACCAGAATGTAGAGTGATCAATTCCTCATGAAGAATCTTTAAATTTTGCTGATAGTCTATTATTCTTTTTAAACCTAAAGCTGATAATAATTACTTTTAAAAACCGCATAAATAAATTACTCCGATGCATACAGTTTTTACACGCGCCTGCAAGGTGGAGTTCATTCTATTATTAGCCGCCATATTATTGGCTGTGTTGCAAAAACACTGAATATTTATATTTCCTGCTCGCACACGGGAATACAAACAATACTACAAAGTAGCACTTTGTGCCGTTTTAATGACGAATGAATATTCCCACGTATTGTGGAAACGGCTGCATGCTCGTGTATTTTCATTTTCTCCCTTTTATCTGTCAAAATAATGACTTTTTACAAGCTTAATGTAGGGTAATGAGGATTGTTTTACATTCATATTGCTCCCATTTTCATTAATATAAATATGACAGAATGTGAGTATGACGCAAATTACATTCATATAATTACCTACAAAATATATCTTTCCCCTATTTCATTGACAAGAAGTGACGAAAATGATAAACCTCTGATTTAGTGCAGATCTTCTTTGACTTAAAAAGTTGAAAAACTCAGGATCAATATCATATCGTACTCATTTGTATTTCTGAATACATATTTATTTCCTTATACCATGTAAACCTATCTAGATTATTCTATTATGTCTATATAGATTAGTCATGCAGGACCTCCCAAGTCCTTTGCGTTAAAACAACGCCAAGAGTTATCTACCTGAACTGGCCACAAATAAATATAGCCTGAGAAAAGGGTTATAGGATAGCCGACCTTCTTTATAGATACGCGATCGGTCGGAAACTGTACATGAACGTTATATACACTTGACGGCATTCAATCCGGGTCACATCAAAGCAGTTTTTATTCCTTTTTCTCATGAATCAATCGGTTATTTATGATTCGCTGTTATTGATTTTTATTAAAGTTACGTATACGTGAACATAGGCCTCTCCAATTACACGCCACTGAGATCTATTTTCGGCTTCTCGCATCCATGTCCAGCAGTGGACTGCGATAGGCTGATGATGATGATGATGATGATGATACGTGAACATACAGTTCTTTCGGAGATTCAGTTTTATTCACGTGGATTAGAATGTAAATATACATTTATGTCAGTTAAGTACACATTGTTAATTCCAAAAGAAATGCACGTACAGTTTACAAATATAATTATAGTATTCGTTAGTTTGGACTTCCAAACTTGTCAAAATATTTTAAAACATACGTACTTAAGGCAATATAAAAACGTGCTTAACATAGTGTATTGCTTACTTCTAGTGTATGTAGGCTCAATTTAGCTATAGGTTTATCTAGAGAACCTTACAATAAACAACGTCTTTAAACTTAATATAGGTAAAAGAGACCTGGACTAAGAAAGTCTGAAATCACTAATGAAGAAAACAAGGAGCTTGCCGTTCTCCGGTAAAAATAAATAGGTCGATGACGAAGATACATACATCAATAATTTAAAAACATTCAATGCGCCAAGAAAATAAGCATAAGCTATATAAATCAATACTTGTAAATCGCATGTTAAAGATACATAATATGCTAACTTTTTGAACAATAATATAGTTTCCTTTTTATTCAATGTCGTAAAATAAATACATGAACTGTAAACAATCTAATGTTGAATGAATTAATCAATAAAGACTTTGCTTGCACCTTCATCAAATGAAACAATAACAAATCTTTAAGGACCCAAAACTAAAATTCATAAAAAAACAATACTTTTATATATTTTCAATGATTACCAAAAAAAGTCTTAGAACAGAAATACATTAGTATACAAGCAAAGTCAGGAATCGATCGTCGTTCTGCGCATGACGGCAACGCGGGATCGTGACGTACTCAGTATATAAGGATTATGTACTGAAATGAGGCGAAACCGAATGCGCTCGATATTTCTCAAGGAGCTAGTTTTTGTTCTAGCGTTTGGGGATTTTGCGGTATCGATTTAAATTGGAGGAATTTAGAGTTTTTTGGTGATGATTAATGATTTACAGACATTGATATTGCATAAAAGTGTTTTTTTTTATTTATTAGGATTATAATAGATTATTTTCAGTACTATTTCACATGTTTTCTCCTCTTTGCATTATTTACAATTGCGAAATGCCTTTTACATAATCCATCTTTGGGTTCGCGTAGCTTGAAATGCTTACAAATAAGTCTTATTTATGTGAAGGATATATTGGTTATTATTATATATCTAGTGAATGTTGAGAAAGATAAATAAGCAAAATGCCTTTTACATACGAAAATCATGTACGAAACAGAATAAACTCGGTTTCATATAGATAAATGTAATGGAAATAACCGCTGATACAAAATAAATTGATATTTACAAAAGGGATTAAAAACAAGATTAAAAAATACATGTACGGTTTAGGGAATCTACAAAAAAGTGAACTTTAATGTAAATAAAGATTAAAACATTCATACAATAAAAATGTATTTCAAACTATAACAAGATATTGGTATTTAGTATTGCAGCTACTGCATATCTCATTTAAGTATTTATCAAGCATTGATGACCGCATTGCAGGTTATGACGTAGAAACATTTAAACGTACTTACATTACATTACGAAGCTGAAGATAAATGATTCCCCACTTAGAAAATGATTATATTAAATATAGATTAAATTAGAGAAAATTATCAAGAAACACCTAAACAAAACGAGTTATCTTAAAGTGAACTTAATTACTTATACATTTGCATTTATCCGTTTTAGAATAATGATTTATTTATGTTAATAACACTTTGATTAATGATGACAATTAGCAATTTGTATACCTATCTCTATCACTGCCATATTTTAACCCTATGGCAGCTAAGGTATAATTGTTAATTCTGACAACCAGTCTTACCAATACCCCTCGTATCGGGTTGCCCGGGTAACTGGGTTGAGAAAGTCGGATAGGTACGACTGTCTTCTTCTAAAACACTGGTGCTCCGGTAGCTCATCAGGTTTGGACTAGAAGCCGACTCCACCATAGTTTGGAAAAGGCTAGGCAGATGCAGAATTGTGTGATTTAGCTGTATATTGCACTATATTGAAAACAAACTCCAAAATACTTGCAAAGAGGCTAGGCATTCGAACTGCGTAATTTCCGCCAAGATAAACAATCAACAATAATCTGGTATTATATCAATATATCTGCAAAACAGGCTTATCTGCTATAATCACTGATAAGCTTATCTTAATCCTTGCTAAATATCAATTGCAAGTATATAACTGTATGTAATATATGGCTATATTTCCAATAGCCTTGAGCTGAGAATATACCTTCCTTTAAGATTACCTACAAAGAAGGATTTTCTGCGATTTGTTTGTAACTTCAATTCTCCCAGGTCCCAAGGGAAACGTAAATTTTCTCCGACTAAAAAGTTTGTCTCTCGTATACCCATAAATTATTGTTGGTTCTAAAAAACTAAACGCAACGCTTGTTTAGCTCAATAAATAAGTATGTAGATAAAATGTAATTCCTCTGGATATCATTAAAATATGGTAAATGATCCACTCAGTAAGAAAACTGAGATCAGAGAGAAAAACTTAAAAAAATGAGTGTAAAATATCCGTTCATTTTATTTTATAAGGTAACTATTACGTAAGCATATACCAGAAAAGTACCTTAGTACTCATCAGCAGAGATATTCATAAAGAAATAAAATTTTAGTAACATATCCAGTGTATGTTGGCACACAATTACATATATTTCATAAGAAGGCAAAGCTCAACTTATACTGGACACAAAATATTAAAAGAACGAACGTTCCCATTGTGATTACGACTTATAAAATGAAAGCGTACAAAACAAAATTTTCTTTTTTAATGATGATAAATGTTTTTGCCTCTCGTAGTTCATAATAAAAGATATACCTTTCATTTTCATAAAGATTGCCTGGTATATAAACTCAGTACGTACAAAAATGTAGGTTAATGAATTTGATCTTTATTTCTTAGTAAATAAGTACTATATTTAAATGGGATTGCGAAATTAAAAGATAGGCACTCTTTCACCGTGGACGAATGTAAAAAGTGGATTCTGGACTTTGTTGTCTGTTTTCCAATCGATCAGTGACCTCGTAGCGCGTAGCAGCTTCGTAGCACCAAATGTGCTACGAAATGGAATATGTACTACTTATACATATGTAAACTTGTATATAATGTATATTTCGATTGTATTTCTTATTGATTTTATATTAAGGGAGTATATACTATTTGTTTATAAGGTTTAAACTTTTAGAAAAAAAAAAAGCCACTTAGGTTTTTTTTTGGTAAGTCATGATTTATTTTCAAAATTATATCTTTGCTGTAAAGCCTATGTACTGGGCTACGATCGTTTATTTGTGCATAGTGGGATCAAACTTGCCGGAGAATATTTAAACAAAAACTTGTAAAAAATGTTTCATATTAAATTATATTATTAAGTAATATTATCGTTATCCTGTGAATAGAACACTGAATAGAACATCTACGTACATAGGGATTTGCAAAACAAATACAGAAGCCGTTGCCTTTTTCATTGCTGCATATGTTATAATATACCTAATATATGTACTTTATTATGTCGGTTTCTAAAAAAATCTAAAAACATTTAGATGTATCATGGGTTCCTCCTGGAAACTGGTGTAATTTTGCAATTTATTTTAAAATGTGTTTTACCTATAAATCAATCAGTCGTACACTCTTGTCGACAAACACTATTAAAATCTAAGAATATTGTTCTTTGCCAAAAGCATGCATCTCCAATTTAGTAAAGTTTACCCAGATCAAAAGAAAAGCCTTGACATTTTGAAATTGGGTCGCGATGGTCAAACGATAAAACCTACTTTTGGAAGTATACCACAGTAAATAACTTTGATAATATATAAATTGACGGAGGTTCGATGAAAGAATGTATTTCTAACATATGAAGCTATTCATATGTTAAAGTGAGAGTGTAAATGACAAGGCTAAATGAGAATAGATAAAAAGGAGCACTATTGATTTTCAAGAGTACTTCTAATCGAATTATCGAAGGATCCGCTCAAGAAATGAACCACGAAAACCTTCCGCCAGTGATTTTTCTGCGTCCCGTCAGATTTCAGGCACCCGAATAAAAAGTAGGTAACCTCAAGCCTTTCGCAATAAACGCTTTCGCTATTTATGCCAAATTATTTATTTAAAATTAGACTAACAGTTCCATGATCTTGTATTGCGCATTCAAGCAAACTCTTCAGCTTTATAAAAATAAATAGTAATAGATAAAACTTATAGATAATACAAACTTTTTTATCTTCAAATTTTAAGACTTCCGAACATATATTGTTCGGTTGTTATTCCGAGATATATTGTTAACCTCAACATTAATTTCGTTAACATTTCATTCTAAAACCTCACATACATTGTCAATACAAAATGTCGTTGAAAATGACGACAGTATACTCGTTTATTCACAAGATAAGTGGAGTCACGTGTGGCGCCGATAACTGACAGATAAGCGCCAAGATCACATTGTTTCTCGTGCGATTGGAATATTGTTATGAACAATGGTTTATAGATATCGTCATCTTAATACAAAATAGTTGAAACCATTCTAAAACTAGTTACCTACATTTACAACGCCACCCCGTTACTGTAAGAAACTTACATAGGTCCTGTTTTCTTAGCCAATAAGCAAAAACATCAGTGTATCTAGTGTAATATGCGTATAAATGTAAAAAATTCTATCAGATTCTTAAGTTTGAGTTGTGTTGAGAGAAATGTTAATTCTATCAGTTTGACATTTAAGACTTAAACACTGCTTAAAACAAAATCTCTACAAAAAATATGATCTGAAGAATAGCTTAGCTAACCTTAGAATACCTTACCTAGCCTTAAGACTATTATTTCAGTCTACTCATGAACTCATAAGCTCAGGTGTGAAGTGAATCAATCATAAATATGTATGTACGACGGAGCGCTAATATAAAACAAAGGTCATTATTTACTAACATTGTGTGGACGTCGGCTGTCATATGACCTTTGACTCAAGGCACGGTGACGTAGGAACAAGTCATTTTATTGCTTCAATTACGTTCAGAATATTAAATCTTTAGTTTTCGGCGGTGATGTACATTTTTACTATTCGACTAATACAGATTTAAGACAATTTCTAAGGAAACTGACTTGTTAAGCTGAAATTATGCTATAAACTGTTTTAATATAACCTTGGCTCAAAACTAAAACAGAATCTGACGCTTAACCTAACTAAAAACATTTAATTTTCTGATAAAGTATCAAAGATGTACAGAGACATTTTCTCCCAATCGACCCTCATCTATAATTCACATAAGCACGACCTAAAAAGTATCAACAAAAGACAGTATTACAGACTAGATTTTTAAGTTACACTGAAGAGATTCATGTTAAAAAGAGACTGAACTTAAATGATCACTAGTCTTGTTTCATTTTAACTAACAAAACGTAACAAAACCCCTACTCACTAAAAAAAACTTAACAAGACCGTAACCCTAATCTGGCAATTATTCAATTCCTTCTCCATTCATCCATTATCTTCATCCCATGACATCACAAACAAGGGGATTGGCTAAAAAACCCCATGAGTCATCCCAAGACTATACAAAAGACTTCGGATGTCCGGCGAAAATCCATTATTTTGTGAATCATACGATGCATCATGCAATCTTCTGAGGAAAACAACGATTTGGTGATGACATCAGGTACGGAATTAATTAGACACATTCTTTGGGAGAAGAAAAACCCAAAGTTGTCATTTTGTTTTTTTTTTTTGTAAGAAAGGAATGCTTTAAAGAAAAGCTATGACAAAGTAGGATGTTGTGGTGTGTCTAGTTTAGATATTTCCTGTTTATACATATGTACCTATAAAGGATCGTAAAATTTTATGATGACAAATGTAAGTCACATATTTATGCTTGATTTAAGGGGCACAAATCTTCTTTAATTTGAATTGACAAATAAATAAAAACCTCTTACCCTCATCACGAACCTTCTAACAACGACTTATAACGAAACTAACTTCTGGCAGTGTTTCTTACCTATATCCCGTCGGAAACCTGCATGAACCCGGATAAAAATATATACTACAGCCTTCCCCGATAAATGTGCTACTAGCACTGAGTGAATTTTTCAAGACGGATTAGCGCTTTCATACAAACACTTCAGCTATATAATATTAGTATAGATTTACCTAACAGGTTGTAACTACTACCTATCACATTTGTTCAAGTATCCAATAAACTGAAGATTAAGACATGAGCCGTCTAAGCAACGGAATCCATTAAGTTTTGCGGCACTTTGAGTACTTAAACGTATTTGCTTCAATGTTAGACTTAACCCATTAGCAAATTACTATCCTTTTACACAAGGAAGTACTGTTTAAGTTTAGGTGGCTGCATTAAGTTAGTCAACTTTACGATTAATTTGTATGCAAAAATCCACCATTTGCTTTTTAAGGATAAGTTGCAAGAGAAAAAATAAATTATTGAGGTCCTTGTTGAGTTTAAGAGCTAAGTTGAGAATCATCATACTGGCTGATTAAGAAAACCGATTACAATATAATCGTTTTTATAATTAAACGATCTTAACAGATTATTTTAGCATTTTTACAGTTTTCCTTATATCCGTTTATAGTATAAATCTTACTTTGGAAAAACAGGCTTACATGTTATTCCATGGTATTAAACACTCCTAACTATGAATAAGTGGGTTTTTAATAGCACAGTCTAATTGTTTTTATGCTTTCATGGTTGCATATTATGGATACGGATACAGTTTTAGCTAATAATACTTTTAATAGAAACATAGTCATCGTAAAATGATAACAAAAGAAACCAACTTCTAGTAATAATATACTTGAGTGACATTTAACCGAAATATTAGGTAATTAATATTCAGTAAGCTCTACAAGACAACTAGCCAGCAGAACGACCTTCCAAAATATTGTCTAACTCGTAATGTAATACAAACAATGGCCTTACTTGCGTCGTAAATATATATGTATATCGCAATGTCGTCTGTTTGTCTATGACGTCACGCATTGTACAGACACGTGGACACGGCGCGAATTACCTTAATTCCGACTCGATATTTTGTCATATCGATTGGGTAGAATCGTCAGTTGTATCGAGTATCGATTCTTGTCGAGTCTGTCTGTCTGATTGTAAGCCGTGTAGAAAAGGGATGTAAGGTCAAAAGGAAATTATCCTGCCGGGGCTACGGGATTGCTCGAAAGTTACCGCGGCCCTGGTACATAAAGAGCTTAAGAAGTAAGATGGGTTTTAATTGGTAAGAGTTGGACACTACATGACACTACTTAGCTATTTTGATTGTTTACTAGGAATTTGGTAATCGAATTATCAACATAATTTTTTAGTAGTGACACAGAATTAAATATAGTACTGTAGCGCGTAGTGCGCTCGGGACCGGGATCTTTGATGTATTTAAATAAAAGATTCTTCAGCATATGCATTTTAAAATACGCAAGAGCAGGGCCTCAGGCCCTGTTCTTGTACCCATAAATAGTCGGTAGTAATCCTCACGTTGCATTCTCAGCGGGTGGAGTCATTTGATGATTTCCCACCAAAAAGGAGGATGAAGATTATCATATTTAATACATACATTGTTGCATGAGGTTCCAGTCAGAACAGTGCAAAACAGATTAAGCTAAGATCATGATATTTGTTTCCATGTGACCATGAATGAATGACCTTTGTACAAGACCCTTCAGAGCCTTGTCTTTTAAACAATCGGTACCGGTTTTCGTATGACTTTTGTTTGAGCTTAGAAAACCAGTATTACATTGCAGCTGGAGGACATAATGGTTGCATTATGTATAATGATGATATTTAACCGAGGCGAGTTAGACTAGAGGTGGCCCCGATAAAAGAAATAAAATATCAAATTGTTCTTAAGACTTTGTTGGCTTAAGGGTAAATCAAATCAGTCTTTATTGTGGTTCATAGGCAGGTACATAATAAATTATGAACAGCTATGTCCCGCCCTTAGGGTAAAAGTATGTATCTTGGAATTAGCAAAGTGTAGAATTAAAGTATTATTTTAACAAATTATAGAAAATGGTTCATTACTAAGTGGGATCACTCGTATATTGGAGCTGGGATTTATGGGATAAGAAGTAGATGTACAAGCAGATTTTATGTACGCGACTGTACATAAAGAGTCACTCAGGTTTAGCCTGGACAGAAATCTTTCTATATTTATCAAGGCGTTAAGCTGAAGTGTGGATTAGGTATGCAAATAACACTCTTTAGTCTTTTTCTGCAAAATTTTTGACTAGTAGAATATTCTTCAACTTAAAACTAAAAAATTCAGTTTGTCGGTAAATTAAATATGTCTATAAAAGATGGAGTTCAACGAATAGCGAAGTATTGACCGCTTTACAATATTGAATACAGTTTACAGTCTATTGAAATTGTATGGAGTGTATTGAATTTATCGACGGCCTGTGGCCGCTTTCAGGTTCTTGTTTAGTTTTATTACTCGAATAGGTTTAGTTTTTTTTTGTACACAATACGAACTTTTAAATTAGTAAGATGAAAACTTGGAACTGCAGTTTCAGTGCTTAAATTGTTAAGAAAGGAACTCGTTCTTTTAAAATAATGCTGTCGAGTATTGTACACAGATTAAGAAGATTATTTTTAACCGACTTGTTCATTAAAGTAAAAAAAAAGTATTTAATAACTTTAATCATTCTAAGTGTCGATTGGAAAAGCTCAAACAGTGAATCGCAATTACGTTATTCACATTTTACCACTCTGAATGAGTTAGAGAGAATAATTAATTCATTTGACTCGTATTTGGGATCATTTCAGGAATTCAAATATTATGAAATACTATTAAACTATTATCCACGGTTTTTATTAATTTCATCACAAACTTTGTGACGTACATGTTTACTCATAACTAGGGACAAAATATCTATTCAAATTCCCATTTGCCCACTGCATACTCAATGCGTAATGACAATATTGCATCATACATACAATATTACGACTTTCTCTATTAACTTATGCATGCAGTCATTAATTATATAGCTAGCTAACTACGACTCAATGCCTCAGTAATGTTTGTTAGTTATAATTACTTAATTACTAACTATATTATTAGTTAGCAAACATTAGTGTATGTATTGTCTGCCTATTGAGCGTAATTGTTAGCTTTCAGTCTATCCAGGCGAAACTGATCTATTTCATGAAACCATGTACTCCTACACAATGTTACCTATCTTAAAAATAACTTAAGGTTTTCATCTTCTTTCATTTATTTGTATAATCTCGTAAAATAAGTTAATAAAACAAGTATAAAATTATAATCATGTATAACTCAAAAATGCTTATCAGAAAACCAAAAACATAAATTTACCAAAGCTTGTTCGTCACATTACAAATTGCCGCGTTCCAAAACAAGATGGCGGGCGCGTCGTCGCGCGATGTTTCCCGGAAACGGCGCTCGCGCAGCCGCCATGTTGTGTACGCGCACGGGACGCGAAACGTGACGCACACATGCTCACGCGCTGTAATCAACCGATATGGGGAGCGTGGCTTGACAACGTTATACATAGTTTATGGCCGCGTGGCGCATTTTAACTTTAAGGTTATGCCTTGATAATGTTTATGTTGATGGTATAAGGATGTAATTTTACGATAAATATAGGGATGTGCCTGCTTTATGTTCTTGTTAAATAATTATTTTAATTCAACTGCAAAGAAAGGTGGGTCATGAAGATAAATAAATGACATTTTAAACATAAAATTTAATCGGTAATCCGAAACTCTGTAGAATTAGCCTTTTTAAATGTAATATAAATAGCAGAGATGTAAATAAAGCTATCTACAACATATTTGATTAAAATAACTGAAACTATTTTAATTAAAACGACCTTTTCACGTTAGTGGACATAAAACGAACAAAGCCACCGTTAAGAGGATTGGAACGAACAATACTTTTATCATGCGATTGTCCGAATATGATTTACGATAAAACAATAGCGGGCCGGTCGTTAGCTCGTGACCTTTGTGATTTATTTATATGCACGAGTATGCAGGCCTGCATTGCAATGTCTGAAGGATATGATACTGAAACAAATTAACTCAAATAATGTTTATTTTCATAGCTGGTAAAATGAATATTTTTTGTGCGTGGGGAATAGTCTGGTTTTTATTCAATTGGTTTTTTGTATTATATTTATTGTTGTCACAAACCTTTATTAGGTATATGTATTGAAATGTATGTCCTGAAATAATACCTGCTATAAGTATGAGTCACTACGAGTATATAGCAAAATATGACAATGTCGGTAACCAAACGATCAATCTAACAAATGGAGACATTCATTGAACCGTATTAGAGCAATAGTTCCTGAAATGAGGTTTTCAGTTCACTCGTATCATCCACAATATATTATGTTTCTATAAGTGTCATATTATATTGTGGCTTAAAATATCACTAGTAACAAACAAGGCTTATTTTACGTTGAAGGCAAAAGGTTACACTTTGTAAAGGTAACTCAAAACTTTTTGACAATCACGAACAACGAAAGGAATTACGAAGAAACTTAAAAGTATTATTTTATCTTTTGTTATATCTTTTAACATGAAATGTAACGTTAAAAGGAAATACAATAAACAGTTGTGTGTCAAAAACCATATTAGTAAAAAGTTTGTCGATCGACAACAAAGAAAATGTATATATATGATACATGTTCGGTCCTATATCTTGCTTGGTAACAACACGGTTAATCAACTTAATTAAGATGTTAAATAAAGTCCTTAAACAGTGGTCTATAAGTCAGTCATTTGTATAAAGGTGACTTAAAGCCTTGTCAGACCTATGGTCTACCGTAGTCTTGACGACTGGCTTAAAACCTAATAGGTATGTGAAAAGCGCTAATTAAAATATAATTAGATTTTAAAGAGGCTTTTAAAGGGATATGCATTTTGTTTACATTTCTATAAAAATATGCACCAAATTGTAGCATTTCTTTTATTTTTAGTAATACATCAGTGCACAAAATGACATCACACTTTATCATGATATCGAGTAGACAATAGTGTTATGTCCCTTTGTTTTACTTAATAAAATTGCTGCCATAACGCTACCAATAAAATTCCTTTCTGGGTTTTCTCCCCCGCATTTTAACTTTAACTTTTTTTAAAGACAACTCAATAGTTACTCATGATTTCATATCTATAGCATGTAACGGGTAAAAATACTTTTATACCTGCACACAACACATCTACCCCTCTAGTAACAATTATTGTTTTACCTTCCAAGGGTTGTCTTACAAAACAAATACGAGATGTACTTACAACGTAGTCTGGTCCGTGGTCCTTCATCGACAGATGTGCAGATTATTATTATTAGCCAGCCATTGATCTCTCTACCTGAGCGCGCCCCATCGGGATATTGGTCTCGGATTCATAGCGTACGATAATATGGTATTAAATGGGTATGTGGGGTGATTTTGATGTTATAGATTGGGTATTTATTTGATTTCAATTGAAATGAGATTAGAATTAAATATATCGGCGTACGAACGTAGCTTTGACGATAGGACTCACAATGATGCGATTTTTACCAAAATATTTTTTTTACTTTGTTTAGTAGTTTTAGTAATAAATTGTACGTAAGTCTTGTTTAGTATAATTATAGTTTAACTAACTAGATGTTTAAAGAAGAAAACTAGCGACTCTCTCGTGTTATATTCATTTCAATAAACTTTACTGTACCTACTTCATTTTAAAATGTAGCCTTTTAAGCTCCAGCAAGGTTAAAGTAAATTTTACATTGTTGCCTGTCGGAGTTAATTCATAAATTCCCCATTTTATACCTCGGAATTTTGTTAAATGAGCTTTCTGTTACATCTTCTTGTGATGTTGTATGTTGGCAATTAAAAATACTTTCTTTAGGTACTTTTTATTCCTGTACCCTTTACGAGCAGGGCACAGTGCTTAATATTATGAACTAACTTTGTAACTAGGAACCTATGAACACAGAATAAAGAGCTTTGACTTTAATTGTAAAGAATGAGTAGTAAATAAGATTATAACATTATAAACTGATAATAATTTGTTTATAACGAAATACCAAGCAAACGTGTATTTAATATAACTTTTACGTATACATATAAATACCGAATTTTACGACTAAATTATAGGCAGATTGTTTTTGACATTAACCGAACTGCTGCAATTTTCGTAATACGTATCCTCTACAAAATAACAGTAACAATAATATTTAGGTAACTCTAAGGTAAACAAATGCGGTTAAGTATGCATAACTCTTTCGTGTATAATTATACTGTATTGAGATTGTACATAACAATATTAATAATTGTTAGGTTTTACTCTCTGTTAATAATCACGATTATGATAAATATGTTTCTTGACCAACGAATCGGAAATCATTTAGAACATAACATCATTAAAAAACAAAAGATTTATATAAAGAAAGAAAGAAGAGATAAAAAAATATTTGTCCGAATGAAGTTACAATATGTGTTTTATGATAAGTCTACCGAATCGGTGTATAAATATTATGTTTATAATAATCTACTTTGTTTGAAACAAAAAGGTCCCTTTAGATTAGTAAGCTTTCTTCATTTAGAGCACCGAAATATGTAGTTAATTAAGCAAACATGCAGATTAAGAAACACCAATAATATAATTAATCACATCTATACATGATGAGGCTTTGTCCTTTAATTCTAAGGACAATCACCAAAACACAAACAATACTTCACGCCTACATTCAAAACGCGTCAAATCATTGAAATTTGCAATAAAACTCAAAAATAAGGCCGTCAGACAAGCCGGTGTTTTTTCAATAAAGTGTCAGGTAAATTCATCATGGCGTGGTGAAACCGGTTTGGTCGAAAATTGCCCTGCGCGAGCGCACAGACCATGGCGTGGCGGTTAGACACTCCGCTTGAATGATAAATACGTAGGTTGTTGGTTTGTTGATAGGAAAATTCTGTTTTAGCTGGCTTTGAATTGAGATTGGTTTTAGCTATGTTTTTTAATTGATAGGAAATTCAGTTATTTTTTTTAATTTAAGGTTGTATTATATTACTGTAAATATCGAATAAATAATAAATTATTCGTTTCATTAAATGATTCAATTATTATAAGACGAATTTGAATTCATGACGCTATGCACCTTTGTCCGATCGATGCATCATCGTTAAAAATATTTGATGACAATATACAAAACTTAAATATAGTATTTCAAAATATTACCTATGTTAAGTAAATAAAGCTAACTGAGTTATGTTGGCAACCTATACAACTTTTTAAAGGGCAATATACATGTACAACTGTCTCTTCTAGGTAATAAAATCCGGGTATTATTTATGCGCCCCTAAAATAATTAAAACAATCAAAACGATGTCTAACCAAATTCTTTTCCTTGTCAACAGAGCGAAAAATGGCTGGCCTACGAGAACCTAAAAGAAGAAATTCTAGAGAAGATCAGGAAACTCGAAGAGGAGCGTCACACAGTGGACTTATGGTCCTGTGGGCCCGAGTGGGGCCGCAAGCGACGCAGGAGACAAGTCACCGTGTCCCCCCCTTACGTAGTCTACATGCTCCCCGACGCAGATATCATGGAAGACTGGCGGTTAGTAAGGAAACTTCTAGAACGAACTGACTAGCACGACAGGAACGAATTTTCTAGAATATTTTTCTAATGTAAGGTAATCGTGGAGTTTTCATTGTGATGAGTTGTTTCTTGTCACGGTACTACGGTCGGGTTGCGTTTAGCTGTACTTACTGATAATAATTTATTTGAAATACAAACGCAGCTAGTTGAAACTTTGTAGCTGGTAAAAATTCTGGATTTAAGTTCTCCACAAAATATGTTATGCAGAACTATTTTATAGATGTGTGTGTAACCTAATTGATAAAAATATTTATAATGTCCGAGAACTTGACTAGTATATCATGTTAGTTGTGAAATGGTAATGTAAATATTGATAAGATTTTGTGAAAACTTAGTAAGTTATTAAAAGAAAACAGTACCAATGCATTTGAAAAAATAAAGCGACGATTTTACTATTTTAATTTATCTGTAAACGTAACCAAAATATGGCCGTAGTATTATAAATATATTGTTAAGATCAAGTGATATTTTTCACTGCAAAGATCTGTAAGGGTAGCAACTAAAAGTACTAAGTGACATAGTTAAGATATGTCACGAACATAAGGGAGCCTCAACGATTGTGACCTAAATCTTCAGGGAACCATGTAAGAACTTCCCAAGGGGAATAAATGACTTGCAGAGATGTCATAACGCAAAATCTCATAGGGATCGAGTAGCGCGCCAAAATGCGGGTGTTCAGGGGACGAGGAACGTTACTAACTCTGCCCTTGCACTCATTCTAGGGAACCCACCCATTATTTTTAAACTAAAATTACCAATCAATCAATATCAATAACTGATCACGTCTACAGTAAGTCACTTGACCTACAAGAAGGCGCTTGACCTACCTTCCTTATGGCATCTCCGCTATCTTTCCTTCCTCCTAAAGCTACAATGATTGTAATTTATTTTTATAGGGTTAAAACACCCCCTTGTATAACAGAATTATGTCCCTCATATTCATTATATTACAGTGTCAATTGTAACTGAATGTTCGACTTTACTGATTTTCCATGACTGTGGTCGCCGGGAACTTTTAGCCAATGACTGTTTACAAATAAATAATGAATGATGATGTATAATAATAACTTACAGTAATAATAAACGTTGAACTGAAATTGCTTTTGTTTTATTTTCGAAAACCTCAGTAAATTGATTATTAGATGCACGAAGGGCAGTTCTTTGAGTAGTTTTGGGAAAAGTTCCTTGTTTCGTTAAAATTAGTTGTGTGCTTTAATTGAACCCATTACAATGTAGCTGAAGCACCAAGCAATGAAAATAATTAATATTAACCAAAAATCAAGCAATTCAAAATATAGAACGTAGTCAATGTATCATATAACCCGAAATAATTGACTTTTCTATGATCACATTTATTCAACGAGGGTTTGATTCGAAAAACTGCTACGAGCTATTTATTTAGGTGCGCGAAAAGTATTCACAGGATGCGGCTAAAGCTGCGGGCATATTCAATTTTGACTGAAGAGGAAGTAATGAAGGAGCAATGATATAAGTAACAAATATGTGTTAAATATAAATCTGAATACCTTTTTGCCATTTGATAATTGAGAATTACTTAAAATATTTTTTACATAAAATCGTCAGTAAGTTTTGTTAAGTTTTAATTACACAATTTTAGGGATGAAAAATGTTGCACCCAGATGAAGAAAAGTTAAGAACATGGAATTTTGTGCCAAAATGGGTATTTGATGATCCAAAACCTTTCTTAAAACTAAGTTATCAGGACTTTTTTAACACAAAGAAGTTAAATTCAGTCACTCTACACACTTAACAATTTTTTTTCAGTGTACGTACTATGGAGTGTTTACAGAAGATCTATTTTACTAAACAATACTGCTAACTTAACATGTTTGCGAGTAAAAATATAGTATATTGGCTTCCAATCGCGGCTTCACAAGCGTACCTATCTACGTACCCAATTTCAACCAAATCAGTCCGTACATTCTCACAAACTTTCACGTTTATAATATTAGTAGGATATATAGAAGAAATCAAGTTTCGCATTTTTAATATCTGAAAAAATATAAACGAGTTGGTGTTCTACATATTTCTATGAATACACGGCTAAACAGCCCCTGAGTATTCAATCTTTAATTAACAGCTTGTAGTAGCGTCTTTAATTAGCGTAATTGCGCTCTATACATCTGTGCATACGTAGCCATAGGTAAGTACTGGATATGGACAGTAATTAAGCTCATTTGTGAACTTCTAAGTATGTAGGAATATAAATAAGATGCACATGTACTGAACCTGTTTTGTAGTACATATGGGTCCAAAAAAAAAAGGGGTGCAACTCAACGTTACAATTTCAATTGGCTTAGCTCGTGGCTATAGAACCGCTGTACGAGTAATCGATCATAAGGTTAAGCAACGCTTGGCACGATCAGTCTGTTGATGGGCTGGCAGCAAGTCATCATGGAAACAGATAAGGAGAATTGGCCGAGTAAGTATTGGCGGTAAGTAAAGTTAACTTATAATTGTTAAATACTTTTTGTCTTAAGTATAACAACATAATGTAGCATGATCTGTTGAAAATTATGGGTTATTTGGTTTGTTAAGCTTTCGATTGAGATGTACATACCTACGGCATGAAGTTGAGACAAGAAGAGGCTTCCTTTTAACCGGGTGCGGGACGCGGCTGATATCTATCATCTAAAAAGCAAAAGCAGCCTAAATGCTGCAAGCTAAAACTGAAACTAGCGAAGATATTATATTTATTAGAATTAGAACATTTCCTTGAAATTGCAACAGAAGCATTGTTCATTAATATAACTGGGCATTGCCCGATTACAAGTTGGCTAAGCCCCAAGTGGCATGCAGTATCCAACTGTTGGAGTTATAGGATAATAGAATTTGATAGGTTACATACACACAACGTAGGCAGTACCTAGGTAGATATAACAGCCAATGATAAATTATTTCAGTGTACAGATACCAATTATCGCAATAATATTTGTTTTAAATGGGTAAGTACCTACCAATAAAACCCATTTACTGGCCAATGCGCTAAAATAGGACACCAAAATGTAAATAAATAAAACTTGTCACTTTTACTAATTTACATAGTTTTTCTATTAATTCAAAATTCTTAATTCTACTCAGATGAATATTTGGTACGTTGAAAAAATGCCTTTTTCACTTTAAACTCTAAAGATAATATAAATGTCAAAATTCCTACGAATTTATTGTACGAAGTTACTTGTACTAGGTACTAAAGATATACATAACTAACTCCAAAGTATACATCGCTGACCACATAGATAATCATCAAAGTGGCACTATGGTCAGTAATATGGAAGTACAGTTACAATGACACTCAATCGCGTTGTTATCTGAACAAATTGCTCGGAAAATTGAATTGATATTGTTTGCTTATATCCGTATTCAAACCACATGTACAGTGATTACTGGTTTCTTTAGAATTGAACCAAGTCGGATTATATTAGTAGGTTGTTTTTCTACATTTTACACACGCTTTATCTTTTTAAATCGTTATTTATAAACATTTTTCAAGAAGACTCATCAAGGAACTTACTTGGAGTACTTCGAGGCGATATTCAGCACAGGTTTATAAAATAGGTACTAGCGTCCACCGGTGGTTTTACCCGTTCCCCCCAGGGAACTACATATTTACCGCACTCAGAGAAAAATAGTTACCTATATCAAAATCCAGTCGGTACTTTTTGAGTGATAGAGGAAAAAAACCTCCAAACAAACTTTTGCATTTATAATATTCTTAATACGATGATGTA
This sequence comes from Helicoverpa zea x Helicoverpa armigera, assembly GCA_033682625.1. NCBI lineage: Eukaryota > Metazoa > Arthropoda > Insecta > Lepidoptera > Noctuidae > Helicoverpa > Helicoverpa zea x Helicoverpa armigera. Next base: position 10,194,651 of record JAWIIS010000043.1, on the reverse strand, counting down.
GGTATATAAATCATAAGTAGGTAAGAACACTAAGATAAGATAGGTAAAAATGTAGGTACAAAAAATTAAGGATATTTTTTAATTGACGATTTTCTTAAGTGAGCTTTATCTCCAAAAAAAATCAGTACATTGTAGGCTCAACTGTCTAGTTTTCAGATCTACCAAAGAACCGATCTAGAATAATCCTACAAAAACCAGCGAACGAAAAAGTACGGAACTTTACTCATCTTTAGAAATGCACAAATTCTTCAATCTCACTAAAAAGTTTTTTGGAAATTTATTCGGTTTCATAAGTCATACTATTTTTTTGCATGGAATTATCGTCAACCAACAGAGTTATTGATAAACTTGACTTTGTTTATCAATTACTCTGTGATTTAGCGATCGGATAGAAGATCTAAGCAGAGTTTTAAATACTTACATACATCTGTGACGTCACTTTTCCCCTTTTCTACTGAAAATTCTTGTATTTCCTTTAGTTTTCATGGTGCTTGTTGATTTATTTCCAGTTATCTCTTTTCCTAAAGTTCAACTTACAAACTACGAATTTTGACGATTTTACACAGAATTCTATGCATGCATTTTTACTGTTATTTTCATTATAAAATACGCGAGATATTTTAATGTGAGCTTTTTCAATGAAAGCTTTTTAAAATTCATGAGCATTAATCGTGTTTCTGATGATTATTTTATCAAAAATCAAAAATTTGTTTATTCAAACTTGGCTGCAAAACAGCTCTTTTCGAACGTCAGAAAACAAAAGACAGCCCCCAAAACGCCCACCCTTCACCACTTCCTATGTGTTTTTGCTGGGCAGAAGAAGTGGCGCAACAAACTCCCCAGCAACAAGAAAACCTCATAAGACTCGTTAAAGACGAGGCTTTTAGAATGCCTGTATCCCTGTTCAAAACTTAGACTGGGACGCATAAAATTAGCATAAATTTGGATTCCCTGTCTCAAGAGGGAGATAAGTTAACTATCCCGACAAGTCTCGCTAGCAATTATGTTGTTCAAACTTGAATCAGTTGTAAACTTACTAGTCTACTTGTACTTACTCTATTAAAGTATTAGGGAAAAGTCTAGTCAAATTGAAAAAAAACTTCCCACCTTAATATATAACATGGTCTTAAAAAACTATAGTGCTAGGTTTAAATAAACCATCTCAAAGAAATATAATGGACTGAACCTACCATTAAGGCTACTTCTTCAAACCACGTTTTTATGGTACAAGAACAAAATATTTTGAAACAATATTAGGTGTTATGTAAGTACATATGTAAATAGGTAGCCGTTGTATTGTATCGAAAAACAAACGAACACACATAAAGATTCAAGAAAACTAAAATTGAAATGGTCTGTGTTCGAGCTTTAAAGGCTCCAGCAGACCGGATGCGTATGCGTAGACGTAAGCGTAGTCACGCGCGTAGTTACGGCGTAACCATGAGTTGTAATGTATGGGACAGGCCACACCGCTTGCGTAACGTAGACGCGCACGTCTACGTTACACGTCTCATACATTTCCATACATTACAACTCATGGTTACGCCGTAACTACGCGCGTGACTACGACGTGGTTACGCATACGCATCCGGTCTGCTCGAGCCTTTAGTTTATCAAAACGTCAATGTTTCTAGATGAATTTCCTATAAGTTTTTTGTACGGCTACGCATCAGATCAAAGACTTTGATTTGAGGGCTACGCTAATTAGAACACAAAGAATTATAGGTAAGTATACTAAACTTACTTACGTTCAATTATTTTTTTTTGTCATTAAAAATATCAAAATAAGGATACGGGAAATCAGAATACGGCTAAACTGAAATAAAGAAAGTAAGCCATTCAAATAACATAATGCAACATTACACATTTACATCATACGCTAAATTATAGTTCACCTGTGAGTTTTTGTAGTAGTTCTTAGAAATTTGTCTTGAGATGTACTTAAATCACACTTTACATAGAAATTAACTTAAGAAATAATAAACTATTTTCGCGCTAGTCTTCCTAAGTTTTGACAGATCTTTTCAAAACTTTTTTTATTGGTAAAAGTAGGTCAAAAATAGGTCACCAACAAAAAAAGGTTTAATACTCTGTACTTATTATATTTTTAAACATTTCATTATCATAGATAATGTTTTACAAAAATATTTATGAAAAATGTTTTTAAATATTATAAAACCGATTATAATAATTCAATTTAGTCAAAATATGTATTAATTCTGGCCAAATCGGGTACAAAAACCAATGAATAGCCATTTACGTTTAGAATAAAACAAAACACATTTTATTTTTTATTTTAATGGCATCAGACAGTGTCCATTTCGACCGCGCGGCCACCTCATAATTTTTGATGAAACTTTGCCAGGAATTAGTAGTAATTTGTTACTTTTCACTCCTCTTTTCCTGAATTTGTTACAAAAAAAACCAAGCCGCTATGACAAAGAACAGTTGGCCGCTAGAACCGCCACTTGCCGTAGTCATCGCCCGTGATTACTCAGAAACTATACAATGCAGATAGACGAATGATACATCAAAAGAAAGGTCTTAATTTGTTAAATTTGTTACAAAAATAAAAAAGGTCAAAACGTAGATATACAAAAAGTTATGCAATGTTAAGTTTTCAGGTTATGAGTAGGTAAGTAGGTATATCACCGTAGGCACCAAATTAATAGAGGCTAATGTGTATAGAAAATTAGTCTTTAATTTGTTACAGCGAAAAAAGACAAAAAAATACTAGAAAGCAAGTTCAATAATATGTTAGAGTCGATTTTAGTTGGCCGCGCGGACGGCAATGTGCCTAAAATACAATTTCGTTTTTCTCGTTATTAAAAGTAGGTTTTAGCTTAATTAAAGTACTAGTCGATGGGTAACGTAACCTAGTTTGAATAAATATAGCGAATTTAACTGCAGCATTCGTATTTTAGGAGATATTTACAAAAACACAGTGGTATGAAACTGTATGAGAGTAGGGTGTCCATGCATTTTCACATATTCGAAATTTTCGTTATTCACGTCTTATTTTTTTAGGGAGAGTGCATACTTTATAAAAATCAAAGTCACAAATAGATTAGAATTTCTTTATTCACAATCAACACAAAGGCAAACAAATCAATTGTTTGCCTTTGTGTTAACACAATGTGTCAAAAATGTGACACAGAGTTGAAAGGTGAACTTAAGCTAGGCGAGATCATAACATTTGATTTAAACGGAGCTGCAGACTCAGTTTTACTCACTGAATTGCCGATTACTCTTAGCATTAAGGATAATTATTATTTCTTAGTTGGTACTATAGAATTTATACCAGGCACAAAAATAGGCCACTATAAATGTCATTTTTTAAATAACAATAAATATTTTTGTTACGACGACAATTCTTTTAAAATTGAAATAAGTACCTCTAAGAAAATATGTCTACATTCTATTCATTATAAATATTATGTTCGTTTATGAAGATTTTATATTTATCTGGTTGTCTTTTATTACTTGATTTGTTTGCCTTTGTGTTGATTGTAAATAAAGAAATTTTAATCTATTTGTGACTTTGATTTTTATAAAGTATGCACTCTCCCTAAAAAAATAAGACGTGAATAACGAAAATTTCGAATATGTGAAAATGCATGGACACCCTACTCTCATACAGTTTCATACCACTGTGTTTTTGTAAATATCTCCTAAAATACGAATGCTGCAGTTAAATTCGCTATATTTATTTAAACTAGGTTACGTTACCCATCGACTAGTACTTTAATTAAGCTAAAACCTACTTTTAATAACGAGAAAAACGAAATTGTATTTTAGGCACATTGCCGTCCGCGCGGCCAACTAAAATCGACTCTAACATATTATTGAACCTGCTTTCTAGTATTTTTTGTCTTTTTTCGCTGTAACAAATTAAAGACTAATTTTCTATACACATTAGCCTCTATTAATTTGGTGCCTACGGTGATATACTTACCTACTCATAACCTGAAAACTTAACATTGCATAACTTTTTGTATATCTACGTTTTGACCTTTTTTATTTTTGTAACAAATTTAACAAATTAAGACCTTTCTTTTGATGCATCATTCGTCTATCTGCATTGTATAGTTTCTGAGTAATCACGGGCGATGACTACGGCAAGTGGCGGTTCTAGCGGCCAACTGTTCTTTGTCATAGCGGCTTGGTTTTTTTTGTAACAAATTCAGGAAAAGAGGAGTGAAAAGTAACAAATTACTACTAATTCCTGGCAAAGTTTCATCAAAAATTATGAGGTGGCCGCGCGGTCGAAATGGACACATCAGACATACTTTTACGAAAACCAGCCAGCAATAGTTCAACTATATCATATCAAACCTTCATGGACCTTTTCTTTTTTACATCTTTTATTAATTCATTTTACTTAAACCTCTTTATTTGAAACTTTTTCTGGAAATACGTAATAATTATGACCTTCGTCGATCATCGTGTAAAATGAACGGTCATTCTCAATAATTTACCTGAAGTTTTGCTTATCTTATAATACTGTAAAATTCCTATCTTTGGTAAGCAAAACAAGCGATAGATAGAATATTGAGAACGGCCATAAAGGCATCATTTTCTTTACTTTATTTTAGTACGTAAGAGTAATATTATGAAGTCGTATGTGCTCGCGACGTTTAGCGGTAAAAAGTTCAATGACCCGAGTAAGTGCGCGGCGGACGCATTCAAATCGCGATTGTTTTACATACATAATGGATTTTTTAAATTTCATTCGGATCTTTTTATTTGCGTTTTTAAATGTTTTTGACCGGCTGCTCAAAATGAAGGAGGTTTTCATTTTGTCGGCATCTTTAATTTTTGTATTGCAAACTATTTTGATTGCTTAAAAAATTTTTCGAAAGCTTGGAAGATTCTTTCATTTGGTAAAAGCAAGAAATACATAATTTACAAGCTTTCTGCCTTTGAAAGTTCCCGTTTGAAACTTTATTAGGTAACTTTTTGAAGCTTCATTTTATAGGTACATGTGTACCTACTCTGTTTACCTAATGGTAACATTTAAAATCCCTAAAATCATCATCATCGTCATCATCTCAGCCATAGGACGTCCACTGCTGAACATAGGCCTCCCCCTTAGATCTCCACAGATACCTGTTGGAGATCTAAGGGGGAGGTCTAAGATACTAATCCCTAAAATACCAAAATCTATTTATTACAATAATTTATTTATCTACATACATTTACCATTTCAGGCTAACCCAATGCGATTAATGTGTTTTAATTAATTTATGATCGTGTAGAGGTTTATATGGCTGGTAATTTATAATGCTAATGTAGACCATAGAGACTGTCCTCCTTATGTATCTATCCTATGTAACTACCGAACTAGGACGTAGTTCGGATTTGAATATGTTTTTTTGAAATATTGCCGCCAAAATCATATTTAATTACAGATTTCTAAAAAAATATCATTCATATGTATTTCTAAAAATGTCATTCTGACATCGTGTGAGACTCTGAAAGAAAGAACTCTGCCTCTGAAACTTACCTTGACTTAGAAACGAACAGCTATGAATCCAAAACAACCACAAATTGTTGTTTATAATATTAGCAGGATTAAATCTAACTTCGCTATGCCCGTCAGGGTTCATAATTGTGTGTATACCTATTTAAAAATACCAACTGTTGAACACTACATTATGCAAAACAATAAAGTATTGAGTATTTAGGATAACTATAAATAAAGACTTTAAAAAGTTCACTAGATAAAAGTATATAGTTTAAAAATATAGAAGTTACCGAAACGTTGCATAGTTAATTCGTTACATTGGGTTTGACAAAGTGCGGGCGAAAAGAATATAATATTATGGAAGCAAAGCCTGTTGAATTATGAAAAAGTGCATACCTATTATTTGTCATTACACTTCATGAATAGAAAACAAAAATCTTGCTACGAAATTAATTTGCTACGCGCTACGACGTCAAATGGGGAGGTACTGCAGTCTCTTAATTTGACGTTACAACGTCAGTTTAGGAACATACAGTTTAACGTTTGGTATATATTGTTTGGTGTAGCGTCACGCTACGTCAACTCAGGAGGTGTTGACGTGAGTTGTAGGTAGATGAAATGCTACGCGGCTACGAAATGACGTCAGATTGGGAGAAGTTATAAAACGGGTTACTTAGTTCGTATTATTATTATTTATGGTTCCAAGACGTCAGGTTAGGTCCTCAACTTAGATTTTATTGCTACGCACTACGTCATTATTGAAACAGAGTTCCTACTTTAAAAAAAAATTGCAATGGTCTTATTAAAATAGACGGACACTAAAGTTGGTCAAAATAAAAAATACTTTAATCAGTGGTTGCTACGATCTCTTCGCTTAGACGTAGGTATTAACTGCTTTTTCCGTTTGTGTTAATTAATGGGATCTTACATAATAAACAACGTAATAGTCATAAACAAAACGTAAGGTAAATCATCAAAATGTTCAGACGGTAGCAGTAACTGAAATTCGTCACAAACAAAAGAGCGTCTACCTACATTGAACAGAGGTCACAAATGTACCTACTATGTGTTCACGTAAATAACCGCTCTTTTGGGAACGAAACCCGACCTGTATTTATTTTATATTATTTAGTATGGCTATTTGTTTCTTATTATTTCATGCGGATAAATGTTTTGTAAATAAATAAATTAATAAACGCTCTTGTGAATTATTTACACGGATGATATACTTTTTTTTATTTTGGTTTATTTACAAGTTAGTTTAGTAATAGACTAGAAGTAAAATTTATTGCATGCATAAAATAATATGTTGTATATCTTCACTCACACACTTAAACGTATTTCTTTCGAAAGTACAACTCCATACAGCTTTGCATTCCTATTTATATGTAAATTTTTTCAGGCACTGGTTTCTAAACTACTATACTAAAAACAGGCCAAGTGCGAGTCGGACTCGCGCACGACGGGTTCCGTATCATTATTTAATTCTAGTTTTCAGTATTTGTTGCTATAGCGGCAACAAAAATTCATCATCTGTGAAAATTTCAGCTCTCTAACTATCATGGTTCATGCCTGGTGACAGACGGAAAGAGGAGCGAAAACAATAGGGTCCCGTTTTACCCTTTGGGTACGGAACCCTTAAAACGAAAGAAAGCTAAGCAGTATTGTGGCGTATAAAATACAACCTTGTTTTCACCTACCTCGTGTGCTGAAAATTACGTTAAGTAGTTACCTTGTTATATTAGTTTCATAAAACTCTACTCCAAAACCTCGCTGAAAGTACTTTGTCGGCAAAATATTTTCAAAGGTCTTTGAACTCTTTCTTTTGCCACAGATTACTTGGTTAATTAAGGTTTGGCCTAGAAACCTAAACGAACTTCTTAATATAACCCGGATAAAGTACTCTATAGCCTTTCTTTATAATGAGCTATCCGACATTTTTTCAAATCAAACCAATAATACAGAGAACAAGAAGACAAACATTTTATTATGGATATTACCCAATCAACCCAATATGTACATATTATTCATTATTAAATAAAAAATATGTGGTTACTTTAAAAAAAAACAATAGTGAAAGTCTTACCCAATATAACAATTACCTATTAAGTATTGAATGCAAAAAGTAAAGAAATACCTTTACTTTGTATTTATAAATACCCAGTGTATTTTACATATGCCAAAGAGAGAGTCAGGTGTCTTCTCAATAAACAGAAAAGAAAGGTGAAAGGATTAATGAAACTAACAAAAAAATTACGTGTTATAAAATGTTTGATATCTGTTAACGTAAATAAATACAATGACATCTTTCATGATAATTTACGAAACCTGATTAAATTCGATTCTAAGGTTTACAGAACTAGGTATAACTTTCCTAAATAATAATACCCTTAAATACCCTGAGATTAAAGACCTATAGATACTACAATAAGTAGCCTTACAGGTGGCTTAGAGTATCGAGGTTATAAGGGTGGGGGGAGGGGTGACCTCGGCAGGACAAAATTAGGACAACTCATTTATAGACCGGCTCCACGCCAAAATGCTGTTATTTTACCTAGACGAGGGCTTTTATTTACTAGTCTATATCTACACTAATGTAATGAAAAGGAAACCGGCTCTGAAACTACTGGACCGCTTTGAAAAATTCTTTCACTGTTGGGAAGCTAGACTATTCCCGAGTGACATAGGTAACATTTACAGAAAGTTAGTAAATCCACCAGGACGCGGGTGAGACTGTATCCAGTATATAAAATATGTATTAGTATATGATTTAATGTTATAATATTTATGAATAGTGTTTTCTATGGCCCTTGATGCCTGATTTAAATAAATAAATAAATAAATATGTATGTGCATAAAAATAATTACCCTCGGTTCAAACATTATACTTACCTACTACGTACTGGTACGTAAATCATTACTATTCTGTACATAAAACGTATCAACTATTATTTTCAGAGCTTTCCTTGAAATCATAATTCAACAAACATTGTGTATGTACTATGTACGAAGCTTTGTATGTATGTAGTTATTGGAAAGGCAAACAATGATAAAAATACTGTTGGTATTTTCTATGGGTGCAATCTAAAAGAATAAATTCAGACGGGAGTCAATATTTATGGTCAAAAGATCCATTTCCATAAAAAAAAAAAAAATTTTAAAGTGCGAAAATTCTCTGTGGATGGATTCCAGCGGCTTGATTCTGCTAATTTTACTTAAGCGACATACGATTGACATCCAATTAAGATTCAATCACGACTCAATCACGTTTACGATGTGGCATTCCGTTATTTTTTCTTTTAAATAAACGTTTTCATCCTTTTTCGTAATTCAATAATGAATCATATTGTTTTCAAATGATTTACGATTGCAATATGATTGCAGAGCAGACTATTCTATTGACCAAATGGCAAAAAAATGAAATGTCATTGGAATTCGATTGGTCTTCTATGTATGTATTAGTAGCAGAATGCCCGCTAAGGTTAAAACTGCTTTTGTGATTCAATTGTTATTAAATTTTCACATTATTAACTTAGCAGAATCGGATTAAAGATTGTTTTCAACGCTGGCATTATAGTAAGGCTTTAATGTGTCCTATTTTTGATGAAAAAAAATGTTTTTGTATACATGACACGAGACTCATTTTCGGGATAAAAAATGACTATACCTTTGTTGTTCAGAGCCAGGAATTGGTTCGAAAGGAGATGGCCAAATTTTCATAGTAAAAAAACCCAGAATCGACAGCAACGAAATGGGTACCAATGGGTTCATTATGATAGACCTTTGATGGTGCCAAAAAATCCAGTCTGTAATCCATGGGGTATAGGAGCTATATCATATTTTCTCAAAAATAGGTTATGTTGAATTTCTGTTGATTTTAAAGATTATTTACGTAAAGGTCCATAAAAAACAAGGTATCCTAACATTATACATGCGAATAGTAATATCCTCATAGTTACAGACTCTGCCTGGTAATGTAAAGGACTTGAGTTTGACTCCCACCCATTGCGCTATTGACATGAACCACTCCAGATACGATTAAATACCGACCTTACCTACTTGAAGAGGTTTCCCTGTTACCTATGTGTAAACTTCTGAGCTGACAAAGGTTGATAAAAAAAAAATATTTTTAGCTTTTTAGTCACTATTCGCATAAGTCAAAAGTTCTCGTCAATGCGAATAATATAAGCCCAAACAAGAGGTAGTTAATATTTACCATTGCCGAGTTCCTTTGACCTTCTCTCTTCTCCATCATCAGGTCAGCTCTAAACCTTCACTCGTGTATAGTGCTAACAGACATACACCTGAGTGTAAAGTTTTTACCCTATGCACAACTTCTTATGAACAGCAAACAGAAAAGTTAAGCTTTTTTATGTACTAAAATCTTAATCGAAAAAACCTTGTAAAAGAAAACCCCATGGTTTTTAGATGATATGAAATACTTTTTGCAATCTACAAATTATACTGAATCCAACCATACATACGAAGTTTCTGTCGACTCTGGGTTTTTTTTGGCCATCTCCTTTCTGTGTACAGTATAAATACGTTACGAATTTTAAATTGAAAAAAAATCATAAACCTAGAACTATTTATAACTTTACTATTAAAATTATGATTACTTCTCTATTTTTTTTTAATTCAAGTTTGTAGGTAAGTTGTAGGGAATAATTTTAAGTTTGTAAATATAGTAAGTTTTAATTTTTTGTGTAAATATATCTTATCTATAAAAAACCTTCTTAATTAATATACGACTAAAAGACACTCTTGCATACTCATACAATGATGCAACCTTTATCTTTCTCTAAATATGTCGTGCGATGTAGATAAGTGTCCATAAAGTAAAATCTATAAATATTTGACATTGTCTATGCCATGCTAATCACACGCATGCGCTGTAAAGGTTACGTATCATTATTAATAGATCTTATGTCATGCTTCGGAGTTTTTTATTTGTTTATTGTCACCCTATAGCGTCATAAACTAATTGAAACCAAAAAGCACTGAGTCTAGAATTGAAATAGATATGATCTAATCTTGAGTAGGTAGTTTTGGGAAGTGAAAAACATTACTTACGGCCATTTTTTCCAATAACATAAATGCGGGATTACGGAAAATATTTATATAGTTTTTATTTTCAGTAATTACAAACTTGAATATGTACACTCTATTTACAAACTTAAACTACTTCAACTACTTACTTAAAATTAACTTACTTGAATTGCCAGTCTTCTGGGCACGTTTCCGGAGAACAGCGATGAGGAGGAATGCTTCGACGCCTAATCAATGTTATTTTAAATATATTTTTATGTTTTGTATATAGTATTTTATGTTTAGTATTGTAAATAGTATTTTTATTATTTAAGAAAATATAAATTAAAACCTAAATAAAGCAAAATATCTCGTGGTCCTAAAAAGGCTTCAAAGCAGGTTAATATCTATCTATGAAGTTTATTCAAGTTGATTGTATTCAATGTAGCACTTAACCCGATACTGTAGGTAGGTGGTAAAGGTTACTGTTATGTCTGTGGGCTTATGAAATGAAATGTTATTTCAGTAACTAGGTAATAAAATCTAGAGAACGTATTATACGTATTTCCCGTATTTATGGGTACACTACCGCTAAATTAATTAATGGCAAAACATACTAGGTATTCCTAGCTTTTATCTAAAATCGTGAATGCAATCAAAGTCTTTGGTCGGTCTGACCCACCTGATACGTGTGTACCGTAGTACTTCTATTCATCTTTACACTGATTTCTGAGACCAAATAAACTATCGGCGACAAAAAGTGTGTAGTGTGCGCGCACTCTGAATCTGCCTTACAAACAAACAATTTAATTAAGCAATATTATGAAACATGTCTGTAAAATATAATTTCGTAAGACAGGACAAACGTTTGATGGATGTGTGAAATCAGCCATTAGACGGACGAGGAAACGGCGGTGCGCATCCGTGAAGTCAATGAGGCAAGATAATACTGGGAATGCATTATAACGATATTGTAAGTGTACCTAAATACTGTATTTGTGGCAGCATTGTTAAAGAACGTATGTGCCCAATTATTTTCGAAAAAATACTAGACAGTAGGTACAAAACATTAGCCTATTCTGATCTTGAAACAAAAATTTACACTAACGCTATGAAAAGTTTAGAAGGGTGAATTATAATTATAAACTACCATACATAAATAAAAAAACATTAACAGAACCTGCTGTTACCCTTCAATGTAATCTCTACGATATATATAGAAAGTAAATTCTACACATTCTCCAGTCCCTGAAAACTTCATTATACAATGAAATAGGACGCTGAACATTTAAGTTTAATTATTAAGAAGGAAATGTCATTCGATAACAAAATAACATCAGCATTCAATCTAACTCTGTGCAGGATCAATACTTCGGTAAAACCCAGAATATACTTAAATCGTGCTTATTTTCTTTGAGAACGCTTAAAATCTGATACAAGTATCTTGTGTTCTTATTTTCCTTGTATGTCTACACACTTATAAATAAGTTCAGAAAAAAACTCATTTCGAAAAGCTAATAATCAAAGTTAAAAATCATCTTCGTTTCAATTTTCAGTTTATTAAGTACTTAATGCCTAAGCAATAAACTTGGCGTGAAAGTGCATAGGTATACGCCTCGCTTCGTATTATTTTGAATGTAAACTTTTTTCGTATACCTACGTAATTTACGAATTGAAACACGTTATATATAAGTGTCTGCTATTTAAATTCTAAGACTCTTGCCATTCTTGACAAAACAAACAGCCTTTAAAATGAATATTAAAATAAAATCAATTAATGAGTTTAAATCAAGGAAAACCTACTTTCACATTGATATAACTGTAGTTTCGATCTAGTTTTAATCACTTATTTAGAACAAGAAGGTCAAATGATTGCCACAGTCTGGGCATTTAGGTAACCGTATTGACCTCGCGAATTTTAGCACTTAAAGCTAAGAAACCAAGTTTTATATTAGTTATTTAGTTCTCATAGTTTACAACATTCATTAATAGACAACCTAGTTACTTGAGAAATGTCAGGCTAATTTAAAATTGGATAGATATATATATTACTAGCCGTTTTCCCGCGGTTTCACCCGCGTCCCGTGGGAGCTACTGCCCGCACCGGGATAAAATATAGCCTATGTTACTCGCAGATAATTTAGCTTTCTAATGGTGAAAGAATATTTAAAATCGGTCCAGTAGTTTTTGAGTTTATCCACACAACCAAACAAACAAACATACAAACAAAGTTTTCCTCTTTATAATATTAGTAAAGATTATTGGATGTCAATGGATAATCTGAATATAACCATTAGAATTTGGTTCATGTTTTGTTGAAAAAATGCATTAAATTGTACGTATGGTTTTCCGAAACAGAGTGAAACGTGATTTTTGAAGGATGAAAAATAGAATTATCAACTAATCCTTCAATGATGAACCAGGGGCCCGATTCTCCTAAGTTAATAATGACAAAATCGAATAAAAATTGATTTGCAATAGGGTCATATTCAAAAAAATTGTATATTAAAACGTCCAACGGAGTTATTCTTTTTTAAAGAATAGCTACTAGCTAATTACTCTTAAAACAGAATAAACATTTATTTCAGCATTATGAAAAACAAAAATAACGCCCCATAATCCTCAATGAATGATTAATTTCAAAAGAAAACTACAACGTAAAACATTTGTTTTCATATAAGCAATGCGTGTCCACATTCTTGGCGCGACATTTAGAAAACATTTTATTATTCAATATTAGTATTTTAACTGACAAATAATTGATTTCTTAGCAGAGCATTGTGGAACCTGAAGGAATTTGCTAAAATTATCATGAAATATAACACGCAGAATTCAGGAATAATTAATTAAAACAATTCTTGATTTCACTTCATTTCTGTTATTCCTGTCTGTTACATTAGTAATTTTAATATTTTTGTAGTAGTTATCAAAATTATTTTACCTAAAACATTAGCAACTGAACTGTCAAAAGAATCGATGAATCAAAAATGTTCGGTAATTTTGTTAAGCGCAACAAGCACGAAATATTGTGGTGCAGTGATTATTCGACAATTAAAAGTTACTTATTACTGTGAGACTTTTAAAGTATCGGTAAGTACTTTTACTGTTTTATAACTCAGCTTAGAATAAATGTATATTGACACTATCACTGTACTATACAAGTTTCGTATAAAGTAAGAATTAGCATTGAAAAAGAGATTTTTTTAGATTAGACACAAGCAATTTATTCATATCGGTTATCATATCGATTACTTTTTTCTGTGACGTAACAGATATGAACGGTTAAGGTTTGTTCACAGTGTACGTACCGAGATAAAAACGTATTTAATCAAACCTACCACTTTTCTTTTTATTTTATAATTTTATAAAGGTATCTTTACGAAAAGTCGACATGAACAGAGTAAATAAAAATCAATCCACTAATAAAATATAAAACTCGAGAATGTTATCTATCGATATACATTTTTGCAATCGATATTTGCAGGTAACATCATGTATTATAATGGGATAAGTTTGGGATAGTTACCTACCTACGAATGGCTTTAGTTCGGGTATAAGAATTGCTGTGGGGTTTGTTTTAGAATATTTAATATTTATGTATTAAGGTTTTCTTTTCTTCACAGGCAATATGCCACTAACACCAGGTGGACGACAGCGAAATTATAGAGAACAATTCGAATACTACTATCTACTTATTTTCTTTTAAAAGTGCGTCATTATATACTGACCCTAATAATTCGTCTCTGTTACTTTTCCGTTATAACAATATAGCTTTCCTATCTGTTTCATATCTGTTTTTTACAATTTTTTTGAAAATGACCCAAAATAGCAGTTTTAACCATATCGGGCATTATGCTACTAATATAAGACCAATCGTATTCCAACGACATTCAATTGGTTTGCGATTAGTCTGCTATTTTGGTGATTTTGGTCCATACGGTAGTTTGCTCTACAATCATATCGCAATCGTAAATCATTTGCAGACAAAATGATTCATTATTGAATGACAGAAAAGGATAAAAAAGTTTATTTCAAAGAAAAAATTGCGGAATGCTTCATACGCTTCGATCGTAATCGAGTCGGGATTGGATCGCAGTCGAATGTTAATTGTATGTTGCTTTAGTAAAATTAGGAGAATCGGGCCCCTGATAAAACTATTAACCAGGTTTACTTTCAATAGTAACAAATAATAGGTAAATCATGTATTATTGATGAACACAACTCCTTTCGCAGATATTGATACCTACTTTTAATTTATAGGAATATTAATTCATATTAATTTCACGTAAGCAATCCTCTGTTTTGGGTTCAATTGAACATAAAGCTTGCCTTTCACTCAGTTTCAAGCATAAAAAAGTTGTACTTTGTCTATGGCCACGATCCGCCATGACAACAAAACTAAACTCATCATGTATTCAATTCGTGATGACGTCATACCAATTTGCGAACCCATTAAATGTTCCCATTAACCGACCGCAGGAAAACCTATCCTTTAATTTAATTAAGGTCAGATGCGCAGGAGTTGTTTGTTGACCGTGATCTCTCGAAGCTATATTGATTCTCTTGAGAAAAGAGCATTGTTGCTGGGAGGTTGTTGCGCCACTTCTTTTTTCCAGCAAAAACACATAGGAATTGGTGAAGGGTGGGAGTTTTGGGGGCTGTCTTTTGTAAATTTTGAGGCTCAAGAAGTGCTGTTTTGCAGCCATCTTTGAATAATTGATTTTGGGTTCTGAGTTTTATTGTTTATGTACCTACCTATTATTCTTGAAACTTTATAGGAATATACGATTACGATGTTTACGACATGAAAATAATTACACAAACTATTTCTCTGTCACTGCCTGTCCTTACAACAGAATATGTTTCAAAATCAAAATAACTTTATTTATATATTAAGTACCTAGAATAATAAATATTTAGGTATTTAATGCGAAGGTTTTAGAATTCATCACTCCTCAGGTTTTTGAAACATGTTTAATAGGTAACCAGGTATAAAAACTATCAACTACAACGAATTGTAAACTAAATTGAATACTACCTTACTGGAAACTAAGATACATAAGACACAATTTTTTATGAAAATCCTATGTTTAATTTATCTCGATGAATCTTGATACGTCTGTAAAACCTAAAGACCTTCATTCACCCTTCACAAACTGGCAGCATACAATATAAGCTACAAAGGCGCTCGGACACGTGGCCTTCGCGCGATGACGTCACGCCGCAATCCGCCCACTCGATGCGCGTGCGACTCTGATTAACGTAGCGTTTTGTGTAGCGCTTGGAATGGCTTTGTGAGAGCGGGCAATTGATGTTTCTTCTTTGTTAGTAATTCTTCTTTTGGAGAGAAGTAAAGGTATTCTTCAAGCTACGAAATTGTTGTCTAGTAGTAGAGCTATGCCAAAAAAGGGGGTTTAAGGGGGGTTAACCTTGCGGTAGAAATGTAATTTATTGACGTTGAAGTAGAATATTTTATTGTATTAGAAGTATGTATTGGTATTTAGGTTTTTTGTTTTAAGAAAGTTAATATTATTGAAAGTTTGCCTGGAGCACAATATTTTAACGTAAGTTATTGGACCAAAAACCACTTTTTGACACAATTTTCAGGAAGTCTCCTTTCATGAAATCAATGAAAATTAATAAGGATTTACACAAATGCAAAAGTGAGTTTAATGACCTGACTGAAGTAAATTTATCAAGGAGTTAACTGTACATCTGGAGTTATGGCAAATAATTGATTCTATTCTATTCTATGAAATATTTCCGTCGAGACGCGGGTAAAACCCCAGGAAAAACTCAATAAACCCACGCATTTCCAGTATACCTATACTAAGTAAGTAGTGTGTTCCCGATGCCTGATGCAGTTTAAAAACCCATCTTATGTTCTATAAATATAATATAATAAAGAGGATTTTTTGTTTGTAGGTACCCTAAAGATTCCGAAACCACTGAACCATTCTAAAAATTGTTTCACTTTGCGAAGACTATTTAGGCTATATTTTATCCCACCCAAAACGAAAATGTGAAAGACTGCCAAGTTCGATAATATGGGAATGCTTCGCCTATAAAAGAAGTGAGATCTGAATAAGTACCAAGTTCCATACACATACCTCAGTTAAAAATAGTTACGCTTTAATGATGTTACTTGGCAAGTTTTCACACACCTTATTATAAACCTACTAAACGCAATGAATCAAGTATTTAATTTTCTATTAAAACATGCCAAGTAGCATCATTAAAAAGTAACTATTTTTAACTGAGGTATGTGTATGGAACTTGGTACTTATTCAGATCTCACTTCTTTTATAGGCGAAGCATTCCCATATTATCGAACTTGGCAGTCTTTCACATTTTTGTTTTGGGTGGGATTTCATTTATTTTTCTAAGGTTGTTTATTTTATTTTTGTGATGAAGTTAGTTAAAGAAATGTCTCATTTATACTATCTTTCAAATTTTTTTATATGCACTATGTTTCTTACAAAGAAATGAACTAGATTAACTAAATGGACTAGATTTACCAACTGACTGACATGACATGTTATCACATATTATGTTCGTGGATCAAAGTTACACATTCGTTATTTTCGAAAGTGATTCACACTTGGCCGTTTTCAGAGTTTTACTTTACTTTGACTAAATACAAACCTTTGTAACGAATTTCAGATCGGTACGACCATTCGAAGATATATTATATAAATATAGATAAATTTAGTTCGTTTTAGTTCCTTAGGGGTATAAATTTACACCGGGTATAAAACACCTTCATTATTTTGAAACCGACTCACACTTAGCCATTTTCAGATTTTTCCCTTTACCTTGACATAAAGACCTATCTCCATGCCAAATTTCAAGTCAATACGACCATTGGAAGTGGTCTAGGTTTTTGATGAGTGAGTCAGTCAGTCAGTGAGTGTATAGTAAAAATAGCGATTTTCTGACGTCAATATCTCAAGACCTACAATAGGTATATTAATGAAATTTTGTATTTTAGATAAGTGAGGGGGTCTCAACAGATACTAGAAATTTGATATGCGTAAATAAAATAGATTTTGAGTTACAGGGGGGTCGAATTTGGCCCGAAATGGTTCGTGTAATATAACCCACGGCCGGTGTGTCGCTTTTTTTTGCTCGAACTTGGCGGACACACTGCCGTGTGTCTAGATCCTTGTAAGAGCAATAGTTCCCACGGGACGCGGGTGTAACCGCAGGATAAGCTGTTCTCTTTAGATAGTGTTCTTTAAATACATCTATACCTAAAGATATATTTAAACACATAAACGGGTTTTACCTACCTTTCATTTCGTTAAGTACTTGTTTTGTCGGAAAATCCCACTTGCTTCGAGGAAAATATCTAAATATATTGAAATTCATAAATAATAATATTATGTATAAGGACTATCCAAGATAAAGAATGTGTATGATTTATATTATCTTTCCCTGGCAATAAAGCTGAAGAGTTTTTCTGTTTACTTGAACGCGTTGTTCTCGGAAACAGCTAAACAAATGTAAAGTATCTTCAGAGTTACATAGCCCATTTATCGCTACTCTTTAATTTACACTAATACAGAGAAACAGTTGTAAATTAGAAAAATAATATAAGTATGTACTATATTTTGGGACTTTCAACATGAAAAAATATACATATTAGCTGTTTTGAACAAACTGTGTCACCCCTTAACATCTTTTTGGACTATTTAACATCCTTTCTTAGTGTACACTTATTTGTGCAAAATTATATGCTTTCAGAGGCAGTTTCAGCTGTGTCTAGGCAGTCGGAATCCAAGCAATTAGTCTTACAAAAGGATTACCTATTTATTCAACTCCCAGCATCCGATAAGCTTGAATTATTGCTTTATACTACTACTTAACTAGCTGTTCCCCGCGATTAGACACGCGCCCCAATATTACTACTTTCCCGCATAAGGATAAAAAGAAGATTATGTAGGTATCTTTTCTCAGGCTCTAAGTAAAAACTTACGACGTGCGACAGAAAGACACGAGTTACTTTCGCATTTATTGCTTTTATTTTCTAGTCTACGAATTATAATGACATTTGAACATTACTTATACGATAACGTAGATACACTATGCCTGTGCCTAGAACGGTGCCCATATAGGTACCTTCTCCTAGCTATTTAAAAAGCTAGCGATAATTAGTTCAATTAAATGATACTTACTTATACCTAAACTAACCTGTATAAAAAAATAGGGAGGTATCTTAAACAACGACTAAAATTTTTGATAGTGACTCTTTTTAGTACCTAAATCAAGTAAAAGATAGCTAGTGGTCGTGAATAATCATCGTTGCACGGACGCAGAGTGTCGACTCTTTAATTTAATTGACAACAAACTCAGTTATTTTTAAAATTCTATAATTAATCGAAACAAAAAGCTCAAAAGTGTAAAAAGTGAAAAAAGGGGTTCTTGGAGTCCCCATCAAGTTGTTTTAGCCCAAAATGCTTTACCTACACTTTTACGCAGGCTACGTACGTATGCTTAGCAAACCCACATTTTACCATTATTTATTAAATTAAAATCCCGAAATTCTCACGACATTTTATGAGATAAACGTTCCGAGAATGTACGTTTTTATGGGGGCATGGGGGACTTCTCGAAAACAGGAGGAAAAAGTTAACATGATTTTAGGTTAATAACTACTGAAATGCCCTAATTAATTCTACAATGTGTTGGGCTATTTATCTAATCTCGAGGAATAAGCTCTTCAAAACCTTTAAGGACTTCGCCAGCCACGTAAGGACGTGACGTAAATATTGGCTGATTTTAATAAACATGTACATTTGTCATTTAGCTAGGTAGGGAAGGTTGGTGATTACTTGGTAATCGTGAGTCATGCAAAAGGCAGCATCCATTTACCCTTATT
The DNA here is from genome assembly GCA_033682625.1 of Helicoverpa zea x Helicoverpa armigera. NCBI lineage: Eukaryota > Metazoa > Arthropoda > Insecta > Lepidoptera > Noctuidae > Helicoverpa > Helicoverpa zea x Helicoverpa armigera. The sequence goes on along the minus strand of JAWIIS010000043.1, from coordinate 10,175,275 downwards.
TATTTTTTTCTTGCAAACGTCAAAACAGACTGAAGATAGTCTGACGGTGCGCGTCGTAATAGTGTAATTTCACAAGTCTTTTCAGCTATTAATTAATTATTGGTAAGTATAACTTTCCCTATGAAATAAAAGTGTAATAATGTCTCTACGCTTTATTAGCAGGTTATAGTGAACCTTAGTGTAAAAAACGAACACCTTTGTGACATATGGCCTATGACCACAGATGAAAGCACTTGGACATTGACAAATTTGAAAATGTTTAATTAAACGAAAGCCTAAAAATCTGAAGATTACGTAATCTTATTGAAAGTCGTGATCAGGATCTTTTTGGGGAAGCAGGTATTTTTTTAGTTCCCTAGAAATAAAGATGTGATTTAATCAAAATAGATAGGCCTTTGTCTTAAAATCATTTCAATTTGGGGATACTGTCGATTTACCTACATATGCGGGAGACAGTTTCGAATATCCCGAGAACTGTGATTGATTTGAACTGCTGATTTTTTTATATAACATCCTGTAAGTACATCGATCATGGAAGTATTATAACTACCTAGGCCTAACCTACCTATCGGCGAACCCAGTTTAAGATCCTCAAGTCCCAGCCCTCAGATCTTTGCAAGGTTTAGTAGGTAAACCTTTTTCATTACCTAAAAAATAAAAGGACGAGGGTAGATTTTTCGTACCCGCTATAAGAATGAGGGTGGTCTGGTACCAATATAGAAATACCAATCACGTAAAAGGAACTGGTGACGTAATACCTACTTCATTCATCGAATTCAAGTGAATTCTTAATTACTAAGTACTTAAGGTAGGTACCTAATTAATTACAAATTAAAAAATAAGTCCTAAAACTACCTAAGTAAGTAGCTGTATGTTCGATCGCAGTACAAATCATTTACCTACGTAATTCAAAAATTCACCTAGATAGGTAGCAAATTGTTTTGAGTAAAATAAACAATGGCGCATATCGAAGGAAACAATGGAACTTCACGTGTTTTAAACAGAATTAAAACACTTACACGTTCAAGCACACTCCTCTTACTCATACAAAACGCGAATACTTCAAATACCGGACGATAATGCTCATAAAACTGACTAATTAAATCTATTTGCATTAAAATAAGTGACTTTAAAGCCGAATGGTTAATCAAAATGAACTTTGCCGCGGTATTTAATAGCAAATGGTCATTAAATACCACCCCTCGGCCGCATTCACTGTAGAACGTTGTGCAATCGTAATGCCTAGTTCGTACACGTGTCATTCTGAAAGCGCCTGGCCTTGAAAATCATTATAACTATGTAACATACTTTGTACCTATCATCTTACGTAATAAAACCGTAAATGTTCAATATCGATCCCCGATTAGCTTGTATGTTTTGAAATGTCGACTTAAATAAAGTTTCTAACGATAACAAACCCAATTACGTGAATATAAAGAAGAATTAACGTTTAAGAACAAAGTTAATGCAATAAAAGTAACCTAAAAGTTATATCGTGTCATGTAGCGTAGTTGAGTCGCAAAAAGCGAATTAAAGCGTTTTTGAACGCGTATTGTGTACATAAAAGTTGTTTTTAACAAAGAAAGAGTGAGTTCGTATCGAAAATATGTATCGTGGAGAGGCCCATCGGAGTCGGGCGGATGTTATATAGCTACGTAGATAAAACCTTCCGCCGAGCGCAGCGCCCCAAGCGGCGGCCAACATCATCAAACTTCATGCCGTGCTGTACACCCTTCCCAACAAGTTTCGACGAGGTTTCGCCCATTATTTATATTAAATATGATTTAGTTTGTTCGAAATTTTTGGTTCTTGTATTTTTTATGCTTCTTGTCTACAAATGATTGTTTTAAGTAAGATTTAAATAAAACTTGTAAATATAGTCAGGAATACCAAGAAATTGCTTGTAAATTCTACATGATGTCATTTTGTATTGCATTTTGACACAACGGTATTTAGCTTCATTGATTATTGCAAAAATGATTTTTAACAAAAATTTTAAAAAATAATAATGATGAATCACTTTTTACTCGACTTCAAATCACCAGTAGGTACTTAACACATTATTACGCTAAGCAGTATTTCTGTCCCTGTCTAACTGATGTCATAAGACTTATCAAAATGCTATTATTACCAAACCAGTTTTATTATTAGTCTTGGTTTATGGCTAATATAAATCAAGCTTTCTGTACAGAAATGAGGTAAGACCGACTGTAACGTTACGTACTCTTTCTTAGGAAAATTTTACTTAATCTCTCTCTAATGGTTGACTCAATATTTCCATGTGTCAAAAGTTCTGTGATTTTTGACAGATGGAATCAAAAGGCATGCATAAATTCTTTTCTATAGAAACTTCTTGCAATGATAAAGTGTGTTTGTGTGTATGTTTATGTTGTGAAATATGTCATTTTACTTGTTTATGTGTAAAAAGGGATAAAAAAAACAACAAAATTATCTAAATCAATTTATTTGAACTAATCAGTTTACAATATTTATCTAAAAACCTTTGGAATGCGCCCACTCACGTAGATCATTAACATAATCACCCTTAGCTTCTATAAATCTACCAACTTCGTGAACACGGGTTTCTACGTATCTACCATTTTTTTCTTTCAAAAAGCTTTTAATTTCATCGTTGAGGAGCCAGATGTCGCCTTCGATGCGCCTAACCATTGTTATTTTACGGATGCCCCTATAAGTGATTTCTAAATAAATTGGTACTTCATGGTTTTTTGTTCTAGCTATGAAGTATGGGAGATTTTTAGCTTCTTCTTTAGGCGGGATCCAGCCCGAGGGGTAGTGGTCCTTGGGTGTGACCGCAGGGATGGTCTCCATGGGCATCAATCTCTGCACGTACTCCCACTCAGAGGGATTCTTCACGATTTCGTAGTCATATTGCTCTTTGATCCTAGTCACGAAAGGCGAATGCGCGTAGTTCGAGTACTTTCTTGATAATATTGCCTGAAACAAAAGAAAAAAACATTTAGTTGTTTGCTAATATAAAATAAAACGCCATACCTGAAATAAATCGCACTTAACCTAAATTACATGTTAAACCCTAATTTCCAATAATCGCCATTTAAATAACACGCCATCATTATTAAAAACTAAGAGATAGTTATTAAAACATTGCCTTACGCATCATTAATCAAAGTCATTCTGAAAATAAATTAATGTCAAAAAAATACGAAGCCGCGAGAAACTTGCGTGGAAGGGTGTACATCCATAGTTCTGTCACATGTCGCGGTCAAAGCGACATTACGACTCGACGCGAGTGAAAATATAATTAAATAATTACCGATTGTGATCCCGGACCAAGTCTTGCACCCAAATCAGTCGCGTTGTTCAGGATTTGTCCAGTTTTTCCAGCAAAAAGTCGCGCAAACGCGCACTGTGATCGCCACACGGTCGCCATTTTGAATAGCGAATAGAGAATTGCTACAAGAGCAATAAGAACTATATTATTCGTTTCGAAGGAAACATTATGGCGGACGCCTGCAGTCATTTGGGCTTTTCAAAAATCGTTTTCTAAGTTTAATCGCGAGTTTATATTGAACTTTTTCGCATATTATGGTGCGTTGTGTATCTAATTAACTGTTTATTGTGGTTTTTGGAGGTTTCATTGGATAAATTGTGAGTATTTTGTGAGGACATTGCAGAGGTGCGCCACGGCTGGGGAAATGATTTGGTGCTTTCGTTCGCGAGACGCATACGCACTCGCTCAGCTGTAGGTGGCGTTAGGTGTCACCCGCGGCCTCGCCACCAAAACATCGAGTTTTTCATGAATTTTCCGGCGCGATTTCATATGTTATGATAGTTTTAAAAAGTTATTTTGATTCATATTTATGTTGACAATAGTTTAGTGTTCCCGAATAAATCGTAAATAAGGTCGTAATAAGTGAAATAAATGTGATAATATTGCGCGAACTTGTTGATTAGCGCGCGTTGGCTTTTGTTTACCACGACTTGTACACACGATTTATATGTGAATTGTGCCAAATTATACCACAATTGAGTACACAGTACGTTCATTTAGTGATCCCTCTGCTAATTTATTTATAAAACAGGGTTTTAACCAACTTAAGTTAGGTGTTATTTTGGAAGTTGTTCAACAAGTGATTTTTAATACCACGTTGCTAATTATAGGGCGGTAAGGGTAATTAACGATTGCTTATCGGTTTCCAGGTCCAGATGGCACAGTATAGAGATGTATTATGGCTCAAAGTCGTCCCAACACAAAGGTAAAGGAGTCACTGAAGCTGAAAACTACTAGTTACTTGAACAAGGACGACAGTGGTTGTGATACCTGCCCTGAAGAGTGCTTGACTGACACCAATCTACAAGATACTGACAGTGAGAGCCAGTCTTCAGAGGCCAGCAAACAGAAATATTCAGGCAAGAGTCGGGGCACCTCGTCGATCAAACTCAGATCGACTAACAGGAGCAAAGCTGACAGCCAGCCTCTACCTGATGTCGAAAGAACGGGGACATCTCCCACCACACATTCCAACATGAAAACTAAACAAGTTAAGGAGGAACTAGACAAGAGTATCGATGAGGACACCGTCATAGAACCCAAGACCCGTGCCCGCAAGAAGGCCTCAGATATCAATGAAGATGACAAGAAAGCAACACCAGACGAGCCTAAAACGTCCAAAGAACCTAAGAAACCTGTAGGTAAACCTAAAGCTGTGGTCAAGAAGCGACCTTTAGGCATCAGAAAAACTTTAAGAAGCAAAAAAGCTTTAGTTGTCAAAGAAAAGGTTAAAAATGTTATAAAACAAACTGCCAAGAGGGGAAGGAAGCCTGCAATTAAAATTAACACTGAGGACACCCAAGATAAAGAAGCCGTCCCATTGATACCTGCCTCTGAAATCAAGAAGGAGCCAGTGGAAGACACAACACCTAATTCCAGATCCTGTAGTCCAAAGACAGCTGGCAGGAGACCAAGACTCAGCTCTGACATGGCCATGATGAAGACAATGCTTAGCGATTCTTCAGCAACCCTCGTGCTGGGACCCCGCACCAGCCCCTATTCAATGCGCTCTGAACGAAGCAATAGCCCCTCACTGTTTGAAGGGAAGAATCTTCGTAGCGGCAAACCTAGGAAAGTCAAGAATAACTTATTGAGTGAAGTTGTTCTCAAAGAACAGAAGAAAAGGCGTAGACTGCATTCAGATTCTAAGACTTCAGATAGTGCAGAAACTCCTGAGGACTGTAAGAAGTTGAAGAGAGGTCGCTCATGCTCTCGTGAGGGCAGTGAGATCTCCAAGTGCTCAGACAACACTGAGTCTGACTTGAGCATGAGTGAGACGCTCAACGACACAGACAAGGAGCTCAACAAAAAAGTAGATAAATCTAAGACTGACCTAGATATAGATATTGAAAATAATGTACAGATCTCGACTATTGAAAAAGTGCCTTCTCTTGTTGTTGACTCCAAATTAGCTGAAACCAAATTGGACCCTCCGGAGCCTAGTAGTATCATAAACGCAAAGGATAAGAAACTGAGCTTAAACAGAAGTACTTCATTAGACTCTGATAACAATAATAGTAATAGGATAAACTTAGATGATTTAAATTCAAATGAAATAGAAGAAAAAATGATAATGAAGACTGATAATACGCTTTTTGATGCTCGTAGTAGTATATTGACTAGTATGTCTAAGACATTCAACTCTAAGGAGATGTCGAAAAACATAAGGAAGGCGCGTCGAGGGAGGAAAGCGATGGCAGCGTCACGCCCGGCGCCTTCCCCCGCCCCCGCCGCCACCCCCGCGCCCGTCTGCATCGCCAGCACCATCACCGCCGACGCCGCCGACGACAAGGTGGAGACCATCGACACGCTCACCAAGGAGATCAACGATCTCATCAACAACCTCGACCAGAACATCGACGGCGACCTCGAGATGGTGACGGACACGAGCACGCCACTACCCACAGACACCACCCCCGACCAATTGCAGACTAAGACTGCTTCTAAATTCTATGGCCTAGCCAAACCCTTAAACGGAGACAACGTCCCCGCGCCTGATACTCCTGTAAAAGACAAAGATATTATATCTCCTATCAGTTGTGAGATCACGCCATCCAAGAATGACGATGGTGAAAACATTCGACTTCATTATGAAGAAGATTCTGCTGAGAAACCTGTTGACGGCGCGAAGCATGAAATACCATTTAAATGTAGTACCGCCAGCATTGACAAGCTTATGGGCAGACTAAAAGAGTTTGAGGAGTTTGATAAGAGAAGACAAATGGAGTCTAAAGCCACTGATGGCGGCAAAGGTATGATGGTGACCAATGACGTGGTACTTATACCTAAGTCTGGTGACATCAAGCCACTGAAAGACATACAGTCTGTCAGGTCACCTGAAAAACCTATAGAAAAGGAGAATGTATTGAGTTGCTTTGAGAACAACTCTGCTATTTCAATAGTCAAGAGAGATCAAGTGAGGAAATCCACCGACGTCGACCTGCCTAACTCAGTCACTCTAATTAAAAGGAATAGTTTTAGTTCAAGGAAAGAGTCTACAAGTTCTAATCACTCGCGAGAGTCGGATGCTATCAGTATATTTGAAAAGTCGCTGGGCAAGGATGTGACGCTGACGGAGATAAGGAAGTCGGTGGACAAGTCGGCGATGCAGGCCAGCACGCCGATGGACCTGCACCAGTTCGCGACGCTGCATCCCAACACTCCCAACTCGAGTCTAGCGGGAGTCGTATTAGATTCCAGTCAGATCTCGATAACGCCCCGCGTCGTCGACTCTAAGATAAACAATGATGTGCAAATAATCACCAAGAGGAAATCGAGGGAGTCGATGTCGCGCAAGTCTTCCGAGTCCACTGTCGAACCTGAAGATAAAATGGCGACCATTGAGAAGATCAAGTCTCCGGCGCATCAGAACGTGTCTCCTGCGGTATCCATCACGCCCGCGCCAGTCGCTGTCAAATCGCCTGAAGCTGCCCCAGTGGAGACTGAAGCACTGCCCCCACCAATAGAAACTATAAAGTCCATTGAAGATATTTCGGCTTCTGAAGTTCCTAAAGTTGATGCCACTATTGCTAGTGCACCTAAGGTAGAGGAACTGAAAACTGAAACTCCAATTGCGGAGGCTGAAACTCCAGTGAGTACAGTGCCGGTCACAGCTGAACCGGAGGCGATGGACGTGGAACAACCTGAACAGAAGCCTAAAGAGACTAAAGCTACAGAATTGCTAGTAGAAGAAAAGACTGAAACAGTTGTAGAAGCAAAACCTGTAGAGCCTGAAATAAAGCCAGCTAAGAGTCCTAAGACTAAATCTGCGCGCAACTCTACCGAGTGCCAGGCGGGACCCAGCAATGCGCTGAACGAGACGCCAGAGAGTCAGAAGCGCAAGGAGAACGTGTTACGGACGCTCGGCTTGCTGACACACAAGGCCGCTAAAGAGGCGAAGATTGAGAAGTTGAAAGAGAAAGAGAGGATATATGGTTCTAACTATGGTGGTATGATGTCTAATAAGAGTAAGGCTGCTAAGTCCTCCGGGGATTATACGGGGACGCTGAAGACTGTGATCAAGCTGAACCGGGGCGGGGACAAGAAGAAGCACCGCAGCTCGCTGAAGATGACGTTCCAGAAGAGCAAGTACCGGTCCGGCAAGCCGACGCCGGAGGTGGGCGAGGCGACGGCGGAGGATGACGCCTACTACACCATAGAGCGCCGAGAGGTGAGAACACACATATATTATTTGTCTTTTTCACATACTCCCTCCTTTGAGAAATATTTTTTGCAACCCCATAATAATATCTTATCTCCTTTATAAATTAAAAACTAATTTCTTCGTTTTGAAAGGTAAAGTGGTTCAACATAGGAAAACTAAATTATTAAATTTTTATTCCTAAGTTCTAAGTGGAACTTTGGAATATTAATAACTTTTACAGTTTGCTTATATCTGGGTAAAGTTTTTGTATCTTTACGAATATAACAAAATACTATTCAATTCCATAGTTATGATGATAACATTTGGGCTTTGGAAATAAGTTATTTATTACTGTGTTTTTAAGTTCTATACACTAGAGCTTTTAAGCTCCCAAAGTTTTCATGAGTCAACAGTGACACAGATGCTTGGAAAATTTTTTTTTTAGAAATATTTTCATATTAAACAATGGTTACTGACTGCATAATAGGTACATATAATATGATGCATAGTTAAATGGTAGACTAAACCTCCAAACATTTATTTGAATAAATATTTTTAAATAAGTGGTTTTAAAACACATGTACATTACAATAAGTATCAATTGTAAATAACTTATTTGCAAGTAGGTACATAGTCACTACTCTTTCTCTCCCTTATATTACTGATCATATTAGTGTACATCTTACTTCTGATTGATACATGAAGAGCTTACAAGCTTATAAGCTTTTCTGATAGATAAATCTCAATATTCATTCTATGAATAATCTCTAAAATATCTCCTCCTATGAGTTAGGGCCACGTTTATCTTTTGAATACCTTGCTACCCAGAATTTTCTAAATACATAAAATACTTTTTTAATAGTCTAAAAACTCTTAACAAATCCTTTCTAATATGTACTCGAACTAAAATAGGAGTAATTAAAGCTATGAAAAATTATAATTATTGGGTATTAGTTATAGAGCAGAGTACAACTGTGTTATGTTTGATAAGTAGTAGAAATATAGGGTTTTTATTATTTTTTATTTATGTACTAAAATGTTATTCTAATGTTATTTTTGTTGTCTCCAGGGTGCAGCCGGCGCGGCATCTGACGGTGGGCACAGAAAGTCTCATTACAGTAATCGTCTTAACAGCCATGGTGTGTGGACACATTCACCCCACTACACACTGTCGTTATGTGCACACGTGATATCCACAATGCGACTTTTTTGTCTTGTACACGACTTTTTTGTCTTGTATGTTTTGAAAAGCAGGCTTTGTCCGCTTATTTGTCCAAACCGCTATTTTTATTGTCCCTTCAACAAGCTATTTGTTGTGAAAAATTAACATCAATAACTTAAAAGTTTTATTTGAGATACTTATAGTTAATTTTTTTACTATTTCAATTTGCTGTTTACATCAAAATATATTGTAACTCAATGGCTGAAAAATATTCTGAGTGGAATGACAGTAAATGATATGACACGTAAAAAGCGACCAATCTTAGAAAAATATATGTGAACTTAGTAATGACCAACTGAGAACAGGAAAACACTACTTCCTTGACAATTTTTAGTTGTTATATTTTTCCTTTTATATAAAGTACAAAATGTTTGAAATTTATTCAATCTGAATGCAGGAAATACAGTTATTTTTAAATATATCATGTGTGCACTAGCGAAATTTAGTCAGTTCAATCAAAGTTTATAATGAACAAATAATGCTGCATACAATAATTATGAATTTTGATAACTGACACAGGTTTAATAAAATATAATAAAACTAAGTTCATACACTTCTTGCATGACTTTTCTAATATTACTCACCCGAATTTACTAAAAACAGTTTCAGAACGGTAAAGGAATAATTTAGATAAAGGCAAATCTTTTCAAAACTACATAAAAGTAATATAGTCTTAGGTTTTCCCTACATGCTATTATTGTTTCATTAAAAATGTAGCCTACATTACTTCATGATCTAATTAGTTCCAAATAAAACTAAAAATTTGCTCCCTACAAGTAGATAAAAGTGGTTTATACTTTTAGCTTCTCCACCTATATAACATTTATGATAATAATAATTGTGTAGTTAAATGATACACTTGATTCTCTCGCTTTCACCCGCGCCCTGGGGGAACTTTAAGATTAACATTTAAAGACTATTTTAGTAGAGTCATAGCCTTTTCAGTACAAAGAAACAATTTATAATACTGGTTTAGATGTATTTTTACCCAAAATAAATTCCATTACATTTTTTAAATTCCCAAAAATATTAGAAACGTTTCAAAAATCTGTCATAAAACGTTGAAATTTAGACTTTATTTCGAAGATAGTTTAGTTCAGACAAAGTTTTCCTTGCAATGTCCTCGCGAATTTCCTTCGCGTCGCCTCAATTGCCACGCACGATGCATATCCGCTTATAGGGGTCATATTATTAGCTGTGGGTACTGGGATACTCTATTACCTACTATATCTGTAGCTAATAGTATAAAGCCCGATTTGAAAGATGATTTAAATATTCGTAAGCCTGTAATATTGATGAACGCTACATTTTAACCGTGTGCACGGAATGTTCCCACGGGATGCAGGTGAAACTGACTAGACTTCGTGAAACCCAGAATACCCGTAGTTTTTAGATATTCTTTGAGTTTCTCCCTAAAAAGCATTGAAAACTCATGAAAACCGGAAAATAATAGTTCATTTAAAAACAGACTTATTTATTGGCCAAACATATAGGTTTACATAATTTAAATAGTACCTCTTAGCCTAGCAATTACACTTTTTTTTCTATGACAAGTTCATCAATCAAATTACAATATTTAATTAAAGGGAAATCAATTAACAAAGCTAACAATTATGAACTAATTGATCTTAACTAAAAATTAATCGCATGAAATAATACGCATGTCGATCATATTATCTTTAAAAATTTTATAATGTTAAGGTTTAACTAAGTATGAATTATGCCCTAAAATATATGTCAATTGTCAAATATTTTTCCTAGGTCTACCCAAAGAATAGTTTTGGATAAATAGTCCATTGTCTCAAATCTAAAACATACCTAGCTGTTTAAAATCTAAAAATAAAGAAACTTAAAAATTCTTACAAAATACATATCCTATAAGAAATTAAACTTGTCCTGCCAAACTTTAAGCAAAATAAGAAAAAAAAATTACAAAACAACACACATTTTCTAAAATCACACCAACACTACACACATGATAGCCACTCACCACCTTCTTCTCCAAAGAAGTGCCATAACCCAATCTTCTCCAAAGAAGTTCCATGACCCAGGCTTCTCCACAGACCCAGAAGCGGCGCCCGAGCCCGTGGAGCCCAAGGAGACGTTGAATCTGGTCATCCCGGAGAAGGCATCGTCCTTCAGCATACACCCCGGCCGGCTATGTATGGACCAGTGCTTCTACTGTGGAGGGAAGTTCGGCCTGTTTGACACACCCTGCCATATCGCCCAGATTAAGAGCTCCGAAAGACAGAAGAAAGTTTTAGACAGTGAGTTGCTTTTGTTGTTATTTGAAATCTTTTAGATAGTCGCTCCTTATGTAGTACCTACTGGTACTCAGCTGCATCCGACCCCAACGTAGATGGGAAAAGAATAGGCAGATGATTGAAACCTTTTGCTTTATATTTAGAACTAGCTTTCGCCTGCGGTTTCACCCACGTCCCGTAGCCGGATGGTGACAAAAACTATCCTTAAACTTTCTCCCGGGTCTAAGTTACCTCCCCTCTAATTTTCAGCCAAATCGGTCAAGCCGTTTTCATGTTATGTCGTGACAACAGAAACCGGGTTTCATTTTATATATATAGATTTTGTGTTATTGCATTGCTGTAGTCTATCAAATATGTAATTGATTAATATGTTAATAGATCATCATCAACATCAAGATCTTTTTCGTAGGCTTTTCCAATTAGTGTCTTCTTCCAATCTAATCAGACTACAAATGTTTTTTGACTATTTGACCTCAACCCAGTTACCAATGCAATCTTATAACATAAGTTCTCCTTTCTAAATTCTCTCATGTTTACCCAGATGAGGAGAAGTTGACAATAGACAGCTGTCTATGCGACGCGTGCTACCGCCACGTGGACAGACGCGCGAACTGTCCGTCGTACCGCAAGCGACCGCTCGGCAAGCAGACCATGGACCCGCCCATCACGTCGCTGCACAAGTGAGTACCATGCACTCATCTGTACTTACCATAGATCCAACCACACAACTGGACACTATGGCCAGTTATACTGGTTAACAATTTACTCATAGCCTATAAGGAATGTATCTGACGGGTAAACTATAACTCTTGGTTTCACAGTTATATACCAATATCTGGCAGAAATTATAAGTAGTTATATCTGGTAGATAGCATTAACTATGAGATAACTGACGTTTAGCGGTTACTAGTAGAACTAGGCCCTAGGTATTCAGAATTCTGTGGAAAACAATTGCCTATATCCGATTGTGATTTTTTCTTTTCTTCAACTAGTAACTTTCCTAATGAAATCTTTAGTGACTTCAAAAGTAGTCTATTTACAAGTCTTCTATTCACACACTTATTGAAGCTATTCTCATTTTATTTTTAGTCTTATTTAAGAGAGAGCCTTATTTAAAACTGTAGCTTTCTGGTCTTCCTTTTCGCACACGCTTTACATGCCAAAAACACACTCTTTCTACAATATAAAGTGTTATTAACATCTCCCTTTCTCCTCTTAGTACTCAAACGGAGAAGGCAATAAGTCCGCCACTAGAAGAGGACAGCGAGGAGGAGACGCCTCCCGCCGCAGTGGGCACGGGGCGGGCGGCGGTGTGTCACACGGAGGGCTGCAGTGCCGCCGCCGACCACTCCATACGACGCAAGTGGCTTATCAAGATGAGGACCAGTGTTAATAAGCTGGTGAGTCATATTACAGGATACAATGTATGGTTTTTGGAGGGAATTTCTCCATTATAAGGCCTGCTAATTATTTTTATAGCAACAACTGATCAACATTGTTGTTGAATAACGCAAATTTTGCGTCAAGCGAGCATTATCAAATTTGCAACATGTAGTGTTGCCAGCAACTCAGCACCGTGTTGATGCAACAGTTTAATTATGGGGCTTAATGGCTGAATAAGGGGAGATTTTTTTTTCAGTACAAAAGAGCTGTAGGTTGTTTTAGGTACAGTTTGCAAAAAATATAAAATGCCATGGATATCCAGATATCCAGTACATTGTATGTAGTGCAATTTTAATTGGAGGTCTGCAAAATTATTTGAAATAATTTACAAGCAATTTATGTATCAGAGTTAATACATGCGTAAAAGGCAAATTTTTATATGCTTTTATAAATGTTACGTTCAATTTTTTTTTATTATTTGACCAAGTGATTGAAACATAATATTATTATTTTGTCCCCAGCTGAAGCTGAAGTGCGACTACCCTGGCCTGCACACTCTCCCGCTGTGCGCGGAGCACTACCGCGCGCTGGCGCCGCTGCTGGCGTGTGCGCTGTGCCGCAGACGCATCACCAAGCATCATAATGTATACTTTATACACCACGTGAGTACTGCAACCACTAACGTATGTTCCCATGGTTGGGAAAAGCCTCGGGAGATGATGGATGTTCCCAATATTCTGTCCATCTGTTAATTTACTTACTACAGACATACTGTATGTACTGGGTTAATGTCAAAATTATATCTCTATAGTATGGCTTCCAAACAGTGAAAGAATTTTTCAAATTAACATGTTCAAACAAATTCTTTAACTTCAAATTTTAGCACAGACAATTATGTTGTGCCATCTCATTTCTTTGCAATTTGTATGTCATTTGATAAACATGGTCCACACCTAATCTTTAAGATACATAATTGTTACCTATGTTTACAAATAAATGATCACCCCCAGGGCTACACGGAGCTGAACCCGTACCTCAAGGCGGCGCTAGTCCCGGTGCAGTTCACGGAGCGGCCGGTGCTGTGCAAGGCGTGCCGCTACTACTGCACGCTGCTGCAGCGACCCGGGCACAAGGACGACTACGCCACCGCCTATAGGAACAAGTATGTTCTAGAAATACTCAAATGTTTAAGGGTGGCTGTAAGAGAACCCAATTCTGGGTTAAGCTCGCCGTTGTACATAAACTGTCTTGATTCTTTGTATGTATTTATGTTAAGTGTGCAATAAATAATGTTGTCACTCTTACTTAGGCCCAAGTTCTCTGACAATATAAACTGTTTTTACTAAAAAAACTGTTTGAAAATTGAAAGCGAAAATGTTACTCAATTGTATGGGCTACTTGAACATCATTCTAGCTCTGTCACACTTTCGTTTTCTGCAACAGAATTACTTTCAAGTTATTATATAAGGAACTTTTACATTAATGTTTGTTAAGTTCCCCATAAGTCGAATAACACTACAATATTTACACATTTAATTCTCCAAGCACTTATATCTTTTTATCTTAATTTAACCAAGAAAATCATCTATTTCAGACTACTACAAATCTACAACGTCGAAGTACCACAAAACCAGCCATCAGAGAACAATGACACAGAAGATACAACTAACGACGATAGCAAGCTCAAGAAGAAACAGAGACCTAAGTCTAAGCAGAGGAAGTCTACAGAACCTGACAGTAAACTCGACAGCGAGTCTGAGAGGACCAGCGAGAGCACCCCAGAGAAGGACAAGATAAGAGAAGATAGCGACAGCAGGGAACAACCTCTAGAGGAAGACATAGAGAGCCTCATCTCCTCAAATAAGATCCTAGTACCTAACGCTGCCAAGCCCACTGACAGTAACCACCAAAGTGATGCTTCCGAGCCTGACATGCAAGACGTGGAAGGCCCATTACTCCCCCTAGACAAACAGACAGAACTGCAGTACTTGTTACAGAAGCAAAACAACCCCGCCCAGTTCTTACAGAAACCTAATCTTACAAATAAACAGAAGAATATACTGAAAGTGCATAATCTATCCGGTGTTCAGAAACCTGCCAACCAACACAGGATTGTAGAGAAAAATTCTAAGAGGATACACAAGTTGGGACAGATTCTAACACATAAGGATAAAGCTAAGAGTGATAATGAGGAAGAGAGAATAAAGGAAGGTATACCTATACTGAAGAATATCTCATTAAATGAGGAATGCACGATAGAGTCGATACCTAACAAACGCCCAGCGGATATAAACACGCTGAAAAATAAATGGCAAATGTCTGAAAGCTTCACACAAGTTAAGAAAAACTTGAGCGAGCTATCCAAGAACAAAGATCATAAGAAAGTGTCAGATACAGTGAAATACTCAAATCCCGTCAAAAGATTAGAAACCAACCCTTCGATATCAGTGAGAGAGTTGTTCCCGGGCGAAGAAGAAATGAACTTACAGTGTAATATAGAATTCAATAATGTTAAAGGCGTGACTCCGGAAGGTTGGGAGAAGTGTAATACAATGATACAGTATGACGTGGAAACTAAGAAGCTTTGGAACGAGTTACAGAGACCTTACGGCAACCAATCTTCATTCCTACGCCACTTGATACTGTTAGAGAAATACTTTAGAAGTGGAGACTTGATTCTATCTCATAACGCGTCACCTCACGCGATGAACTACAGCGACTCTGTACAAAGCAGGCTAAAGGCTTACGACAATGTAGTCAATGATACTCCCCGACGAAACGAGCCGGCGATAAGTTTGTTAGAGTTTAGGAAAAAGCCTTCGATAAATGGCAAGAGTTTGTTGAAATCTAGCCATAGTGAAGGTGATAAGGAAACTAAGAAGTTTATGCCGCCTCCCGGGGTGTTGCCGAAGCCGAAGTCGAAGTCTGACAAGGGGAAGTCGAAGCCGCTGCCTCCTGAACTGATTGCGATCAACACTCCTAACGCACAGGGTCGGAAAGCGATACAGAATGTGTTACATAATATTCAGCAGTTGGTGAAAGGTGTGTCGGCGTCGGATCCTACGGAGATCGCAGCGGCGCCGCTACCCGTCGCCACAGTGTCGGCCTCAGTGTCCGCCACGGTGTCGGGCCCTATGTCAGCCACAGTGACAGCTATCCCTACCAAGATCGACCCTCCCGTCCTCCCTACTCCTAAGGAGAAAAAGGATGCTTCCAAGAAGGAGGATACTCCTAAGAAAACGAAAGCTACCAGCAAGCCTTGGAGACCTACGCTTATGCCTATCACGCCGGTAAGTTTGTCGAATATTTTTTAAAATACATGTACATGTTTGTCTTCAATTAATATTATTCATTAGCTACCTCTGTTTTCGTGTAACGTATTTTTTTAATTAATAGCGTAGTGTATGCTAATGCTAATTTAATTAATGAATAATAATCAAAATGTTAATAGTAAACATGTTGTAGTCACAACGTAGAAACAAAAACTAAATTCCTATTCCACAAACGAGAATAGTGAATATATTTATGCACCAAATTACTATTTTTTTATATATAATTAAATAATAATAAGTATAATAATAAGTTTAGATTAAACTATCCATATTTGTTTGAATTTATAATTATTTGCTCTATGCTTTAATCAATACTCTATATTTGTTTTCAGGAGAACCTAGCCCGTATAGCTCGCGAGCCGACACAGGTAGCCGTGGACGGTCGCACGCTGCCCAGCCTCGTGCAGGTGATGTCCTCCGGCAAGCGCTACCACATCACGCTGCACGACTACAACAAGATGTGCATCATGCGCCGCGAGAAGCTGCAGCAGCTGCACGACACCGACAAGAAGAAGCCCAGCGACGACAACGTACTCCCAGACATACAGCCCGGCGGACAGTGTGCCCTGCTCGGCAACGGCGGCTCCGTCGTACAGAACACACCAGACGACAAGAAAGACCCCGAAGTCCCACAAATCAGCTCCAACGCTGCCAACATACTCAAAAATGTCGGACTAAAGAATATAACGATAGCGCCGATACCCCAGAAGACGGCGACAGTGACGTCACAGACGGTCGCGTCGCCTATCGTGACGTCACCCTCGCTGCTGGTCACGACGACGCCGATCAAGATACCGCAGCTCGGTCCGGCTGTGACCATCATGAGTGAAACGGTTCTGTCTCCGCCGGTGGTGTCGCATATGATGATGCCGAAGATACCCAAGTCGTTGACGGTCATACCGCAGAATGTGGTGACGACTGCCCCGGGCACGGCGGCAGGCAATGCGGCCAACTCGGGAGGAGACGGCCAGCGTCCATAGCGACGCCTCATATACGTGCTGATATAGCGCAGAGACTATTGCAATAAGTGAGAGCACCCGAAAAGCCTTAATAATTATACTGTGTATATATTAGTGTAGTGACGGACATTGTGCTGTGAAAATGGTGACAAGGAATGTGTTAAATATATTACTCCGAAAGGTTTTTAATTATGTTTTTTTTTTCATTTGTGCAAATGATGCGATGGTTTGTGCTGATCCTGTTGAGCAAAGCTTGGTTGTAGGTGATAGGTTCATAGTGTGTGCTGAATGTGTTCACGGACCTATGTAGTTAAAGTTAGTTAAAGACTCAGGTACTACCAACCTTGGGGGACTTTTTTAGACTCAATACTTACAAGTACTAAGTAGGTTATACTAAAAGAGTTATTTCACAGTTCCAAGGTGCATTGTCAATCTCATAAATAAATTATGGGAAAGGGTTTGTGACCATTAAAACAGCAATAACTTCGTAATACTAATTTATTTTAAGTTCAATAGAGGCCTGCTTAAATATTAGTTACTAAAAACCTGACTATGAAATACAAAACTATAGTTCCTTGCTGAGAAACTTTCAAAATTCTCTAGTCGGGTGGGAATATGCATTTATAATTTATTTATTTATCCTTCTGTTGCGTTTTGAAGAGAGAGGCGGAATATGGAGATAGACTGACCACACAATCTTATAAAACTGCTGTGTACAGTTTATAAGCTCAATAAGAATTCATTTAGTTTGGTGTCTAGTCTGTATTCCTCGCAGGCGTGGAGTAGAGTAGGTGTACTAGCTCGCTGTAGGCATGGGACGCGACACATCGCCTCGTATCATTCGCATGAACCTAGACAATCTATGTATAGTAATGTATAGCGTAACATGTAAGAATATCACTCCGAACATATTTTTCCAACTGTTAATTATATATAAGGATGCATTAGAAACTCATTTAGAGCTAAAACCCGATTAATTAGAAATAAAACAATAATTTTGGAATAAATACACGTTTTAAATGTTGATTTAAATTACTACCTACATTATTTAGTCTGAGGGACATTTACAGTTAGTTCAATAAAGTACAATCTGTCATTTATTGATTATTTATTCATAAACACTTATTCTAGAACCATTTTGGTTACTTTAGGTGTTCACGTCATGTTCATCATTCGTTTTAGAAGCACACAATATTTTTGTGAATCCCACTATACACATCAAACCCCTATTCAAAGCTTAAACCTACAGCTAATTATAAATGTCCCTACATAACAATAACATATAAAATTAACTAAAAACGTTAAAAAAATACAAAGTTGGTGATTAAATTTGTGCCTGACAGAAAATATAAAAGTATGATAACCACATTGTACATATGTATCACGGGAGCCAATAAATACAAAGTTCTGACGACTTTTTATATAATATTAAACTTAAAGCTCACGGTGAGTGACCGCTGCGTATGTCAGTGCGTCACAAGTTCACTAAAGTATATTTTTTTAACTTTAAATCTAGGGTCAGAGTTTAAGATTAAAATCAGGAATATATATTTAAAACGTAGAGCGATGTAAAAATGCTGCATGTCGTTTTAAATCGTTTATTTATTTTGATTACAATATTGTTACAGGCTGTAGAACCCCTCAGCGCACTGACACACGCAGCGGCGTATGTTAAAACATGATAATTATATATCTATATTGTTGAAAATTAGCTATTTTATTTTGGTCCAACGATATAGCTAGGTCCAATGTTAAACGTAGTTCACGGAAAATTTAACGCGAGTTAAGGCGACGTCGGTCACGATTTATGCTCACTTGAGTTACATACAGTTTCTGAATGTTTTTTTAACGAAAGTTATTCTCCTTAACTGTGATTATGTAGTATTGCTTGATTAAATTGATTTGTATGAATCTCTTTGTAAGATTATTTCTGTAAAATAAACTTTTTGTTAGTCTTCCAAGTTGTCTTTCGACTTTTAATTTCAATTGTATACTATAGTTTTAATTAAGAATCAATTATGTAGTTTTAATCTTTGTTTAAGCTTGATCTTTCATTTAGCGTAAATTATTTAGCTTTTCCTATCCGCTTTAGTAAATATCTGTAACATTTCATGAATACTGCCAACAATTGGATACAAAAGACCTAACGCTCGGAGCACTGAAGTTGGAAACTGTATGTAGCTATCTTCCACGAAGTCGTATACGGCGCCTGGCTGCAATCAATGTTATTATATAAATACAGCTAGTATTTTAGTGATTTGGAAGTTCCCCCGCTGTTGTTAATCATTATAATTTAACCCATTCTTCAGTTTGAACAAATTGTAGCTGCCCATAGCCCAGATGTTTTGTTCCTTCCAAAGATAGTGCGTTAGTTCACAATATTATTATTATTATGTTTAGTTATTATTTGTTCGGCACGCGCTCGCCTCGTGTCGGAGGTATGAATTGTCTAATAAACATATCTTATCTCCTGAAATGTTGTGTTTTCCTTATGTTCGTAACTATCACATATTTACTTAAAAGCTAAAGTAAGAGTAGGTGTTACATTAAAAAACTATCATCATTAAAAGATGAATCATCGATCAAAAGATGGTCCTAGTTTTGACTTATCAATAACTAGCCGTTTTCCCGCGGTTTCACTCGCGTCATGTGAGAACTACTGTCCGCACCGAGATAAAATATAGCCCATGTTACTCGCAGATAATATCTAGCTTTCTAATGGTGAAAGAATATTTAAAATCGGTCCAGTAGTTTTTGAGTTTATCCATTACAACCAAACAAACCTCTTTATAATATTAGTATAGATTCTAGAAGTAGTTTTCAATGGATGCTGCTGAAACCGCGGGCAAAAGCTAGTTTAAAATATTGACTTGATATTTTAGTTTACATTAGTGCTGTCCTTTTTCTTGGAATGCTTGGACGCGCCTTTTGTTCTCTTCCATTTCATTCTTCTGTTCTGGAACCATACCTTCACCTGCAACGATGAGTTACTACAGTAAGTAGTATCATTTGACATCAAGCAAAACTTAGAAAGTAACATTCAAAGTTCATTGCATTTATTTAGTTACCGGCTAGCTGTAAAAGTGCTTCACGTAGCAAAATCTAGCGTTTACACTGAATTGTAAGCTCTCAGTGAGCGACAGAATGCGAGGAAATTGTGCTACCTAAGTTTCATATTCATCCAAGTGGTGACAAAAATCCTGTCTTAGATTTTTATCAAATTGAATAATTAAGTTCCATTTAGGTAGAAGTTAAGTTGGTCTAATAATATAATAGAGCTGCCTTATTAAGAAATAGTTAAAATCCTCTCTCCTACTCTTATACATAGACCTAAGTGCACTTAAATTCATTTTCTATCTAATCATTCTTGTAGTGTAAAGCTTTACTTTAACTGGCTAATAAAACTTACCTGTCGTTCAGTAAGATGCAAGGCGACGGCGATCTCATACCGGCGTAGACGCGTCAGGTAGTTAGCTCGAGTAAACTCCGCCTCCAAGCTTTTGATCTGCGCCTTCGTGAATGCTGTCCTCTCCTTGCGACTGCCGCCGGGAGAACGGGTATCTATAACAACAATATGATATGTATTTACAACATTTTCAGTAGCCTTACGGAAGGGTAAATGGCCCTCCATTTACTGAAAGCATGTGCAGTGCAAGACTCTTTGACTGGAGATATACTTAGGTTCTTCTCCCTATCGAGTGAGCTGTGGGTTGAAGTACCTAAGTACATAATGGGTCATACACAAAAAGTGAGCATTACAAAATATTTATAATAAAAGTTCACTATTTTTTATAAAATGTTGTATTTATTTAAAGTTCCATATTAATATTCTTACAATAATATCACTAGAGATCAGTCTTGGATATTTTAGGAAAAAAACACGTTTTTTGTTTTTTCATGTCCACAGAAGAGATTGTGTTGTCTGCAGAAGGGAACAAAATGTGACTTTATTATAAGCATATTAAAAAGGTCAAGAATATAAATAATAGAAAAAGAAACTTAAAATGGAGTTTTCCTCGATCCCTAAACAAAACACAATAAAAACGTATACCAATTCAGCACAAAAAATATTTGACATTTGTCCACAGAACAGACAATCAGCTTCTGTAGACGTACTAGAATGAAAACATATTCAACATCTCATCGCGATCCTTTTGCGAACTGCGCATTCGCCAGATGTGGACGTATCCTTATGTGTAGTAAAATATGTTTCAATGATAGGAAAACATAATTTAGTATACAGAATATTAAAAAATGTTTTCCTCATCAGAATCGTCCCACATGAAATTCATGGGCCATTTTCTGGTGTCAGTCTATCTGAAAGTCCTGGTGAATTTGGCTCAGTTGAAGCATCAGGTGTGGCTGGACCCATTTCAAAATCACGCCCAGATAAGAAGCCTGATGATCCCGATCTTTCGAGGCAATCAGGTGACAAATTGTACGAGGATGAATCAGGAGTACCTATCGTTTTAGATGTGCCAGGCATGATTGAATCCCTTACATCCCTTCTTTCTTCTTTCTTCGAGAGCTGCGTCATCCATTTTGGCCCGTTATTATTTATTTAAATGATCTTAAAAAATCATCATCTGATCTTGAGCAATTAACCTGTGTATAATATGAATTATTTTGAATTAAATGTACCTCCCTTATCTATAAATCAGCTAAAAGTGATTAACACAATTGTTTTTTTTCGAATGTAGGTAGTCAAGTTCTTTATTATTCACTTCTGTTGACAAACCTCCCTTCTGTAGACACTACGTATTCAGTAAAGATGTCTACAGGAGAGACAATTTTTTATAAATCAAAGATGGTAGCCTTCCATTAGAAGTTAGAATTTAAGCAATATAATATTTGCAAACCGCGCCCACATATGCACTTACTGTCTGTGTTTTTACATATTTGCAAAGGATACTTACTCAGGTATCCTAGTCACAGGAAAGACACACTGATCTCGACTGAAAACTTGTGTAGTTGAATAATATACAGTTTCTCATATCACACGCACTTTACGTAAAATTACAACCGAGCAAATGGTAGAGAATGCAATGCTACCAACACAAGAGACAAAATAATAACGATGCGTTCATCTTTAGCAAATTTAGACATATTTTATTTGTCTAGGTACAGAAGTAGACCCAAAATTTGTGAACAACATTTTTATAACGTTTAATTCAAAATTAAGTTTTATATATTTTTTTATTCGTTATGTTATGAATATTTGATAATATGACTGATGTTATAAAATGAGTTAAAAGTATCAAAAGTATCTGTATATATTTTTAATTATCACTTGAACTCAACTACTTGCCATCCGAACAGTCTACAGAAGGAGATCTTTTCAGATTCAAAAGCGAGAAAAATTATATAAATTCCGGTTAAGCTGGTTTTTTTTATGATCCAGAAAAAGTTTTCGAGGCGAAATAATTATTAAAGAGATTTAATGTTGATATGATATTTAAAAAGCGGTTTTTAAGTTGTATGAACATTTTTTTTTCTCCTTTTGTGTTTGACCCTAATAAGTAGTAATGCAATAATTGTTGGTAACGCTAAAGTGTTGCATTTACGACAACGCAGGCTAGTTTCTAGCCGACCCACTGAATTGGATATCAGCTTGACGGTATTAATATTTGTTAAAAGAAACCGGGGCCCGATTCTCCTAAGTTAATAATGTCAAAATCGAATAGAAATCGAATCGCAATATGATCGTAATAGCAGTTTTAACCATATCGGGCATTCTGCTACTAATAAAAGACCAATCGTATTCGATTGACATTTGATTGGTTTACGATTGGTCTGCTATTTTGGTGATTTTAGTCTATACGTTAGTTTGCACTACAATCATATTGCAATAGTTAATCATTTGCAGACAAAATGATTCATTATTGAATGACAGAAAAGGATAAAAACGTTTATTTCAAAGAAAAAATAGCGGAATGCCACTTACGTTTCAATCATAATCGAGTCGGGATTGGATCACAGTCGAACGTGAATCGTATGTTTTTTAAGTAAAATTAGGAGAATCGTGCCCCAGTATGAATGTTGGCATTAATTATCTTCTTTTGCTATAACAACATGCTTCCTAGTTTACACAAATGGTTAAATAGGTAAGATGTTCAAGTCTAGATCCTACACACTAATGAACAACAAACTAACAAAACAGAAAAACCCGTTTTCTTTTCAAGAATAAAAACCTTGCAATTAATAGTCAATATCAGCATCCGCTGCAGTAACTACAAGCAGATGTTTCGGCGCCGGCGCCGCCTGTCTATTGTTTATGATCGCTTTATAGCCGTGTTTGTGTCGCGAATCCTGCGCGCGCGCATTTCCACTCGTAAACCTGAGGTGGCAGGAAGGTGCAGTGTTTATCGGCATTTTATTAGCTGTGGGATGTGATTTATGACAGGGCGGAATTATAAGCAGTTAAGATTATAGCAACTAGGTATTGATACACTAGTTCTCGTAACTAGGTAAGTACATAGGTAGGTAGATAGTTCTTTCTTTGCAATCATGAAAACGGAAAACTTTAACAGGCTAAGATAGGTAATTGAATTATGCACAGAATCTTGATTCACCTTCGACAGCCTAGTATAAATAAGACTCTAAAGTTAGACCATTTTTTTCTAAATGGGTAAGGAAATTCATTTATTTGTAAAATTATAGTACCTACTGGAAAAAGGTCTAAAAAAGCGTAAAAAATTCCACCTTACCTATAAGTAATAAAAAAGTTGCCAGCTTTTGGGTAGAGCAAAATATACCTACTTATGTTTGATTTTGTCATGCCATTGCCTTTAAATTAATTGTTCAAAACCGCGTAGGTCCAATCAATCAAAATGGCATTCAGTTTCTACAACTAAACTTGAAACTACATAAGTATTTAAGAGGTAGGCGTTGGTACATTAGGTACTTAACCAGGTTTTAATGTTAAACTGTTTAATTTTCTTTTCAACCTTTCCTGTAAGTGCATAAGTACCTACTCGCAAACATACCTACCTACTTACAGCTAAGCATAACAGTTAAAAATACCACAAGAAATCACTAACCTTCATCCCCAAACCCTCGCGCCTCCCCTTCCTCCTTCACGACCACATGGCTCTCCCACTCCCAATCACAAGCTTCTCTCACTTCACACAACCCTCGGTCCACAGCCCTATAGTCGTAGAAGAAGGGCAGGTACCCAGGGTGGAAGAACTCTTGAGAACTCTCCTGTTCTAAAAGAGGTTGGAAATGTGGCTGTTCCAGGTTTTCTTGGTACTTCATCCCGTCTTCTGTTTGCGCAGGAAAATTGGATTTTAGGTAGTCCATTGTTTTTTTGTGATGGTTGATTTTGATTTTAATCTAATTAACTTTTAAAAATATTTGTTAAGTAAAAAACTTTGGTCACTAATTTTGGTTGTTTGTTAGCGGTATTCAAAAAGATTGGTCCTTAACTTTCACTTGAGATATTTTTGAACGAAAATAACCGCTTCTTAGGAAACGTTTTTCATTTTTTTTTCTCTGACTATCTTTTATCAAACTTGTCTACATAATCACTAAGTTACAATGTAACACGTCTACCCAAGCCCGTGTTTCAGCGACTGATTCCTGAACATTCAGCTGAGATGCGCGCACGCACTGGACGATGGGCGGGGCTTAGCCTCAGGGCGGGGTTACAGATTGGACAGCAAAACGCTACGTGAATTTGTCATCTCAACACTGTCATTGTTTTTTTATGATTAGCCGTTTTTTTAGCTTAATTTCATGTTTTGTCAACCATAGACACAAATCACAGAGCTATTATGACGCCTCTTTCCTCGAATATTAATATTAGTATATGCTTTCAGTGGATGCAAGGACTTTTACCATTTCATAAGGCCTCGAAATATTTTGTAGGAAAGGAGAGCACATAAGGTAGTACATAAAGGGAGCACATAAGGAAGTGCATAAAGAGAGAGTACATAATAAAGTATTTAAAGAAGTACATAAAGAGAGAGTACATAATAAAGTATTTAAAGAAGTACATATAGAGAGAGTACATAATAAAGTATTTAAAGAAGTACATAAAGAGAGAGTACATAATAAAGTATTTAAAGAAGTACATAAGGACAGTATTATAAAGTATATAAGGAAGAACATAGTTTATATTATAGTAGTTTTTCCGCTCCAGCACTTTAAAGCCTGTATTGGATTGTCACAAAACAAGACATGGATTTTTTTTTACCTACCCTTATTTATTCAATAATTTATTTTCAGGGCTTCTTGCCATGTTTTGACCTATTTCGTACTTTCACAGGACCATTTGATTGGACCAATATGGTTCATACTTCCAAATGCTTCCTTCATAAGTCGACGTGGTTAATTACAATACAAATAATACATCTCCATTACTAGTTAACTAACACAGAATTCAAATCAAATCAAATCATTTATTTTGCAAACATGGGTGGTAAGTACATAGATGTTACAAAAAAATATAAGTTCTCCATGTTTTGCCGGCAATGGGCATGCAAATAATAAAACAATGGTTTTTATTATTAATAGTCCCAACACTTCAAATTAAAATACACTAATAGATGTCGTTAAACAATAAATAATAATACCAACCAATGTCAAAATTAAATTACATACAATTAAACTAATACAGTCAAATTACAATACAACTTTTATTAGACATACATATCTACTAATTATAATGTTACTTATAAGATTATATTGTAAACATAATATTCAGGTCATTGAACATTTTTTCTTCAATTCATTGAAGACTTCCTATTTAGAAAGTGATTAGTTTAATGAAGTGATTTAGGTGCGACCGACACGGAGCAAGGGGCAGTAGCGACCCCTAGGGAGCGCGCTGTCCTCAGTTTCTCACGGTGACAAGACATCCACTATCGGTTCTTATGTTGATAGCTTTATAGCTATTTATTTTGATTTTTAAACTCCATAAAATTCTAAAAATTATTTTAGTGAAAATATTCTGAGAAAGAATACTCTGAGGTTTCGTGGATACCATCAATGTGTCTTATGGGTGTATGTTTAAAATGTCTAATTATCCTACTCTCTGTCCTACACTTCCCTCATGTATTCTACCACTAATAGGTGCTTATAAGTCGGGTAGCTAAGATGGCAATGGAGGAATGAACAACCGAGATTTGGATTTGTTTCAACAGCTTTTTCAACCGCGTTGATTATCGGGTTCCATCTTGTCTTGCCTTACTTTAGACGAGTTGATACAACTGACGTTTTGTGACTAGGTATTTCAGTAAACCTATTTCTGATTAGGTAGGCACCTAATAAATGAACGAGTGACTAACTTACCTGTGACTTGCTATACCTACAAAGCATGCTTATTTGCTTAAGTTAGTAACTACCTACGCCGCTGCAATAAGTAGATCCAATAAGTAGATCGATGAAGCGGATGAGATATAGCTGCAATGGGTCGGTCACAAATCCGTAGGAAGCTGCGCGCGCGCCGGTAGCCGACAGTCGGCCACTGCGCCTGGTTATATGGCTGGCTTGCATTCCCGTTCCATATGTGAACAGTTTATCTGTATGGCCTATAAAATTAGGTACCTACTTACTTATAACCCATTTCCTTACCTAAACTTAGGTAGGTACTTATCTACCATTTACCATTTTCATGATGTCGCTGTCTGTCTTCCAGGAATTTTAAGAATAAGCTTGACATTTCGAAAGAGGTCTTATAGATCTATTGAAAAAAAAAACTTTTAGGTAGTCATCACCTTCGAAGTCGCTCTAGTTATTAAACATTATGCCCCCAATAGATGTGGATTATTTAAATGCACTCAGCTATGAGCATCACTTACTTAGGTAAGTACCTAGGTACCAGAAAATTAGGTACCTACCTATCACGTCATATTATTCTACTACTGGCCAATTTACCCGAGACGTACGTACCTATGTCATTGCAGGGATCCATTTTATTTCCTAAAAAAGAGTTCAGAGGTGACAAACCCGCCACTCAGATAAACAAAGATCATCGATTGTTTTTTGTTGGGTGCGCGCACGCACCCTTCGCGTCATGTTTTGGCAGCTGCGCATACGTTCTCGATGAGTTACTAATTACTGGTTTTACGGTAGTTTTTTATCTCTTCATTGATTGTAATATCTGAGTCATTGGCCTTTGTTGAAATAATACGGATTGATAAGTTATTGGAGAGCGTTGATAGGTTGATCTTCTTGCTAAGTACTTTTTTATTCGAGACCATAAGAGTACCTACCTACGAGTTATTTGCGGCAGGTTTTTAAAAAAGAGGTACCTCGCTTGACGCACCTTTGTATTATTTGGAAAAGCTAGCAAGCAATTACAGATTATTTCAGAGCAACATAACCCTCCGCAGTCGGATAAAAATGGTTGGACTTTTTCTACTAGTCCATTTTATCATTCATGTGCAAGATGACTTCATTCTTCAGATTCTGTCAGACTTAGAGGTGACCAAATAATGGGACATGGGACACGATATAAGTACCTAATAATAAAATGATATACAACTATTTCTTTACATGTCCTGTTTACGAATGGTTAGGGTTGCCACCAGTTTTTTGTGTAGTTTCATATCTCCATAAATTGGGTACATAGACACCCTACCTACCTATTACCCAGGTATAGATAGTTCAACTCAGCTTTGCGCGCGGCCCTATGTGTGCGTCGGCTTGTAAATATATAACTTTCATTTGTGTGACAGTGACGTCGTCCGAGCATGACGTGTTCTTATCGCTTTTTGTTATGGGTACAGTCGTTTACGAAAATACTAGTTATTCACGGAGAAATTATAAGGGAGTCAGGTAAAGCGTTTTAAAACATGAAACAACATTCAAAGCTTTTTATTATTAACATTGATAGCATGTAAGAAATAAATAAGGTGAAATATCTAAGATGAATTAAATACTCCTTACATATTTTCTAGCTCGGGGTACGCGGACAATAAATAAAAGTGTGGACTAAGAATGTAAAAAGAGGTATAAATAAAATGTGTGGTTAATTTAAAAAAAATATATTGCTTCGCATAATTTCGACCAAAATAAGACGGAAATAATGAAACTCATAAATGAACGTTTAAGTCAAATTGATGAAGGGATGTGGGGTAATACTTGTCGACATGTACAAAAGAAAAAAGAAGAATACTATAGACATTTTAACATGGAGTCAGAATTTATAATATTCACCTTGGAGAGTAGCGAATCCGAAAATTCATCATTTGATTTTTCAAGTAGCAATTCATAATCATTATAAATAAATAAAGATTAAATTACGTAATAACTGTTTTTCTTAAAACACCCGTATACAACCCCAAAATAACTGTATTGTACCCGACTGTACCTCTTGTCACGCACACAAAGTCACTGTATATGTACAAGGGTTACCCACACATAAGGCCGCGCGCACGACTGAGTTGAACTTACTATACCTAGTTTTGCATTTTTTTGGTCTTCACAGACCAAAAAAGCTGTTTATATTTCACAAACCCTCACTGCCGTCGCCGAGCAGTATTTCATAAAGTAGAACTTCCTTCCTTCCTTGAATATAGTAAGAGCACAGGCACAGCCCTACATCCGAATATGTCGGCTGCGGATCTGATGAGCTAAACAGACGCTATTAAACACATAACACTCCTTATTTATAGTCGGCACTCCATTATATCTGTGTTGTCTTATTTCGGACATAATTCCTTTTATTGTAGCTGGTCTATGTACTTGCTGTGTGTGTGTATAACTGGGTCATTGTGGTTATAATTTAATGATACTTCTCATTACCTAATTAAGTACAGCATGATTCATCTAAAGTCAGCTAGCAAGAGTTTGATTCAACACGCTGATCTCAGGTACTGATAGTCCGATTTAAAAAATAATTCAGTCACGTGACCCGCTTGTTGAGAAAAGGTAGGCTCTTTTTAAACGGGTGCAAGAGAAAATTTCGCGAGGCGTGGTTCACACCTGACCTTGGCACCACATGTAAGGTAGCAACCATGCCTACTATTAGGACTGATCTGTATCTAAATATATAAAGGCTTTTTAATGAAACAACAAAATTACTTGTCAACATGATTTTTATTTAAAATCAATCGTCACGCCAAGACACGTCTGATATCAATAAAAATAGTCAATAAGTTACATAAGCCGTACTCGCTCTCGCAAGTTTATCACATACGATATACGTTACACTGATTCAAAGCCATTATTAAGAAAAATAAAGTTACTTATCAAGTTACTGTCGGATAGAAAAAAAAAAGACTTAAAAATACAATTTAATTGATGTAAGATTGCACCAAAAGTACCTAAATTATTAATGGTTTGGTTTATTATATTATAGTATTTATTTAGAGAGCACTATAAAAAGTTGTATCTTTTTGGAATGCTTAAAAATCCGACAGCAACTTCAAAAAAAACCGTTTATATTAAGTATGTAGACATGTTTTCATTATTTAAATGCAGAGACAATAAAAGCTTTAATTACTTATAGAAAAGTAAAGCCTAGTTAGACACCTTGCTTGAAATAAAAAATCTTATATCCTAATTAATACCCACGTTCGTATTTTTACGCCATTTTCCATCCTTACATACGTTACTTCCCGCCATTTTCTTGCTTTATATAAAAATTATACTTATTTACTAATTTACAGGATCTAGAATAAAGCCTCTAGTGATCGCAATATTGCACGAGCCAAAATACTAATGTTTTTATTTAGCACGTAGTATTTTAGAATTCAAAACAATTATTGACAATTTATCAGAAATATCAAGTGTGCTTTATTTTTTTTTAACTTATTAACTACATGTTTTTCGTCAACATTCTGCCTAATAAGCCAAAGTTTTTATTAATTACAAGAGCTTTTCTTTTTGGTAGATATTTAGACATTAGATATATTTCCATCTACATTATATTTTAGTAATTTAGAACAGAATGTCGATATAATTTTGGCTCATACATAAACTCTTTGATAAGCTGAAGCAGGTAATATTTTTATAATTGTATTTGAGTATCAAATAAAAAAAATGGCTGTGTTTACATACGAAACAGTTAAAAACCTGAGCGGGATTTACTCCTCAGTTCCTCACAGTGCAAAATAATTGGAGAAATAAACTTGTGCTTCCAGCAATGCACTTAAGTAGTTAATGTTTTCAATGAACTTAAAATCAAGCAAGAAAATTCGAATCGTGAAGAATAATATTATTAATCCTATGTGTTTAAAATTCCTTGTAATCAATCTGATATTAAATTTACCACTTCCTATGCTTTTCAGCCCTTTGTACTTAAATAGTTGATATTAATAATCATGTTTTTTTTTTATATTGCAACATCAACATCTACGTACAGTTGTTTTTAAACCATAGAGCATGGAACTCGCACCGTTTATTTTCGCGGTTGTTTCAACCAGGCAAAGGTCATGACTGCAATGCCAGTAGCCTGATGAAGGTGATAGTGGTGTATCTGATGATGGTCTTAGTTCTGTCGGCTGCTGTCAGCTACCGCTGCTGTGAGTGCCGCGGGCTCGCCGGGCTCGAGTTACTGAGCGCGGACAGGGAGCTTGCGCGCTTCATGCTATGGCAGGAAAAAAAGATGACGTCAGTTTTTTGCGCGGTAATTTTTAATAATACTTGTATTTTTGTTAAAGAAAATAATATCAAAATAAGGAATAAAAAATATTGGTTCTGAAATTAACTGTTAACAAAATAAGCTGGATATATTTTGATCAAAATAAAAATAAAATGGAAAGTAGCGACATCTGCAGGCAACATGTAGACTTTCTGATACAAAATGTTTTTTTAGTGCATTGCTTCAAAGAAACAATATTTGCAAATTGAAGTGTATCGTTCTGTTAACGACAATATTAGTGCAACACATTGACAAATGTGCAATTTAATACATAATAACAAATTGAGATTACCTTCACATCAATAAAAAACTCCTTTAAATTCTGCAACTTGTTGAATAATTTGAAATACCATACACCAGATATAATAAAAGCCGAATTGTAAGCTTAGGAACGCGATAGTAAGCGGCAATAGCTTAGCTTGCGATATAAAACCTTATTTTACAGAGAAAATTTTTGTATCACAATACTGGCATATGAGAATCCTTCACCGGTTTTAATCATTCATAGGTACTAGATAATTACAAAAATAATCAGTTCGTTTTCACTCTATTCCATCGATTTTTTGGAGTGAATCCTTTTAACAATCGAAGTCTGATAGTTGTTCATGGTGACTGCGATGTGGCGTGGTTACCTTTCAGGGTCAGTGAAGTCTACGTCGGTTGGCAGGTGGGCGGAGTGGCGACCCGCGAGGCGACTGAACAGTCGCGCGGAGGAGCGCCTCAACGACTCGCGCAGTTTCGAGAAACTGGCGCTCCGAGGCACCGCGCCACAATCCTGCCCCCGTGTTATGCAATTTACACTCCATTTTGTTTTAAATATAAAGTTGATGGGTATAAAGTAAGGTCGGAAATGAACTTGATTATTTTCAGAACGATATAAGATTGTTTTTCTTTTATGTAAAAACGGAAAGGTTATAGATAGGCTGTATGAAAAACACCTCTGCCAAAAGGAACATCAAAACGGAAATGGCGGGAAGAACCACAGATAAATGAAAGTCTACGATGACAGAAGACAGTGTAACTAATATGTAGGACAGTCGTGATGAACTTTACAAAACATTAAGTGAATGAGATGCCGACATGCATCTACTCTAACAGCAAAAGCCGTTATAAACATGTGTTCGTGTATCTGTTTGTTCGTTTGTCATGCGTCTCGGTTGCGTCGTGGGCTATAAATTGCATAACACTGTAGACTCACCTTCATCCGAAATAAAAAATAAATAAAACCAAAAATAATGTTACATAAATTATATTTATTAACAATTTTTATAATTACCATTCGACGTTCGAGATAATAAAAAAATAATTCTCATTGCTGTGACGTGGCGGTTTAGTTAAAGGGAGATTCTTTAAAAAAAACTGTCAAGTTATGCCGATATTGTAATCTAATGTACATAGAAAATTCCACATATCAAGCACCCCCATAGTTTAAAAAGAAATTCAGTGTATATAAAAATACTATAATAATATTTATCACCTACTCTCACATAAAGCTTAGATCGACATACGCTAACACTGGAATGAAAGTTAAGCATAAAATTACTGATGATTATGATAAAACATGACTGTTGCTAAAACAAATAATGTAGCTATACTCAACCGTACTCCTTGTACAGAATTATATAAGAAAACTAATGCAATTCACTTGCATTAGAATACTCATTTCTTTCAAATATTTGACGAGTTACAACTTTCAAAATTATATCTAAACTACACTAATAATGTGTTCAAAAACAACAAGTTACCTTGCCAGGTTGAGTAAAGCTAAACGTTCACAATTATAAAAATTCACATCCATGCATTCTTCCTAACAAAGAACACGACATACATTGATAAAAAATACAATCAGTAAATTAAAATTGATATTGTAAGCGAATAAAATCGTTGTTTAAACATGCGCAATTAATTATTAATAGAATAAAAATTATTGTAATGATAATATGTATAAATAATTTCAATGATTATAAATGCAAAATTCAGCTTATAAATTCTCAAAACTCGTATGCATTTTATATGATCAACGTCAGTTCTTTAGTAACCACAAACACCCTAGAATACTAATTCTCTAATAGCACGAAGAGATAAGAATCTGCACCAAAAATGTATGTACAAATACATTAAATTTAAATTCTGGAAGTTCCCCAATAGTTACCAAGCAACATGGACGTGGTCATATAAAATGCACGTTACCAACAAATGACTAAGTGTCACCATATAAAACAGCATAATATAACCGTCTTGATACTTTGTATTTATTTATAAACAAAATATTGTATACTACAGCGGGACGGCTCACTGGCATGCTCCTATCACACGTTCATTTGTAATTTATATTTTTTTATAGATTTTTTTTTCTTTCTTTCAAAAACTTTTATTTTTACTATAATTATATCGCATGCTAATAAATAATACTAAGCTACTACACGCCCATTTTCAATTCGTTGGTATAATTGCTTGTATTAAAAATTAAACTTACCAAGGCTTGGGCCTCTTGCAAAAATTGTAGCAATATTTTCCCAAGAAATTCAAAACGGCGCGGCAAATTAAGTGTGGAACGCACGTGATCCTCAATATATAGTGAGCGGACATTAGTCTTGATACGAAAATAAGCAATGGTTTTGCCTCAAGCTTTGCAAAAGAAACATCTTTATATTGCAAAAATTTGATAAAAAATTCAGAATTACACTTGTCTGGTTACTTAAAACAAACTTTTGAATAACTCTTTAACATCTAATAACAACAAAACGATCAGACCTAACATCTAGTAAGGTAAGTTAGTGCGTACAAATCTACTTTTGACAAGTGGTACATGAAGCCATTGCTTAGTTCGTGGTACAAGGACCATGTGCGTAAAGCGTGTATCTTAACCCTAGTGTACACTACGTAGCTATTGGTGCGGCGGATTGCTGCCTGTGTTGATGCCTAGCGCATTGAACAGCTTTGACTTTAGATTCATACGCGGTTCACTCGCTTGGTTCGCGCCCTATAGGACAAAACAAAACAAATAAAATGTGCAAATTAAAATAATGGGTGTGTTTAAGAAGCTGGAGAAAAGATTTTTAATAAATAAGGTTGTTAAGAAAGTATGTTTTGTATAAAGTTTGCAATATTTTATTGAGGATCAAGAGTTTTTAGTGAGCAAAGTCAGACTATGTTATAATTCGGCTGACACTTAAAAAAGCGCTGAAAGCGCTTTCAATCATACTTTCATCAAACCATAATTCGATAATTTTGTGCATTGACATAAAAAAGAAAAAACTAAATATTGAACCAAAAATAGAACATAAAAGAGAAACAAAAATAGGGCAACAGATACTTAAAAAAATACATAGACAAGACACCACAGATAACATAAAAAATAAACCAAATGTATGAATAATGTGATGAGGACATAAAGCAAGTATGTATTTGCAACGCTGCCCAATGATACCGAGCGAATGAGAGGTGGCTGTGAAAATAATGCTGAAAACCTAAGCAGCTGTACTTTGGCATAAACCTGTGTGAACTAGCTTAGCAGGTTTTCAACGGACACCTATCGTCATTACTGAAATAGTGTAAATTATAATATGCGTTCTTTATTTATTTTAGGAACACATTACATGTATCTTTTATACTGACACAATAAATAATGAAAAATTAAAAGCACCGCAAATAAAACCCGTATATATTAGAGCAATGGAACGATTGATAAATTAAAATGTAACGATCACGCGAAGTCATAGCCGTTTTTGAGATGTGAAACATTTAGCTCCCGAAAGCTTTGTACACTGCACAAATACTGCAATTTATGTGGCAATACTCAACCTTCAAGCTTCTATATTATAATTTTATTTGCAAGCTATTATTATAATATCAGATAGCCATAGGTAGCTGAACTCAATTACTTAGGGTACATTTTTTTTCTTTATTTACGTTGGCTTGCATTTTACACCTTCAAATTGTAAAAAATCCATAAATCCCCTGTGCAAATGAAATTTTTTAAAAGCTTTAACTTATATGGTATGACTAAATGGAGTCATGTTAGTATAATGAATCCCTTATGAAAATTATTCACCCGCAGGTTGAGTATCACCATGAGTGCAGATTACTGGTGCATACTATCTGCAGATTTCTATAACCTATCCGTCCTCTATTTCGTGATTACAAACTGAAAGTCATGAGGCCTGAAACTGCGTTAAGCAGATACAAACGTGCCTGAATAACGCAGTTTTAGATCAAATAATGACCAGCTTATGTAGAAATCCAATCTGTAATCGCGGATTGAAGAATAGATGTGTTATAGAAGTCCGTTAGTGAGACAGGACATGCACACTGAAGCACGGACACTAGCTGAACTGTGCGACGAGAACACGACAGCGACAACCCAGTGCGACAACGAACCAATTCAGCGGTGAGGTGGCTTGATTTCCTTGAGTTTATACATGCTTTTTTATATTTAGTTATATCCCCCAAATTGTGCTAGAATTTAGTGAGTACTTTACAGGAAATTCTAGTTTTTGATCAGTGAATCTGCCAATCTGAATCTGGTCACCATACACTTAATCAATTAAAGAGAGGCGCAAAAAAACATTGTCAGTGATAGACATACTTTTCACGACAGATTAACTGACCAAGCACCCAAATTCCCGCAAAACACAAGAACCCATAAAAATATACAATACCTAAATTACACACTGTGAATTTAGTCCCACCAAAAACAACCCATTGCAATACAGTAAAATTTTGTGTGATACCCCTAAAAATACATGCAATGCCTGTTATAAAATGTACTTTATTGAGAAGTCTAAATTTCCAAGAATATCAGACTTAAGCCTTAAGCTCCTCTCCCCTACCCCTTCCCTGAAATCAAGCCACCGCTATGAAGCGCCGTGAGCAGTCAGTATGTGGTCAGACGCTGACCTCGTCGTGCGCCTCCTGCGAGTCGTCGCGCGCCGCGTGGCGCCCGCCGCGGCCGCGCGACTGCTTCACGATGTCCAATGCCTATCAACCCAAGTCTATTAGATGACGAAGGTTTCTTTTATGCTCGAAGATAGTAATTTAGGGGACCACAAAATTTTGGGAGAATTCTCGGGTATAACAACACTTGAATCCACCATTGAGACTATCATATAGTATGAAAACTTTCAAGTCGTATCTCAAACAAAAATAACGTTTTTAAATTGAATCAAAGTTCATCGACAAGCGATTTATTTGGATCTGATCATCCTATGATATAGACATATTCATTGGTCAATTTTGGACCAATAAAATACTAGATCTTTGTAGTAGAACGAAATCAAAATAGTCCTGTTTTGTAAGAATAATTTAGAAAACAAAAACATCGCCAATTATCAGCCACCTGTAAAATCGTAATATAATAAAAGCAATAGTTATTAATTAGCTGCTCGTGACTTACTTGCTGTACGTGCTAGGCAGCGTGCAAAATTAATCATTTGTAAGTTAACAACTGTGCTTAGAAAATCTTGTTAATGTATATCACGTACTTCAAATTGTACCTACTCATTGACCGGAGATAAAATTCTATTATTCGGACAATGAGTGTATTGTAAATAGATAAAGAAGAAATTATGTAGGCGTGTTGGAAAGCAAAGTAAAACGTAGTTTTACAATCCATAGTCGCAGAAGGTATATTATTAAGTTCAATTAGCACATGTGCAGGACAAATGTTGTGTGACTTAATAAGTATATGTGCCAGATAAGCGAAAAATATGTGGATTAAAAAATAAAACTGCTGATTATGAAGAGCATTTCTATGGATTGTAAAACTATGTGAAAGAAGAATTATTTTAAAAATAGAGAATAAATATAATTATAAAATAAATAATAAATTGTCTTTTAGAAATATTCAAACCCATCTACATAGTAATAAGTGCATAAATTCAACTGCAGCATCAAAAACTGTGTTACAATTCGTGTTTTAGTTAAAAACTCCCCCCTATATAAATACTTTTGCAAGTAAGTGCTCTCCACTCACACACGGTGTTAATAAAAACACTGTAGACCTAATTTTAAAATCATAATTTATAGAACCCTCTCGATAGAAGAACTATGTCGCTTTCATTTCTCAACTGTCTTCATTCAACTAAAGTTTAATTTACTCTAACAGTTGCACCAGCTAACTAATATGCTTCTATCAATACAACTTTTTCATTATAGTAAAAATAAGGTCAAATCAATATATTCTA
This sequence comes from Helicoverpa zea x Helicoverpa armigera, assembly GCA_033682625.1. Lineage (NCBI taxonomy): Eukaryota > Metazoa > Arthropoda > Insecta > Lepidoptera > Noctuidae > Helicoverpa > Helicoverpa zea x Helicoverpa armigera. The sequence goes on along the minus strand of JAWIIS010000043.1, from coordinate 10,138,663 downwards.
AACAGAAAAGTAAGCGACATATTTCACGAAACCCCAACTCAACTCTCTCAAAGTTTCTAGAACTTTCTAGAAGATACTAGTTAGTAATTACCTCCTTCCGACTGCGTAGTGCGCAGTCCTCGAGCGTCTCGGCGGCCTCGTACTTGCCCTGGCGCCGGTACAGCGCGCCCAGGTTCTTCAGCGTCGTTGTCACTGTCGGGGAGTCCACCTGACGACACGTTACGGTTATTTTAGGCGTGATTCACTGGAGGTGCGGTTTACGGATATAGGATTTGTAAAGTGTAAGTGCTCATATACTTTGAGTTAGAATTTCGAGACCCTACCTATCGGAAAGAACTAATATTGTATTATCAAACTATGAATGCGAATTTCTTGATAGGAAAAAAATGTGGGGCGGTATTGACCCACCTGCCTACCAAGGCTACTGAAATTATGGCCCAGAAACAGGTTGTACAGAAAAACACACACAAGTCATATAAAAACCAAAGGACAATATAGGCAAAAAAGCATGGTTATTTATTCTAATATGATAAATGCGCGAAGTAGTTCCTACTGGACGCAGGTAAAACCGCTGGCAGATGCTATTTTATAACAAAAACAAACGCTAATAAAGGTAAAACCATATCAATAGAGTATATTTTACCTTGGCAGCCTTATGCCATCCGCCGTACTCGCCGTAAGGAGCATTCTCCTTCTGCAAGTGTTTGTTCTCCTCGCGCTCTTCAGCTACCTGCCAGATGGGCTTATTGTCACCTGCAAACAGATATGATGATTTTTGATATAATTGTATAACGACATGAGCTACACACGAATTAACTAGGATAAGTATACTTCCTATCTTAACCACGAGATACGAGATAATTGTAAGTTTCGTATGTAACATATTCTATTTCTTTCTTTGATAAAAATCTGTTTGTAAAATTGTACATGACCGTATTTCGTATCCCGAGGTTAGAATGAGAAAAGTATATGTTGGTATAGTTTAGACTTTTTTGTCGTAAAAAAAAAGCGAATATACTAAAATATATCCTAGCCTAAAATACAATTCGCCAATAACAACAACATACATTTAAAAATGCAGTCTCCTTATCCCCAAACCATTGAATATCCAAAATAAGATAAAACTTAAAACCAAAATTGACAGCATTTTAAATTAAAGAAGCAATATTACTTATAATAAAAAGCCAAAACCAAACTTATTTCTAATAAATATGTGACACAAGTCGGGAAGGTGTGACACACTGGCAAAAACTGACGTTTACAAAAGAAGAAAAAAAATCAAACCAACAAAATAAAAAATAAAATACGACCGATATAAGGCAAATCTGAAGCTAACACATCAAACTATTATCGACTTTATACTCACTAGAATATAATATAAAATCATATAACACAACATTTACAGTTTTGCTAAATGATTTTAGACCTTATATCAATAAGCATAGTGTCGATAATAGCATGCGCTATATTAGAGCCCTAACTTCAGACTCAGCCAAATACACCGGGCGTAATGTTAAAAACAAAATGTTCTTTGCCTTTCCTACCTGTGCCACACAAAATCCGAACTTGTGTCACTCACCTAAGGTTTAGTTTCGTTTACATCCAGCCCACGGCAGTCTTAGGGTATGTTACCATGCAACCATTATTAGCAGCCTCATCTTATATGCTGTGTTGGTAACGGGTTTATAAGGAGCAGAGAAACAATAAGTAAAGCGCTTTGGCGTACGACATTTTGAAAAATTTTGCCTGGCAAAAGAACGGCTATGTGAAAGAATATGAAATTAAAAAGTTATTGCACATTATAAAATCTCAGGACGTTGAAAAATATATAAACTTTTCAATTTGAGATAGTTCTTACTTATTGTTTCTAAACTCGAATGTAACTGATAATATAAATAAACAAAACAATTTAGGACTCTCATTTAATGTAAATAAATATAAATTTATTGCATTCATACATAAAATTCAGCGGTTCGCTACATTTCATGGTGATATTTGGCATCATTTTTTATAAAATTTCTATTTTTTTGTTGTAAGAAGGGCAATTTGTTTAAACAATTTAAAACTGCCAGTTGAAAAAATAATAACAAGTCTTAGATCATTTAAAATGTAAATAGTGATTTTAATTGACTGTAAAATATTCTTCTAACAAGATTGGCAAGGCACCATTAATCAAAAAGCATAATTTCCAACATTATTTTAAGAAATTAATACTTTATTCATCATTTTCCTTTATTTAGTTCATTGTGCGTAAATATAATAACTATCAAGCATTTCTAAGGGCAAATGAAAAAATCACATAAAAAGTAAATATTGGTAACTATTTGCAATTCAGTATGTCAATATGTCTCTTTGTTGTCATAGTTGCACATCATATTATATCATAATTACTTCATTAAAATTCAATAGACTGAGGCATATCACAATAACCCTGTCCTGACATTAAAAACAAGCATGCTCTCTATTTCTAACTAAAAACTTAAACAATAAGGCATCGCAAGGCAATTGTAAAACTAAATCAGAAACTAGCAATCTCCAATCGTCTAAATTCCCTTTAGAACTCAGCAAAGGCAACTGAGATTGTAAAAATAATATAAAAATACTCTTGATACTGTGAATTTGTACTCACAGTCAAGAAAACAAACCTATTTTTATTTCCTAGCTGAAGCCTTTCAAAACTAACCATTTTTCTTTTTATCTTAATGGCAAGAAGTATTAAGCCTCTATCTAACTACCTACTTTCATGACAAAACAAATGCATAAAGAGATCTATATAAGAAAGAAAACAGTGTCATAAAATATCGAAATATCATATTTTTACTGGACGCAAATAACAATTACTGCAAAATATAATGTTTATCTTTTTTTAAATCAAAAATACCTTTTCATTTTTGCGTCGAGTAAAAATAAATTTATAAACATAAAGCATGCCTCAATAACCTACCAATAAAATTGAAATAATTTCCTAAATATTTTACTAGAATAACATTTCACTCGATATTAATTAAAAGTCTACAAAATAAATTAATTACAAACAACAAATTATTCAAAAAATAAACTCGCATAAACAAAAATTAACATGCAATATTTTTGTATTTTTTCTTTACTATTTACAAATTCGAGCTAAGTCGAGAAAATCACCATTTTTTTTTTTAGTAAAAAGGTATGTAGTAGAAAAATAATGATTTTATACAAAATACACTGTTACCCAGCAAAACTTTGTGCTTTGGTCAAAACATTATTAAGACAGCCTTCACCATTTTTATTCCAGAGAAATGACAAAAAAGTTTTTTATAATTTTTTTTTTTTGGGCAAGCAAATTGTCTTTGGTGTAACTTTTCAACAGCCTCATAATATTGCTTATCTATTAGTTTTTGTCATTCCTTTGGAACTAGAATTGATTAAGAGTTGAGCCGCCATTTCAACAATTAATATTATGCTATAGGAATGTAGCAGTAGTATATTTTATCTTCCTGTCAACTTTTGTTAGTTATTTTTTTAATTTTTCATATACTATGAGCAGCTGAATGTTATTTTTTATTAGGCTTTTTTGCATTTAATGATGCTATATATTCTGAAATGGTAAACAAAATATAAAGTCAATTTGTAAGTAGATATAGAATAAATAAAACCATAAATTCAAATATAAACATGCTTCATAGAAGGAATCATTGAAATCGAAATAGGCCCTATTACCCAAAGACAAATAACTCGATTGTTGAAAGAAATTGCAAGTAGCCTATTCAATTTCAATGATTCGGAACTTTACTACTATCGAACTTTCGATCCACTAATTTAACTTTACTGAAAATCTATGAAAAATAGACCTAAATCAAAGAAAAATAAATAAATAATTTACTCTTTATCATTACTTGCTTACACCGTACCATGCACTCATAAGTATGATATAAAATAGTAGGTATGAAATTGCGAGGTATATGAGTTTCAACTAATATCTAAGACTTACCGTCGATAGTTCCGAATTCCCTCTCGTGTGCTCGCGTCAGCACCTGCTTGTATAACGTCTCTGCTTCCTTGTACTTGCCCTGGAGATAAATAATATTGGTATTAAAATCTATAAATGATAAGAGTAGGATGTAATTTAGTATTTTTTGTCAACTTTTTATTATGACAAGCAGGGTGTTTGTTTGGTGTGTAGTGTTTAGTCAAAAACAATTCATTGAAACAGTAATAATTAATACTAATTTTATAAAGCATAAAGTGTGGTTGCTTTGTAGCACTAATCTCAGAAAATTGTCCGATTTAAAAAATTGTTACAGTGTTAGATAGCCCCTTTATCGAGAAAGGCTATGGCTTTTTTTATCCGGGTATCTGAAGCAGTTTGCACAAGACGCAGCGCGGGTGACATTGCTGTCAGAAGCGAGAATTATGTACCTTTATACATATGTGTATTGATTGTTTATTAATATGTAAAAATCACGAAAGTTTAACAACACACTGGTAAGGTCACTAGTTTTACAAAATTAAACTCTATTCCTAAGCCCATAAGATCAATTTCCCCACCTGTTTGAGATAGCAAGAGGCGAGGTTGTTCTTGGTCTTGGCGACGTTGGGGTCGTCGGGCCCCAGCTTGCTCTCGTAGATCTCCAGCGCCCGCTGGTAATACTGCTCTACTTCTTCGTATTTGTTCTGTAAGGAATAAGGGTTATTATTGTATGGCCAAAAATGTCCTGTATGGGTTTTAAGGACAGTTTCACCGGTTACTAATAAAGTTTCTGATAGATCAGGAACTCATCCGACTACATTAAATTCAATTACTTAGATGTCATAGTTAATTCATATATGTAATGTGAAAATGTGTTTAAATAATACATTATTAATTCTGAAATCTAGTTCTTCAAACCTGTGTAGACAGACATGTATCGCTTGGGGTTGGTTGCGTCACCTCTTTTTTTTGGTTTTTAACGACTTCAAAAAACCTTCATATGACCCCCTCCCGCTGCGGGTTAGCAGTGGCGAGGCAGTGTCAGACTCTTACTGACTAAAAACCGACGTGTTCCGTCGTAGGCCTGCTATGTACCAACCAAGGCCATGGTAACTCTTTCGAACAATACCGCAGCCCCGGCAGGCCTTGGCTCTCGTGGGCCCCACTAGGCAGCTCTTATCAGGAAATCACATAGGAAGTGGTTACTGGTGGTCATTTCTAGGTATTTTTTTGTTGTTCTGACGTTAGGGAAGTGGTTCTGACCTGGTTCTGGCACAGCAGCGCGAGGTTGTTGAGCTGCTTGGCGACGTCGGGGTGGTCGCGGCCGAGGACGGCCTCGCGGATGCACAGCGCCCGCTTGCACAGCGGCTCTGCCTCGCGGTACTTGCCTGGGAAACAACATAAATCATTAAAAAATATTCACATGCCTAACCTGTTCCCAACTTGGTTGAGGGCGGCTGCCAATCTATCCGTACACAGTGTAAACTGAAATCATTTGCCCATGTGACCCCTTTAACCTAGTAAATCCCAACCAGGAAACGCGTTATATCTTGTTATTGGAAGTCTTCTAGTGGACCAATCAAAATACTGACTAGTCCTTTCCATTTTAACTCGTATTCCAAAACATGGAGGAAATCGTCATGACAAGATGGTCACCCAATCAAAGCCATGTCCCGCCAAGCGTTGGTTAGCCTCCGACCGACAACATAAAAGTTCGTCTTCAACAAACAACATGTAATAGTTGTATTATGAAAAACAACTGGTTACTTTGATAATAGAAAGAAAGAAAGAATAGAAATTACGCTACAAACTCCTTGTCATTGTTGAAATGTACAGAATAATATAATTACCCCTCTTCCCGTAGAGCACGGCGAGGTTGTTGAGCGTGGCGGCGACGGCGGGATGGTTCTCGCCGAGCGTCTTCTCGCGGATGGACAGCGCGTCGTTCAGCAGGTTCGCTGCCTCTTTGTATTTGTTCTGGTCTCTGTGGGACATAACGTAACGATATGAAAAACTTGCTTCAAAGCGCGGTAACACCCACGTCTCGATAGAACTATTCTCTACACTAGTGTGAATACTATTTCAATTTATAAGTCCGACGAACATCTATAGATACATGCATAGAAAACTTTCGCCTTTATAATATTCGTAAGGATGTCTCATTGATACAAACAGACAACAAAACATAATTTAAGAGAAATCTACTGTTTGTATTAAAAAAGGAAGAAAATAGGCCACTGTATATTGTTGCAGTTCTCAAGTTTATATACGTACATTGTACGGTATATAAAGCATGGTAATAAATATCGACTGGGCATTTCTCCGACAAGATGAATAATCCCTGATCGTTTATACTGTTATCGCGAGTTGAATAGCTAATAAAAAAATGGAAATCATTGCAATCAATTTATCACTTCTATTCATAGCATTTTATTTCAACAGTAAAGGAGAAATACGATTGATGGTAAATCCATGGTTTCTTATTTTTAATGACAGTACTTTAGGAAAATGATTGAAATGGCCATACCATAAAGCGCGAAGATTCGATAGCCGCAAAGTATGGACGTAAAGAAAGGTGGCCACCACCGACGTGGTCTGACTAAAGTAGCTAGACGCAGATGGATCCCAAAAGGTCTTTTTGAAACTTGTTCAGGGTAGCTAGTATTCGGCAGTGGACGTATTCCTGTTTAGCTAATGTATGCAGTTGGGCGATGTACGCTGATTGCTTCTAACGGAGCATTTAAGAATCAATGGGGATTTTCAGCAGTGGATGAAAGCCTAGCAAGATTCATCACTAACCTGTACACCAAAGCGAGTATATTGAGCATAGTAGCGACATCCGGGTGATCATGTCCCGAGGTCTTCTCCAGATCCTCGAGGGCCTGCTTGCAGAGCGGCACGGCGACCTCGTAGCGGCCCTGCGACGCGTACTGGATGACGAGGTTGTGCAGCGTGCGCAGCCGCGCCGGGATCTCGTAGCCCGCGTTCACTTGCTGCGCGAAGTGCAGCGGCGGGGTTGGGGACATCGCTGTGGAAGAATAAAAAAGGTTTTCAATCGTCACACGGAAATAAGTTCCATAATATCGGAAATAGTGTTAGTGCTCTATATATCGACTTATTCTTCATAGCAAAAAGATTTTTCATGATAAAAGATGGTCAAAAAAATACATAAATTAAGAAAACTTGACTCTAATTATAAAAAAACTCTAGAGTACGGAAGTTTTTTTCGAGTTGCAGTTGTTTCCAATGTTCTATCTAGTTATTGGTTTGCTTACTAGAGATAGGGACTTGACTTTAATTGCTGATGTCCAAATTCTATTTAAAAAAAATCATGAATTCTTTACCGAGTACACATCCTACACGAAACTTATTACTATTAGTTCGAATTCGAAAAACGTTATTACTACATGCAGTCCAATTTTAAACACAGTTATTCCATACATATTCAGAACACCATTGCACCGAAAATCGGGCATTTCTTTTTACTAACAGACCATGCATTCCTAAGCATTTGTTCAACGCTACATAGACATAGCCTGTTCAAATATTGAGCCAGCAAGCAGCTGTGAACTATGTAATATTCACGACGCGTGATGAAACGAGATAATGTAAGCTGTCTTGTTTTCTTTTTAGTGCAGGAATTTTATATTGAACTTTCGTACCATCACTACAACTTTGGTCCTATTACGAATAATTTTTAATCAAAACCCGGTGAATTTTTGATGTGAAAAATATATTATGAAATGTTTCATAAAACATTTAATCTCAGTCTACACTACCTAAGCTCAGAGGTATTATTATGGAGTTTAAACTGAGAGTAGTTGTAGTGTATCTCTTGCCGAAGTACGAATTTATAAACACAAAGAAAATAAACTTCAGTTGTTCCTATATTCTAATAGCATAGGTATAAATAGTGAGAAGAAAACGATGTTTAACAATCTTAGGGTCTTGGTCTATAGGATACAATGTAAGGACTTACATTTATTATTCCTGTTATCATCATGATCATCATCGGGGAACAGGTCGACCATGGGATCATCACGCTTCTTCTCGCTCTGTCCGCTGCGGTTGTTATCCGACTCTTCTGTGATGTCACTGTCGTATTTCCTTAAAAGACAATATCAATGTTAATAACTACGTTTATAGGTAACAATAATAAGGCCTGCGGGTCGAAAGAGTTACCGCTGCCCTGGTACATAAAGGGCTCAAGAAGGAATAAGTGGGTTGCGTCTGAAACTCTCTCGTGACGTGAGATCATAAGCTAACAATATTTGCGTTATATTATTTCGCTCAAACCTAGAGGTATAAAATATGCGGCGCCACCACCACATTTTTCACTGTTATTTATTTAATGTATGATTAAAATATTGTCAAAAACAAATGAACACGATGTCAACAATTGACAAACAACTAACCTACTGTTAGTTAGGTCAGTGTACAAGGAAAACGACATTATCAAATCCTAATCTTATCAACACAAAAACATATGACAATGATTCATTTAACGAAGGCCTACTATAGAAATATTATAGACTGTCCTGTTACCGAAATTATTACGTTACCATGGAAACCACACAATATAAATTTTCGTTAACAAATGAAACCAGTTTATGGGACCGCAAAATGACAAGCTATAATATTGTTTTACTCGCCAGCCTAAATGGAAAAAGAGGTTTTTCAGTTTGGAACACTGCCAAACCGAAATTGATATTATTATTCATAATATTTTACAAACTGGACTTGTTTTAAATTATTTAGGTTCTTGTTAGAGTTACAGACATAGCATTTTGCTCGACCTATTCTGGTACTGAAACTACAATATTTCCTTTTTGATATCATCATCTGCCTAGCCTTTTTCCAACTACATATGTTGCGGTTGACGTTCAGTTTAAACGAACGCATCTGAGTACCAGTGTTTTACATGGAGATACTGCGTAAGATTTTTAAAAAATTACAGTTACATAAAGCAAACAGATTGATGCAACGTGAAACTAATGCAACTGTTACAGAGTAGACTAGAGCCGACTGTTTCCTTGCTGCATAAGGCCTTAGCCAAGTATTGTCTCGGCAATACCCAACCCAGACAACAGAACATCACCTACTACGCTAAAACCTTACCGTATAGAAGCCATGAAGTCCAAATGCTTGTTCTCCTCCTCCAACTGAGCTACGCGCTGTTCCGAAGCCTGCAGGTGTTGCTGAGCGGCGGCCAGTTCGTCCCTGAGCCAGGCGTTCTCCTGGCACAGCCGGCGCACCTGGGTGCGGAGCTTCTGTTTCTCGGCCTCCACTGATTGTAAGTGGGAGGCTAGGGCCATCATCACCTGGAATATAAGAAAGGAAGAAGGTAATTAATACCGGTAATACAGTAAGTCCTAAAGTTTTAGTCGAGATTTGGAGTTGATCAGCTACTGATTTAGGGTCATTATTTTGAGGCCATGAGTCAGCACTTTTTCAGCGTCGCAAGATTTTAGACGGCTCTAATGGATTTGAAATTATTCATTTCCCAACTCGGGTTTAAGTCAAGTAAAAATAGCACAGACAAGTCCATAGCAACACCTTTATCAATTAAATCGTGATAGGCAATGCAGATATGTTAATATGATAATACCCCTTCTAGATAAACTTAAGTCATCAAATGGATTAATCGAATTTAAAAATACATAGCATACTTTATACCTTTAGTTGTCTCTCAGCAGCGAATTGGTAAAATCCGACCTAAAAAGGCTTATTTGGCACATTTGGTGGCGTCGACAGATGAAAAGCGCAGCGTGGGCAGGCTGCCAATTGATTAACTACCCTACAACGACCTACAGGGAGAGTAGTAATGATGCCTACAATTTGTTGACCTGCTCTACAGACACGTAATTTATTGCAGAAATAGATTTGTCCATCAATGTAGTTTTATCAGGTGTAATCGATCAGCTGTAGACAGCTGGCCAAGTAATTAATGCTAGTTGGAGTCCCTCCAGTACTTCCCTTCTTAAAGCTTTTGCTTTAATGACTCTTAGTAAGATGGGGTCGAAATAGGGGACTTTGAACATGTGCATGTTTTACATATCTTTGAACTTACAGTGTAGATGCTTTGCATATACACCTTAAACCGTTCTGAGAACTGAGATGATGAAAAATAATCACGCCTGCATTGCAACCTCTTAACACACGTCTCCTAAGTGGGGGAACGAGCTTCACAATCACAGCTTTCCCCTCTAATAAGGGTAAAAATCTAAACACACTTTCACATAGTAAATGGTTTCCATTCCGTCTGACAAGCTTTATTTCTAGTTTTTTCTTTGACGAGACGCGTTTTTCATTACTAAGTGGAGTCTGGGCGAGGGTGCGTGAGGGAGACGTAAATAAACTTTGATTAATGAGGAAGAAAGTAAATACGTTTAGTGTGTCGTTAGTACCGTCTCGTGTCTTGTCGTGATTGTGAATTACAATTTGTTTAATGTCTGGTTGTATTTGTGTAGGTGGTACTGCTTGTATGTTATACGGATAGAGAAATGAATGTACATAATTAGATTTGGTTGTGATTTATGTTTACTTTAAAGGAATTCGCATGTTTAGCGTGCAATGCAACAAAAGGAAAATAGCGCCCGAGTAAATAACAAAAATAATGTAATGTAATCTTGCCGTTGCCATATTTTCTCAAATAAATTGGCAGATTAAAGGAGGCCCTTATAATCGAATGTTATTTTCTACGATTCGATCACTATCACTCCGTTCCTGGTTTGTCGCGTAACTAACTTGTAGAACACGCAATGGACTGCCAACCACATCTACCACCCGTGAGCCATTCAGATCTTATCACTTGCCCATCATCGCCTAATTACCTCACAGACTACTAGACAAACAAACAAACGAGACACAAAACAGAGGCACTGGCTTGCAAGGCCGCGCCACGCCGCGTCAGCATCCCTTTGTTTGGTAGACAAACATTCCCACGACCATCAGTCAGGTCTGTACTGTCAAGAACGTATGACGCGAATTGTGGTGCAAGGAACAAGATCACTTTGAATTTGGAAATCATAAAAAATGACATAGTGAAGATGGTCAGGCAATATCATGTTGAATACCTAATTGTGGGTGTTATATTTATAGCATGTTACAAGCAATTTAAGATTTTAGATAAATTGGGTAAATAAAAAGTTGTCTTCTTTGTATTTTCATAAATAAACTTTTGTTGACTAGCTTCCAAGTTTGGAAAGGGGGTTTGACTTTTGAAACAAAGAACTTTCTCAGTATGCATAGCATAGCAACTTCGCAAACAAAATGTCGAAGATATCATGCAATTGATCACAAAAGTTGCCAAGTAGGTCAGAGTTGTTTGTGAATTTGTCATGGCTTTGAGGCAATAACAAACATTAAGCTTTTGAAAATCAAGAACCTATTTTTAACTCTAAAAGCTATTCGTCGAATATTATATCAATTAACTTATGTTGTCTTGATAATTGGAGACAGGGCTTCTGACTTAATATACTACATATTTCAATAAACCCGTCAATTTCGCTACAAGCTCAATACTGCTAAAAGGTTAAAGGGCAACATTTTCATCGACATTTCAATATCCAGATACATATTAGACATGCGACCTTTTCACATTTTTAGGTAGAATAATATATTTTTTCATTCCGCTGTCATCTCGAATCTTGTCCTATATCGACATATGTAGAGCCTCAACGTCGTCAACCTCACAAGAGGGTGTCGCATACTCTTTGTAGGAGGCTGAATAGAGTTCCTCGTCGTGATTCACTCACGCAACTTAATTTTACTCTGTGGCGTTTTATGAAAAATGGCGCGGGAAATATGGCGGCAATTGACGCAATATGGCGGCGGAAAGTTAGAGGTTAATGGTGATGTGTGGGCAAGTAATGTGTTGAACTGAATTACTGCGGCAAATTAGTTTTTTACGTACATATTTTTTAACCAATCGATAGCTGATTTGTATAGAGAACATACAAAAGATACTCAAATAGAATATGTACTGTGTTTTATGTTGTTAATACGTCTGAGAGATTCCTAAAAACGATATAGCAGCCTATTGTATAACCTGTATTGTATTTTTTATTCATCTAGTATTCCATACAAAAACATTCAATACGTCAGAAAGGTATTAGTTTGTTGAATTTATTTGCATGCCCATTTCTAACAATAAATGTTTTGCTATCGAGATTTTTTTCAATAGGAAACGGAATCTATTTAAATAACTTTTACAATGAATTATTACCGTCTGAATTTTAATATTTAAGTTAGCGTGCATCACACAAAATAACACTAACTTTCAGGTTAATGCTCATAAATTTCAAATTAGCCAAATAAACGAACATCTAAGTCAAACTCAAACATTTATAATTAGCCAACCTTGCTATCAAATAAGAAGTTCAGTTAGTAGTGGCAATGAACTTTTCGTCTGAAGATATTATTTCGAATTTAATTCCACATCTTATCCAGACTTATTCGTTGCTTTGTTTCCAAGACGTTAACCTCAAACTCACAAGAAAAGAATATTGAAACAACCACGAGGAAGAACAAGAACTTTTTATTCTTTTTTTCCAAACATCAATAGTTTATTTTCGAACCAACAGGCAATTCCCACATTTCATTTCATTCCCATTCCTTCAACACGAAACGATGCAATCTTTCACAAAAATTGGAATTGAAAACGTTAAAAGCGAAGTTTTGAAAGCGCTCTTCGACGTTTTGTTTCAAAAATACAGTTTCATTTTGAAGGGGCAAAACTGTCGTTTACATAGAGGCCTCTAGGCAGGCGAGGTGTGACCTAAATGATGCTACACCGGCAAGTCCTTTAAGGTATTCAGCGAATCTAGGCTACCTTGAGGCTGTTTGTCTTTACCCTCAGAAGCCAGGCTTTTCATTTATATGGGGTTTTAAAAGGCGGCTGTTCAATGACCAAATTCTTGACCTACATTCCGGTTAAGTTTAGAGCTGGAAAAAGAATTTTCCTGCCTTTAAGAAAAATGTGAGGGAATATTTTAGAAAATATGTCTAACTTGAAGAATTGTTTTCAAGAACAATGTGAGCCAAAGTACTCGGTAAACATGACCCTACGTCTGGTATTTTTCCAGAAAATGTACGTAGAATTTTCTTTTCGCTTCGTTACTAAGGTGTCGCCGTTAGATCAATAGTTCTTAACCTCAGGCTTCGCGTGTAAGCTTATACCCAACGTGATGCTTATCTAGATAAAATACTTAGATGTACTGTATTTCACGGAGAACTAACTAATGAGGGAATTAATTTTGGTACGTTGACTGACGTTAGAATAAGCCTTGAATTAAAATCTTACCGGTAAATTCACACTTAGAAAGACTCAATACGGCAGTACCTATTGCCTTAAGACAGATGCACGTGTAATTGTAAACTGAAGACAGATGGTAAGATACCGCAGACCACAAACACCAGGCATGCTATCTTCAGACTAAAACATGTGCTTGGAATCCGAACCCTGAACGTAACCACGTTTGTTTACATCGGGAAATACACGCCATTATTTGCGGTATTTTATTTGCCTTTGCAATGAGTCATTTAAGGGACCTTCCGTAAGTAACTGTTTGGTTTATATTTGAAGAAGGGGTTGCCAATATTTGCAAGTAAGGTTCAATTCTATCGCCAATGCTTTGATAGCCACACTTAAAAAGATCCCAGGTTAATTTCGTCCCTTTTTGTCTCTTACTAATTTTCACCGCTAATGATGATGTCCTCCTAGCCGATTATCGGCTACGGCGGCTGTTCTCATTTAAGGAGATCAGCCAATTGCGCAGGACATATTATAGTGCACAAGCATTTGCGCAGACACAGGTGCACTCCCTATTCCTTCACTCTCATAACCCGATGGGACGGCAAATCCGACACGACCGGAGAGAGATCAGGCGCAGGACCGACATTTACGTGCTCTCCGATGCACGGGTGTATCAATCACCAACTTCCAGGCTCCGGGCTGCTTTGTGAAAGTCTTCTAAAACCCACAAAGCGATTTCGGCCCGACTCGGGAATCGAACCCGAGACCTCGTGCTCAGCAGCCGCACTTGCGACACCTAGACCAACGCTAATATTGACAGCACGAATGTAAAAAAATAATTGCAATCTGCAAAGTCAAACGGGCACCCACTCAAAGCAAAATGCCAAAAAAAACGTTTCCCTCAGTTTGTAGTCAGTAATGAATTGTAAATATTGAAACATTAACATCGAAGTCATGTTGAAATCAACGCGTACAAAGGATTTATGTTTGTAATGAAAGCTAATAAATTATGATTAAATAGCTGTAAGCAGGTACCGAGAAATAACAAACGCGGCAATTTGTTTGTTTTACTTAGATCATCATTCAAAGCTTTTATCTTACTTGTTTTCCTTTTGTTGTGAATTAATATTTGAGTATTCACTTAGTCTTACTGTCAGTTAAAAATGGGCTGCTACTTTTCTAAACACCCTGTTACCGCCTAACAAGGCTTACTTACTTTGAGGAGTAAAGTCGCAAACTTTTCGTTAATGGGCGAATGTTAATTTTGGCGGGAGTGGTGACATAATCCTCCTGTATTACGAGTGTTGTTAATCGTGTTTTTACTATGTTCGTGGTAAAGTTTTTAATAATACCTAGTGAGATCTACGAACCCCCTCACATTTTCAAATCCACATACATAAAAACTATTTCAACATACCTGTGCTTCGCCCAATCCAAGTTCGATAGCATCAATGCTCTTCCTAACGAGGGCTGCCTTCTCGTGTTCATGTTCAGTGTTGGCAGCCAGCCCTGCCAGGAGCTGAGCATGCTCAGCCCTCAGAGCCTCTAGGCCTGCGGCGACTGTGCGTGCACCAGCCACCATTTCCTCCTGCGTCATCGCCGTCATCCTGCCTAGGGATTCGATCTTCTTTCTGTGGACAAATGAGAAGAAAATTTAATTCTTGATCATCTAGAATTAGTATTGTATATTATAGACAGTTATGTTATAATAAAAATAAACTTCAACTGTGGAAAACGTTATTCAAGAAACAAATAACAATAATACCGGAAAACTCAATCGAGATGGCAGTTTATTTCACAGCCGTCATCCGGCAAAACTCAATTCATGTTTCGCTTGTGTTCATTTAAAGGTGTTTGTTCTCAATTCAATAGAATTGTCATTTATTGTGATTAGCTGTTACTCAATACAACATCAGCACCTATAGGATGGAGTTGAACAATGACATAGTACATGTAATGATGACGTACATTAAAACAAACGTCTTGATGGCACGGCTGATTCAATCAGTTGGGTCATATTGACCTTATCCAATCGTGGGGGACATTTTCAAAGATATTATATGGTCAGTGGCATAGACCAGCTGTTCCCTAATGGGGTTCCGCGGAACCCTGAGGTTCCGTGACAGGCCCTCAGGGGTTCCGTGGAAAATTCAAGATTTCCATATGGTAAATCGTTTCACTTTTGACAATATTAAATTATTATTAATTTTCAATTAAATTGTTTTAAATATCGCATTCCAAAATTCCATTTAGGCACCGTGTAGGTGGGTACCACTCGGGAAAGTACGAGTTCGCGACAAGTGGCGGGGGAAGGCCACGGCAGCAGATAATTTAATTCCGTTTTTTACCAATTGTAGATTAACTTAATACCTCCAGGTCTTCGGCAATCGGCAAAAGTAGGTAGAGAGTTGGCCAAAAATCATCGCATTTTTTGGGCTTATTTCATCGCCAGGATTATACGTTTTCATACATTTGACAGGACGTGAAATGACACGGCATACGAGAATTCCTAGTGGCTATTTTTACCATGAATCAAAGTGTGACATTATTTCCAATTTTTGCAACTCCGTGAATCCGAAAATTTCGCGCTCGCTTCGCTCGCGACTCCATGTTGCGTATGATGCTTTTATGTTCGTTTAATTGCTCAAGTATCCAACACCGAAAAAATTTCGCGCTCTTCCGTCGAGGTTTCCTTTGATGCTTATTTTTTATTCCTCTGGTTCAGAAAAAGCAATAGCGCTTTCTTCGCTAGCTACTCATTCATTTGCATTTCCTTTTTTGTGTGGATATTGTACTTTTTGAGACCTTATTAATTTACAATGGTTTTGTTTATTTTGTGTAGGTACTTAAACTAAAAAAAAATCGTGCTCGCTTCGCTCGCGATACCGGCTACCACAGGGTTCTTGGAACTTCTTCTTTTAGTTAAAAAAAATCGCGCTCGCACCTGTACAAACCCAATCTATTTCTTTTTGCGTTTACTTGTCAGTCTTCAAACTGAAAACTATTCGCATAATACACAAAGTCAATGGCGGCTAAATTGTTTTCTGGCCCGTGTGGCCATGCTACGCCCGAATATAATGAATATGTCTCTTACCATATAACCATTTGGTGCGCTACCACGCGCCACGAGCCGTACCTAAGTGTATATACGTCTTTAATTTACTTCTTAAGCTAAGGTTCCGCCGAAAAATGGTGAGACGAAAAGGGTTCCGAAGCCAAAAGAATTCGGGAACCGCTGGCATAGACTATGCTCAAGCAATGCTCTACTTGAGATTTTAAATATTTTTTGTTCTGACGAAGGTTATTATATGATGCAGTATGCTGCAATAGCAGAGTGTTTGTATTGTACACTTCAATCTAACCTACAGGATCGATTAAGCAATAATACAATTTCAGTATCCACGCTAATTTCATATTCCTAGTGCATAGGGTGCTTTAATCGAAGCACAACACAATCCAATTACGTTACGTTGTGATAATGGCAGCATTTGCATTTACATGCAAAACAAGGCTTTTGTTCAATCGATCATGTGCTTTCATTGTCACGACATGCAGCTCAATATCTGCCTAACTGTTCGACCTGAAATCGATGTTCAGTACCCGCATTGTCACAGTTGTCAGTTGTTCCAAAACTGTCAAACATTGGTTTGACGTAGGTAAGGTTTATGAACCCGATTCCTTCATCCTCGACGTTGGAAATCACGTACGGCTCTTTTAATAGATTTTCTGATATAAATACATTTTCTTGTTTGTGTTGTTTACTCCTATCTATATAGAACACTTGGTTTACCGAACAGATTGTCACATGAAGGTCGGAAGCTGTAACGCGTTTTGTGATAAATTATGCTCACACGACATTGATAAACTTTGCCTGAGGAAGACGCTGACAATTTATAGATATTATCTTCCCTTAGTTGATACAAGTTAGTTATCTGTGATCACATATTATGAACGAACCATATCACTATCATCGCTATCAATGTTTCTAGTAGTTGTAGAAAGCCTAGTATTTGCTTCCAGGATTTAACCTAGTATGACAAAGGGTTGATCTAAAAAGCCACTGTCATCCCCGTAGTCAAATCTGAAATACCTATCCTATTGATCCTGTTAATGCATCTGCACCTCTCTCCTATTACGTTTTTGATTGACTTGAATTTTAGTTTCTTTGTTCCTGCTAATATCTGGTGGGAAATGTACTTGCCTATGCATATTTAAAAGATTATAACAATGTAGCGTCAGGCGAGAATCGCGGTGACCTTATGTGACAGTCTATTGATTTTATACTAATAATAGTTCTTGCGGTTAAAACTTTACGTACTATGTATAAACTTAGTCGTTGCTAACTAGCTTACTGTGTCATTTATTGAGACCAACTTTCTCAAAATGGAGTTTATCGGGGAAAAGCAGTGGAAATTGTTATTTTTCGTCATGTACTTTAGTTAACTTTCACACTATTTTGATTCTCTGTGTCACGTATGTTTTATAAAGTTATGGGTGAGCGTTTTAGGGGTACCTTTTGCTTTTCCTTCAAAAAGTGCTGATTTATCATCAGCCTAATAATTTAAATTAACAATTTTGCGTTTGAGTTAAGAGTGGTTGTTAAAAACCAAATCCAACTATTTCGTAAATATATAACATATTGTTAGGAGTTACATTGTTTAAATATACTGCGGCTGCTAATGTTATTACATGTAATGAAACAACCACCAGACTACACAACACACAGTCACATAAAGCTCTTTACATAGGTACATTCAGGCATGTGAATATAACGAGTTCTCCTGAAACAACGCTCTCGTACAGTCAGAGTAATTAACTGAAGTGCTACTTTTAACCAACATCGCTTCATAACCATTTTTTTGCATTCATTGCATCGAATTTCATACTGGATGTCGTCGCTGCATCGACTTTTGTTCGAGCACATGGTGTCCGTTAATCGATGGCTGTATCAAAATGCGAGTATCTCCTGCACTACACTTCCTACATTAACATTATGAATCATCATCCTCCGAGCCTTTTTCCCAACTATGTTGGGGTCGGCTTCCAGTCTAACCGGATTCAGCTGAGTACCAGCGCTTTACAAGTAGCGACTGCCTATCTGACCTCCCGATACCCTTTGGTTAGACTGGCGTCAGAATTACTGTGTTTATCAATGGCTGTATTAAAATGCGAGTATCTCTTGCACTAGACTACCTACAGTAACGTGATGAATGACGAATTAATTTAAGAAACTATTGTGAAATTCAACATGAGACGTCGGTAGATAAGATTTCAACTGTAAGATATGTTTCGGAGAAAATTAATGTAGGTGTCTGCCTACTGTAAATCCTGAGAAACTTTGGTTGCCAGCAGCCTAAGTTTGAAAGCTTGATTTACACAAAATCGAACAATGGCTTTGGGAGCACGAATTGGGGCTTATATTACAAGCTAGTTTAGACAGTGTCGAACCGTGGTGTACACCTACACACTGAAATAATGTTTTGTATTTAAACCACCATTTCGACTAAGCACAATAATTACGGTTATACTTGACTATATTGTGGTCATTGGTCATACATTATTATTTAATTTTACACCAGGGCCTTTATAATTTCAGGTATTTAAAGAACAAACCTCTGTCTACATTACCCTTACCACCGCCAAAAGGGCAATGCGACTGTCACTTTCTAGCTAATTACGTTTTAATTGAAATAACTGAATGAAACCTTCACTTAGTAACAGCGGTTTCGCACGAGGGCATCACACCCGTCACTATCGGACGGAAGCGGTACATTACCGCGCCCACTTTCAACTGGCTGCCAAACGCATCGGGTACACAGACGTGGAAGTGTCGACACAGGGGTGGCTCACATACTACGTGAGAAGCAGATCAATTGGTCAGGAAACTCGCCTTTATAGGACGATGCTTCCTCCTGCAAATTGAAGACGATGAGTCATGACGTATCGATTTTCAGGACCGGAAAGAGTTCCAAAATAGCAAAAACGTAGCAATGGTATTCTGCCTCCCTTGGGTAGAACACCATGAATTTTATATACGCATCGGCGAATAAAACGCTTTTCTCAGCAACGGTATCATTTCACAGTTGACTAGTGATGTAATCCAATGAAATTTACGTAGCGTAATCTTCCTACGCGAGTTGTAAGATGTGATTTAGGCAAAAACGTGATTGCGTTTACTATGCCTCATCGCACGTAGGCGATTCACAACTAAACTTACTACTTAGCTAAACAGTAATTTGTACAAACATTAGCAAACTGAACCAGTTGATTTTCAGAGATATTTTTTTAACCATCAATAATGTCTTTTACGCTTCAAAGTGAAAATACTGAGCGACATTTGAAGGCCCATTTCCCGCAGCGGAGACGAAGTTACGTCACAAAATATACTTTTAATAGAACGCTGGGAGGAAAGAGGATTTTACGTAAAAATATCGTTGGAAGATGAAATGGCTCATTCTTTAGTAAGGACAGTTTACAGCCTTAAGGAGTTCAACGGTAGCACGTACAAGCCATAAAGTTGCCTTATGCTACACGTGCCGCCATTTTAGCTGGGAATGGAGAAACGGGTGCAAATGCAGTAAAAACTTAAGTCTGCCAACGCTAGTTACGCTAGACACTATGGTTTAACCCAAGGGTAATTCCAGAGGCAATAAACGGTAACAGGACGATTTTACGGCGATCGATTTCATGTATGACCCTTGGGACTTTTGGGCATAATATAATGCTTCCAATATCTCTATTCATATTTGAATTTGGATGTTTTCAGATTGGATAGAATACAAACAAAAGGAATATTTTAAAAGTGAAACAAAGAAACGTTTTTTCCACGCAAATTGAAGTGTTTAAAGAAAGTTATAAGTCTAAACGTTTCAAAACTTGAAAGCTATTTTAAACACAAAGGCCTGAAATAAACCAGTTATGAAAACTTGAAATAAGGCTTCACTGAAACCATACGTTTTACTTTTAGTTTCATACCGGCAAACAAAATAGGTAGAATCTTGTAACGAGCAGCTCAGATTTCTGTGGTCACGCATACCAGAGCAATGTAAGCCTAAATACGATTACAGGCTTAATTTAATTAAACGTAACATTATCCGCTCAATGTTCCCTTGTGTCTCTACTGTAGGGTAACCCCTCTTCTTCAAGCCATAATCCTTAATACTTTTCCAATATCTAAGGACGAAATAAGATTATCAAATGGGACATCGTCGTATCCGATTTTTTGTATTTCTAGAACGTCACATGGCTTATTCACAAACTGCAACCCATCTTTCTACACCGTTCTAAATAAAGCTATCAAGTGCTTACAGACTATTTACACCAAATAAAAAAGAAAGAAAATCTTCTTCACACAGCGACTATGTGACATTCCCAGCTATATTCGTGTTCAACCACGCGCGTAGGATATGTGAAAGGCGATTAACTAAAAGGATTTACTGCGCGTTTGTGCGAATGTCTAGTGTATCGGAAAATAAGGGGCGTTCAGACGCGCTTTATCACCGATGTCCTTCGGTAGACTGTGTGTCTGTCAGGTTGAAAATTAAGGGTTGCTGTCTGCCTTTTGTGAAAGGAAAACCCTTGGAAAGGGGTTAAGTTTTTCCTTTTATGTTGAAGCTTGGATTAACATTAAAAGCGCAAGTACTTTTAACCTCTTTCATGTCTTTCAAATGGAAGAAAAATAGAAAAAAATAATATACGTTTCCTCCTATTTCTAACCAACACAACTAGAAGAAATCTCTAATGAAAACACTTGGATAATTCTTATGGAATCACTAACGCTCATACCTGTTAAGAATATATAAACTGCGGCTTCGTCAGCCATATCTATTTTGGATACAAAGTTATTTATGGATTAGATGTTATTAATATTCGCGTGCACAACTTCACGTTTCGCGAGGCTATGTATGAACACGTACATACCATTATATGGGTTTATGTTTGTATGTAAGTAGGTTTGTGGTACTTCCTCCAGTAGTTTAGGATTCAGCCATACGAATGTAAAGAGACGCCATAATATCTATATGAACGGTACATTGACTTTTATTGCTGAATATTATTTTAATGAAAATCTATGACTTATCTTCAACATTTACACTGTCCATAGTGTCCACAAACATGAATTTTCCAATATTAATAATAGTTAATTTAACCGTAGTATACATTTTTACTTACACTCTGTTTACAGCTTTAACAAGATTTTATTCCCGTATAAATGACGCTGTAAAAACGTTACTTTCCACTTTATCTGCTGTGCAATGCAATTTGTGTAAGCCCACAACAAAACAAGTCACCGTAAAAAGGTATGTTAAGTGCATCTGCAGTATGTATTGCAATATTTAAAAGCATAACATTTTCACGTGCAACAAATGGAGCATCGTTTGAAGCACTTATACTTGGGGCACTTATGTTTAAAACAGCCATATGCGAAAATTAACTGATCCTATAAAGTTTGTTATTGGTGCCTTCAAAATAAAACACTCTTGCACGTGGTTAAAAATGGGGTCAAACGGCTAACTTCGGAAAAGCAAAGTTATTTGACATGAACTGTAAAAAATTAAGTGCTCAAAATAAAGACCCATTACCCAATTTTGGGCACAAACCGAGCTTACGTCATAGGTAGATCATTAGAATTCCAGTCACTCTTTCATTAACCGTACACTAGACGCGACGTCTGCTTCAAAGCTGCCAACAAATTGGTTTAAGGACGGGCACGTATAACGCAAGTAGGTCAGTATTACTTAGGAGCACTTAAGTCAGAAACATGTTACAATATTTCATGCGAGTTAAAAGTAATAATGAAATAAGGAGAGGAAAATTCGGGGTTTCAATAACATTTGAATTAACAATTTTAATTGCTTGTTTGCCCAGTCTCTATTATTCTCCCAAAAACCAATATACTTGAGAGCTTATTCTAATAATAAAGCTTCTAGACGAAATTAATTTTCCAACTCCTACAAATACAATGTTAGGAATAAGTAATAAGCAACTTGTGAACTTTGGTCTCCTTTCACATTACTTCATAATGATATTAATTTGTCATTATCCTGAAATGACTCATATAAACAGTTATCAAAACGAAACAAAACAATTGGATTTCCGTTAAATATTTGCAGGCACTGAACATTGATTTACAATCAAAAACGCTGCGAGATGTCGAGACAAAAAGCAGCCAAGCATAAAATAATGCGATTGCACTGAAACACTGAAATGCAGTAATAAATCTCGCAGTCAGACGCCAACACCCAGCTCTGTGTATTCGCCTGCTAATATTGTGAACATTGGTAGAACACGAGAAAAAAGAAATTGAATTCAGTCCCAATACAAAAATTCTTGTGAACGGTTAAGTTTTTTAGAATTTAAATTAAATACCATAGTTACCGAGCCATATTTCAAAGTACCGCTAACTAATAACTCATTCATTACCCTTCTAGTAATAAAAACTCCAACAATTAATTTTCGCCAGACCTAACACCTCTGGGGTTAACCCTAATCACTTTTGTTTGAAAGTCGGGTCCAAACTCGGACCAGTTGGGTGAAAAAATAAACCAAGAATGTTTTTCTTTACATGCATCCCCAAACAACCCCAAACTGGGGGACGACAATTCAGGGAATGTGTGCAATTTAGAGGAAGCAGAGGTACGAGATTGAACACGCAAAATGAGGGGACAAGGGTTTCCATATATTTACATACCGTCTCACAACACCAGACAGTTCAAAAACAAGCATGCAATTTGGTAGTCACACGTAAAAAGAAAAATGAAGTAGCTATACAATCTGATGAAATGAATGGTAAAGCTATAGAATTCATTGAGGCAGAATACAATAAAACTATGGGGACTCTATCAATACTTTATCACGTTACGCTTATTGACTCAGTCAACAAGGGTCGTGTTGGTTGTTTGTACAATATTGCTACCGTAGCAGAACTGTATCAATTTCATTTAACGTGTATGAAAAAAGAAATAACTGATGAAAACATGTCAAAGAAAACAGAGCAAATAAATTGAATACCAATCATGAATCTGACAACGAAAATACTGAATAACATAAAATACAAACTACAAAGAAAGAAATAAATACAAAAGGTCAAAAGGACATGTAAACTGTACCCATGAATGGTAACAATGGCGCAATGCGGAAAACCTATAACAAACGCAAGCGGGAACATGCTATGCACTACGGAAGCGAAGGTAGGGCTTCGGAAACAACATCGGATAGAACGATTCCGATCTTGAACGTACGATCTCCACGAACAATTATACAGATATCCGATACTGGGGAGACCGAAGCTGAGCTGCGGTTTGTTTGTGAATTTTATAGGGAGTTAGTGAAAGCTATACCAGCTAAGAGAAAATGGAAATTGATTCAGTTCATCGTCTCTATTATATTTTTACTAGCTTTCCGCCCGCGGCTTCGCCCGCGTGGAATTCGGTTCACCCCTCCCGCTGTGGGTTAGCAGCGGTGAGGGAGTGTCAGACTCTTACTGACTAAAATCGTCGTGTTCCGTCCTAGGCCTTTTATATACCAGGGCCGCGGTACCTCTTTCAAACAACCCGCAGCCGCGGCTGGCCCTGGCCCTACTGGGCCCCACTGATTTCAAAACACCTTTTCGCGGCGAACCTTAACACCGCGATACAGAAAAGCACAACGCCATCTATCGAGCTATCGGGAAGCTCGCGATTGAACAATGAGCTACAGGTTAAAGCGCGAGATATCATTGCACTTCTTACGTATCTTAAAAAAAACAACGTCACCACGTTTTAAAAAGCTATCATTCCACTTCTTACGTATTTTAAAAACACATCGTTACCACGTCTTAAAAACACCCAGCGCCATCTATCGCATACCTCAAGAACTAAATAACTTAACTAATACTTATACCAATTAGTAATTCGTTGAATTATAGTTATTTCAGGATAAGTAGATGTAAAAAAAACAGTTAAGACGATAAAACAAATTGTACGTCATCCCTCGGGAATTCCTCATTTTCGAGGATTCATTATCGTATCATTTAGCTTCTAAATTTATATGTTCATATTCGTTTGCAATATATAAGTAGATGTAAAAAAAACAGTTTAGACGATTAAACAAATTGTACATGATCCCTCGGGAATTCCTCATTTTCGGGGATTCATTATCGTATCATTTAGCTTCTAAATTTACATGTTTATATTCGTTTGCAATATATTACCTTGTTTTAAACGACACACAGCGCCATCTACAATCCATCCATCAAGCAAACAATATTTTTGTTTTCCCTCGGGAATATCTATTTTTTTCGGGATAAAAAGTACCCTATTATTTAATCCGGACTTCTAACTTTACGTCTGCAAAATTTCAAAGCAATCGGTTCAGTAGTTACGGCGTGAAAGCGGAACAAACAAACAAACAAACAAACAAACAAACTCACTTTCCGATTTATAATATTAGTAAGATGTTAGTGAGTATGCTGAAATTCTTAATAATATAAAACTTGGTGACCCTGCTACTGGTTTTAAATTTCCTTGATTATTCGAATAAAGATTTCGTTCTCACTTCCTCAAACATTATTCACTTCCTTTAAATCAATCAAAAGTCCATCGATTTCTTGGTCTTGCCCTGTTACCGTAGAACTTACATCATCCATCGTCATTCATATTTCATTAACACCGTCCTAATCACACTTTACGAAAATTACTTTCCATTCATAACACATGTTGACATTCAAGTTTGTCTAAAAATAAATATAGTTCAGTATAACATTATTATCTAGCAGTATCTAAGTGGTTCAACCTTGACAGCCTGTCATGTTGGCCGGTTGCGTAAATATACGTCATGTGGTTGTTATTCAACGTAAAACATGGAATCTCCTAATCTTTCAACTTGTTTAAAATATGTTACACACTACAAAAATGTTTACTTTGAAGGAAACAGAGTCAGACCGGTTTGCAGATTCAAATGCGACATTGAATCCAGTTTATACGAAAACCTAATTCTAACACGCAATGTTTACATAAAAATCTTATTTTTCTCTGTTCCTACAAAGAAATCATCGATAACGTATACCAGACCAGGAGCCTTCAAAAACAAAACCCTTTGGTATTGAACTTCCACAAACCTTCATACTTCAATCTTGACATTTGGATCATAATAAGGCTTAAGTAGAATAAATTCATGACCAATCAAAAGGGCGAAAGAATTTAAAAGTTAAAAGTCTACGAAGTTCTTTCAACAATAAATAACAAGGATAAAATTGTCATCCAAGTGTATCTACCCTCATACCATTAACAGTATCGTGAGGTTTTATCTTTCTACCCTCCATTTATCGGTGTAGTCTGACATTTTCAGTACAGTCAGGACGGTGTTAGGACGTGTCTAGAATGGCTAAATTATTGCCAAGTATTAGATTGCTCGCGTGACACCGGGTTCAATTTATATTCATACATCTATATTCCACTCTGGCCTTAGCTTATTCGGTAAGATAATATTCCTGTCTTTAATTTCAAGTATCATGTGTCTAGTTTTGCTAACCTTTGAAAAGGTTTCTTTTCTTTGTAAATCTTCTAAGCTTTGATATTTGAATTCAATATTTTATAACTACTACTTGATATTCGGTACCTTTACTAACAAAAGGTGACCAAGATCATCCTTATCGGAATTCATTACAAAGAAGAGTATATCTTGACCAAATTCAATGATATCTTAATGCCAATCCATTAAGACCTTATCTTGGAGATACTAATGAAGAAATAAATGATCACTTGTACATACGTAAACTATATACATTCAGGTTGTTTATAAATCGAGTTAGCGTTAACGTGCACATTAAGGAAGGTCGTATCAAACATGGTCAAATATAACTACATCAACATACAAGGAAATATCAATTTAGCGACGTAATTTTATACTTACGAACGACGCAAAATATTCACATTTTATGTTACCAAAGAACCTAATGGCTCATGGGAAAAGATTACTGCCCCAACTGGTCATTATTTTAAACATGCAAAGGCAAGGAAAATGAGTTTCAGCTAAGGAAAACTTACTTACATTAAGGGTGCATCCATAATTATTATACTCCTTATAGGTTCCCAAATTGATCCCTCAGGGCGAGAGGGTTAGATTCAGTGAAGAGAAGTGTAGAGTAAAAATAAAATAGCCCTACTTCATTGAGCAAATATTACCCAATTACATGTAGATATTGACCTTGGAAAGGACAGACTTGCTAAATTAATACTTGTACAAGAAAACAGACGGACGAAGTTTTACGTCTGTATGTCCCACAAACTCAAATGAAAAAACAAATGTTAAGGTGTTTTTTAAATTTCATTTTATTTTCCCCAAATTATTCCACACAGGTGCCTGAGGGATTAATTTGGGAAAGTTTGTATATCAACCCTTGTTGGAATAATACCGCCTGAAGACAACAAAATATAATAAACAAAAGACGGCTGTATCAACAGTAGGTATACCACGTGTAAGCCACGATAAATAAGTCCGACTCATTCGATTCCAGACCTTCGGGCGGGAAGGGGTGGGGGGTAACCTTGCCAAATTCATATTACCCCTCCGGAGGGCCGGGCGGAGGCAACGTGGGGCGCATAAAATGCCCGTTACCATGACAACCAAGGGCGACAACCCTCCGACTGCGAGCCACGCAATGTTTGCGGAGAAAATTAGGAAATTTTGTAAGACACAAGATAGGTTAAGAACAGCTTTGGGGTGATACCTACAGATACTTTTGCTTTTATAATTCATATTCATTCATACATCTTTGATAACTTTTGTGCGGGAGTGGAAGTAATTGAAGATCATATGTAATTTCAATTTCACCTAAGTTGGTTTTAGTATCCTAATTGAAGAATGAAAATAGAATATCAAATAAATTCTACTCAAAACAATTAGTTAAAGCGTACAATTAAACGTTACGAGTGGTGGTTATGAGATTAAACCACTTCAACCGCCCTCAGTATCTCAGCTATTGACCAAACCAATAGATAAAGCCGTAATAAATAATTACATAAAGCTATTTATGGAACAAATACAACCACTCAGTCCAGGATTTAATTCAGTAACTAAATTAATTAATATAATTTATTAGACGTTATTGTAGTAATTAATTACCATCTAATTGGAGACCATTTCGGCGTGCCTATTGATTGAAGTTCGGCGAACACTCTGGGCCGAATGCAAACGACAGAATTAATTTGGACATAGATATGGCTTGCTCACTATACATAGAATAGTATAAATAAAGTCATAGCAATAATATGAAAAGCAATTTAGAAGAGATTTATAGGAGAGCATATATGTATCCATGGTTGTAAATTGCAAACTTTGCAGCACAAAAGGTTATGAGGGTCATCTTTTCTCCCGCGGGTGTCGTATTTAGTGACTAAGAGGACCTGTTTCCAAAGGCACACGACATTCACACCCCGTAAGGCCAGAAATAACAGCCAAGTAACTGTTAGTTATGCTAATAAACAGCAGTCGTGATCGGACTTTATAAACAGGACTTCCAAAGTATGACAGCTTTCTTCATTTGTTTTTAAGTACACTCCGTCTCGGTATCGGCAATTAAAACTTTATGCTTCTCTATAAAATACCAAAGACTTATTACTTGCGGTACGTGAAATAATAAAATTCTTGCTTCTTCTACTTTAATTTTGAATTCGCGAGACGCAGTAAATTCTGCTAGACGCCATACGAGATGCCGTAAACCGCTGTTCGTACAGGGTACAACTTGCAAGACGTACAATGAGAGTTCTGGATATTTGCCAGACGTTAAATCGAGTAATAATATGCCTTTTCATCGCATAAATAATATCAGCGTTCCGTGCTTTCAACTGCATGTATGCGTTTACATTGTATTCTTCTAAAAAAAACAATAATTTGCCCTTGTCTATTATACAAGTATGGCCATGGTGTCTTTCATATCAAATTGCAATTGAAAGGCTCGTGAACCTAGCATTAGTCAGCATATTAAATAGTCAATTATTTCTAAGAACTGGCGCTAGTCACTCCTGGAATTCTCGTGAAGGCTTTGAAGTGCATAAAAATAAGCGATTTCCTTACTGAATTATTCACTGAAAGCCAAAGGCAGGTATTAAAATTCCACCTTTATTTGCAACGTACGCGAGGCCATTAAAGTTCAAATTGTATGCACGCCCATTAGTCTAATATGCAGCACTTTGAACATTAGAGTCGTCGTACAACGTGAAACTCAAAACCCACACAAAAGGAGAAAACAATACCGTCCTGAAAGGACCAAAAAAATAGACGCACCTTTAATGACTGAGGAAACAAAGGGTTCTACGTGCACTTAATGCAATTACATCGACCACACAAAGGGCAAGCCTAGGCCAATCGATGCGTCTAGACATCGTCCAGGCGCCAGTGAGGGCAGCATTAAAAATTTCTGCACATGCGGATATAACGTTCAGTTTTATGTCAACCGGGCAGTACCGGACCGCGGTTGAATAAGTCATATAGATGCGACAGTTCCGACGTAAATTGTAAAATGTACGCTAAGGATGAAACAAGGTTGCAATTTTACCCTGAAACATAGCCTCCCGGGATTCTAGCGAGTGGAGAATGTAGTTTTAAATCCGCGTAGTACAATTTATTTAATACCAGTGCAGTGCAATGATGATAAGTTATGTATCAAGCTGAATCATCGCGCAGAACAACGACCGTTTGATACTCTATAATTTGCTACCATAAATACATGGGTTATATCGCTATTGCAGACAGACATAAAATTAGTACAACTTTGTGTGATAAAGCAAAACGAAACACCACTTTGTGCCTATTACAAAAGTAGTTGTTCTACTAAGTTGTAATTGGCGAAAATGAATACAAAGTTGCAAATGACTTTCCAATTTAGCTCGTACAACTCATAATTAGATTAAATTATAAGGGTAAATAAATTAGCCTGAATTATAATGAGTTCAAAAGCATGAAACATAACTTTCGTCTGAGCGATTATCACTCAAGCAAAGTGAAATACGTGTAGGAGGGAAACATTAATACGGCTGAAGTGTTCCTCAAAGTTCATTTTGAGGGACCTTCGAGATCACATTGGACCCGAATGAGCTCCTCCCTCAATGGAAAGGTCAAGGACAAACAACCTTTGCCGAAGGACAACACGATGGGTTTGCCAATAAACCGATAGACGTTAATGAGAAAATGATTGAGGTCTCCGAAATATACAAGAAATGTGGAAACGTTAAACAGTTTTGAAGTAATATGAGAGTTTGCGAAAACGAAATCCTTAAGGCAAGAAGTTGGACGTCTCACTTTTACACCTTGGCAAGACTACGAGGCTTAAAGTTGTTCTAGTAACAGCATGATCGACTTGAAGCCTAACTTGTTAAGTAAACCTAACAAGGCACATGTCGGCAGTTTTGCGAGCTAACTTTAACGGGAACGCTGTAATTTTCTTCAGACTGACTGATATAAGTTAGTTCTCAGTTTGTTCAGAAAGGCAAATATTCTTACTCAACATTTTCTTGAATGAAGATGTTTTGGCCTTTACTACAGCGTCATAAATCTTATTTTTCGCATATCCCCCAGTAAGCTTGGTAAGTCTTTTTGAATAATGTTACCTTGATAAAAAGGTACCGTGACATTCTAGGATTCTTCTTGTTTATTAACGTCACGATATTACATATTTATGTAGTTTTTAACATTTTATTTTAACTTAAGGTCAGTTGACTATCTTTTTTAACAAACCACTTCTTGATCAGTATTTACATTATAATCTAAGACATCTTAAACAAAATACAGATACAACCTATCCTAGACGTGTAGTCAGAGCAATCTCAGAATCAACCCATAAAATATGAATCCTAGTTAAAGAACAGTTTACATCCAAAACGAACGACGGCAATAACGCAAGTCATAACAGGGCCACATAAATCTGCTAATCGTAAATTGTTCGTGCCGAGAGATTCATGTAGCTTTCACAGTGATTAATTAACTAGTGCTCCTGGAAAATGTACTGTCATGGCTGATGATGCTTCCGATTTATTGATAGAGACATTTAATGGGGCTAATGAAGATTTATAATGTGATGAAGTGCCTTGTTACACTGACCAGATATTTCTTAGGAATGAAGTCAACTGAATTATTAGCAACATAGTTACGCAATAAATTGACTTCAGATTATTTGTCACACGTCCGGTTGTGATGAAGTTATCCCAGATTAGATTGCTCTGAATCAATAAAGGTAATCCAATCATGTCACATTATGACCTAATTACGTCACTGTTGTAGTGTTTACACGACGACTCTCAGGGGAGAAGTGTGTCATTCACGTCATGAATATAAACGCGCTGAACGTAGATGCTGAAAATTACATTTTAAGTAACGACTGGAGTTTATTGTCTCGTTGAACTAGATTATATAAAGCCGATAACTAAAGCAGTATTATCTTGGTAGTTACATCAATTCTAAATAAGTTCACTGACCCATAAGAAGGCAAGGACAGTGCAACTAAAAAGGCATGAAGATGTGTATCGGCAAAACAAAACGACACATTTTTACTCAAAGGTTGGCCAGATGCAACTTAAACCGGTCGCACAAGTTTTGATAACGATGCTCGAATAGAACTTACTGCATCTATGACAGCAAGAAAGTTAAATTTGATCTAACAGTATAAAGTTAAACTATGGATAGCTTTGCTAACTTGATTTATTTCGAGAATAGAGGCTCCTAGTATTCTATTTAGTCTCTAACTTGGAAAAAACTTATTTTTGCACACTTCAGGTCAAAGAATTGATAAAAACGCATAAAAACTTAAATGATAAAAACTATACTCACATTCTGTAGGCGTTGAGAGTCTTCGACATTATACAACAGTTGTAGTCGTTGAACTAACAAATGCAATCCATTCCACTGCACTAACACGAAGAAACCATTATGACACTACAATGCTTGCACACAATAAACGTATAGAAAAAATACTACGTTTCATATAATACTGCCCACTGGAATATAAACGATTCGATGTACAATGGATTTGATCACGACATGTTTACCGAAGACCTTGGAAGGACTAAAATGCGAATCACGCTATTGTAAAATTCGATGTTTGAACAAGTATAAAGCCAGATATTTCCTATTTTGTGGTAAATGAAACTGATATTCCATTTGGAGTTTATATCACCGAAATCCTACGGGATTCTGCAAACCGAGAATGAAAGAGAAAATACTTCGTAGCCATTAAATAAGATACATTCACATTGCTTTACATTCCGTCTTCTTTGCGGAAAGGTTTGCAGTTGACACTTTTCAAGACATGAAAAGTATACTTATTCTGCGAGCTTATCTCAGAACGAGACTATGTTTTAAATATAATATGCTTTTTTTGAGAGGGCTTTTATATGAAAATCTGAATTATAAATAGGTATTATTATCAATGCTATATTAAAAGCGCGATAAGACCACGTAATGTAAATAGCTGCTTATTATATTACGTTTAATAAAAATATTCACTTTCATCAAAAGAGAAAACCAGGTAAAGAAATTAATAATATTATGGCAATTACAGAAAAGAAATCTTACGAAGAGCGTAAAAACGGGCAAGAGCAAATAGAATTAAACGCTCTAACGTATTTATAACGTACAAACGTTTTGAAATCACTCTCGGGCGTGAATCACGGAAACCACTTACAAAACTATATTATCTATCTGGGTTCAGGTCATCCACGTGTGTTTTTGGCACACACGGCACGGGAAAAATAAATATGTTGCCAATTATTGCACAATAATTGACAGAGACAGAGCTATACGTTTCTCTAATACTAGAGCGGGAGTAACATACAAACTGAAATGAAAATAGACCGACTCCTACGCAACGCCGGCGGGTCGGCGTGTATGTCGTTGATCCCTTCAGAAATCGTTTCATTTCCTTTGTTTGTTTTCGTACTGCTATCAGCGTCTGATGCTTCGATAATAACAAAAATATTTGTAATGTTGCCAAGGATATCATTATCTGTGACTGCCTTGATCTTTGAGTTTCGTGATTGAAGAATATTATACTTACATATCAAGATTAGGGAGCAATTGAGTTCAGTAGTCGAACTTGTGTTCTTATTGGACGATGTCGTAAACATGATAAATTGTACCAGATTATTCTAATCGCAATGGACGACTGAAGCGTCGCGTCGTTAAAATTAAAGATGAGTATCGGGGCAAGAACAAATCTGTAAAAGTTCATCAAAAAGACGCAATGCGACACTACTATTTGAATATTCAATAACTCAAGAACTTAAATGGTCACTCCATTTAAGTTTCTGAACAAAAGTTTATGGAAATTCATTTAGCTGAAAGCTTCTTTAGGTTTTTCAATTGTTATTAAATTGGGTGGTTAAATTAAAATCCAAACAAGTTCGTATATAAATAGGCTTCTTTGTTAAATGCGGGTTTTATGTAAGACCAAGTATGACAAAGCCGATGAAATTGCGTGTCCTACATACTCTCAAAGGGGTAGACAAAACGACCTATCATAAGAAAGTTAAGCGAAACGATGGTAAAGCATAGCGTTATGAGGTTTTTTGGCACAAAGGACACAGACAGAGCCAAACGACTTTCGGATAGCCAGAAAGAAAACACAGCTTGTCCTGGTTTAAATATTGATCGCTAAGAAAAAAGGACTTGTATTTACGTAGGCACTTCGAAGAAAATTGACGAAGGTTAAAATTTTTTCATGTGTGTGGCTTATTATACGCAAGTACACGTTTCTTCCATTTCATCCACAACCCCAGCCTAATTGGTTATTACTTCAGTGAACATTCAAGTCTTGTTAAAAAGGAACATGTTTTGTAGCTCAGAAAATTTTCAGTATCGATCAATTTCTTCATTAGAAGACTAATCACGAAAGAATCTTTGATTTCAAAGTCCAAATAACGCTTGGCTAAGTGTAGCGAGGCGG
Organism: Helicoverpa zea x Helicoverpa armigera; assembly: GCA_033682625.1. Lineage (NCBI taxonomy): Eukaryota > Metazoa > Arthropoda > Insecta > Lepidoptera > Noctuidae > Helicoverpa > Helicoverpa zea x Helicoverpa armigera. The sequence continues at coordinate 10,105,546 of JAWIIS010000043.1, read as the reverse complement.
TATTTGTGCATCCAACAAGTAACAAGCATTGCATAGCTGCGTTCTGCTGACGATTCCGGTAACGCAAGTAGTTATCTTTAACCGTAATAAGCCTAACTTGTTGATACATCAATTATATCAGAAACTATGCTACATTTTCACCGTTAGAACTGCACTAATTAATTTATGTGTGGTTCGTTTCTTGAACAGGGTGAGTCACGTTTGCGAAATGGATGAATCCTTGAATCTAGTGCTTTAGCGTACAGCTAAGCTAGGTCTATTAACATTCTAGGGACTGATTACAAATTCCGAGACTACAGACGGGGAATGAAGAGGTAAATTGATTTCTGAAGTACTCCATCCACTAGAAAACCAGCAATTAAAATTGAACAAAGTTGGATGAACTCCTGCCTATCTCACGGTAGCATCATTGTCTGAAGTACCCTTCACTGCGAAATACCATTTAATTAACCTCTCCACCAGTTTCCAAGGGTTTGTATCTTTTTTAATACCCTATACAAACATGTTTCCATAACCCTCGGCTTAGCCTAGCTCTAGTACACTTAAGGAGCTTACCGAAGCCATGTATAGAAAATTCATTGCAACAACCGTTCGATACAGCTCGCTTTGAAAACTACAAAATTCTTCAGATAGAAGCTCAGAATAAGATGAAAACTAAAAAGCTAAGGAAGTGAACATATACTTCTCCTGCAGTTTTATCAAGAGTGCTCAGTGAAATCCCTGTGGGAAATCTCAAGGAATGTAAAGAGCGTTTGAAAAGGTGACTGAAAAAGGATCGCATTGACGTTATGAATGCAATGGAGGGTCGATAGCACTCCATGAATGGATAATGAAGTTATTGTATGATAAGTTCGAGATATTAAAATTTTATACCATAGGTAGACGGACCGACTTAAAATTTAAAGAGCACGGAGATAGTCCTGAATATAAAAATAGTAGTAAAATTCAGTGCATTTGCACTTCGAGTCTCAGTGATTGTCTTGGGGATAGAGATTTCAACCATTGTTCTCTAAAAGCCTTTACTACCCACCGACAATCCCCTTGTCGGCAGCAATCCACACTTGAGAATGGAGGTACGTTCACGGATTAAATGCTTTTCAGAAGACAACGGTAAGATGGAGATATATTGCAGTAAAAGAGAATTGAACAGACACGTCATAAGATTGTGGATACAGCAAAGAAATGGCAACATAAATAAATTCGAGGCCTAGTGGATGCGAAGAACACCCGCGGTCTGGGGACATCTGTTCATTCTGCAATCATATCTAAAACAGTCACTTGGCGAAATAGGTCAACGGTAGCCGGTCGCGAATCATCTCAACTCAGCAAGTCCGACCAGACGTTATCGCCACAAATGAACTTAACTCGACCGGTAACGATAATGGACAGCCGCGAGTAATGGCTTTGCTGTTATTCGAAGACTAAACAGCCCTTCAGCCGACAACAAAACTTTCTAATGAGTCTATAGGCTGCTTTTAGAACTCGACTTTCAGTATCAAAAGCGGCATAACGATGAAGAGTGGACATTCTTCTAAAGCATTAACGTGTATGGACATTAATAATCCTCAAACCGCAGTTTGGAATTTGTAAACCATGATTTGATTTTCAACTCTTAGCTTAATATGATAGAGCCGTATTTCAATTGATACATATTTGATGCACCTACCGATGCATTAGCCGCTTTTAAAAACTAGTGCAGTTATAACTTACTTATAGCCATGATCGAAATGGCTGAATTATTACAAAGCTTACAGTGATATTAAAAAATATCGTAATATTATGGTTGTACCTGTTGATTTAAATTCAAGAAAGTAGAAGATAGTGAAGCAGTGTTAGAAAGTGTCATGATCAAGATGAAGACAATTGAACCGTTGATTGGAATTTTAATTACATTGTGTAGAAAACTTATTTTCTATTACGATATAGATGAGAGGTAGCAATCTTTTTTAATTGAGTTATATTTATTGATACTATCAGCGTTTTACAAATCTAGATTAAATCTAAGATAGCCTATTTCATTAGTATTTTAATTAAAATATTTTAACTTTTCGTTCGATGTCTAGCGATGAAAACGTTACGTATTAGAAGCATGTAATGAATAAACATACCAGACCTAGTTGGTAAACATGCGATTTCAAATTTTTATACAAATTCAATATCTGAACGACCGATAAGCGTAAATAACCACTGTGTAATAGGAAAAAAGAGGTAAAGATATTCGATGAAAGCAGTCGGAATTCCTGGCGCATACATAAAAATCCTTCCAAGGTGTTGAATAAACATAAAAGCACTGACACTGATTATTACGATAGAAAACTGAGGACGGTTCCGTAGGACGCGTGAATGTTTTTAAAAAGTGCTTTATAATAATGCCGGCACGATGCAGAGCGTCGCGACGTCCGTTCGCGTCGGTCGCTCGTTGCGTACTAAACTACATCGACTGGAGGCCGAGTATAGTGTGGCGCACGCAGCTAGGCGCCTCGATTAGCATTATCGAGTCGATAGATGTAGAAAAATAACGACAAGTGGATTACCACTATAGATGGACTGTACAAATAATAAACGCGACTTTTATTGCACGTGTTAGTGTGACGCAGCGTAACAATAAAACTGATTATGCTATGTGCATTGTAGTGCTAATTCATGACATAATTATAGTGTAAATATATCATACACAAAGGCCACAAAGAACAAACATTTGATGTCTTATTTATGGTAGAACAAACAGGAATGATGAACTTAAAACTTTATAATTCTATTTTCGCCATCTCCGATATTCTTTCCCAGCATTCTTCCGATTCCACAATCAAATTGTAATAAAAGCGAAGTAAAAAAAATACTCGTTTTTCGAGCGATTGCACCGCCCTAAAGTTTTCCAATCGCGTTAGCTGGGGTGGCCACCCCTACCCACGCCCTGCTCACTACAAGCGCACTTGTGCAAGTTACGCGTATGCACTGACGCACACATGCGCAATGTGCAGGGTTACCATCAATCGTGATGAATGGACTGATAAATAATTTAGGGAAGCTTTTAATAATACTGATGGTTAGTCGTTTACGTCACGCGTGCGGTGTGTTTTGGGCTTTTAAATGTCTGTCAAAATGATGATGCAAATAGCCGCTTTCGAACTTTCAAAGAAAGTTCCGTTATTTCATACAAATTCTTTTCATGATTAATCACAGACAGTTTGCCTAAGTATTAAATGAGACGTTTCTACAGACGTAAACCCTATGCGACAGGATCCAAAATCATAATCCATCATCACTTCAGTACCAACAGCGATATAATTAATCACGTTTTGATTGAAACGGTCCTCATATCAACCATCCAGCCTACCGTATCCACTTTATTACCCCAACCTATTATCCCGAACAGACCATCCATTACCACTAAAACGAAGCTCACTTAAATACATGAAGACAAGACCGGGATGCGGAGACCTTCAAATGAAAAGTTACATAAGCTTTTGCAAGGTCACGAGAATCGATACGCAGACGCCAAAATGTCTGGAAAACATAATACAAAAGCATAGCTTAGATAAGAACAATCAAATTATACAGCTTATCTTAAAAATGTAGAATAAAATATTGACTTGGGACAGGATTCAGATAATAAGAGGTCAAATAGCGGAAACACGAATGAGAATTCTCATGCAGTAAAAACTTGAGATAAAAGTCGGGGAATAATAATGTAGTCATGAACGCTTATCGCTGAAGGTTAGTAAGAAGTTAAACAGCTAAAACCAATCGAAACTTTTAACCTAGACCACGCTGTACAATGGTTTTAACTAAAGCGTTTAACAACGTTAAGCTCAAAGCTAGCGAGGAACTTCGTGACCCCATTTCCTTGAATTACCACTTACTTTAAATCAACTTGGGGTACGATTTAATCAAAGAAGGATTATTGGAATTAATAACGCCCATATTATTTCATCGACAAAAGTGAGTCCTTTTAATGGTTTGATAATCTATTTTGCGAGTTCCCTAAGCACCGGAACTTCCTTATTTGTTGCAATAGTATCAACGACGATAGCTGACAAATTATCGCTATAAAGTTACTGAAAACACGTAAATTTAAGGGGCAAATTCATCATGAAATAATTGTTTCAGCTAACTAAGCAGGGTACAGGATGGTCACCCTGTGTGGTTGGCAGCACTTGCGTGCATATATTGCGGCATATATTGTTGGATATTATACCTCCACAAATTTCTACGTAAACTCCGCAGCTTGTTTTGTTGTTTCTTTTTGCCTAATAATGCTTTATATGCTACCGTGCTATTTAGACGTACCGTGTGCACTTTTTGCTTGTTTCATTTTTTACATTCGTACTTTGACTTGAACCACCTACGGCTACACATCACAAAGTTACATTTCAGTATCCTTTTAATGAGACTGACCAATTTGAAAGGGGCATTTTTAAAGCTTTAATTAAAGCGCAGACAATGTGAAAAGTAAACTCGTTCGAAAGGTTTAAATAATGTATGAGATAACACTGGACTGCAGCTCAGTAATAAATACAATTTAAAACGAGGAGGCCCAAACATCTGCCCTTGGGGAACGCCACAAAAACCATAAAGTAAAAAGATAACTATTTAAATTAGTCATCAGCAAAAAAGCACTTAGCTAGGCAAGAAAAAACCGTTCATATAACTACAGTACACTGACCATGTAGAGCACAAAAATAAAGTCAAAAACTACGTGAAAGAAAGTGCATAATAACGTAGTTGGTTAAAAGTAATTTCGTCTGGTATGTTAGACTTATTCCAAAAGGAATTCGAAACATTGGAACTACAAGAAAACAAAGCAAAGAAATAATTAATTCCTATCGTGACTTACAAGGAAAGAAAATTTTGCTGTAAATATTAACGAAAGCAAATCGAACCTGTAACCCTTGTATCCGGTATTTGCAAATACTAAGCTTGAAAATTCATTCCCAGCCCGGCATCAATTTATTTAAATTAAACGCGCTGTGGCTGTTTCCTTTTTAGGTCACGAATTTAAGCTCTAATGCTGTCGAATCCTCGAAAATATTTCATTTTCCACAAAAACATTTAGAAGTTTATGCTTACTACGAGATTGTTTTTCAGAATGGTATTTCTACTTGAATTAAATGAAATAATTCGAAGGCTACTTGAAAAAGTGAGAACCTTTTCATTTAATCACATTTCTACCTTCCCAATCAAGATACAATCGATATTATACAACGGACAAACAACAAACAAAGCTGCGATACAATTTTAATTAAAATCAAACAATTGATTAAATTCCCACGTTACGGGCCGAAAAACTTTCACACTGACGTAATAGTACCTACTTATGTAAGTAAGGGAACCAAGTTACTTTGTATAGACCAGCCGTATCTGCTGAGTGGGCCGGTTAATTAAATCAGAGTAGATTTTCATTAGTTCAGTTTGCTTTAGATGAGAGCAGAAATTCCCTTTGAATAGTTAACTTCCTCTATCTTAACTTAAGGAAAAATGAACGTGAGAGTATCGGCCGATTTGTTATCTTATTCAGTGTTACTATCTTTATTTATCAATCTTATCAGACTTCCACTATTTAATACTGGAAGTAAACGATATTCATTGCTTTATTGAAATGCGGAACACATTCCAAGCCTTGATGACATATTCACAGTTATTGCAGAATTTAATTGTGTGCAAATATCATTACCTATAAAGTTGATGCCGTTAATAAAAACATATTGCAACAATCTGACAGTTATTCAGAATGTAACAAAGCTAACACATTTGCGAATACTTTCAATAAACTTCATTGACTCCAATGACTCACTCACTTCACACGCAAGCACTGTTTAAATTAAAGTAAGTATGTTTCATAACCAGAATAAGTCATTCACCGACTGATCAAAAGTGATAAAAGTTAAGTGGGTCAGTTATAAACAGTATTTTATCAAAGCACGTTTTCCTAACATTTTTAAAAGATCAACACATTTTACTCATTCATTGACTTCTGGATGGGATATGTGCAAAGCAAATTCAATCAAAGGAGATTCAATATTTATCATTTATCCGAATGGGACGTCAGTGCCAGAATTCAGCTAAGACATAGATAGTATGTTCACTAAAGTAATCTACACAAAGAAATTGCTTTCTCTCTGTACAATAGACCAAACGAATGTCGAGCCAATAATGTACAGGAGTACATAGAAATCCATTATCTTGTAATAGCTGGGCTAGTAACAAAGGCTAGTGGACTTTTTGCTCCAAGACGATTAGCTTTCCCTTGAGATATTGCCAATTATAAGTGGCGTGTTTCGAACCCAATAGGTAATAATAACATTGATTATTATTCAAAGATAGCGAGAGAGCACATTCTTTTACATAAAGATAAAGAGATAACTTTAAAAGATTACTTGTTTTTTATTAAGTTTGAAGAAGTCTATCAAGTTACGTCAAAAGAAACACGATCAAATATTAAAAGTACGAAAATAGATTGTAGCTCGAACAAACAATCAATATCTGATGGAGACGATATAATGTTACAGAAACAAGGGTTATCCGTTTAGGACTACGCCAATTTCTTTTGAGAAGAAATGAAAACCATTTTGAATATTGCGTTGGATGCAAAACTCATTTTTCAATCTAATCATTTAAGACATCAGGATCATAATTTGTCTGAACGTACATTAAGTTTCGCTATAATCTTAGAGTGGAATGCTCACATCGCGTGCAAGCGCAACATTTTTCCACTGCACTTGTTCAAGTATGGGTATTGCAGGTTGCTAGACTTGTTAGTCCCGAGCTAAATTTAGCACAACCTATCTCTCCCCCGGTTGTTACAGGCTTGCTACGACACCTACATATTAAGTGATTTAAACCGAGCGCATGTCCAACGACTTACGATGGCAGTTATAGGAACAATTCTCTGACAAAATGGATAGGTGTTATTCCTTTCATTCATTTTCACCAGTTCTGTCGCAATCCTTTGCCCTTTATTCCTCGACAGATGGTTTATCTAGCTTCACATGTTCACCTTAATAACATGACCTTCAATAAAAACCACATGTTCAGAAAACGCGATCTAACCAATTACATTAATGATCTTGGCCGATATTTCTAAACCTTAAGATCCCTAATATGAGATTAAATGCAACATAAATGCAGTGCAAAAACCGATAATATCGGCAAATTGAGACCGCACTAGCGCGCTGATTGCCGGCAGTTACAGCTCTAACAACTTACAGGAAACTAGTGATGGGAGAAACTAGATCGACAGATTGAACCAATCAGGGCTCTTGATTCCCAGGTCTTACAAATTAAGGAGGCTCGAGAATAAATGGGACACTACAATTTCTACAATATTGGGCGCTAGACAAAGGATTAGTAGAACCAAAGCCATTTTTTATTTGTACTGAATTTCATACAAAATGAACTTAAATACACACAATGTTATTTTGCAAATTCGTGAGCATTCAGTGTTTCACTGGACTGTAACATGCTACATCACTACAAATAAACTTGTTTCCATGCAGCGGTCATAAAGCAAACGTTTATGAAGCTCTAATTTGTCCTGGTGCTGCGTTTAGTCGATTTTAAACCGCGTTAAGTTGTAATGTTATGGCGGTACCGATACTTAGTTGCCTTTTTATTCTAAATGCTGTAAGAGAAGTAATCCTTATGTTATTCCTACCTGGGAATATAATGACGAACTTTGTTAATATGACTGAGGAGATTAGAAACTCAGAAAACTAACTTAGTAAAGACGCCACAGCTCTGAAAGTACCATTTGTCTCCTTTGTGACAAACAATGGATTAGCATCAATCCTACAACACGCGAAGTAATCATAACTACAAGCAATTTAGCGTAATTCAAAATAACAGTGCTCTCTAATTAACTGACATCAGATTGATTTATAAAGTAACTTCCATGTCGTGAAAACGGAAATTAATTGTCGTTAAAAATGTTACTTTAGCTTTCAAGCGTCGCATCATGTGGAACGAATTCTGTGCGATTAATCGTGTTCACAGTTTTAGGGTCATCATTTGTGTTATCAGATATTCTTAGACTTATTTTAAGAAGCTTATTTGAAATAAGGATTGCTTTCGCCTTTGAATTTTATTATGAAAATGCATAGACATATACAAAGCTTAATCGAATCTTAATGTAAAAGAGGACGTTAAAGTATTACACGACACAAAGGCTCTTCACGTCAACATTCAAGAGTCCTCATTGCTAACTTATGCAAGAATCTTAAATTAAGTTCAAAGCCCACACACACTGCAAGACATCAACACCTAAATTTTATCTACCGTTACCGAAACCGTGAAATTTTACACTTGGCAACGTTTGAAGATATCGTGTAAAAGCAGCAACCCTAGCAACCCTAGGCTATGAGTCATGACGGCGCGGGCTCTGCGTGATCTGAAGCGGTCATGGACATTGTCTGCTGAATACAGTTTGGTATTTATAAACAGCTGGCCGATTGTTCGTTATTGTTTAGAAACCTAAACCAAATACTAACATAACCTTAGATAATCTTTTGTTAGAGCTAAGCTTTGAAGCTTATTTCCCAAAATATCTTCTTGTGTAAAGTAAGTTTCAATTTAAGTAGAACCTAAAGAGAAAAAACAGTAATTCGGCTTAAAGAACGCAAAAGAATGAAATCAAGTGCCAATAATTGACAATACCCGCTTGGCAAATAATACAGGAACCTTTACATCTCATCTAAGGGAAATGAAACATCCAATACATGGTACATGTATTGGATATAACATGTTGATATATCAACTAGAATAAAAATTATACGCAGAACTATTTGTATAAATAAATGTTGATATGGATACATACAGAAAACCATTTTTCTTCTTTCGAAATGATTCACAGACCAGACATGTACCTCAAGTCAAACAAATATATTTTGCTGGCATTGCAACCCGAGCAAGCTCCGGTGAGTCACTAGATAGAACTATTAAACTTTATTGATATGCGCCAGTCAACACTGAAAGCAATAAAGAAAGTATTACAACTCCATAATGAAGTAACGAAACTGAGAACAATGAAGAAATTCTGATAGACATCAGATGGGAGAGCTAATGCCTCACCATGACTGATTTACGATCAGAGATAATACAATGAGTAATAATGTAGCTATCGGTGTCAATACCGCCATATCTTAATATCTCAATTAGATGAACAATGCTGCAAGAGCGTACGATAGATTTATTAATCTTAGTAACATAAACGTCAATCTAAATGTTGAGAGTGATGAAGTTGTAGAAAGACTACTCAATGCGGAAATGAGAATATTTCATGCTTTTAGTAAATTTTACCATCCCCGAAGTATCAACCTTGTTAAAATTTAAGCAGTTCCTCTATCCTGATCCAGACGTATAAAATAAACATAAACTTACCCTAACTTTGAAAGTGAGAAATTAATATCTCTTACTTATTCATACACCTGTCTAGAAACTAGATGCACTTGACTCAACCGTAAAACTTTTAGACTACCTTTGAATCACAAAAAACGCATAAAAAGAGATTTTAAGTGAATCATCACTTACAGTAAGCTTGGTAAACAATAGGCCGTGATTCAGAAAACAGCAGGTGGCCCAAATGAACGAAATAATTGAATTAGAAGCTTACGGAGAAAATTGGGCCACATTTTAAGCCTTTCTATTCCAGTTGTACTTATTACTTTCCCTTTCTTAATTCCGCTAATCTAGTATTCTTTGTTTTTTTAATACAAAACGTGAATTTTAAGACTGGATTAGAAAACAGATTTAAAAGTCGTCATAAATATCTGTCTAGCTAAGAAATCTTGAGCACGTTAAAGAAGTTCTTACAAACAAAAAGAATATAAAACGGTTGAGCGAGGAAGCTTAATTTGCTAGGTCAGCGAATAGTTCTGTGAACATCGTAAAAATAAAGCACTAGAAAGCATTAAGAACAATGCTGCGGAAGAATTCCAGAACAAAAGGTAGCCATGCAAAAAGGTGAAGTATTTCATCCATTCCTTGATAAATTTCAGAGGCCGTCCGCGGATTCTTTACAGAAGGTCAAGGTTAAAAAGGGAAACCTGAATATAAAAGAATGGAACTACATTCCATGCAGACGGGGAGGGAATTATCGCAAATGGCTCGGGAATGTCGCATGCGGCAAAAACATGTCTCGTAAAGTATACTCGAAAATTAAATTTCCTTGGCCATGTTATTGCTATGGGGAATGAGATGTTCATTGGGTACTTAATGTAGCAATGCAATTACTCGTAGATAGTAACGAATAACAGGACTATAAATGCAACTACTTCTCCAATGCAAGATTCTTAGGAACCGATTAAAATGCCTATTACCGATCGGTGACCACTATATCGATTCGTAATTGCAGGAAACGATGATCGAGTTTTGCAAACCGTACGTAGAATTACGGAGTCAATTGCCTCTACGGCTCAGGATACCAGACGTCCTTCTTCGCCGATGCATACAATGGCACCAACGATACAATTGCGAATATAAATCGATCCGATAGACTGAAACCGGACGATCCCTCGTCTTCAGACAGGAAAAATAAAAAAGCTAACTTAAAGATAGCCGTGAGTTGCATCGCTGCAATAAGTTAGCACAAATTACTGGCATTCTAATGGACTTTTTTATAGCTTTTACTTATAGACGCATTATCCACACAGCTTTGCTATGTAATCAATATTATCAAGACGCGTCGAACAAATTGATTTCCTTCAAGTAAATTGATTATGTAGTTGCAAGTTTTTATGCGTACTTAAATCATTATTTCAATTACATAATTGTTAAAAGTAAAAGTGATGTTCTTGTGTTAAAATAACATTTCATAGGGTATAAATCGAGGTATGTTACTTCCTACCTAACAATTGTTACGAAGTCAATTATAAGACTTTACTTAGGCTCTTGCCTTAAGTACCGTCTCAGATTTACACACTCGATAAGACTATCATTATTGAATGTGTGAAAACTTCTCAACTTTTTACTAGACACTGAATGCTCGCCATTCGCCCACTTGTCGGCCGACAGGTCTGTCATTGTCGGGCATCGCGCGACCGTGAACTCTGCGCGAGGGCACGCCAGCCCTGCGCAGGCGCCGCCTTGTGTGCATTGTTCCGTCCTACGGATCAATGGACATCGGATACGGACTGTATCGGTCCGAATACAAGTGTCTTTTGATACTAATGAGGTCTGTGGACCTCGTCAAGTATAGCAACTTGAAATTGTAAGTTCAAAAATATATCTGCATGGAGGTTTGTTATATTTCACATGTTCCCACAATGTATTTCTTCTGATATGTGCTTAGAGGTTCTTCTTAGAGCAAAGTTAATTGGCGGGCAATACCCGGTGTATTCGTATTCACCTTCAGAGTCCCTCAATTATCCAATTGGAGTAACAATGACTGCTATCGAGGATACTACTGTTGTAGATATAAATTAATAAACGTGATCTACTCAACTCCATTGACACTTGTTAGTGACTTATTTTTATCCAGTCAAAGCGGAATGATGCGTTGACGCGTATAATGTACACTTTATTACAAAGCGGTAGTTTGTATGTCTGTACGTAATGGTTATCATACTCATCAGTCATCACTTACACAGACCTCAAACAAATACACATTGTTTAATTCAGAGACCTACAACTTCGATGTCTGCAACATTTTGTGACACAGAGCTTGGGTACCGTAGCAGACTGGAATTATAGCCTCATAGCAGACAGAAGTCGATGTATTTAATATCTCGGGAGCAATAAATTGTATAATAATTTCTCCTGCTGGTGAATCACCGCAGTCTAACAACTGTCTGCAGCAGCGAGTCGAATCCATACTTAATAGCAATACGGGTGTTTTTGTCCCTTTATTCACGGTTCAACTAGTCTGCATATAAACGGCCCAACTTGAATATTTTGGTCGAGATCCGGTTAAATCTTGAGGGAGACACGTGAAGAAGCAGTTACATTGAGGAGTTGCAAACCGCTAAATTACAAGATTTTTCCTATGGTATAAATACCGCTGGGGGTGGCCTTTAGTTCTTATCCCATGGTAGATTACGTGAGATTCATTATTGATCTGACATTCTGCAGTGACCTTTATGAAAATGACAATGTCAATCATTCTCGAAATGCTAAACCGCCGTCTGTCTAATTATGAGCTCATAATTAGTCTCAGATCGTAATAATCAAGGTATTATTCTAGATTGCAGAGCATTAACCTGTTTTTTGTGTCCCCAATATTAAACAAAGTCAAGGTAATATCAAGCATATTTTAAATTCTATTCAACATTAGAGTTTTAGTGTTAGAGTTAGGTAATATGTTGGGGTATGACTCAACGACTAACTGAGTTACCAAAAACATTGGCAGTGGTCCAAGCAGGTAGGTTTTATTATCGCAAAACTGTTCCTCTGTCAGTTTCTAGTTTATTTCAAAGTTATATTGTGTGCGATTTGCCAACTTTTTTAATAGGTTTATTCACATTGCTGACAAGGTCACTCAGCCTATACAACAAGGTTTTATAGTAGAAAGCTTTGAGGTCTAAATAAATCATAATTACATTTTTAAAAGACTTGAATAAAGAAGAGTGCATTAAAGTAAATATATATGTGTATAAAAATGTATGTTCTAAGATATTGATAAGTTGTGTAAACAATTGAGATTAAAGAAAATACGATTCAGATTTGACATCTCTGTTACAACCATGACACGCTTTTTGGATGTTGGCACCGGTAAATCTTACCAAATCATTATCTGTAATTTGTCGTACCAACTGCATCCAATTGGTGCATATCCTAGTTGAAAAAATATCAAAACTGAAAAGAGATGAACCATCATAAATTCAGATAGATAGTTTTTTGTTAGTATATTATTTTGCGGTTACTTCTAAAACTTCATCTGATTGCAGAAACAAGAATAAACTAAATAACACCCCACAATAGATACTATTCTTAATTAAATAAACTGGGTCAGTGCAATATATTTTCATCAAAAACTCATTGTGTTGTACCAAAGTAATATATGAAGGGGCAATAAAGAAATCATTATGTATGTTCACAACTTTTAAATAGACTGAATTTTATTAAAGTAACAGGCTATGACTGTACCATTTTTAAAGAACTTTTTGTTGTGTTACATATTATATAAATAATGATTTTATTGTAGTTGACCAGCCAGCAGCTGATAAGTGAAAGAACATCATCAGGTCATAAATTATGATAAGGTTAATTCTAAGAATGAAAGAATTAATGAGCCATTGTTATAAGATCTTGTTGCACAATGTGCCATTGTAAACAATGCCTATGACACTTGAATATTGGAGCTTATAAGTGTGTTATGAAATCGGGACACCATTTCCTTTGACCCAGGGACCCATAGGCATAGCTGACAAAGGCTGTTAAGTTGAGATTTTAAGGGTTTTTACCAAAACAAACAAAAATCTATTTCATTATATGTTGTGGTTATATGGTTTTTGGTATTTTCATCTTGTCAATTGCTAGTTGTCACTGTATCAAATATGGAAGCCGCACAGATTTCATTGTAAAATACACTTTCATTAAATCATCATCCTTCGAGCCTTCTAACCGGATGTAGCTGAGTACCAGTGCTTTACAAGGAGCAACTGCTCTAACTGACCCCCTCAACCCAGTTACCCGGGCAACCCAATACCCCTTGGTTAGACTGGTGTTGGACTTACTGGATTCTGACTACCCATAACAACTGCAAAGGATGTTCCATGACAGCCTTTCATTAAATAAGAAATGATAATATGTATAGGTAATTAACTTCTAAACCTCAATGAAATAACAGATTAATACAATGCACTTCAGTCATGACTAGAAATAAATGCTAGGTCTAGGTCATGAGTGTGAATAATTTACTAAACTGGTTTGTAGTTGCAATAATGTTTGAGAGTACTTTGTTTTTTCTGACACCTCATAGTTACGAGTTTTGTGATGAAACTGTGACTTCATGTCAAAATAGGTATGCTTTATAATATGGTCATTACAGCTAGAGTTATATTGTTGCAGTTAGCATATCCAGTCCAAAAAGGATATCCTGAAATACTGCAATGATTGATACTAATAATCATTGTTTGTTTAAAGTAATATTACTGTCATTACAACCCCAAATTAGCTGCTACAATGATGAATCTAAGCACAATATTCTGCGTAAACTTAATAGGGTTAATAGTTATTGTGTACACAACTTTATAAAACACTATTGTGACACATGGCACTCCCCATGACATCATATATTTTAATATCATGCTAACATCAGTAGTCTTACACAAAGTATGTGGAAATCATAATGTTATATGGCTAAATGGCATTTCCCAATATTCTACCGATTAGTTGATTTGCTTAATAGAGATAGAATTTTGACATTAGCACGAATTTCAAATGCCTATCCCTGGTAAGCAAAAAAACTCATATATAGAATATAGGAACGGATGTTAGGGTATGTGGTAACTAGTTATTACTGACCGAAACAAATCACCCTCAGTTACCAGGGCCAGTAACATACTTTTGGCAGTTTATGCAACTATGATACAATTTTTAATAATTTATCTTATGAGTAGTTTATTAAGTACAGCTGATATCCAGATTATTGAGGGCAAAGTAAAGATTGAATTTATTATTGACAACCATTAGACAGGGTAGGACTGATACTTTTTTAGCAAGTGAAACAAACCCACATTTATCAATTGTTTATCATTTCTGATTAAAACTACACAATAACCGTGAATAATACACCTGGAGATAGTAAAGAGCAGGTGTTAAATTTCGTGAGGCCAGGAAAAGGGCGTCCAGGTAGTTGCCCTTTGCGAAAGGGCTGCTTAATGAACAATAATCAATAGTAGGTCAGTTACTTCACAATGTAAACGCAGTCTGGCGTTTAGATGCCCTCGCAAAATTGGACCTTGTTAGCAAAGATTAGTCATCAGAAATGAATAAGTAATCAAAATATTGCAAACTCCAAAAGCATTCCTCATTCAACAACGCACCGAAGAGAAAACTTTTTGTAACACTGACAGAACTAATAAAATCCAATTCCTTAGTCACGGCACCTTATTATAAAAAAATACATTAGAATAGATCTCCGAAGCGGAAAATGGCGTTACAAATTTACGGTTATATCGTTGTTTTGCCCATTGTTAACCGTGATTATTTACCATTTTCTTGTAGCTGAGGAATAAATCTACAAAGAAATGCATGAACAACATGAAATAACTAAGAAATAATTAGGAAAATCACTCACCTTTCTAATTATTGACAGCAATACACAGCACTAGAAAATTCACTGTTGCCAATGCTACCAACATAAATGTCAAAACGATTTTGAAGCCCATCATGCCATGTTGTAATCTTGAATACGTTTAATTATTTTGTTGAAAATAAAAATATTTAAGATTTGTGTTAAGCATAAACTTACAAATATATTAATTTTATGGATATCAGTTTTTAAAGTTTCATATTTTGTCCAAACGCAAAAAAAAACATTCATTTTTAACTTTTACAGAAAGAAATCATCGTTTCAAATATCATCTATTCAAATAAGAGGTGCATAATTAAACAGCTACGAGAAAAATTAGCACCAATTATACGCTGTATAATTGTAGTTTTACTCGGTAATGATGAGGAATGTATTTTTACTCTATTTATATTTTTGTAGTTGTAAGAAATCGTTTTAATGCCGCTAACAGAGGATCATGGAAAGCAGAAAATAATAAGTAGTTTTGTTATACTGCAGCTATCTAAAAGCAGGGTCAACTAAAAAAAAACAGTTTGAGTTCGAGTTTACATGAACTTGACGAAAACTCAATAGTTTCGCGCTTCAATTTATTTTTCCATGATTTTTTCAAACGTCATGCTGTCAGAGCCTCTGACAGATTTACAAAAAATGACAGCGCTCTGACTCAGAGCGCTGTCATTTCATAAATGACAGATCACCGTTGACATGACAACTTTCTTGACATTTGGTCAAACAGTGGCAGCGAGTGGTTGTGGTTTCGTGAAAATTAAAATACATCTCAGGTTTTTATCATTATTATAAGTTTATTCACAAACTATTTACATTAATTGAAAATAAAATAAACTTATAATTTATAATTTTATCATTATAATTCACAGAAAACATGATTTAACTGCTTTGTGGGGAGCTTTCATAACTAATCTATATATGTACTGTCTACTGTAACGAGAGTAATTTCACTAACTTTATTGCATGATCATTAAACTATTTTTACTGATTATCGTCTATCCGCTTTGTTTATTGTAACAGAAATGAATAGTTTTGGCGTGGGGTTGTACTTTCTGACGATGCTATGGTGCGTTACTTTGGTTCTCTGCTGGGTTTCGGTGCGTACAGGACACAGCATCGGGAAGGTAGCTCTACTCGTATCTTCTTTGGTTACATTGATTTTGGTGTGTTTGCCAAAAGGCGAGTCGCATAGTACGGACAGTGCCAATTTTTACGACAAGTTGTATGTGCCCCGATATGTGATTCTGGTATTTCTGTGCATTAGTGCGGTTTTTGGCGGTCTATTCGCTTTAGTTCATGTTTGTGTAACGCCCATTGAAACGCGTAAAGTAAGGAGTTTCTAATAGTCTGCTTTGGTAAGTTCCGAGTTTGGTTGCAGTTTATTTTTGTCGTTTTGTTCATTCATAATTTTTATCAATTAATGTTTATTTGTATGTTGATACTGTAGGTAACCAGGTAACTGAATAAAGAATGGGCCATATTAGCTAAACTTATCCATATTAGAGCTTATAAAATAATAGATTTAAACAAAATATTTTTATTTCTGTGCCAATGTACTATGCTTCATCTATACTCACATCTAACCCTGAGACAGTTTTCTTATCTCAACTCCATCATTATCAAGTGCACATTAAATAATTCATTATGTACATAGCATAACTTATCATGTCACACAATGCCTACCTTAACAGCTTCAAGCGTCATTATCTTGTTTTAATTAGACCAAGATCATTTGCAAAAAGTATTTATGTAAAACATAAGCAAGCTTTAAAACTGGCACTATATTAAAAAAAAAACAAACTGCATTCCAATTTTGAATCAAATTTCTTTTTTTATTGTTGTTTTAGTAAATACTTTTTGTAAGCTAGAAGGAATATGTCCAAATAAAAGTAAGATACAAGTTTATGAATACACTTCTCTAAAAATATACCATTATCAGTAACAATAAGAATAGTAAACAAATTAATCAATCTACTAAGTTAAAAATATCAAACTTGAGTTGAATGAATCATTGATGATAACATTTGTTTTGACTATGTTCAGTTTCAATCATTTACCTCTCACATGTTTAGTAAAAAAGTTGTTCTAAGAAAGTTCATAATTAACTTTTGAACTTTATCACCTTGACAATAAGGTTGAAAACTTTGGAACTGAAACTATGAAAATGGTACCTAATCATAAAGTAGTGTTACCTATTACACGATCATTTTATATTGCAATGTTCTGTTTATCTAAAAAATATCATAATAGATCATGGATGAGTATCCCTAGTGACAAAAAAATAAACCTTCATGTTATTGATCCTTTATAATGCATATCACTATTTATCATTTTATTGTTAGTAGGTATCGGTAGGCTGGAACATATGCTAAAGCTTCATTTTGCATTCATCACAGTGCATGACACCATTGAACCATTAATCTTATAAGACTAATATTTTACTACTTCCTGAAGTTACAGTGTAATAGGTATACTTTTTGTAATCATAATCTATTAAAAACTGTTTGTTTCAGTCAAAATGTCCAATGCAATAAGTCAAGGGTTGCGGTCGCCCATCAAATGTCTAGCCAGCTTGAGGAGAGCTGTTCCTATATCAACATCACTTGTACACAATGAGACTATACTAGTTAAAAATAATGACGAGTTTGTTAATAAGGTAAGAAATACATGAATAACTAATTTATTTGTTGACTAAGTCCTAAGCAATGATAGGAATAATGATAGGAATCATACTGCTAATGATAGGCATCCACTACCAGTTAAACATAATAATTAATTTATAAAAAAAGAACAAATGCAGAACTTCCTCCTTTTTGGGAAATCAGTTCAAAATTACACAATCTTATCTGTATTTACTGCTAGGTCACAGATTGCTAACTATTATAATATACAAACTATGGCTAGGTTTTTATCTTGGATATCAATGATACCAGTTACAGATTATTGAAATAATCACTTCATAAGCTCTTTAAAGAATATTCCCATAAATAAAAACTATGTCAAAACAAAATCAGTCCACTCTATCTGCCAAACTAGTTTTTTTGCCTAGGTACAGGAAAATCTTTATGTAGAATTTATGTAAATGATGTCACATTGATGACCTCATCTCATGACTGATTTGATGATGTCACAATCTTGTGAATCATTCCAAAATTATGTATCTTATTTGCCATGCAAAAGTAAATATTTAATGATATTTGATGTCTTAAAAATTGCGGCGTTTTTATCTCTTGTCTATAGTATTTAAAATTGTTTATCTTTGTAGTAAAATTACGTGAGAGATAAGAACTACGTTTTATCTGATAGTATGGATTCATATTCAAGTTTGGGGATTTGTTCTATAAACAAAATTAACATAATTGTCTTTTCGACCTCAGCGTTCTTAAAAATGACGTGTAAAAGTGATGTAATGTCCAACTTGCAAAATAAACGATTTCATTTCATTTCATTTCACTATCATTATGCAGCATCATTTATGCCCTTTTCTAGATTTGGTGCAAGTCTTGTTACCTCTGCAACATTTTACTAGGTACCTGCCCAATCTAAATGGCTTGGGTCACAAAAATTAAAAATCTGAAAAAATCTTTTCTGAAATCCACTATCTGAAGTCCAATAGTCCAATCTTAAATAAATTCAATCACACGGTTTACTTCTTAAGTCTATGTAACTGTAGAACAAATCAGACACAAATCCTAATTCTATTTCAAACTACTCACCTATTGCATCCTTTTGATGCCTCGGGAGAAGCGCCGTATTTCACATACTGTGACTATTTAGTCATTGGCTGCGCACGTCTGTCTCAAACCGGTGGCCATGGGCCGCACGCGACAGACGCGTGGGACCGACATGAAGCTTAAAGCACCATACAAACATGCTACAAAAGCAATTGATATATTGTATTTTTCAGGTAATGAACAGTGATAAGCCAGTAATAGTGAACTTCCACGCAGACTGGTGTGAGCCTTGCAAGATCCTGACTCCGAAGCTCAAGGAACTGATTGAACCACTCAATAACTTAAATCTGGCTGTTGTGGATGTAGAAGATCATGCTGACCTGGTGCATACGTTTGAGGTAAACATAACATCTAATATTCATAATTCATTCAAAATAATGATATTCTTAGCAAAATAGACGATGGCCCTGTTTTTGTTGTTTAATGAGGCGATTTAATATAGTTGAGCTGCATGCGAAATTGAACTGTTATTATAACAACTTTCCCTAGTTTAGCTACTTCAGTAGCCTGTCCTATTTTTTGTCGATAATTTGTAGCATTACGCTCGCGCCTTTGTGAATACTGTTCTTTTCATTCGCTCTATCTCCAATAGTTGATATTCATTTATTTTTATATATTTTTGCTAAGCGTGAGCATCGCGAGTGCAGACACTTACCTCCATTTTAATTCTTACATATCTTTACTATTTCTCATTAAAAATTCCAGGTAAAAGCAGTGCCAGCAGTAATAGCAATAAAAAACGGTATAATAGTGGACAAATTCATAGGCTTGGTTGACGCAGACATGATCACAGGGCTCATAGAACGAATGGCCGGTAAGAAACAGGACAGCGCGTAAATGCCACAGACTATATAAATGTTAGAGATGTCAGCCTGTGATTGGTAGAGGATGCTCAAAGGTTTGATAAGTTAAGAACTCCTTGGTTGGTATTGTAGCTGGTTTTAATTTAAATGTTTGATTTTGGAACTCATGATGTGTTTGACTTTGATGCAGCTAGAAAGTTAAAGCTCGGGGCGCTTATTAACGGCGCATTAAAAATCAAATTTCAACTTTATTGACGTACTGTTAAGTAATATTTTTACTTGTCGCATAAAGCACTGTTCTGTACCATGGATGGTTCCGACTTAAGGCCTAATTCTTGTCTTGAGCATAGATTTACAGCTCTGTATCAATATAATTGTGTGAAAGCTCTTATTTTTAGGTGATGGAAATATTAGACAGCAGAATATTCACTACACTAATTTATATTTGTGTGATTTTATAAGACTTATGACTATAAATAGTTTAGCAAAGAAAGGTATGAATATGAATGAAACACACGCTGACATCTTATATTGTAAATAATAATAAAGAAAATTAGCCAATATCAGTTATTTTTGTAATTATGTTTTAAATGTACAGTCAGCATCAAAATCATTTTAATTTATCAATTATTATTTTATCAGAGCATCAAAGCATACATTTTTGAATCATTATTTTCAATCAGAGTATTATAATAGAACAATAACTCATGTGATATCTTCTTTTTTTGTGATGCTAACTGTACTAATAATAAAATGGTGTTCGAAGCAATACATTTTATTTTGGTTGTTGTCTATATGGGTTTAACCAAACTGTAAGGAGATGCACTATCCCACATTCTGTCTTATGAATTTTCAACTGTGTGACGTATTAAATAAAGATGTAGTGCATTTTCTTGCAAATTGATAACTTATTGTTCAGTAGTTATGTTACAAAATAATATCAAGAACTCGAATGAGATATTAAAAACGTCTGCTGCTATACAGATGAATATTATTTGACTAGACTTCATCGAGTTCTCGAAAAATCTAGCCTTTTTCAAACATGAACTTTCTTAGTATTCTTAAAATATGTTCTCTTGGTATTATTTTAATAATTTGACACCTCTCATTACCAAAACCAATTATAAAATTACATGTTTCTAATCTAATATTAAAACAAATCTCAAGCCTAGTAAGAATTTTAATTTTATTATTGATGCATGACTTCATGAGTGTATTAATTTCTGTAAGTCCGAAAAAGGTTGTCTATTATAATACCATAAGTAAGAGAACATCACGCAGTTTCATTTTAAATAGCATAGGCATCTAGAAAAATCTTTAAAAAATATATTTGTGGTGCATTTTACACCTTGCCTTAGGTTATAACCAATTATAGATAATATTGATATAGTTTAACTGCAGATTTGAATAACCAATCCATTCGTATTTTGCGATTAGAGATTTAGACATAATTTATATGAAGCTATTGTCGTGGTGGCCTAGTGGGCAAAGAACCAACCTCTCGAGTATGAGGGTGTGGGTTCGATTCCAGGTCAGGCAAGTACCAATGCAACTTTTCTAAGTGTGTACGTACTTTCTAAGTATATCTTAGACACCAATGACTGATAAAAAGGTGAAGGAAAACATCTTGAGGAAACCTGGACTGTAAAGTCTGAAATCACCAACCCGCATTGAGCAAGCGTGGTGATTAATGCTCAATCCTTCTCCGTGTGAGAGGAGGCCTGTGCCCAGCAGTGGGACGATAAAAAGGCAGTAACAGTAATGTTATAATCCAATCTCAAATCGCAAAAATATGGTTAGATCGGTTATTGATATCTGCAGAAAATCTTTCTATCTTTATAAGGTACATGTTATTGTTCCTATGTTAGTTAATGTATTGTATTGTTATATTTATTCAATGTTTATTGAGGTTGGTACACATTGTTACGATTCATTATCTGTGGACAAAATAATTATAATAAATAGTCCAATCTTATGTTACTTACCTATGCAAAAATAGCAGTACACAATTTTGGACCGAAAATAAAATATTTGAATAAGAATAAAATGTGCATCAACCATTTACAAATAATCTTCAATGTATTGAAATAGGAGTTTTTATGTTAAAACATCATTTGCTTATTTGTTTGTCTAAAAAATAGGCCTAGTCTGTCTGTCTGATTTTTTTGTAAGTTTGAAAATATATTTTTTCTATGAATTTATTTTTTTATTCTGTTCCGCACTATTTTCTACTTTCAGCACTCTGTCTCTCTTCGTTCTTCTATTATGGTATGTGTGTTGTAGTGCATAAATGTGTGTATTTTTCTATGTAGATAGCAATCTATGTGAAACATATCTTGGCTTTTTATACTGAGCCTGCCTTACACTATACTCCCTAAAGAACACCAAAATCAATTAAACTTTTTCTAAGCTTACCTATTGTCATAGACAAGTGGCCGTACCAGTATGAAAAATATTGACATAAGGCTAACTAGATGTCACTACTATCTATGGTGATAAAACGATTTTTGGGCCACTTTTTAAAAAACTATCTCAAAATAATTGCAATTACCTATTGCCATATTTTTGTTGTACCTATTTTTTTACAAACAAAATATATTCCTGCTTTAGGTGGACTATATTTTATACAGCAATATTTACCAAAAATCTATTTTTACAATGCACTTTTCACTTTCTATATTTTATAGAAATGCAAATCACTTTATTACACTTTTAAAAATAAGTAGACATAGTTCTGTTGTGTCATTATCAGAATAAAAAAGACTACTCTTCATTAACACAATTATTATTACACTTTTTACCTAATCTCAGTAGAAACATACTTACCTATATATGAAAATGCTTTCCGCTTCACATAATGCCTTCGCTAGCTAGTATTTTGGATATAATTAGCGTATATTTATTGCTAAAACTATATTCTCTTATATTATATATAAATTATTATAGGTAAATTTCGGCTGCAACTGCAAAATATTAGATTATCCTAAAGGCCATGGCATACATGAACGTGACGGGGGCACGACCACAGATTATATAATAGTTACTACGTAACAGATAAATCACTCCATACAAAAAAGTCCATACCTACTGTTATAAGCACCTACAAGTTCCCAAACTACCTACAAATTCATAGCTGCGTTAGAAAATGAACCTTAAAAGCTCCAGCGTTCGATTGTTATTTCAATGCGCGCACAGTTCAGTGACCGCGACCGTGCCGACAGCGAGCGTAGGGTTGCCTCTTACAATTAAATAGGGAAACAAAGTTACGCTTATTTGTAACTGACTACCCAATATTTTTTTTTGTGTAATATCGTGTATCTCCCAGGTGGTCCCGTAGTGGAGTAAATCGAGGGTAACTTTCGAAATTTGTAGGCATGCATACATAATCACTAAAAAGCTAAAAATAAAAACAAACTACGAACAAATGTGACCCGATCATCGCGGAGTTTTAAAACCTTTAAGTAGGTAGGTACAGTCAGTCAGTGGCATCGTCTAGGTATAATAAAATGAAGAGCGAGAAATACCTACTACAACATAACTACTAAATGCCTGTTTTGTAGGGAATTATAAAAGGAGCTTCTAAAAAAGTATTCCATAAAGGTAAGTACTCCACTTGTGTAGGCACCTACTTAACTAAAGTTAAACAATCTTGATAGGATTTTTTACACAAATAAATATTAAACAAATAAACAATAGCATAGGTAGGTACCCTACTTAAGTAAAGTTTTCGCTAAAATCAATGGAGGTGCCCAACTACTTTTCGAGCACAGAACACGCAAGTATTCTATACTTACCTATTACCCCTGGCACAACACCGCTGACCGCTGATACATACCTACTTACCCAAAATTGGTTTCTGTGCAGCGATATAGGTATACAATGTTCCAAGCCACCATTTAGTTGGACGAGAACTATACCAGTACTTATAATCGAAATGTTTTTAGCTACAAAACTCGGTAACCATTACCACTAAGTATTAGGTATAAGTACCTATCTATAATTTAAGTATCTAAAGTAAGTCGCTTATTTTTAAAATGACAAAGAAGATAAGTATTTTTAAACGGTTTTATTTAGCTTACCCTGTTTGTTTTATTATTTATTCTTGGGTCAAATTTAGTAATTCAAATTTAAGTACCTTGCTGTTGTCAGATTGATCTGAAATTTGGTACACACCTTTAATTCCGATGACAATACAATATACTAATATCAATAACATTGTAAATCCAAGATGGCCGCCGGTACAAAATGGCGGATTACATATTTTTTCCACAACCCCCTCAATATGGGTATCAAATGAAAGGGCTACTCAAGTAGAATACTGTCAGCAACCCCAGCGGGGCCCAACAGGGCCAAGGCCTGCCTGGGCTGCGGGATTGTCCTGGTACATAAAAGGCCTACGACGAAACACAACGGTTTTTAGTCAGTAAGAGTCTGACACTTCCTCACCGCTGCTGACCCATAATATAGAATGAGGAATATTCGGTAGGCATTTTCATTAAATACTAAAAACTAGAAAATAAAAAATCGGTAAAAAAACTTTTAAGTTAAACGGTTTTATCTTATGTGCACTGAAAACTAGAAAATAAAAATACTGTTACTTACCTATAAACCTACATAGGTGATCCCGGTCATATTAGACTAAAATAAAAACGTGGGGGCCCTCTGAAATCCTACCTATGGCAAAGCATATCTTTATACTTTGGTAGATCGTGAGCTCGGCGTTCGCTGATGAAGCCGCAGCCGCTACGGCTGATTATTGATTGCCAAAATCTCCAGTTACGATTATAGTAAGTAGAAATCCACACCTATTATACCTCTAGAAGAAAGTATTACAGCAATAGTTAGGCAATGGGCCCCACGTTTTTATTTTAGTCTAATATGACCGAGACCACCTATGTAGGTTTATAGGTAAGTAACAGTATTTTTATTTTCTAGTTTTCAGTGCACATAAGATAAAACCGTTTAACTTAAAAGTTTTTTACCGATTTTTTTACTTAAAAAAATAGAAACCTATGAATACATACATACTTAGGTATAAAATATTTCTAAATGCCTATACATATATAATAGGAAACTTTTATATTTTCCTACAATAGTCACATATACACCTACACAAATCAAAATAGTTCTTCAGTTTATTAGATAATTTTAAAAACCAAATAAACAATAACTGACCTGTCTACATCTCTAGGTAAACGGAAAAACGTAAGCTTTATATTTTTTCTTTTACTAGATCTGCAACCAAGTACAGCACATAACTGGCCAGAGGTCGTCATGTTCACAAATAAAAATAATAAACATAAAAAACGCGCGCGTCGCGAGCGGCTGTCGAAAGCCCTGTGCCGCGTGGGGCTACCGGTAACCCAGCGAGCGGTAGGCATTTATCGCGCGCAAGTACGTCGAGTGACAGAGGCCTGGCACGACGTTCATATATAGGTATCATTCATGTATGTCATGACCTTAAATCTTCTAATACTTCACATTCTTTAAAATGAGACTTCTACTTCATTTCCTCTGTAACTATCAATCTAAAGTGTGATTTGAGTAGTGAAAAATACCATTGGAAATTAATAAAAAAAAAATCAGATTAATCGGTTGACAGGAAGAGGGTGAAATTTGAATTACTAAATTTGACCCAAGAATGAATAAATAATAAAACAAACTGGGTGAGCTAAATAAAACCGTTTAAAAATTTATTTTAAACAAATCTGTGTGTCATAGTTGTAGCCGGTAATGGTAGAATATTTCTAGGTGCTTTTTAAGTCCATCCTAACAATATATAGGTACCCCGTATTATTTACTAATCAATCATGCAAAATTATGTATACCAATTTCACATACCTAGATACATTATAAAACCTTCTAAATATCATGACATGAAGGTTACATCTCGCAGATCATTGCATTTGTTCTCATACCGATTGAAAAAAATCTTTGCAAAAATAAAATTGCTTCATTGTAGGTCACTTACTGTACTCATCTCGCGGCGTTGGGAGCAATGAAAATGGTAAACAACAATTTTGTATGATTGTAAACTGAGCTTGTCTATGTATACGCAATACTTACTTTAATAATTTAAATAGGTTAGCCGGAATTACACAGGATAAGTAGGTAACTAACAAAACAATCTAATGATTTCGTGTTTACTTATACTGTGTAAATCCGTTTTTTAATAGTCGAGCTTAGAAATATGTCCTACTGACCATAATTGGGTCCATTCATAGATTAGTACGACCATAATTTGCTTAGATTGTAAAGAATTTTAGATAAAAAGGCTTGTAAAGATGATTCCATGAGACCCTGCTACAGATCTTTCTTATAACTTCCAAAAAAAATAATTAGGTAGTATAACATAATGGACAAGGTATACGGTGACCAAAATTTTGCTGGTGTTAAAAATTGTTGGATGCTGAAATTTATGGGGTCATCACCACAAACGAATCATCAAAACTCTGTGTCCTGTTACCTATGTGGTGAGGGAATGGTCCTAATTTTTTCATCAATTTCATCTGGAAGGAAAAACCCCTTAGAACTTAAGGGCCTTACTACAAAAACTTTGAACCCTGTTTTACACTTGTCTAATAAAATTTTGGCTGCAAAATGAACTATATGTCAACGTCATAATTTGACATTTTTTTAGACAAGGCATTAACTGACGTTTAAAAGTTTTTGTGGTAAGACGGTAAATATTTTAGATCGGCCCACTTTATTGGTGTCCAAATAGATGTGTGTGTAAGTAGACGCGATTCTAAATCGCTCATAGACCAAGAATTAGAGCTTTTAAAACATAATTGACTACATCCGTTTGTCGAATGGACCAATCAGGAACAAGTAAGTATTATCTATGAATGTTTAAACTGACCAATGAGAATTGTCGACGAAAACGGTTGTGGTCAATTTGGCAACCATTTAAAAAGGTTGTTAATTCGCATAGTCTCACCTTTTAGTATTTCATTAATTAGAAGTATTCATGAATCAAAAGTATTATTAGATAATAAAACAATTATTATATAAGTAACTAGTAAACCCCGAACTCGTCCAAAACTAATTGTAATGTTTATTTATCTACTAAATAATTTACTTTACTCATAGTTCAAAAGGAATTGAATTTAATTTAAAATATTGTGGAACAATAATACCGAGTTGTGTTTTTACTTAGAAGGAAATATATTTTCTTGGATAATGTTTAACAGTTATTTTATTTAAGAAGCTACATAGATTCCTTCTGGTACTTCTGTCGAAAGATGATTAAAACAGCAGCCGTGTCCGGTATTTGGTTTTGCATATCTACCCCCTAAAAATAAGTACTTAAAGTTTTTCATGGCATTTGATGTAGTTATGTAATCCACCTACCTACCTGCATATTTCATATGCTGCTAGGAGTGCATAAAACCGGAAATAAAACCAGACTTTGTGGACAACATTTGCTTTATTATCAAAATAAAATAATTTATAACGTGAGTATATAAAAATCGACAAGTTAGTGAATATCCCTTGCTAGTGCATAATAAATTGAACAGTTACCTACAATTTACTAGTGCTGTGTGTAACTTAAAGTCATGCTGGCCCAGTAAAGCACCAACTTTTCAAGTATTAGTGTGCAAATACCAGGTCAGGCAAGTACCTACTAATGTAAATTTTCTAAGTATATCTTGGATACCAATGTCTGAATAAAGGGTGAAGGAAAACTTCCAATCGTGCACGCATCATCCCTTCTCTATTTGATCAACGCTCATTCCTTCTCCATATGAGAAGAGGCCTACGCCCTTGGAGAGGGACAATAAAAAGGCTGATAATGTGCTTGAAAAAAGTGTTTGTTGCTTTATCTGTGAATAATATCAGAAAAATGCAGTTCATATAAAATCTTTCCACCGTACGTTCGTTGCTCATAATCAAGTGCGATAGGTATTGTTGACTGAGAAATAAGAATATAATGTCCCATCCTTTGCGACTTAGGTTTCTTCATACATTTGAATCAGTAACGAAAAGTAGGTCCAAGCTGAGCTCATAATCTGGAAAACAAATGATACATTAGGTATTAAATAAAACGCTTATTAGGTACTTATCCAAATCATAAAAGATCTTTAACAGTTTCTGCAAATTAATAAATAAAAAAAATATTATTTTGTCCAAATAATCTTGGCATTTGTCCTACCTTAGAAAATGATTTGAGTGTCAATTGAGAAAATCCAAGGGCTGATAAATAGCTAGGACGCTGGGCTCTGGAAGAAAATATGAGTAGGTCTCATTAAATATGTACAGTCAACTTCAGGTCAATGGTAACAGTTTTATAGGAAAATCGTACTTATTACTATTGAGTTGAGGTGCATGACAGTTACCACTGATGTGCAGTCTACCGTAAACTTTCTGATTTGTTTATCCTATGAACAACACTAGATGCATAGACTATTAGTATATGCTAGATGTAAAATGACAGCAGATTTAGTACCTAATAATGATGGACAATGTTAACTTCTTCACTTTATGATCACTTTCGTACCAATAACTTTCGTAGGCCGCATCTGCAACTTCTGAACTCTGAAAATATTTTCTTTTTACATCAAACGCAGTTAAGCAAAAAGTTATTCAAGCAAGGTAATCGTATCTCATACAACATATTTTATTACGTCGTCCATATGTGTCTTTTTTATGCTCTGTACACAAATCAGCTATCGATTGGTTATAAAAATATGTACGTAAAAAACTCATTAGCCGCAGTAATTCAGTACAACACATTACTTGCTCACACATTACCATTAACCTCTAACTTTCCGCCGCCATATTGCGTCAATAGCCGCCATATTTCCCGCGCTATCCCTAATAATATTATAAATGCGAAAGTAACTCAGTCTGTCTGTTACGCTTTCACGTCTAAACCACTGAACTGATTTTTTATGATTCCCATTTATAATATTATTAATAGGGATTAGATCTTACCGTATCACACAGGAATTGACCAGAGAGTGACAAGAGGAAAATTGTGAAAACTGCATTGAGAACCGTCAGCATATTAGCAATCGTTTCAGCTAGACCGCCATATACCTGGAAAAGACAATCCAATTCAATGGAAATTGTTTATCTGGCCTTATAACCGCTAAACAAATAAACTATGGTATCTAAAGGAAAGGTCCAAGATTATAATGATGTCTATACTTACCATGGTCAAAAACCCAAAGAAGCAGATTTCAAGGGCAGCGCACGCAACGTGAATGAATATTACCAAGCCGAAAATACTCGACAGTTGGTCCGCTATCCTGGGAAATTAAAAACATCATTTTAAATTTTAAAAGGACCCACCAGCTGGAGATGGCAGGAACCGCCAGAAGAGAAACCATGGACTTTCTTGCCCGTCCTTCTCCATAGGAAGCAAATTTTGGAATAGGCAACTAGAAACAAGAACTTTTAAATGAACATTCAAGAGTGATTGTAAAGGTCTACATGAAATATTTTTTTGACTTTGACTGCCATGAAGTTTTGCAAAAACTAAACTACGTATTACTTTAATTATCTTGTATTTTGACTTTACCTTAACAATCGTTGATGTATTTCAACAATTCGTTTCAATTCCTCATAGCTCTGAGTGTCAGAAACATTTAAATTGCTCTTAGTTTTGTGTTGTTCGTCCCGCAATTGGATGGCGTTCTTCAAGTCCACTTGTAAAAGTCGCAGGAGTGCGCTTACATTTGATGTCATTATTACAATTATTAAGTCAAAAGGCAGGTAAAGACACATCTGGCAGGGCACCGCTGGAAGAGACAAAGAAGTTCCAGTGAAGGAATTCAAATATTATGATTGACTGAAAGAAGTCATGGTAAAAATGTCCTATACAAATCCTCAGGATGCATTTCATCAGGACCACCTACTTACTTAAGTGCACATAAACATAGAATTAACCACATTAGAAGAGATAGGAGTAGATGGTACCTACGCAAGATGCACACGTATAGTGAATTATTAGGGAAAAAAGAACCTATAGTGTAGGTATATGAGATTTTTGCAGCTGCAGCCACAATTTCTGAAAACACGAGCTACTTCTGCTAAGGAAAAATTCAAGAGGCAATCATCGCCCTTAGCTATCAGACCATCCCATTATGTAAAAATTGGTGTACCTAATAAAGAACGTCTACCTTCTCTTCTTAAATACATGAAACATAGGTACTTACTGCCAACCACCTCCCACACATAGGTGAGAAGGTAAGTGATGATGGAGTCGACTTCCCAGAACTTGGGCAGTTGGAAGGGAAACAGGTAGACCTTGTCTCCCTTCACGAGGTAGAAGCATGATATGAGGAACGGTATCAACTCGAAGAGGCCCAGGTTCATCATTGCGAACATAAAGTATACTGAAAATAAAAAAGACTTAAGTATAAGCAACGCTTTAATAAATGGTACTAAGTTATCTATTAGTTAAACTTGCTGGGTATTACCGCGACTACTGGTGAATATTTGCGTTTACTCAATACCTACACAATTCTTCATTAGTATTCCATGGCTTAAAATCCTACAGCGCTATTCAGAGAAAACTCTCTACAGATTTAACCTTCTAGGAAAACAAACATCGTTTACCTATTTAAGGTCATAAGAACAAAGCAAGAAAATGTTTTTTTTTCTAATGAATAAGCAAAAAGGCACCTAGCGGTGCTCAGGAAAACCTGATGGAATAAGTGACTTTCATGCCAAGGTACGTCTGGTCACACAAACAATTGAATGCGCCAAAAATAACACCTACATCTAATTGAAATTTTAAATCTAACATCAAAATTAATAACTTACAATCAAGAGGAATCCTGATCTTCCTCAGCCAAGCCTTCAGTATGACAGCCTTTTGATCATCAGGTGCAAGGTTCTTCGGCCACAACTCACCGACTTCCAGAATCATGTCCCTTAAGTCAGTTCTCCTGACGAGAGCTAATATCATTTTCACTATGTCTAAAACACAAAGTTATTTTTGATAACTAAAAACTTAATAATTATTTCGATTACAGGTTGTTACTACAAAACAAAACAAAAGCGTAGCTAAAACCGTTTTGACTTCAAAAAAAGAAGATTCTAACTCAGTAGGTAATAGGTATGTTAGTGCGCGATTATCTCACATTTGGCTGAACCGTTTGGATGTGGTTTTTAATTCCTCAGACTGAGGAGAAAGTTTTAGTTAATTATTGAAGTCGGTTTTATTTTCTGTAAAAAGTTATTTTGTTTGAAAATTAAAAACCAATACTATTACCTAAATAAACATGAGAGCACTTACCATGAGCAAACATGATATCAACGGGCAAAACTCGAACACCCTCCAAAAAATTATCAGCTCTTATTTCAGAAAGCAAACTAAACTGCGTAGAAATAAATGGATAAAATGTTATACAGAACAAAAGTAATTTAATTTTATTGCAAGAGATATAACTGGTTGAATTGTCAAAGAAATCCAGGCCGATACATTTGAATAAATAGGTGTATCGGCCAAATGTTTGTCTGTAGTCTACCGGGAGATCGGTGTACGACATCGTGACTAAGATAACAGAAACAGAACAGAAATGAAGAAAATACTGAAAATTTCTACAACGTAGTGTCAAGTTCAGTCCAATGGTTCTCAAACTTCTGTTTATTTTAAATGAAAGGAAAAATTAAATGAAAAAATGTTCAGTAACAAAATAACAGGTTGTTGTAGGTATCCTTTAACGGCTCTCAGGTTTACTTGTTGGAAGAATATACTTATGAGGTAGGTAGTGTAGCTACTCTCATATAATATTTTTTATTTAAACGGTTTTATTTAGCTCACCCCGTTTGTTTTATTTATTATTTATTCATTCTTGGGTCAAATTTAGTAATTCAAATTTCACCCTCTTCCTGTCAACCGATTAATCTGAAATTTTGTATACACCTTTAATTCCGATGACAATACAATATAGTAATATCAATAACATTGTAAATCCAATATGGCCGCCGGCACAAAATGGCGGATAACGTAGATTTTATCGATCCCATCAATATGGGTATCAAATGAAAGGGCTCAACAAGCAGAATACAATATACTATAAAAAATTTAAATCCAAGATGGCGGCCGCTACAAAATGGCGGACAACGTAGGTTTTATCAATCCCATCAATATGGGTATCAAATGAAAGTTCTCAACCAGTAGAATACAATGTACTATATAAAATTAAAATCCAAGATGGCGGCCTCTACAAAATGGTGGATAACTTAGGTTTTATAAATCCCATCAACATGGGTATCAAATGAAAGGTCTCAACAAGTAGAATACAATTTACTATGCAAAACTCGAAATCTAAGATGGCCGCCGCTACCAAATGGCTGATAACAATTTTTTATCAATCCCACCAATATGGGTATCAAATGAAAGGGCTTCACAAGTAGAAAACTGTCAGTAACTCCAGCGGGGCCCAACAGGGCCAAGGCCTGCCTGGGCACTCCCTCACCGCTGCTGACCCACAGCAGGAGAGGTCATGTGATGATTTTTGGGGTTGTTACAAAAAAAAGTATCTGGAAGGGCTATGTATTGAGGAATTAGATTGTAATAAATTGTCAGGTAAGAGACCGTGTAATAATGATGCACTAAATGAATTAGATAGAATGAGGAATATTCGGTAGGCATTTTCATTAAATACTAAAAACTAGAAAATAAAAATTCGGTAAAAAAACTTTTAAGTTAAACGGTTTTATCTTATGTGTACTGAAAACTAGAAAA
Source organism: Helicoverpa zea x Helicoverpa armigera (assembly GCA_033682625.1). NCBI lineage: Eukaryota > Metazoa > Arthropoda > Insecta > Lepidoptera > Noctuidae > Helicoverpa > Helicoverpa zea x Helicoverpa armigera. Next base: position 10,073,071 of record JAWIIS010000043.1, on the reverse strand, counting down.
TAAAAAAATAGTTACTTACCTGTCAACCTACGTAGGTGGTCCCGGTCATATTAAACTAAAATAAAAACGTGGGGCCCCTGTGAAATCCTACCTATGGCAAAGCATATCGTTATACTTTGGTAGATCATGAGCTCGGCGTTCGCTGGTGAAGCCGCTACGGCTGATTATTGATTGTCAAAATCTCCAGTTACGATTATAGTAAGTCGATGCAATCCACGCCTATTATACCTCTAGAAGAAAGTACTACAGCAATAGTTAATGGGCCCCACGTTTTTATTTTAGTTTAATATGACCGGGACCACCTACGTAGGTTGACAGGTAAGTAACTATTTTTTTATTTTCTAGTTTTCAGTACACATAAGATAAAACCGTTTAACTTAAAAGTTTTTTTACCGAATTTTTTTAACCAAATATCTTAATGGTTTTCATAAGCATTTACGACACACATGACTGGCCAATTAGTAAGAAACACAGTACAATCTTGAAGTTTAAAAACTTGCATCCAAGTTACAAAGTCAAGGTGCCTTGTAAAACTTTGGGAATGGCAGGCTGAAAAAAATAAAAACTAGAAATGTTGCTAATTATCTAGACAAATAATGTCTCCGCCTATTACTTCATTAAATTAGAATTAATTGTTTAAGATTATCATTGATGACTTAAATTAGCGTTGACCCGAACAATTACTTACATTTTATTGCAATTTGTAGACATTATATACGATTTCTATGAATGGACAGTTATCTATATCTTTCGTTTATAATGGGTAAGTAATTTCTTTAATGCGAGCATGCTACGGTAAGGCTTACATCGATTATTTTAAGAAATAACTTGATTTTTGTACGTTATTTACTTTTTATCATAGGTTAAGCCAGTACGGGACCTGTAACTTACGGGCTACCTTTTGGCTCACGCCTCGTCGAATGGGGTATAGCTGTTTCACGGGGTTGCGCTCACGTCCCGTGGAAACTACTTCCCGTACACAAATAAAATATAGCCTTCGTTACCCGAGGATAGTGTAACTTCTCAACAGTTTTTTTTTATATCTGTAGAATGGTTAAGGACTATAAGGTGCAAACAAACAACAAATAATGCTTCTATTAGCTGGACAACTGAATATTAACTAAATGTAAATTAATATTCAACTATCAGTTTTATCTCATATCTGTTTAATGATAGTAAAAAGGCAATGGCCCTATTGTATTGGTACAAACTCAATTATAGAAATGACTTTCGAAACTCTTATTTACATAATCAAAGACTTATAAAATAATATGATTAGATATTTTTAAACTGACTACCAAAACAGAGATCCATACTCATCTCATATTTCGCTGAACTGATTTTCATGCGGGTTTCAGCATAGTATTTGTCAGACTTCGGTGAGTTTTTGGTTCGTATATTATTGAAGTCGATATTCTTTTTTTTTGGTATATTTGAAAGAAAGTTTTTTTGGAGAATATTGCAACAAAATCAATGATTGCATCTTGCTATTGTTTTGCCAATCAACAAGTACTTTCAGCTATGGAATAAATTACTTTTTACAATAATCGGTTTAGCTGTTTACAATGTCAGTTTACTTGGAAAGTTACCTATTAATTACAAGTTTTTACAATAATCTTTACTATTATCTTGGGAAATTGTAGGCGGTACCCGTTGTTAGCGTTCGTGCTTTTACTTCGACATAAACGTTAATTAGGAATAAATGCGTTATTAGGCTTGATTAATAGTTGCAAATTGCGAAGGTTTATGGTTCTGTCTAGCTCGGTTAAAACTATGGAAGGTTCGGTTCGAGTTGGTTTGGGTTGTTGCTTCGCTACATATAAATTCCACCATTTTGTTATAAAAAATGTGATAAATGAAGAACTGTTCGATCGATTTTGTGCAAATAGTCCGAACAAAGCCTAAACATTTGGTTTGGATATGTGAAACCGTTCTTGAGTTATAAAATTATAACAAAAAGTGGCATTAATTATGTATATGTACAATATGTACATAATATATAGATTGATAAAGAATGATTGAGCCTCTTATTATTTTCAAAATTAAGGAGGAAATTGTACCTAAATAAAACAAGCAAATATATCCATGTACCATTTTAATTCAGTATTAATCCTGATATTGATAATGTGACACAAATCAACGGCGCGTCGGCGGTTTACATTACGTCAATTCACAAAACAACCACGACTTGTCTGCATATGCTATTCGGCAGTCTTTATTGACATCGACAACAGACGACAAAAATTGGGAAATAAGTAAAAAAACATTCGATACTTGGTTGCCGATATTTTTTCAGGAATATTCTGGAATGTGTTTTTTTTTTCATGTTGAGTCTGGAAGACAAATTATGTAGTAAAGACTCCTTTGTTTAAAATACTGTATGTTCTTGTCGATATCAACAAAGTACAAAATTAAAAACAAAGGAAAATAAGTCGCATATGCAGAAAAAATCACTTGTGGACGGATTGTGCCTTCCTACTGTACAAATACCTACTCTTTTACAATGAGATAGAGTTCAATTTAGACTAACACATAGATTACACCAAGCTTCAACACAAATCTACCGATTATGCAAAGTAATAAATATAAATTCGGATTTTTTCATACAGATATTTGTCGTGTATACCATGATAACATAAGAGGTATACTTTTGAAGTTTATTGAATTACGTACAATCACATTATGGCATTTATTTGTGACAAAAACAGTAGGTAAATACAAAAAGATTAAGGATAAATAGTCATCACTCACTTAAACGACTGCTAACACTCGGCAAAAATATGAATTCAAATATAGGCTTTAAGTAATGTTCTTTAGATATAGTTTACATTGGCAACATGGCAATCTAACAATATAATAGGTGTCTAAGGAACAATACTAAGAGCCCATATTTAAATTATTTTCATTCTTTCTGCTGGGAGACAGCAGAAACGTTTACGTAGGTTAAGATTTTTACACAAACACATGTTCATTACATTATTCACACACATTCGTTCAGCTAGAAATAATTAACTTTAAGCTCATAACACCCTTGTTTAGAAGAGTACAGTTTTCCTTCATTGAGATACGACAAATATCCGTTTTTAGAACGAACGTAAATGAGTAAACCGCCATAACACAAGTTCATAAGTACACTGCGATTAACATTAGAATGATTGAACCGAGCGCAGTTTATCTTAACTATCAATATATTCGGCTTGACACACATCACGATTATAAAAAATCAGTCTAAAATATATTAAGGCAACTTGAGAATATAATATATACTCATATATTAGATGTGGTTCGCTCGCGTTTTTGGGAAAATAACAACATACAATAAATCAATTCAAAGGATTCATCTAACATTTTATTTCAATGAGATTTAATAATGATAATATTTTAATCAATTTATTTTAAAAATTACTTCTTCGTTTATTTTTATTATGACTTTAATCTTTCTACGTTTTAAAATTACACGTTATAATGAATTTATTATATGAAAGTAGACCGACGTAAATACTTTGAGTAAATCACAAAAGTGTAAGTAAACGCGAACGAGAGCCACAAGAGACACAAGGTGTCAAAGTGCAGAGTGCAATAGAGTCATTTGTTATTTTTATATCATCTGCTAATCATTAGAAAATCAATTTTCTTGCAACATGTAACAAAATGAATACAATCGAAAACCATTATAGCGTTTTTTGCCAGTGATATTTTTTACGTACATAAATACTGCTTACACAATTCATGGTAAGATTAAAAGAGCTTCGATTTCAAAATATTTGAATCGTTTCGAAACAGTCCAAGAAATAATGTGTCTTGCTGAGTTAATATTTTATTGATGTATTATTTTAATTCCGTTTTAATATTAGCAGATGACATAAAAACATTGACGATTAAAATTGAACAAATCAGTTATAATTTTTAAATTATCTCAACGCTTAGGGGATTATGTGAATTGTTTAGTTTTTATTTTTATTTAATTATTTTGATTTTGTACAGTACTAATGTAGTTGTTATAGGTGAATTTTATGTTTTCGAAATAACACCAGTAATCAGATATCCGTAATTGACATAAAGTAAACAGAGACATATTTTTCAAACTTAGGAAACCCTTTCCAAGATATTCTCTTTTTTACGATTTTTCATAAGAATTACATGTTTTAAAGCAGCAAAATATAGTTACCTCTTCATTATCATTATTTCAATAACTAATAAAATTCACCATACAACAAGACCTGTAAGTACCATCAACACGAATAATTCACTCCCCTTTAAATTCGCAAAACACAACGTCTTCATTATAATTTATCAATGATTTAGTCAAACAATACATATACAGTGATATACATAAAATGCACTATAAGTATACATAACAACAGTGAACAGAAAGTTACTGGCTCACTCAATGTGGTAGAATCGACTATTCTTTATGAATTCATAAATATGTAGTGTTTTTATGCATTCGCCAAGACAGATTGCAATTTGTTTGCGGACCATTGGAAGACGATACTGTCTGTATGTCTATCTGTTCTTTACAAATGCTTAACTGTAAAAGCATCAGTTCATAAATTGTGTGTTATTAAACAAATTCTACGAATGTTATTTTTTAAAGAAAATACAGTCTGGTAAAGAATATTCGACCTTACCCACAAAGTACACACGCAGTAACTTCCATTAAATTTTATAAATAATTTAAATAGACAATACATTCATTTGGTGTCAGACTAAAGGTTATGCAGCAAAAGGTTTTATACAAAACGAATTTAGACAAAAAATAATAATAATTACAACACAATAACAAAAATAAAAAAGGTTTCTACTTATGTACTGTAATAAGATGTTCTTTATATATTAAAGAGACGAATATACATTTCTTTCATATGTTTTTTACATTATTTACAAGTATTTACAATGTAAAGCTACCAACACACAACGAAGCTTGTTGCGTCGCAAGTCTGTGTAGACCTTTACTACCGGGATATACAGGAAGTATGGCCAGTTCCACTGATAAAGTCTCTGATAGCCTATCAGGAACTTATCTGAAGGAATAACTATAACTTTTGGTTTCAAACGTCTCGGATAGCAATATCTGGCAAATTTTCTAGGCAGCCTTTTCAGCATTTCACTATCAGATAACTAACTGATACCTTGTAGGTAAACAGTGAAACCGGGCCTTTACTTTGTTAATTTATTATCTGATTCTTATAGATACATAACTTTAGAGATGATAAAATGGACCACGATTTAATCTTACACATAAGAGCTACTTTTTCGATAGTAATATTCAAATATCGAAATTCAAGGTTTACCTCTTCTATCATTGTAAATCGGCCATTCATTTTATTAATTGAAATGAGGCCTTTTCCTCTGAACTTTATTGCAGTGTTACATTTTTCTTCTTCATATTTTTCAGAACTCTGTTTTGCAAACTATGGCAAGAATTAATCAGCACGTACAACGAACTATATTTTTGACAGTCTAAACATAAAAAGCTCGTATGTAGTCGTAAAAGTCAAACTTGCGCCACAAACAATCATATTTATATACATCACAGTACCCAATTGAACGCAACTTATTTTTTAATAACACGGAATATATTACAAATTATTTTTAACCAACACATAATGGCGAAGTGCAAAAATAAAGTAAAAAAAAGGTTTTCATTAATCCAATTTAAGCCTATGATTAAATTTATGGTAGACAATTTAACTAGCTTCATAATTATAGTTTTTAAGTCAATTAAAACGACTTGTTATTAAGTAAATCCTATTTGACTGGGTAGTCGATTTCCAACCTTATTCTTTAAGACATGGAAACCAATATCATATAAAATGTTGTGTGTTTTTAAAGTCGGCCGTATTGCTTAAGAAATAAGGTTGAAAATGCTTAGTTATTCAGACCGTTAAGTTTTCTCATTTTAACTTATTCATAGTTGTCATAAGATCTGTACTTGGTATCTTCTTGGTATGTTTGTGACATTATAATCTTCTTATACATGATCAAGGCTTGATATTATTCTGATATAAATCGAGGCTATGCCATATTGGGGCCCAGGAACTCAAAGGGGGCCCGTTGTATGCCGGAGCGTAGTTATAAGTTAAAGTATTTTTTGTCGTTTTGTGATTTCCCATTTATCAAAACCAACTTTGATCTAACTTGATTTCGTAAGCCTCTTTTCACTTATTTAGGTCTTTATACAAGGACACTGTGACAAATATTTAATTAGTAGAACTCATAACATGATTAATGACCTACATGTTCAAATTTTGATGTCATCTGAATCTAAACGAAAATAAAAGTCATTCATAAGTATTTATCATAAGTGTTACTTCACATAAGAAATGTAAGAAGTTAGACTAACTATTAAAGTAGAAAAAAAAAACATTTAAGTATGTTCATCAAAATATACTAGAATAGGCATAATTATTTTTCCACTAGGTCATTAACCATGCCAGAAGCGTAAAAAGGAACTGTTTAATTGAGTTAATAAAATTAATCAACTGTTTTTCATAACACCTTAGTACCATACACATAAGGTTCACAATTCACCACCGAGATCACGCGTACAATGCACGCTACTATCAACTTAATTCTCATACACATAAAGTTCAATTTCTTTTCACCAATAAACATGAAAAAATTCTCCTACATCCGAGTATTAGATATAAGACCTTATTGCTTACAAATAAGGTTCAGACTTATTTAATGGTTTATTATAAAAAGTCTTTACTTGTTTCACGCAGATTTCGACCTTGTTGTTAAGGGCGTAAGGCTCATACTTCATCGCCTAAGTCTTGGACGCAGTTTTCGGCGATGGGCACGAATTTATCGTCTATTTGTATTAGGAGAATGCTCTTGTCGACGTGTGACCGGAGTTTGGGATCTCTGTGGTTTGGCGTCCATTTGTGTACCACCTGACAAGGGAATAATAATTTAAAATAATGTTTTTTTTTTAAACAAGGTCCTGTTTTAGTACAGATATTTTTTTTACACAAAACCGATGATGTGTGAATGATGATGACTTGATTTGGCTCTTTAGTCTCTTGAAGCATTTAACATTTTTGAATTTTTGTGACATATTCAAAACTGAAAATATCCTTGGTAATAACATATTAAAAACTTGGTAAAATGAGTACCTCAAAAATTAACTCAAGATTATGCAAAATAGTCAACTCTTTATCACTTTTACACAGTCTAAAATTGCAAAGAGATAAAGATAACCTTTTGTATACGTTCAGAATTTAGACACTATAGAAAAGGATCTAATTTTACTACTCAAAAATGAAAATCCAAAAAATTTATAGCTTACCAGTCCATCCATCCCCGCCAGAGGCACCCAGCTGCCCCAGAAGTTCCTCCCGCCCCTCTCCCTCTCCGCCTCCGAGGGCCACACCACGTCGATCCTCCGCCCCAAGTTGATACAGTCATACACTCCCAAAGGCTCGATAATCAGCACCTTACTGCCCACAGAAACATTCACTTTCAACTCACTACGACCAGAATCCGACCGTTTAATCTTCGTCTTTATTTCTTTAGCCTTAGAGTCCTTTTTCGCTTCTTTTTTCAAGTTCGATTCTTTATTCGAAAGGTCGGAGTAATGAGTTTCTTTTAACGGTATGGCTTCGGGTTTCTCTATGTACCGGCCAGTCAGTTCGCGGTAACTTTCCCGCTCGTGACGGATCTCCTTGCTGAGTTTTGATAAGTCCTTTGGTGTTATTTCATTGACGTAAAACCTGTTTTGTTAAAAAATGTAATTAATTAATCGTGTGAGAAATTATAATCGATAGTTTTGAGTGAGTAAGATATAATTTAAGGCAAAATATGAATATGGTTGAGTGATGTTAATAAAAACGAACATTCACTAATGAATAAAGGAAAGTAAAGTTAAGAAGTAGGTTAAAATTATAAGATTTCATTCTCACATAGAAAATAAATTTAAAAACACCACTAAAAGCTATCTATGATTTTCGTTAAAAAAAAATTGAAACAATTAGAAAATGATAATGATTAATGACATGATAATCCATTCCGTAATGATGACGTATGCCAGTAAAAATGTATCTGATTAATCTGGATATATCACGTTTTTGTTATCTCCATAAACTAGACAGAGTTAAAAAAGTAAGTGCATAAATATTTTAGACTGGATGTTATATGCATAATTGGAATTAACAGACGCCTTGAAAAAAGGCTAGGTAAGCAGAAACTCAAAGGTTGATATTGCCGTTTGTGAGCCAAATAATCTATATCAAATCAAATTGTTTTTCAAATTGACTGTAAAGACTTCAAATCTTTATAATTTTATCACAAAAAAATAACAATCAAAAAACGTGCCACATCCACTAAAACCTGTAGTCACGCAGACCCAGCATGGTATGACAACGGCATGAGATGTTCGTGCAATACCTTTTAAAGTCTCTCTCTTGCCTGGCGTTCCTGTTGGCGATGATCTTGCAGTCAGGGAGAGATAGGTCCAAGCCTGTCGGGGTGAGAGTCAGGTCTTCGAGGGAGGATTCCGCACTTGGGTTGCCTCGGCTGCTGGATACCTGGGGAATTTGTGGTCAATTTGATGCTGATCTTTTGAATTTATTAAAGCATTAAGGCCCGTCGGTCCAGTGAGTGTGACGTAAGTCTAGTAAAAGTAGATAATTTCCTACTAAAGAGAAGCGAAACCACGAACAATAATGCTTGTTAGCCAACTTCTGTGTAACCATTTACCTTGGCGCTGGCCGCTCTTCTAGGCTGATCTCGCCACGCACATTCCCAGTTACTGCCCGCTGCGCTCTGTCAAAAAACATTGTTATATTCATCAGAAATACATAGGTATTTTATCAATATTTAAGACATATTCTGGAAATAAATATACTGTTTTATCCTAACTGTTTATAACTACCTATAGCTACTACTGTAATGTATATACCTATTACTGTTTTACAAGAGACTACATAAAGGACAATGGGCACAAATATATGGGACCTGGTATACCCCACCAATAGCGATGTCATACATATCATTGGATAGGCCTTATGTAGAACAGCATTTACCTTTACCATTTACTTTATGGACCCTAACAGGCACAGCAGGTAGGACTCAGGAGACTTAAACTTAGTGAAACTTAGTTTTTCCTGTAAAAACTTGAGATATCAATAGATTATTAAGTTAACTTTAGTTTAACTTTTGCACAGTTTTTTTCTTTATCTCAGAACGGACAAAAATTTCAGCAAAGCTGTCATAGTAAATGTTGTTCTACATAAAAAGGCCTATCCAATGATATGTATGACATCGCTATTGGTGGGGTATACCAATCTGCCCAATGTCCTTTGATAGAATTTAAGTTTTATTTGATTTGCACCTAAACTTAACTAAAGTATTGTTTGTAATTTTCTTATATTTTAGGACATCCCTGGAAGTATGAATAAATAGAAAAAAATCACCTAAGTTTCAAGCCTAGCATCCTGTATGTATAACTAAAACGGAATACATACCTGTGTATCATCATTAGGATGTGACGAACACGCCGTGGGTTCGAGCCGCATGTTGTCGGAGGCGGCGAGCAGACGGAACGACGCCGGCGCAGCGCGACGCATGCGACTGCGGTTACACACCTGAAATATGTCATATGGATGTAATATGCTAGTATATTTTAACAGTTATTCTAATAGGTACATCAATCCGCTAATTCGGATACATTTTTTATTGCAATGGTGATATCACAAGATCAATAAAACAAACGAAAAATATCGCAAAACGCTATTATTTGATAGGTCTTAAGTCAACAACGGCTAAGCCAATGTAAAAAAAAACCACATCTAAGTCGGTTCATGCGCTTAACATCTATGGTGTAACAGAAAGATCGTTTTTATGTTGGAGGTTTTCGAAACACTTTGAAAATCATGTTTCTCTTTGTGTCTGGAGTCTTAAGCTGCATACTGATGCCTACATGTAGCAACATCCAGTGACGGATTACTTATAAAAAGTCAACTTTAATGACAGATGAGAGAAGCTGTAGTATAATATTACTTGTCTAGCCGGTTCCTTGGCCGGCGTCCTGGCGCGGTTGGTCCTGTCGCGGTGCCCCCCCTCACGGGACCGCATCGAGCTCGTGCTGTCCACCAGGGTAGCACCACCACCACCTGCTGCCGCTGCCCAGGGAGTAATATAAGTTAGACGTTGAAAATAATACACATTAAAGTATAATTTGAACAGATATGTACAGAAAATATCATATTATTCATTACATTACATATAACATAAATAAAGATACGAATTAGCGGTTAAAAATGATTCAAATTACAGTATAATTTGAAGAGATAAATACATAAAATATTATATTATTTATTACATATAGAATAAATATAGATACGGTACGGAAAGTACGGTTATGAAAGTTTGTATTAGAAGTAGTATAGATATACAAACAACATTTTTAAAAGAAAGAAGACATTACTTAAAAACAGAAAGTTATAATTTATATTTGACAGAAAATACACATACCATTATTATCACTAGTTTCTGTCTAAGTGCAAAGCATTTACACAACTTATATGTATACTATGTACTACTCGCTATATTTACAAACATATATAAAATCTAAATGCTTGGTAAAACTACAAAAATATATACGACGACTTTTTTATATTATATAATACAAATACCACTCACAGTTATATATCTTCAATATATCTAATCCTTTTGAATGAGCATAAATAAATTGTTTATTAATAATTTTGTGTTTTACATCCATAACTTACTAACCATAAATATTGTATATAAATGAATACGTTTATGATTTTAACGTTAAAGGCCTTCTACGGAATTATTGTAGAACAAATTAATGTTTAAAAAATGCCATGATAGTTACGCTATCGGAAAAAAATGGCCTATTGTTTATTTTAAGCAATGTAAAATCAATAGTGCCAGCCAATGAAGGCTTGAAATTGTTACTAGCTTGAAATTTTTATTATGAGCACTCTAAGTAATAAAAATATAAAATATTATCGGTGTATTATAATGGCAACTCACCGGTTTCATCGTGTGTAGTTCGCTCGTGGGAATGTTCTCGAAGCAGCCCCGCTAGTGACGCTAGTGTTGATGACGTGGGTTTGCCTGCAGACGCTAGACTGCCGCGCGTACCCGCTGACAATATATTATTATTGTGAGATTTATCGTTTGGAGTGGTTGGTAATAAAATTATATCTGCGCAACTCAGCCGATGTACGGAACATTGAAGAGAAAGAACGAATGGAAGTTCCAAAGAGATGTTTAGCCCGAGGTGTTATGACCGAAAATCGCATAAGAAAGTAGGCCGCCAAAATGCGGGTGAGCGGGGGACAAGGAACGTTACTCTTTTCGCCCTTATACGCATTCTTTGGACCCGACTATATTGATATTTGTTCTTTCTGTGTTGAAATGAAGGATTTGATTTTTAAATGTGTGAATTTGGTGACACCAATACTCGTATTATACCTATAGATATAAAGGCATTTCTACACGTTCTTTTTTTTTCATGTTACGTAACACTGCGAGACGTCAAGAAGTTTAGAGAGGTATTTATATTCGTCATGCATGGGGGATCTACATAGTGTCGTAGCTGTCTGTATACAACATGTGTATCGTTACCCAGTGAAGTCCTGGAGAGATGCAGCGCGTTGTGCCTGGGTGTTGCGTGCCGCGCGGTGCCCGCCTCCGCCGCGCCCGCCGAGCACGCGCCGCCCGACGAGCAGCCCTCGCCGCAACGACGACGGATACTAAAACACATTTGTTATTGTTATTTGTTATTAACATGCAATGCCAATGATGTTATTTAAAACAAATGAACAGTTCAGTATTTGTGTTTACAGACAAAAAAAACCTATACTAATTTTATGAAACTGAAGAGTTTGTTTCTTTGAACATGCTAATCTCAGGAAATACTGGTCCGATTGGAAAAAATCATTCAGTGTTAGATAGCCCATTTATCGAGACTTTTTATTCGTGCAGAGGTTCTCACGAGATGCGGATGAAACTGCTGGCAAAAGCTAGAGTCCTGTATAAGACACTAACTTTAGGTATTACTTTGAAATTTAGTTCTACCTCATTTTTTTTCTCTTTGTTTTTAAAATGATATTGTTTAAAATTTATATTATTATCTATAAAAACGTTGCACTGATGTGTGATTACGTTATTTCTAGGCTGATATTATAAGCGAGGACTTTTAATTGGCTCTCTGTCGACTATGTCTCCTTCTATTGTTAAGTTTTTATTTAGCTGTAAGTTCTCCATAGTGTACTAAATAAATAAATAATACTATACAGGAATGAATTTTATCCAGTGCGCAAACTTTGTTAACTTATAGTTAAATAAGTTTTATAGATACGTATATTTTTATTTTGTAGTGTTTTAGTATAAAAAAAAACCATTGTCTGTAAAGTCGTTTTACTGACGATAGTTGAACGTGACAACATGAGTAGCTGCCGATTGTGCCTCTTTGTCGCTCGCTGCGTGCTCTCGCTTGCACTTCAAGCCTTAAACTGAACGCCTCAGAGCGAGGTAACGCCTCAGAGCGAGGTAACGCCGCATGAGTCATGTTTTTTCGTGCGTGCAGCCGGCTCCATCGATTTATAAGACGTTGTCACGTCAAAAGAAAAGTTATTGATATCGAAAAATGTTTATTTTGTAACCGATAGTACGGTCACAGTCGTCATAGTATGCACGGCGGCAACGCGAAACCGGTTTACTGACGGAGCTCCTCTCGGCGCTCGTAAGAATAGTTGGTATCCATATTTTGCTGATTTTAGGGCGGACAAAAGAATGAAAAATTTTTTTTACTGATGCAGATATGTTCTATTAATGATTCTGGACCAACAGTTTTTTTGCGCACTGCTCAAAATTAATTCCTGTATATATAACTGACCGTCGCCAAGCCTGCGCGATCTTGTCGCGGATGAGGCGCACGGTGAGCGCGGAGCCGAGCAGCTCGCACAGCTGCGGCGACGTGTCCGCGTACGACGTCGTCAGCGGCGACACGTAGATCGGGTAGCCGATCGGCTGGTCGCACGACGAGTTTATTATGTTGCGGAGAGCCTGGTACACACAAAAATGAGATAATATTAATATCGGGTCACTAGACACCTTTTAACATACGGTCGATTAGCTCAATGATGAGTTTCAAATTAACTTATGTTGCGGTAACGTTACTGATATACTATATAGGTATAGTTACATTTTTACACATTACAAGAACCAGACCACGGCCAACAAGAATACTCATCGCACAAACAAATGTCGACCAAACCGGGAACAGAATCCAGAACCTCAGGACTGGCGGTCCGGCATGGTGACCATTACGCCGTCGAGACTGTCATAGGAGGTACACAGCGCTCGATATCATTCCACAACTAAATTCCAAGTACCAGTCTGATACAGTCTGGCCGCTGGCCGGCTCGTTACTGACAGTCTGTAGTACAACGCGGGACGCGGGACGTGGCATTAGTTGCAACGGGGTTGATTTCAATGATGCGCGGAACGGTGGCAGACAGGTTACAGGACTGTCAGTTACGAGCTGACCAGCCTATAAAATAAATCGCTGTCGAGCAATAGCTTCAAGTTTGTCCACTTACTACGAGTTACAATAAACGATCTACCTATCAGTTGTGCTGCGACTGGAGATAGAATTTTGACATTAACTTCATTTAAATTATGTCAAACGATCTCTTTTTATTCAAATCAGCGTCATTTGATCGATACATTTCAACATCAGTTTCAATATCATATCTGACCTGCTTAGCGTTCTGTATGGAGCCTCGCTCGGGGTTCCTGTTCCTCAGGTAGACCAGCTCCTGCTGCTGGCCAGCCCACAGGCCGCGGACACACTCGCGGTTCAGCTTGATCACGCGGAAGCCCAGGTGACGCTTGTTCAACATTATTATCTTGTAGTCGTCGTTGCCTTCGTCCATTACATGCCTGAGAAATATGTAAATATTTATTGATTGTTCTTAATTATATTAGGTTCGGGTTTTGACGTCGCGTCGTCCCGAGACATTTCTAGGGACGACGTACTTTTCATACTCTGACTATGAACGCAAAGACTTTACAATCTGCCACAAAGTTTGTAAGTTTCAACAAATTTTCACATTTTTTCATCACAACACACAAGCGGCACTAAACTGCCGAACATCATTCCGGTTGTGACAGTCACATAGCACGAACTGATGCCAACAAGCCGCGCAACTCGCCGTCACACCCCGCCTGTCAGACCGGCTCCTTTATTCGGCAAAGCCGGCGACTTTGTATGCCACCGGGTGCACTGTATGTTACTGGAGCCTTGAGGTTCACTTTTCTAAAAGAGCGTAAGGGAAAATCGTAATCTTGTCATATCTTTTTTTTTCCAATTATACTTTGGCTGACTGTTCCCTAGAGACAGGCTTAGTCTCATTTACACTAAAACAAGTTTCTTAAAGAGACATACTTATTTTGATTTACCTTAAGGCCAACAAATGTGGAGCCCCGCGCAGCACGTTGTACCGCCAGGCGGGGGCGGCCTCGTGGCAGATGACGAGCCGCTCCGCGTGCGACGCGATGGCGCAGTACAGCGCTGAGCTGCTGCAGTACTCCTCGGGGAACATGAAGTGGTCCTGGGGAAGATGATGGGAGAATTAGTGGTAGTTTTAATCAAAATCAAGGTTAAACAGAAGTTTGAGATGGGTAACGAGAGAATTAGAGGTATTTTTAGTCAAATTGAGCCAAAAACAAAAAAAAAATGAAAGATAAATTGGCTACGAATATTTTACTGTTTGATGTGTCACAATATTGTAATTTAATTGAATTTTTCAATGTTATGTAATGAATGAATGGTTTTAAAAGTCATGTTTCGTGTTAAGGTTACAACTTTTCAGGCATTGCACGTTACTATATGAATTATTAAAATAGTGTAAAAACATGGCATAAAGTCATTACTAAATAGACTGTTCCCAATCTACCTCTTACCTATCATTGATTTTTTTTTTTTTCAATTTCAACAAAAGAAATCTTAAACCCATTAAATATAAAACTTTAACAATACTAGTACATTTCTCCCACATACCTGATGCAGTTTAAGCGCCATACGTATAGCCGGAGCTAGGACTGAGTGCAGTAATGACATGTCGGTGAACACCCACTCGTCGCGGGCGCAGGTGATGCGGAAGTCGCCTTTGAACAGCGAGTGTAAGCCGTACAAGAAGAACTCCACGCTAGAACAATAAGGGAAATTAGTTTATTGATGCCGGATTGGTCGAAAGAGTTACGGCGGTACTGGTATATAAAGGGTATGTGAAGGAACATGGTGGGTTTTAGTCAGTAAGAGTCTGACACCTGCTGTGGGTGCAGCGGGAGGGGTCATTTAAAGATTCTTCATCAAAAAGGGGTAAGCTTATTTTTAATGTTATATGTTACACTCAACTTTATGAAGTTAAAAATTAACTATGTAAAATTATGATTTATATTTTTTCTTCAAGTCTAAAAATAATTTTGAATAGAGCTGGTAAATGCAGCTTTAGATTCACAGATTTATCCCTAAAAGTAGCTGTCTGATTAGCACTAAAGGCTAAAAAGGTATTTCTCATATTTAGCATGATATAAAAGTTTACTAGAAAAAGTTTTATCTAAAAAATTCTATGCATATTGTAAGGAGATTCATTTTCCAAAAGCATTTATCGTTTATAACCTGTCACACTATATCATACTAACCTAGAAGCAGACAGATGTTGTGCAGCAGCTAAAGCCCGTCTCCCCAGCAGGCTGAGCGCGAAGCACAGCGTGGTGAGCGGCGACTGCGCGTGCTGCGCGCGTCGTCGCCAGGCGGCGCCGCGCCGGGCTCCGCAGTGCGCTATCCACTCGCCGTATACCGCGCAGAAACGAGACCTGAGAGGGTGGAAATGGGAAAGTTTTGGTTATTTTGGTAAAGCATTGGTGGACGGTTACATTGTAACAAAAAAAATAGAATTATGAGTATTCTTTTTTGCGATTAAAATTAGTAAGATTCCCCCATTTCGATAAATGCACATTGTATAAGTCGCCACTTTTTTCACAAAATGATAACTCACTATATTGTGAGCACAACTTTGATGTGACAATTTTGATGAAATATTCACATTACCATAGGGGCTCAAGAATGTATGTTGCACACTATCTTATTTAATTATTTTTACATTGACACTTATATTCTCATTTTTTTTAATCTTTTCACTGTACCATGTAACATTAAAAAAAGTAAAAACTATTTCTTTAAGATTATAAATTGTTCCTAAACATTCCAAACAACACAAAAAATCGTAAAGCAGATTTTTTATAAAAAGATATTTAGTATGATTGATTACCTAGTAATCCCCGAAGCTCTAAAGTCATAATCCTCATCGAGATTAACGTTGAATATGGGGTCCAGATCCACAAAATTCCTCTCGTTCATCGGCTTCAGAGCATCTGCTATCATGGAGGAAGCTAGCCATTCTTCTAGCTTAGCTGACTGGATCGTGTAGTAGATTATACTCTGTGGGTAAATGTAGAGAATTGTAATTTAAATGATTTAATGAATTATTTAAAAAAAAGAAAATTGCTGCGCCGACCCCAACTAAAGTTGGGATAAGGGCAGGAAAATCATGATATTAAGAATTATTTTTGAGGTAATAAGAACTTTTATGAAGAAACATGCCATGTGACAAAATACGCTATGTATTCTTGCCGACGATTTATAGGCGGATAGGAGGGTAAAAGTTCAATATTTATGAGACATTTGACAACCCTTTTACGTGTGAGAGGAAGCATGTGTCTAGCAGTTGGACGATAAAAAGGCAGTGACAGTAATTTCAATGGGTCTTGTTATCAATGAATTCAAGCAAAACAACTTTATCTGTAAAACAATCTAAATTCAAATTCCATTAAGTACCAAAAACAAAACACCTTTAGTTACAAAATATCTGTTTCTTACCTTAACATAATAAGTCAGCAGCACTTTCCTAAAATCGAACACTTGTAACATAGACACGGCACTATTGTCGGATACAGAGTATCCCTCCAGCACGTATCTGGCGGCGACGAGTTGCCACGCGAGCCAGCGCAGCGCCCACGCCGCGCCCAGCGACAGGGCGCGGCCCCCGCACCACCACGCGCCCGTGCATACACCCTCTGTGGAAATAGACAGGTTTAAATCGATTGTGTAACAGTGTAACTAAGTGTGTAAAGCAGATAAATCGACTTGGAAATAGATAGTTATTGTCTTGATTATTTTTGTTATCAGCAAACAGGTGCTTACAATAAATTGCTTTAATTGAATGAATGAATTTTGAAATGCAACTTAGCTTAACTCTTTAAAGCTTAGGTAGAGTCTGGGTTTATGTATACATTGTAGGTGGAATCTTAATTTATTTCCTTGAAAAGTGGCCACAGCAGACAAAGGTAAATGGGACACTTAGGGGGAGGCATTTTCCCAGCAGTGAAACAAAATAGGCTTAAGAAATCTTTTTTTAAACTATTCTTCTAAAATCGTCACATCAGCAAATTATAGCATGCAGCATGAACATAATACTAACCGCTGCTCTCCTCAGGCCCCTCAGATATGGCTTCGACCTCTCTCTGCTGACAGTAGGTGCCTCTGAATTCGAGGCCTCGCAGTTGGAAAGACACGAGGCCGTTACCCATCTCTACTATGTGCACTAAGCAGTTTAGGTAGTCCGATGCTAATACTGCGAACAAAAATATTCGATTGTAGTTAAACTAGACCCCATTTGAGTAGGCACTTTACTAAATGTAAGCTACTGATATAACTGGCGTACACATGGAATTCGGCTTAAAATATATGTAAATACAATAAATAACAATTACTTAATTATTTAAATTAAACTCCTATCGATTGTTCGGTGGCTGATTAAGAGATTTTATTAAAAAAATAATGGACGGGTTTCACAGAAGCGTATAAAAGTGGAGCTATTTCGCGTTATGACATCTTCACCGGTCCTTCTGGTCTATATGGTTTGGTAACCATTTTTTTTAATCCTAATCTCAATATATAAATGTAACTTACCAAAACAGTCGCCCTGTTGCACCTGTCCCCATCGTCCGAGCATGAGATCACCACATAGATAGTGTTGTAGCGACCGCGTCAGGTGCTCGTAGAATATCGAGTTCAGATTGTTGTCATCTGTAAACAAAATACTTGTTAAATAGCTCGTTTTGGCTTTAAAAGTGTGGTAAAATGAGAAAGTTTTTAATATACGTAATATAATACCATGTATAAAAAATATCGAATATTAAACTTACCACAAAGTTAACTAAGGATGGAACAATGAGCTCTACTCAACTAGGTTTAGGTTATTAATAATCATATATTAAAGATAAACTAAAGAATAACCATACATTTTCATGGGTAAACTTAAACCAAATTCGTGATTATCATTATGAGGATTAGAATTTTACAAAAAAAATAGCAACAAACATCAAAATCTTTTCAATACTTTTGATAAAAAATTGGTCATAATCATGACCTTCCTTTTTAGTCAAGACTTAAAACTAAACTCACCGGCTCCAAGATTCCGTTCTAACTGTGAAGACAGTCTAGTGTTACTCTGATCTACTCTCTTCGTGTTGTAATCCCGTTCCCAGAACTTCACCGGCCGCACGTACGACGTCATGAATATTGCACTACCTACAAATAAGAACAAATTAAGTAAAATAATTTATAGCGATAAAAAAAGTATAAACTAATTGAGAACCTCCTGATTTTTGGAAAGTGGCACATCAATGACTGTGTTTCGGATGGCTCGTATTTAATATCCTGCATGTCATTGAATGGCTGTCATTGAATATCCCTGGCAGTCGTAACTAGTAGTCAGAAGCCAGTAAGTTTGACACCAGTCTAACCAAGGGTTATTGGGTTGCCCGGGTAACTGGGTTGTGGAGGTCAGATAGGGCAGTCGCTGCTTGTAAAAAACTGGTACTCAGCAGTGAGACTGGAAGCTGAACCCAACTGGGAAAAGGCTCGGGAGATGATGGTTACCTAGCGCAGGTGTGAGTGGCGAGGACAGTAGCGCAGAGACTAGCGCCTGCAGGAACAGCATGGCGGAGTGGGGCACGCTGAAGGGCTGCGCGAACGCGTGGAAGGCGCTGCCCCACGTGATCTGCCACGGCGCTATGTATGTCACCACGAATTGTACCTGCGAGGGATAATATAGTAGTTGAGAGTAGACCAAAAACATCCTGATACCATGGAGCAAGGAAAGATAAACGGAGATGCTCTTAGAAAGTTTTTAAATTCCTGAGATACAGCTAAATAAAACAACATATGAACAAAACACTATTATGCATGCGTGAAGGACCAAATGATTAAATTAGAAATGCAAAGGTACTTGGCGCAAAAATTCACTGTAAAGTTAACTTGCGAACACAACATTATTTTTCTAATCGATCTTAAAGCTCCAGATATTAGTGTATTTTTCAACATTATCCGGTTATCAAATATAAAAAAAGATAAAAAGAATGTCTAAGCGACTTTTTATACATATGAAATATGTATACACATATGACATATGAAAATAGGTAAAAACCGATTTAAGCAGTCTTGTCATAGCTACACTCAAGCTTAAAGATCTAAAAAACATAAGAAACAAGAACATACCTTCAACAGAAACTCGTACACCTTGCTAAATATGATCGCAGTGATGAAGTAGTCCACTAGAAAGGTCTCCGATATCTTCTGACTACTCAAGTCTCGTTGGAAGAGAAGTACAGCAAACACGAGGATCAGGTATTGGGAGTCCGGTTCTGAATATGCGTTTCTTAGACCTGTGGATAATTTAAAAAAGTATAAATCAAAATATGGGATAGTTTTGAGAATTTGAGACTGTTTTCGTGGTACGATTAGGGTCAAAAGAAAGCTGAACAAATAAACATTTTCAAAAGTGCCTAACAACGTAAAGGGTTATAATTTCTTAACAAAACCAGATGAATATTTTGGTGACCAAACTGACTCAAAGAAGGCTAGGAATAGGAATCTGTCGATTTGGGTAAATTCAAATCAGTTTGTAGTATAGTATTCAATATGTATGTAAGTATTTAAGTTATATTTCTATGGGCCAATATAGACTGTAAATATAGGTGATTTCATATAAGATAAATATAGCGATTTAGTTTGATAAAGTATAAGTATACTTATAACTTACACTTCAAAGCACAGACGCAAATAATGAGTGCGCCAATAGCGTCACCATATTTGGCGGCAATGGCGGGCGCGTCCTGCGTCGTGGCCGCGATCACCACGCCCGGGTACAGCACGTTACGCTCCAGGAAACACAGGTACACGAACATCTACGGAATTAGAAAAGGATATATGTATAAATATTATGGAACGGTGGCTATGTAATAGTTGCAGATATCACCAACATAAGGTAAGGTGTCGGTCTATCATGTTTGGGAATGACCGAGACGTCAAAATATGGAGATTTTGAGGGATGTCTGAACTGTGAATTGTAGTAGTCAAATCAAATCAAATCAAAAATCATTTATTCAAACTTGGCTGCAAGACAGCACTTTTTGAACGTCAGGAATTTACATAAAATTAAATTATAAATTAAAAAAAACCCCCGACCCAAAAAAGTAGGTACGCAATAATTATGACAAAAGGTTAAAAACGCTAAACCCTATAAAAAACAAAAAATAACTTTTAACACTACGTAAACTAAATTTTGTCGTGTCGGGGGACCGCTGTAATTCATTATTTTAGATACGTGTTTTTTTTTTAAACGAATGTTGTAATTAGGTAGGTATCATTTGATTTATGAAAGTATTTATGAAGGTAAAAAGCGGTCCCCCGACACGTCAAAATTTAGTTTACGTAGTGTTAAAAGTTATTTTTTGTTTTTTATAGGGTTTAGCGTTTTTAACCTTTTGTCATAATTATTGCGTACCTACTTTTTTGGGTCGGGGGTTTTTTTTAATTTATAATTTAATTTTATTTCATGCTTTTTTATAAATTTATAATTTAATTTTATTTCGTTCTTTCATTTAATTTATTTTATCTTAAGATGGAGTCGCTATATGCGATCTCGGCCAAAGGAAGCTGTTTAACAATCCTCATGACAAACTGGCTCTGGGAGAATTGCACAGATTAAGAAACAATAAAGATTAACCTTTGGACATTCTAGATTTTCAGCAATAATATAAATCGGTTTATCCGTTTCATTCCGGCATTTCAGGGTTTCATCCGCCACATCCCATTTTCAGCACCAGGTTCTCGTCAATCAGAAACATGAAGAGAACTCGTCAAGACAAATTCAACGAGCCCAAACTCGATGGGTTTACTAAAAGGCAGTTCAGGGTTACGTCTCCTACCTTCGTGCCCTAACAGCAGACCAGCTCAGTGGTTCCAAAAGACATTAGTGTTTCAAATTTCAGATCCCACATATACTTGCAAGTAAACTGAGCGTGTAACATTCCTATCACATCTAGCAAACGAGCTGATGACCTTGAAGACCTGAACCGATTTCCACCAAACATAGCTAAGAACACTCCCGACTAACATACCTTTTAAACAAAAAAAACCGCATTACAATCGGATCATCCGTTTGGGAGCTACGATGCCACATACACACACACACACACACACACACACACACACACACACACACACACACACACACACACACACACACACACACACACACACACACACACACACACACACACACACACACACACACACACACAGACACGTCAAACTTATAACACCCCGTCGTTTTTGCGTCGGGGGTTAAAAAGATAGCCCCCAAAACCCTTCACCACTTCCTATGAGTTTTTGCTGGGAATAAGGCTGGCTAGTGTAATTCTTTATAAGCATATGTTATACAGGTACATTTTATAAGGTGAACACAATATAGACACACTGGGGTACAGCAATTTTTTTTTAGATAAAATAAGTGTGTGTGTATTTACCTTCTCAAAGCACATGAGCCTAGCGGGCTCGGTGACCTCGAACTGAGCGTGCTCGTGCTGCTTGAGCACCGGCCCGGCCAGGCACAGCCACGGCTGCTGTTTGCGAAGCTGAGGAGTCAGGTAGTGGAGTACCCAGCCTAGGATACCCGCTATTATCCATAGCACCTGGTATGACAGAACATAATATTAAATATTTTAAATAAGATAGATTAAATAGGTTGACGGACGACTGAGATACAGAAACCCCACCATGTTTAAGACAGATATTATTCAATTATTATTTTTTTAGTCGGTCATAGCAAACCAAGTTTTATAATGAAATTGAAAGTCTCAAACAGGCAACTAATCAATATAAAAAAAAAACTTTATTCTCAGGCATCAATGGCCCATAGATAAATACCTTAAAAAGTAACATACATAAGTTATATACAAAGATAATATACTACAAAATCCTAGTACATAAATTCATGTTCAACTCACCGTATTAAGTTGTGGCCTCAGCGTGGTGAACACAGTAGTACAGTGCAGTCCAAACACGAACAGTCCTAGGAAAGTGCACACGATGACGTCATTCTTAAGCCGAGCGTTCACCGTCGCCTGCAGTTTCTTAGGCAAAGGATCCTCCATATCCTCATCCGGTTTGTCGGGATCCTGCTTAGCATTCGAAGTGTTCGTCTCCTGAGTCTTATCTTCCTCAGTAGGGGGATCCACCTTCAAAGAAGTAGTAGAATTCATCGTATCCCCCCCTCTAGGGTCCATCTTCAAAGAACTAACGCTTGACGTCTGAGATCGTTTCTGCTTAGCTATATTCGTTTCAGAACTAAAATTGATTTTGGAGGCAGAACTGCCTATAGAATTCTGTTTGGATATATTACTTTCTGAATTGTTCTTCTTGTCGTCACTCAGTGTGTTCGGATCCCCTTTCTCGAGCTCCGGAGAACATTCTGGATTGTGTATGACATATAGCTCCGGTGGTAACAAATGTTTCTTTATTAGGTTCCAGATTAGGGTGTAATCGCTCGCACTGCGGCTCAAATGGTAAGCGATTGGAACGAGAAGACCACAGAATATTGAGAAGAGTATGTTATGTTTCTGATGTTGAGATTTCTTGCCTTCTACTAAGCCGCTGTAAGCGAACCCGTAGAGTACTCCAATAGCTGCTATAGAACGCACCACGCAATATACGGCAGCGCTTAAGCTGCTCGTAGCGTTACCACCAAACACATGCATGTCAATCTGTTCCAATAAGTACATAAGAAACGTATTCACCTGAGGAAATAACCCCAAGCTGAAAGCCAAAGGAAAAAATAACAGGAACTTCGATAAAATTTCCTGAATGACCTGTAAAAAATCTCTTTCGTTCATCTCAAACCCGTAAATAGTTAACGGCTTCATTTCATCGAAACTTCTTTTCCGTCTAGTATGCACTTCGTCTGTTAAAGGTGCTGTTTGATCTAAGTAACTGTGCACCCCGCACAATAGTGCTGTGCATATGCAAAAGTACACCGGCCGAGAAAACACGACCATCTTGTTAAAACCGTGGACCGGCGACGCAGAATCCGGCTGAACACTTTTGAGCAGGGAGTACTGACTCCCCGCCATGATGAAGCAGAACCAAAACGCGTAAATGTCCCTGTAGAAGCCGAGGTTCAACACCATGGAGCCTAATACAGCCACCATCACAGCCAGGAATATTGTGACAAAAGTCTCCTTGAACGTCAAGTTCCTGTCGAATAACGCCATCAGTTGCAGTCTGTCCATCGTCACCTTCAGTTCGAAACACTTCGACAATTTGAACTTATAGTAGCTCTTTGGTTTCGGCTGGTTCGCCTTCTCCATCTCGTCCATAATTTTTGAGAATTTACTCCTAAGATTGATTTCACTTTCTTCACCTATTGAAGGCATTAAACTTGGTATATTAGCGTAAGTATTTTCAGTTTGTTGCTGGGCCAATTGCTGCGCCCTTTGCTGGTTCATTAAAAAGTTTATATGCATACTGGGTAGTCCCATGCGGGACTGTCTTTCAGCCTCTATTTGTTCTAGTAAACTATCAGTGACGTAGGCTACGGGCGAGCGCGGCTGGTCGGCGTGAGTGCCGGTCCCGCCGTCGAACACGTAGAAACGTTTGTTGGCGTTATTAGTGTTAATAGGAACGACTGCCGACACGTTGTTGTTGCTCGACAGCAGGGGGTTGTTACTGCCCTGGTTGGACGAACTTTGGTCGATGCTGTCTCCGCGCTTCGTTTTGGGTATACTTTCACTGTTGCCAGCTTCGGATTCTAAAGAGCCGCAGCTACCCTCGCCAGCAGTCTCTTGCGAGTTATCCGGGTTGTCGATTGGTTTGACCCGGTTGATCCTCATGCCATCCTCTTTCTCCGGCAGAGGTATCGGCTGCGCCTGAGCACGTCCCGAACTGTTCTTGTCAAAGGTGTAGGACATCCAGTTGCCGTACTCATCTATGAAGCAATGTATGGCGCCGTCCGTCGTGTCGTCGAAAGACGTCGCGAAGTGAACGTTAGTGGAGTTATTCGAGTTATCGGGAGCGGGTGGCTTGTCCTTCTTTTCCGCATTGTTCTGCTGCGAAGGATTATTTCGCTGACGAGTCGAACGCTTTATTTTCCTAACGCGGTTTCTATGGTTTCTGTCCATCAGTGGTCTAAGTCTGGGCCCCTCTTCAGTCGCTTGCGCGTTTTGTGGGGCGGCATTCTCAGTAGCGTTGGCCACGTAGGAAGGTACGCAACAAGGTCCGAAGTCTACCCGGGAGTTGAGGAAGGCTGCCAGTAGCGGCATGGAAGTGGGGAGGAGGGTGTTGGTGGACGTTTGTGCTACTTCTTCAATGGACCGTTTCCTGGTTTTGTGCGAGTTCTCTCTGTCACCGCGGATGCTCTGGCGGTGCGCGCGGGGCCGCTCGTCGCGACTCGGCGGCGGCATCACCACCGTGTTGGCGTTGGTCGCCGCGAACAAGCATTCCAGTCCTTGTACCAAAGCAGCCTGAGCTTCCACAGCATCGAACATTATCACTTCTTCATTCTGATTTTCATCTTTTTCCTTCTTAGAATCTCTCTTCTTGTTCTCCTTCTGCGAGGAAGCTCGCGAACGCGCTAAGTTTTTTATCTGCTTTGGTATAGCGCCCAAGTTTTTTGGGACGTTGGAAGACGATTCGCCAAGTGCATTGGCTAGTTTTTGGCAAAGGACCTCTTCCGGGAGCGCGCAGGCTCCCGCCTCCTTACAACAGCCGGCTTTAGGCTGCTCCGACTCCTCGAACAGCCAGTCTAAGCTGTACACGCTTCTCTCATCAGCACTCTTGCTATCACACGTCAGTTGGGACTCTTCAGTTTCGGGAGCCACGCACAGCTTTTCGTTTTTAAAATGTTTCGGCGGTCCGTCCATATAAGTATCACTACTACTGCTAGAATTACATATGTCATGGTCCCACAGTTTCTTCTCGACGGCCTTCTTCTCTTCAGGTTGCTTCTCTGGCTGTTCCTGATTTTCATTCGATTCTAAACTGGACTTTTCTATTAGCAAATCTTTGGAACTCGCGCTAGCTTTTTCAAAATAATCAACGCTTGCGTTGATGGCAGTTTTACATTCGCAGCAAGGCGCTGGTCTGTCGGGCCGTTTGGCTTCATACTGTGGCTCATGCTTCGGAAGCTTTTTCAGTCTTACGGGTTTGCCTTTGTCGTTGGGGCAGTCTAAGGTATGTTTGTTTGTATGTCGTTCGCAACAGTGCTTCTTGCTGTCCGCGTGAGTTTTACTGCGCACTACGCGAACATCCGAGGGTCTGTCGAGCAGCGGTGACCTGGAACCATTGTTCTCGTAGTCAGAGTCACTGGAGCGCATCGCTGGCGACTGTTCAGCGTCCCAGTCAAACCCACGAAATTGTTTCTCATCATCATAGTCACTATAACTCTCTCCACTTGAATCGAGATCAGTTTCTTTCTGCGAAGTTTGCATTTCATCGGATATTTCAGCTATCGGGTAAACGATTTCTGAACCGTAAGTTAAGTAAGGATAGCTACATCCCTCCCCTGACTCGTTTTTTGGATATAAGTTCAGATGTGGGCCGCGCGTTAAACTTTTGCTAGGAGGTGGTATTACCGCATTTTTGGGATTCTTTAGCATCTGACCACCAATAGTCTCTGCACTATTTGGATGGGGTGATAGATTTGAAACACTAGGAGGTGGACATCCAATTTCTAACGCGGCGCTCTTTATTCTTCTAAACCCTGAACTCTTCCCTTTACTTTTCTCAGTTTCGCCGACCGGCTGTTCGGCTTTCACCATCATGTACTCACCAAGCTCTACGCTGGCGAAGAACCCAGTATCCGCATTGTTCGAGTGCCTCCTCATGTGTGACACGAGTTGCGCCGTCGAATTCAAAAGTGGTAACTGTATGGTGGACATGGTCGAGTTGGAGTTCCTCCGCATATTGGACGACTGTTGTGTGGCCAGCGCCATGGCGGACTTAGTACAACTTTCGTCTGGATAGTTGGCGTACCTTCGTCGATGTGCTATCCGTTTTTTCGGAGAAGGTGGTCCTACACTAGGTTCGGAGTTGTCCCTAGAGTCAGAACTAAGTTGTCGCGCGAATTTCGACTGGTAAGGTTCACCAGCAGCCTCACTACCGTCGAGATAAAGCCACTCTTTGAAAAAGTCTTTATTGCTGGAGCCACGTCTGTGCGGACACTCGTGGTAGCGTCTACTGACTTTAGCGAAGGGGCCTTCATCGACTAGCATATGAACGGGTAGGTTATTCTCCGCTCTGGCGCTTCTAGAAGCTTCTCCTATGAGTTCATCGATCCTAGTGCCGTGGGTCCTTCGCTTGGAGGTCCTGTGTTCCCTCCTGTGGCCGGACTTGGAGCGGCTCCGGCTAGCTGGACGGGGTTTGGAGGGGCCGGCCACCTCGGCGGCCTGCGCCACGCACAGGTCTGACTTGGTAGCCGCCACTGCCTCTGTCTGCTTGGCAGACATCGCGCTGTCCTCTATGCTCGACTCCGAACTGTTTTTCCGATGGACATCTACTTTTAAATCTGTAACAAAATTAACAAATCTATGTAGTGTACATCCTTCAGAAGAGAGATTGTTGGTGAGAATTTTATTACGCTCCTTTACTTTCATACTGACTTTAAAATATTTTTTTAAACTGATATCTAAGCTAACTGAAGAGGAACCGACTGAAACCTCCATGGTACTGTCACATGATCTATGTACATGTCTATTTACCTATGGTACTGTTGTTAGGCTTATGGTACTCCAAAGAGGTGATGGACTCGTTGTCGCTGCCCGCCGCCGCCATGCCGCCTAGCTTCAGCATCTGCATCTCCATGCCCTCTTCAGGCCTACACATGGAACAACAAGGGATTGTAAATATATATATAATGTGCAAAATTAACCTTCACATTTTCATAAGATAGATATTTGGCACAGAAAAAGGTGATTTAGAACGCGAACTTGAATTTCTGGTAAAATTCTGTTCTCAAGCTGATTGTTTCTTGAGAAATATTAAATGTTTCTTTGTTTCATTACTTTATTTTGTACTGACACAGAGGACATTTTAGATGACTTTGGTTGCAATGAATAATATTACCTATCATGAAATTTTCCATATGGCATAGTAACAGTTTTGTAGAGTTCTCGCAAAAAACACAATTGCTGTTTGCAACTAAATTCTGAGCACAAATATGCACACATAACCCACCCACTGGTAGGTATATACTGCTGGCAGGATCAGTGACATAGTGCATAGTGGAGTGTTACTAACATAGATTTAAGTTTTTATATACTAACAATTTTTGTATAATATAATATTTATGTTAGTCTTTATTAAGGTATATATCTATGGGCCAATGCAGCCTGAAAATAAAGGTATTTTGATAATTAATTTATAGACGCAACTCACGCAGTATTCTCAGTGGCGTTGGGGTCAGTGGGGGGCTGCACTCGGATGCACTCGGTGGTGTCGTACATGTGGTGGAGCCCGTGGTTCAGCAGCTTCAGCCCGGCGAACAGCAGCGCTACCAGCGCGCAGTATATTATCCAACCGAGGCTCGCTGGCGGGAAGTACTGAGGAAAAAAGTTTTAGTAATAATATCGTCCAGAAAGATTTTTTGAAACAGTGCAGTGACAACATAGGTAAAAGAAATCATCATAAACTAAGCCTTTTTCCCAACTATATTGGGGTCTGCTTCCAGTCTAACCGGATGTAGCTGAGTACCAGTGCTTTACAAGGAGCGACTGCCCTATCTGAACTTGGCCAAAAGAAATAATTAAAATTATTTTGCTTGTGTTTGAAACCATTTGGAGAATATATTTAGGGTGGTTTTCAGAGCACCTCTCCTTATATGTTAGGTTCTATATTGGTGCTCAGAAACTGGCCTTTAGTGATTTACCTCACCTACTCAGTCACAAGTTTACAAAGGACAGCAAGGGAAACGCATAGTCATGGGACTACCTAGAATGATTATCAGGTAACAGTTGTGTAGCTTTCTCAGTCCATCAAAACATAGAAAATATAAACATAGAAAAAGGGAAATAATAATTAATGACTGGTTTTCTAATTAACTAATTTGTTTATTAGCTTACATGCCTAATTAGTTTGAAGGTAAACTGATGCTGAAAATTAGTGATAATTAAACTTGTAAATTGATTATGTCTGAAACTTCTAAAGGCAATTGTTAGGTACAGTGAATCAGCATCTACATATAGAATTAAATTATTTACTTGCACTTTAATCATACACATTTAACACACACAGTCAGTACAATATTTTATATAATAACATTTAAATATAATGAATACAATAGGTAAATAAATATACACAACTTCATATCAACTCTTAGTATGCTATGCAACAGTATTATGTATAATTGATTTACAAGCAAGCAAATCAATTTCATGAAGTAAACTGCAGTAAAAGTGGATGACAACATGTTTTAATCATTGGACCTTACTCATGGTAAAAATATCTGACAAAGTCTTGCCAAGGACTATCATCACAGGAGTCAGGCAGTCTTTCCATTAAAAAGAATTGTCACTCGCATTTGGTAAGACTGGAAGCAGAATAGTTAACCAATATAGTTACGAAAAGGCTGGACAAAATAGTACATTACTTGGCAAAAAACCTACTCTTAGTTAGGTACTTAAATAACAATTGTATGAAAAGACCATAGTGCTTACTTAATTTGCTTAAGTAATTAATATGCATTTTCATCAAGCTAAAGGTGAACATTTATAGTGAATTACAGTATGTTGATCTTTACAGAGATGGAAATAGTTTTAGTGTCTGTAGTCCAAGGTGCAAGCAAGTATTTCTGTATTATTTACGAGAAGGATTTATTATTATTCTGTTTTAGATATTACACCTACAAGCTATGGTAGCTAGACTTGTGAGATGGTGAAATAAAAACATGAGCATTTATTTGTTCTTAGAGCATGGCGGTCTTGTAAATACCCCACTGGCTTGGCCACTCTTTACTTTTCTAATGGCACAACATCATGTGAAGTTAAATTACTCAATCAATTAATACAGGACAGTAAGAATTATGTTTTTTTTCCTTCCAGTAATTTTATATTATCAATATCTAGTGTTCACTTCATGAAGTACGGGGAAAAGATACCAAATATTTTTACTCCAAAGAGTTCATGATTAAATTCACCTTTTCAATTAGTGCAAGGTTACCATGAAACTGATTGCTAAGCTGCAAGAGAAACTTGTAACAATCATTCCAAAACAACATGACAGTTTTAAATTGAGTGTGTCAACTTTCAATAAAGCAATTGATGATTATTTAAATGCAGACAAGTTTGCAGACATCGGCACATTGGTGTAAAATCAATCTGTCATCATTATTCTGTGTACAATTACTTTTTATGTCTCAGAGAACAATCTGAGAATTTTGTCTCAATATAGGAGCTGCTGGTTAAATTTATTGGGAAGGCTATTAGCTAGTATTTATCCAGATTTGAGAAGGATGCTTCTCAGAGTACTCGTGAAACTATGGATAGAGGATAATTATGGTAGGAATAAAGGTATAATAGAATAAATGTACATATTCATATTTCGAGTAGGTACTACAGAATCAAAATGGAAATTAAAATGAGCTTGTCCAATCATAAACAAGTAAAACAGACATATTCAACTTTTGAACTGGGAATTGTATGTAGTTTAGTTATTTACATTACATGGTCATTGTGAGTCACTTTGGTAATCCCAACACATTTAGAAATAAATTAATTTCATACCAAAGTGAATTTAAGTTATATTATGAATTATTAATTAAAGAAAAAGTTTCTGTAGCAAGTATAAATCATCATCTGCCTAACCTTTTCCCAACTTTGTGGGGTCAGCTTCCAGTCAAACTGGATGCAGCTGAGTAGGTACCAGTATTTAGTACCTAAGTATACAAAATATAGTGCAGTTGAAAATGTTTTTAAAGTCTACTTATTTTAATTTTGACATAATGATCATCTCAGCCACTGTTCAAATGCAGAATATAGGCTTAACCCATTGATTTCAAAAGGACAGACTGTGTTGTCTCAGTGACTCAGTGGGTTGTATTATGGTATTTAATTTCAATTAAACTAATTAATATACATATGAATTACCCTTTCTTATTTCGATTTTAGAATGTAAACATTTCTATGGGAATGCATTTACTATTTTTGGATTTGAGGATCATTGTAGTAAATCACCAATAATAAATAACATTGGAGTAAAACCAACACTGCCATAAACAATGTAGGAAATATGTATGCTAAAATAATATTTCCTTGAAGGCTAGGTCAGATATATTTTTAACTCAGTTATAAATAAAAGCTTTTTGTTAGTAATACAGACATGCAGTAAGTAAATATGTACTAATGAGCAACCTTTTAAGGATAAACTAAAATACTGAATGACAAAATATAAATGTGACTTAAGATCGTTGTTTACATTACAAAATGTAACCTTAAAAATAATTACATAGTTAAATAATTACGTTTAATTAAGTCGCAATATCACAGTTAGGTAAACAATAAGATCTAGCACAAGTAACACTGGCCCACTTATTTCTAGAAAAGAAATCGCCTTGAAGGTGCAAATCGTTCATCAGATTAAGTCTTAACAATAGCTAAGGCTTCATAAGGGCATTGACCAGCGTGACTCAAGACACACTGATGAATAACAATGATTTCAACCAATCTGTGCCCTGACCTGCTTTTGATAACAAACACCTTACTGCCTCTTAAACTCAAACTATGAATGTACGATCGTAACACTACTCACCAGGTAGATAGAAAACGGCAAACATAGCAGGAACAACCACACATACAGGTGCACAGTGTTGCAAAACAAATTCTGATGAGGATCATAAAACCATCCCCCAGTTAACGATGCCCAAACACCTTGGCGCAATATCTCTAGTGTCTGGGAACCCATTTTACACTTTATGTCCACATTTCCGCGTTTAATTCATCATCCACCCACACCGACACTGTTTATAATTCACCAAATCATTTTTCACATCTGCGAATTGTTAATACCACTGCCATTTTGAATGATAGATTCCACGCGAAAATGGACTCTAAAGACATCGATTGTTTGTTAACTGCACGCCTCTTTCCACATTAGCAGCGAGTCCTTAACTTAATAAACATTTGTAAATAACATTAAGGCTAGCCTAATTAAAATATGGACAAACAAATTTATAAATTTGAGCTAAGATACATGGATGAAATCAGCGAAACAACACTTTCCATCGGGACTTATTGACAGCTAACAGCTGGGTTGCCATTTTACATTAATTTAGTGATGGGCGATTTGAGCGCATTTAATGCGAATTATTACGATTAAAAAACCGTCTAAAGTCATCAGTTTTAACAATGGTATCACTGATAATAACAATAAATAATTCATCTGTCATCCGACACCTGATTATTTATTTTTGAGACGAACTCGGCGTAAGGTCGATGTAGTTGTTATTTGTATTAAACTTTGCAGTTTAACAGTCTTATTTTATTAACGTAGAGTGGTTGTGTAGTGGTTATCAAAATGAGTGACATGGAGAGGATATTTAAGCAGGCTGCGATGCAGATAGGTGCTGGAGGCAGTGCCGGGTTCGTAGAAGTCCTGATCATGCAGCCCCTTGACTTGGTGAAGACGAGACTGCAGCTCCAAGCCACAAAATCCACGTTATCAAGATCTGACCCTCATTACTACACGGGGATAGCGGATTGTATGAAGAAAATGTACAAATATGAAGGAATCACTTCATTCTGGAAGGGTATTTTACCTCCTATATTGGCTGAAACTCCTAAGCGAGCTGTGAAGTTTGCTACCTTTGAACAGTATAAAAAGATTTTTATGTTTGGTTCCAGTTCACCAACACCTTTAGTGAGGATGTTTTATTTATTTTATTTATTCCTTACAAACATTATCATCTTCATTCCTATCACCTTTAACATTGTTATTTGTTCCTGACTTCAGTTAAACCTACATCTCTATCATTTATGAATATCAGAATAAAATACAAATAGGTACTAACCAATAGATCTTATTCATTATCAGGAACCTAAAATAAATAAAGTGACTGATAAGAGACACAAGACTATCATAAGCTAGAGTTGAATTCTTATCAGATAGTTTATTGTAAACACCAAAACATTACCAAATAATAGATAAGGGAAGATACAGTTACATAACTTTATGGTAAACTTAAGGGGAAATGTATGAATAAATTATAAAATTGTATAATAACAATTCTTCTTTCCTCTTTAATTTTTTTTACATTTTATAGTTAGTATATAGGTATATAATATTAAGAGAAATCAAACAAACTTTAAATCATCATAATGATATGACTCATTCATCTTATTTTTAAATTTTATGTTTTTATAACAAATATTCAATAATAATTGCTAAAATAAATAAAAATAATATTTCAAAAAAAATTAATTAACATAAATCCTTCTTTTTCAGACCTTCTCACTAGCAGGACTCGGAGCAGGTATTACAGAAGCCATTCTCGTTAACCCATTCGAAGTAGTGAAGGTGACCTTACAATCCAACAAGGCCAAAGTGAAAGAACTGCCCAGCACATGGTCGGTGACCAGGCAAATTGTTAGGGAACATGGTTTGGGCTCCAGAGGACTTAATAAGGGTCTAACGGCGACGATAGCAAGAAATGGTGTCTTTAACATGGTGTATTTTGGATTCTATCACAGTGTTAAAGGTGTTGTGCCGGAATATGAGGTAAGTCGAAAAATGTTTTTTGACTTAATTGATATTATGTTATACCTTACGATAAAATCTTATGGTGTCTACACACCAAAGCCGCTGATGCCGGCGGCACAGCCCGGCGGCCCAACCCGCCGGCCGTATTTTGTACAATCATGCCGCCGGCTTTCATAGAGTATTTGACAATTACTAGAACACCACATGCCGCGGTTGTCGTGCCGCCGGGCTGTGCCGCCGGGTCAGCGGCTTTGGTGTGTAGACCCCTTTACTCGGTTCTTATTTGAATAATTTACACAATGAGGGAAAATAAAGTTTCTTTAAAAAATTTCAATAATAATAAAATTCTAATAGAGTAGGTAAATACATAATATTTTAGCCTCTGTCAGTTTAAATATTCTCTATCTACAACTATCAATAATTGAAATGTCTTAGATACTTCCCGAACATTAGGAAATCCTAAAAACAAAGATAAATTAGAAAAAAAATTGTTTCAGGATCCGGTTCTAGAATTCATCAGAAAATTAGCCATCGGTTTCACATCAGGAGTTCTCGGCTCCTGCATCAATATACCGTTCGACGTGGCTAAGAGTCGCATCCAAGGCCCGCAGCCGACGCCGGGCGTCATCAAGTACAGTTCCACTACTGGAGCCATTATACTTGTGTATAAGGAAGAAGGGTAAGCTATAATACATTTTTTTTTGCTATTGATTTTTAATACTAGATTAAGTTAAGAGAGAGTAGAGAAGTAAGTTAACCTGACTTAAAGCTAAATTCTTTCATAAGGTAAAACCTTCAGAAATTATCTCAGAAGTGCACAAATGTGTATGTGTAGAGGAAAACGGAAAACTCGATATTTATTTTGCCTTGTGCAGAACAAGTAGGTACATTTATTTTGACTTCTGTGTTATTTGCTATGGATCTGTATGTAGGTATGTTCACTTGAACATATGAATACAATTTCAGTAATTTTCCCCGAATTCCGTGAATACACAGTCTATAAATATGAGTCCGCATGTACTTTCTGCGTACTGTCTCGATGCGGGCACACTGGGCAAAAGGCCAAGGAAACTTTCTCAACAAAGTGTGACAAAGAAACCTCATACTCATTATGTTTCTTTGAAAATTATGTTTGTCATTAACTATAGTTCGACGCCCTATCATTTACTTAAAATAAACTGTGTCTAATCACCCTCGTTATGTTTATGTCAGATGTTTTCCTCTATTCCGGCTTAGTTCTTTTTAAGACCTTGCTGAAATAATGCATACATGCATACATGTCCAGAAATATTTAGACAAAAATAAATATAAATTAATTGCATTAATTGAAAAACCAAACAATATTTTCCGGTTACACTAAATAAATAAAAGCTATTATCCTGCAATGATGCTTGCTATATGTGGTGTTCCAAATAGCATATAATACCTATTTTCTACAGCAGTTTCAATTATAGAATTTCAGTTACCTAGAAATCAAAAATTATTATAAGGACAAGCTGTTGATGCGGTCGTATGTTGCACTCGAAACGTAATGTTGACATGGCCTATTTAAACTACAAACATGCATTCGTTACGACTTGCAGTACAACTTGGTAAATGACTGATTCATTCAGTGTCAGCAGCACAACTGTGTAGTCTTATCAGGATTCAAAACTGAAAAAAAAAATACAGAGACGTGAAATTAAAAAATATAAATACCTAAAGTTTCCGAAACTACTGAGCCGATTAGAAAAAATCTTTCACTATTGGATAGCTAAACTACACGGGTTGCAGCAACCGCGGGTAAACAATCAGTTATTCATAAATTAATTTTATATTAGATTTTTGCTCTTCGATATCTGTTTATAAATTCCCTGAATAAAACCGTATTTAACTTTAGCTGAGAGTGTTTATCGCGAAATCTCAATTTGTAACAATGTTGTGCTGGCTTAACTCCAAGTCCTGGTTTCTGAATTATTCAGTAATGTGCTTCTAAACATTATTCAGATGCGATTACATATATGCAACAATGCATTCTTTTTTTAACATTATTGGAATATTTTTGTGTTTTTTTGTATTTTTATGTTTTCACGAGTTATTTTTTTCTTTAAAACACGTAATGTAAGTGAGAGTTATGTACGAGTATTTACTCTATTCGTAAATAGATGTAAACAGCGAACGTTAACATAATAGTTCCCGATTTATTTTTAGATTTATGATTAGCAAGTTAAAATAAAATTAGGCATGAATGAGTTGGTTGAAGTGGGCAACTCGTATAAATTACGATTTACTTTGACTAGACTTTGACCCGATAAGAGATAGATAAGAGGAGAGTTCGTAAAATACTTAGTGACATTTTCAAGAAAGATAGATTTGGAAAATTAAATATTTTCATATTTTAATTAATAAATTAGTATGTTTCTCAAATAAAATTGCAAAAGTCCTATTACCAGCTGATTGTACATGATGTGTTATTAAAAATGTTGTTTTTTTTTCAGATTCCGCGCCTTATACAAAGGTCTTTTACCAAAAGTGCTTCGACTGGGTCCCGGAGGGGCGATTATGTTGGTTGTCTACGATTACGTTTACCACTTCCTAGAGGAAAAGTTTAAGTAAATAATACATATCCAATAGTAAATACACGCACAAATAGTTACCGTTCAATGAAGGTACAGCACAAACAATCATTTAAAATAACTTAAGTACTGGCTGATAAGATTTGAAAAGCATTTATTGTGACGAGGTTCCAAATTATTTAAGGTGTTTTCATTAACCAGTTTTTCGATATGTATAGTTTTAATATACATTATACATATAATATTTTTGTAAACGTGAAGGAAAAATAATTATAAATACTTAGTCGTAGTACGCTTATTTCAATTTTAATAAATGG
The DNA here is from genome assembly GCA_033682625.1 of Helicoverpa zea x Helicoverpa armigera. Lineage (NCBI taxonomy): Eukaryota > Metazoa > Arthropoda > Insecta > Lepidoptera > Noctuidae > Helicoverpa > Helicoverpa zea x Helicoverpa armigera. The sequence goes on along the minus strand of JAWIIS010000043.1, from coordinate 10,037,063 downwards.
ACCACACAATAAGAATTTTAAACCGTAGATAATAAGCCCTTGGCAAGTTCTTTTGTATAGAATTTATGGAAAAACAATCGCATTTATAAAGTTGATTAATAAATATATGTCATGGGTGTGGGCAATAATTTTAATGCAACAATAATGCTAACTGATTTTCAAATTGTTATTATTCTTTTATTGTTGAAAAAATGTTTGTGATAATGGTGCCTTTGCCTCTAATAGTTAGGTACTCAAAGCAAAAGCAAATGTTAATGCAGACACATAAGATGTTATATTATTAATAAATATTTTTATAATATCTATTGCATATATATACTGTTACAATTGACGCATTGTTATAAGATAAGAATTATATATAGGGGTAAAAGCATTTATTTATCGAATAGTCACAAGTTGCAGTACCTAAACTTAGGTACTTTCGAATAATTTTGATAGATGTTATAAAATTACAAAATATTGTTACGTAGGTAGTTAAGTTGAAATGTTATTTTTGTTACGACTCTTGAATAAATTATGTTTAATAAAAAATGATTTTATTTTAAACTAGCTGACCCGGAGAACTTCGTACCGCCTTTTCCTTATTTGCTCACCGTTTAGACCTACCCTGGACTACGACAAACATTTTAAAACCAAAATCAGCTCAATCGGCCCAGCCGTTCTCGAGTTTTAATCAGACTAACGAACAACAATTCTCTCTCTTTCCTGCTATGTATCCCACATGGTGGTGGGGTCAGCTTTCCTTATTTTTCTTTTCCACTTCGCTCTATCCATGACGTCGCTCTCGGACACCTGGCACTCTTTCATGTAGGCAAAATCCACCTTTCTTCTTTTGAATAGAGATGCCAGTTCCTTCGTCTTCCCAGTTAATGTTCCTACATTCAGAGTAGCGAAGCGGACCTTTAGGTTACTAACGAACAACAATTCATTTTTATTTATATAGATAACCATGTTAATAGAGGTACCGAATGTTTTGTGCAGTTGACTTATCCTAATTAGATTTACGGTCGGCGCAGCAAGGTTAATTTTCTCTATACCATTGTATAGTTATCGGCACGAATGTTGAGCTCTGACCTACATCTGCGCAGAAGTGATTTATTACCAAAGAACCAACCCCGAGTGACGGCTATGACGCGATGCGCTGAGGGCCAATCACCTTTAGCCCTCCCCCGCGCCTTACTTCATACCACAAAAGGGACCCAATAAATTACTTCTGCGCAGGTGAAGGTCAGAGCTCAAGATTCGTGCCGATAACTATAATTGCCATCATCTCATCTCTGTGAAAGACGTATGTGCCAAAAATCTCCACGTCTCGGCCTCGGCCTCGGCCAAAGCACTCTCCAAGGAGATCTCTACCAGTTGCTCATTAGTTTACAAGCATTTACAGACACGGGTACATTCTCTGTTCCCTTACTCTTACAGCCCGATGGGACGAAAATCCGACTCAACTGACTGGAGAGAAATCACAGGACTGGATCAGGATCCCTGTACCCTGTACAGGATCACAACGAATCTAGTAACAAGTAGCACAGCAGTATGCAGGTGCATTTCAGTAAAGACGCTATAATAAGGTGAAGGCGAAAAAATTTGTGAACCGAATATTGTGAAGCGAGTTTTAATTCAAATTGATTTTAATCAAGGAAATTAGGTGTTTTGGGGTATTTTAATAAAAACCGTAAATGAAATTATGAGGTTCCCAACGGTTAGACAACACTAGTGACACTTTCGTGCGTTCTAGTTCTAATCGAAACAGTCTATATCTTTATCATAGTAGATGTTCTGTCTTTATTTCTCTTTGTTGAACGAAAAGAGAAAGAATGCCATTGTTGACAGGAAACGATCAGACGCTATTCTTGATGTGCCGAAGTTGTATCAGGGTCATTGAATTCATCCATGTTGTCTTGTTTACCTGAAATAAGATGGAACTCTGGCACATTTAATGAAAACTTTGTTGGAACTGGAAAACTCCTGAAATTTTGCCGCTAAATACGTCTGAATTTGTGTGTCAGTATGTGTTTATTTTTATTTCTGGCTAAGAGTCGTACGTGCAATATCTTTTTCGGCCAAATACCTATATAAATATTTTTATTTTTATTTCCAAATCAGTAGACTCAGTAATGATTAAAAATAATATCTAAGAACCTTATAATGTTTGACTGCAACTATACGATGATATTATGTTTTTTTTACAAGCAAAAGAATTGCATCGTAAACTATATTTAAAGAATTGTGTTTTACATAAAAATATTTCTCAACAATTTATTTAACAATAACTATCTGCTAAGAAAAATATTTTACATTTTACAGGAGTAAACAATGGAGCAACTACAGCAACCGCAAGGCATACCACACTTAGTGCAAGTTTACCAGCCATCCGTATCCAACACAAAGCTATCAAACCCTCAGATTATCCACATCTCCCACCCATCGTTACCAACGTCTCAAGGAAAAGTCACATACCAACAAACAATAACATCAGAATCAATTCATATACCGGTAACATCTCATCATGTCACCGAAATACAGAGTCAGATACAAATGTCACAGAACCAGATTGTCATGTCTTGTCAGCAAGGTCTGCAGAGTATCCAGACTCTGCAGGGGCCAGTCCAGTCTCACGTGCTGCAGAGTGACATGACCCAGTCTCTGCAGATTGCTTCTCATATGATTCTGCCTCAGCACATGTTGGCGGGAGTGCAGTCGTATTACAGGCATTATGAGTATCCTAAAGAACAGTGTGTACTTGCTAAGTTGGAACCTGAGATACAAATACCTGAGAAGGAGAATGAGTAAGTATATTGTTATAAATATAAGAACACTTAGAAATACATTAGCAGCTGCAATATTTTATTCATTTCTTTAGAAATGATCACAATGAGAATTTAAAAAGAAAACTACATAAAACAAAAAAAATTAACAACTGCTTATTTTGGTAGCTTTAAATTTGTATTTGTGATTTTCCAGGTGTGAGACAGACACAACTCAAATTGAACCTGAGCCTCAAAAGAAGAGGTCACGCAGCCAGATACCAGATCCCAATTCTTGGGCCTGCAATGTTCGTAAGCTGAAGCACCAACGCGGTGAGGCCTACATCAGCAGACGAGGCAAGTTCGTCCCCGAGAGACAAATACGAAACACTAAAGACTGTGTCAAAAACTGCAAGTTCAAATGCAATGAAAAAGTGTCAGATGATGACAGAGAACACATCTTCAAAGCATTTTACTCACTCAATGCTAATGAAAAGAAATATTTTCTACTAAACACTACTGAAAGATCTTACATTAAACATAATAAAATAGCCAACAATCATAAAAGGAAATATACTTTCAAATATTTCTTCCATGTGAAGTCTGATAGGCATACGGTTTGCAAGAATTTTTATTTAGGTACTCTAGCTATATCACAGAAGCCTGTTTATAATGTACATATGGGTAAAACGGACTTGAATATGCCTAAACCTGATGGTAGAGGGCATTCTAAAGCCAGCACTCATTCTCTCCCCTCAGAGTCGAAAGACAGAGTAAGAAAGCACATACAGTCTTACACAACGGTTGAATCAAAACCGGTAATACAGTTCTCAAAGAAAAAGCAGTATTTAGATCCCAGTTTGAGTGTTAAACACATGTACAATTTATATTTTAGTGAGTGTAATAAAGAGAATATAGTGCCTGTAAAGGAATCTATGTACAGGAAAATATTTCGGCAAGAGTTTAACTTACATTTTAGGAAGATTAAGACTGAACAGACGTTATGTGGTCGATGTAAGAGTACTATTAAGAAGAAATGATGGAGACTAGGAATCTATGGATAAGACTGTCTAGCTCAAGCTAGGTTTGGCGGAATGATAAAATGAGTGTGTCAGTACATCTGATTGGTGACCACAGTTACAATGTGGCAGATGAGAAAACAATAATGCAGCTGTAAATAAGTTAAAAGTAACTTATAAAGTCATGTTTGTTGGCCAATCTTGGCAGCTTATGTCATGACAGCAAACAGCTTACAGCTTGCCAATGCCGACTGAAAAAGATGTGGCTAAGTTGGAGATGAAAACAAGAATACGAGAGTTAAGGAAGAAGTAAATAAAAGGTCGGAGGAACGAAATTATCAACTGCGCGAAAATCAAGGATTTTTAAAAATAATTCTATTTAGTCAGGTAAAACGATATCGGCTTTCTTGAGTCTTTTGCCATGAAGGTTTTTAAAATTTCGCGATTTATACTCATATTTAAAAAAACCTGTACTGAAACGCGATACTTTCCCGACTACTTTTTTCAGATTTTTTATTTTCCCGACGTTTCGCTGATCACACCGACCGTGTTCACGGGTCTCTTGGGATAGTTTTGCATCAAATAGTGAGTGTGAAAAAGGCTTTAGATGAGAGTTCAATATGTCCTTGTATCCGTTTAGGCACCACTGCGGTTCCTCAAGGATATTTGGGATTTCCAAGTGTTCGTGGATTTCGGAGTTCTTTATAGGAAAACTTGTTTTGTTCCTCTGCTGGGACCACTTTTCCTGACTGAATACCTTCTTTCACTACGGGGGGTAGGCTGGATAATCAGTATTTTTTTTTGTTCTATGTTCTTAGTGAAAAGACTACAATCGGCCTTACTTTGTTTAAATCCTATGTTTAGCAGTATGCCTTTGGCACAACTGTTTCAGTACTTTAGTGTCTGTTTTTAGTTATACAAACTACGATTTAGGCGACATACTTTCTTTGAACCACCATCGATACCATCTGGTTGCTTCATGAAAATATCCTCTTTTAACTTTCCATTCAGGAACCGGAATAACCGCAACATCAAATTGTACAAGATGTAGTTTTTCCTGAGCACTATGGGGCTAAAACCTTAAGGCTTAAGCCTTTCACAACTAACCTCGCTTTATATTTGTCACTAGAACCATACGGGTTTTATTTGATCGTTAATATCCATTTGCACAATAGTGTCTTTCTATTGGGCGGTAGTTCATAAAGACTCCATACTTTATTTTCCTGTAGCGAATTCATTTCGGTATTTAACGCTTTCAGCTACTCTTCCCAAGGCTGTTTGGAACGTGGAAGTAACATTCTTCCCCTTCTGAACAAGAGTAAATCATCAGCGTTAGGTATGTTTTGTAGTTGCTGGACTGACGAAGTCAGTGTAGGTTTCTTTGGTCTGCCATCCTTGATCCACTGCTTGCAGTTTTTAATGCAGTCTTTTTTCTGAGCAGTACCTAAATTTCAAGTTCTCGTCTCTAGATTCCAGTTTAAGGTGCACCTTAGATATAGAGGCGAGTACTTCTTCGGTCTTCTCATTATGACCACCTAGTGCCCTCTTATACCGACACAGTTGAGCGTTCAGTGTTTCAATAGTTCTCTCTTGTTTGCTTAACAGCATCCGGCTTGATTTGAAACTGAAAAATTTTTCGTTGAGAGAATCTAAAATTTTGCAGATGAAGAACATTTCTGGCAACTTCAAGTCAGGGTAGGTCTTCAAAAGCATTTTTCATTTTCCTTTTTCCTTTCACCATTGAAATGTTTTTTCAAGCTGCTGTCACCATAGTTGACACATCTTTTGAACTGTTTTTAAAGCTGAAGAATTGCATGCATGGTGTGTATGCGCTGTCTTCGGACTGACCGTCGAACAGTCGATGAAGTTCTTTCCATACTTCATGTGCTGTTTCAAAACCGCATGACTTTCGTAAGTCTCTTCAGTCATATTGCTTTTTATTATAAGCAGGGGTTAACTGTTTGCCTCTCTATACTTCAGCAATTCTGCGTAATAGGCCATTAGTGCATCATTGCCTGATTCTAAAATTGTTTTACGAAGTTTTACTTTACCTGCATTCATGGCGCCTCCTATGTATATGTTGCGCAACATGATAGAAGCTTTATATTTCCATATTTTTCCAATTTTCGTTGCCTTTGAGCTGACCGATTTTTATGTTTTATATGATTGCAGCTTTGGATTCCATAGACACGGCTCTAATTGCAATAATTCTAAAAACTCTAAAACTTTCTCATTCGACCACTCCATTATCGTGTTCGTAAAATGCAGTTACCGCCTAAACAAAGTACCTACACTCGTCCTTGCATGCGTCCTGTGCGCCTGCGTTTCGTGGAATGAGATGGCATTAATGTAGCCAACATCACTAACGGCCACTTTCTTCATCAAAAGTTAAAGTTAAAGTAATGTCTAAAGTTAAAGTAACGGTCAAATTCGTTTTTTCAAGGCTAAAGTGACAGCAAAATTCATAGAAAAATTGAATTTAACCGTTACTTTTACTTTAGACATTACTTTGACTTTTACTTTGGCTTTAACTTTTGATGAAGAAACTGGCTGTTAGCGCGCTAAACTACGCACTAAAACCCTTTGATGTGTCCAAAAAACCGAGTTATCGCTTAACGTTTAATGCTATTAATAATGCCATTTGCATAAAATGGCATTAACACGTTTGGCCACATCTGTGTATCGCCAAAATTTTACGCGTTAAGACGCAGATGGAGCAGGAGCATAAGAAGAAGTCAGTTAAATAATAATACCAGAATATCTTTGCAAGAGAGTTCCATTCATTTTATTTTATATTTTCTTCACACGACATACCTTTGGGGGTTAATCCTCATGGATTTCCTCCGCCTTGAGAGAGGCGGAGGGGTGTGCCGGACTCTTACCGGCTTAACCGTGTCCTCCTTGCACGTGGACGCGTGGTCGCGGGAATCCAAATTCTTCCGTAGTCACATGACACAACAATCTGCCACGTATTTAAATACAACGTTTTTTTTCCTTCTATGAACAGACCAGTCGAACATTAACCTTCCGCTATTGTGATAAGGTTTAAAATCTCAGATTGAGGTAGATTGATGAGCTGTCGTCTGTACCTTATCTAAAGAATTTGAACAATAATAATTGAAGCAATGTAAAATAATAAATACACACCTGTCAGCCAGATTAAAACAGAGCTCAATAAATCATTGTAACGACTGATTGTGTTCAAATAATTAAGACATTTTAGTGGTCTAATGATGCTATTAACATGTTTAGCACGTATACTTTGATAGTTCATTGTACGTTCAATACGGTTTTCTTCCTCTTAAAAATTATATTAAATGTATCAGCACTTTTTGAAGTCTACGCTTTTAAAAATAATTTTTAAGCAAAACGCTAGTCAACATTGTATACTACGACTGATATATTTTTTTGTTAGTATATGCTAAGAAATTATATTTTTGTACTAAAAGTATTAAATAAATACGAATTGCTGTATTTTTTTTATTAATTAAATGTCTCCCTTTTTTCTCTAAATTCTTGAATGTCACGTGTTAGGACTCCAATACCCTTATTTTTCTTCACCGTTAACGGTCTCGGAAAAAATTGTTCTGGCTGTTTCAATGGGTTCAAATAAAACTCCAGTATCTACACAATATTATTATGTATTTATAATGTACAAAACCACAATCCTTAACCTATATTTAGTGGAAAACAATTTATTATAAATTAAGGAAATCTCATACACAGTGATGTAGACAGGTTTCAATGTTAAAGCCTGTTCCCACTAGCATTAGTTACATAAAATATACTTAAATTGGCTTATGGAAACAGGCCTTTACACGTGGAAGGAATTGTATGAATAGAATATTTAAAAAAGTAAAAACAATCTAGCAACATATTTCGAGCAATTTATACATACATATTTGTCATTTTAACACAGCCTTAATTTAAGCCCGGCTATAAAAAATAAAATAAAATAAACTTCGGCAAAAGAATAATGTTGCTTACCCTAAAAGGCTTAAAATTAATTTGAGTGTTACCTACATCAAAAATATTCAAATCTCTTTTACATAATAATCTGTTGCTCTACAAGTAGATAGTAAAAAAGAATTAAGTATTTAGAAGTAAGTAAATTATGCTTCATTCCTATGTCTAAGGGGTTACCACTCTCATAAGTTGAAGAGTATGAGTTTTAATACAAGATTTTCGGTCAGCCTGTCATTGCTTTGTTAAGCTTGGCATATCCACCAATCATAACGCAATTGATAAAAAAGGTTACATTTACATTCAAAACTTAGGCCAGTAGTTCTAGCCCGTATGAAGTAAAACTCATTTGTTTTTTTTTTACATAAGGTTTGCTAACATTCCGGACTCTTTAGAGAGCATCAGGGGGTTACCAGCCCCAAAAAGTTTTGGAGCCACTGGCCAAAGTCCTAGTAAGACATAGGAATATAGCATGGAGGTCTTATTGTATCTTGGCGGCTATGAGAATACAGACGAGGTCTTCATCATTTTCGTCCTTGAGCTCCCACTTGACATCGACCTTGACCCTGGGATAAGACTTGAGGATGGGCATCGTCGTGTGATAGCTCGATGATTGCTCCTCCTGGATACAAAAATATATAGTAAGTTCCTATGGAGAAAGGTAGGAGTCTTGCACAAAATGATAAAACAAAATGTCTGTCAAACAAGCTTATGTCGAAATTCCATATTTAGTAAGTAAATCTTGAACAGATAAGTAGAATATTGGTCGGTCGTAAGTTTTGAGATAATTTTGACGTTACAAAATGGCTACGCAACTAAATACCGCGCGAACCTCGCAACTTTCCATGACAAAAAGTTTGGCGGGAACTGTAGGTACCACAAATTAAAATCACAAGGGGAACCTTGTCTTAAAGAAATGCTGCATTGCGGTTTGAATTGCGAGTCGAGCAATAGCTTCATATAGGTATCCTAGTGGCTATGGCCTCAAGAATTTAAAATAAGGCATTATATTTTCTCCTCTCTTGTCAAAGCAAAGTCATCTACATAGGTAAGCTATGTACGTAGGAAAAGGTAAAGGGCTTATTAGATACACTGGACTAAATTCAGTCGTCTAAATGTTTCAGTCACTAAATTTAGACAAATGTAATCGCATTTAGGAAGGTAGGTTTCATTCAATAATTTAGAAATCTAATTAGAAGACTAAATTTTATCAAGTGTAACAAGCCCTTAAGGCTTAAAGAGGCAGGTCGATAATATATTTGTGGTTACCCCGAGAGGGCAGGTCAGGCCGCTGTCCTTGCAGGCATCGGGCTGCGGCAGAGGGAAGGGCACCGGCAGGTTCATGATGACGCCATGCACGATCGTTACTACCTCTTTGGTTTCTTTGTCTGAAAATAATAGGTAACAATATGCTCTCATTAAGTCTTTCAAGCTTTCGTCACATCAGAATAATCCAGAAAAATAAGGGCAAACTTTTATTTTCATATCAATATTAAAAAAATATAAAAGAAAAGAATATCCAAACGAATCTAGGTCGGTTTGATTCGAAATTAGTATAAACAAATAATAAATCTTGACTTCTGAACTTTTCGACAACTAATCAAAAGTTTCGAGTGGGGTGTAATCGTCACGACATGCGTAAAAGATAAGAAATGAATTATTTTATTGAAACTATAGTTTTGAGATTATAACGCGATGTTCACTGATGTGTCATACACACATTAAGACTTAAATTATCTACATATTTCCGGACTTATTCAGGCCAGATTACTTTTTATCACACGTTCCGATTAACGAAGCTGACGTAAAAATCACGACATGCCTATAAGTTTAACGTAAGTCAGTAACATCATCATAATTTTAGGGCCCTTATCCCAATTTATTATTTATGATAAGCGTAGCATTATCTTCCTATCTGACCTCATCTTACAAGTAGTAACACTTATTGCAGACATCGTTTCTCAGACAAACCATCCCTCGTTTCTTTGGTCGTCTTCTTCCTTTAAGTCAGTCTAACTACTTATATACAGTAACAGAACCAATTTATTTAAACGATTTCAAAAAGAAGGAGGAATTTCTTTAATCGAAGCGTACGCACCAATTTCAATTAACTAGTTCCAAGTTATCAGAAGTGGAACGGATCTGGGCCATGTCATATAAAATGCGTGTAATCAGACCAGGTAATGTACTCACAAGGTGTGAAGTCAATGCTGAATGTGGCGTTGGTGTTCCTCCTCAGCACGCACTCCGCATTCTTCGCGTCACAACCGCTCACCTCCACTTTTTGTACTGTCGCTAGTTTTGAACCTGCAAACAATGTAAGATGACAATTAGAGATAGTTATTTCCATCATTGAAATCATGAAGCTCTGCCTTCAAAGCAGTTAGTTGGAGCTTAGCTCACCTAGGTATAGCCACAGATTAGGTACCTAATAGCTTTTTGGTAAGTTTAACTTAAAGCAACTCCTAATGGACCCCTTCCGATGATTTTGTGGCGTGTTTTATATGCAGATCCTTCTTGGCTTACTTATGAGCGAAACAACTAATATAAAAGGCTGAATTTTCAGATCATTTAAAAAGATCCAACAGTATATTATTATGATGTAAATAATAACTGCAGCGTGCAATTATCTACATTCATTATGTAAGACTTTATCGCATTTTGTAGTATCTATCTACATTGTTGTAACGTCCAATTATTTTTGTAGCTTTAAAATAAAACATATTTAAGCCTATCACATCGGCTAAGTTGCTATCACAAGAATGTGAATACTTTGGCTTTCTTTTAACCGATTGTCTTTGTAAAAGTTTAACTTACCTACAACGTTTTTAACACGTGTTTAACAAACTGCTTGGATAGGTAGGTACTTTGCTTACTTAGCATCTAATTAGTAGGTAGGTAATCAAGAACCGTTATAATGTTTTTTTACTAATCAATACCCTCAATACACATTTTTATCTCTAGAAAATCTTTCGAAAACCATAGGTGGTAGATAGGCACACCACAGTTTACTTTTATATAGTCGTTGTAGTTACGTATCTACCAACCTGTAACTGTCTATCTATTTGTAAACATCAATGAGTAAACTACGTAGTACGAGTACAGACATACAACGCGATGCAATTATTGCAGGATTCAGTCAGCTCTTAACATTTTCCAGAAATAGCTACAGCTTGACGTCAAATGGTAATTCGTTTAATGATCTTAATAAGGTAACCGGGACTGAAATAACGTCGCATCTCTGCGCACCAAATTAAGAAAGACGTTGGTACCTGCCAATTTGTAAAACTCGTGAATATTTTTGACTGGTTTTATACAGCCATTTATCCCTGGGCTATGCTGTTTAAAATTACTTATAACTACTCTATATAATCTATTTTATTTATTTATCTTATTTCACAAAGTAATCATCTTATATGCTAAGGCCCACAAAATCGTTGCAATGGTTTGACCTTTATTAATTATTCGTAGTAATTATACTTTATTGTCCATGTTTTGTCATTGCTATCTCCACACTTAACGTCATAACATACCCACGTCATCTAATAAAAACCTCCAAGAATGAAGCTAGGGTGGTTACATACATTGGTAAATGATTGTTTTGGTAATTTTGCGGCATACACGCTGTAGGTACATAATGCGCCACCTGATTGAATTACGGCTGCACATGTAGCCGAAAATAACTGAAATATAGCAGACTCTGTACCTAATTGAATAATACCTTTCAGACTGTATCATGACTTATTGGATATACATATTCCTAATATCATAATAAGCAGGTATGTGACATCACTCATTTGCAGCTGGGTACATTTTTCTAGTAATACCTAAATGATTCAATGATTATATCATTTTGCATTGTAATTCTATTACCGTTTGTGCTCACTACTATTAAATAAACATTATGTGATAAGCAGTATTGTTATATTTTTTTTTTGCAGAACATAATAGCCCTGTTTGTCGTAATGTTATTCAGTTATTAGTGATTTTATCGCGATTGTTATTTTTCGGCGATTCAGGATTTTTTATACTGAACAAATGAGCTATGATAAATGACATGATCTCAATGTTGATTGTACATACTTATTGGGTCGTAGCGTAGATAAGTTAATTTAAAAAAATGTGTCTTTGAAGAATTTGATCGTTCTTTATAAATTCGTTACATTAAAATCAGTGGATTAGCTATAAGTAATTATTATTATTGATTCTGATCCTGATCATGCTATTATTTATGTAAATTCAGTTTACAATTAACTCCGTTTTTATGATCTTTTTAATAGTTTATCAGTACCATCATTTTATAAATTAGTTTATTTGACTTTTTTTTAACGACGTCAAAAATCATCAAATGACCCCTCCCGCTGTGGGTTAGCAGCGGTGAGGGAGTGAAACCGTCGTGTTCCGTCATTGGCCTTTAATGTACCTACCAGGGCCGCGGTAACTCTTACGAACAACCCGCAGTAGTTTGCTTGACTTGGTTTTAATTACAATACATATACCTACATATAAGGAAAATTACTATGTATTTTCTCTTACTTAGGAATACACTCATTTTTCATAGCTTAATTTGGTGTCCATAGGATTTTCTGCCTTTTATAAAACAAGCCATCCTATTGTTTTGCGCAGTTAATCATTGTACCTACCTACTTATTCAGTACCTACTACGTAGTGACATAGTGATTGGTATCATCTAGTAAGTATACATACTAGTTGGTTGACCTGAATGGGCGTAGGTATGTGAATAGGTTACCTACGTACTAGTCTATGGTATTGTATTATTTTCAAAAGAAGCTGAAAATTACTTTACGAAACTGCTAAACTAACAGACTATTTTAAGGAGTATTCATATACTTTTTTTGAGTAAAGAATGTTAATAAATTTTGGCGTTCGCTTTGGTAGGAAATTGTTCCCCTACTTTTCACGTTAACCGTACGTCTTAACGTGTTAATGTGGCCGTGAAATTGCAAACACACAAATTTTTTTGAATTTTATTCACGTGTTCGTAAGACGAATGTGGTTTAATGAAGTCATGTCGAAGTCACGTCAGTTTTTATTAGATTTTTGTAAAATTGTTGGCCTTTTTTCACGGCTTGGTTTGCGAAAGCCAGATTGGGGGAGTCCGACTCGCACTAGTCGGTTTTTATATTTTAAAAGATATAGGCATAGGCCTATTGCCTGCCTTTTCGTTACATTTAAACATTTTTGCTTATCACTAGATATTTTATATTTCAATTTAAAAATCTTTTCTTAAAATATGGAATCAGGTGTTTCTTTCAGGAAATTCATGACATCAAAAAAAATGAAACGTTGATTTCCGCGAGACAGTTCACGAGATAGCTCTTACAAAAGAAGTTAGTAGGTTTTTATATAGATAACATTAATTTTATGACAGTAATTCTGAAGTGCTTTGAAAATTGCCACTTTTGAAATTAATCCAACACTTGTAGATAAATGGGCAATGATTATGCATATTATTTTAATGAGAGACAATCATTTGACCCACTTGAAGTGTTGAAGTGGAAAATATAATAGAATGCACTTTGAATATGATGATGATGAATAACAGAAGATTGCAGGAAGGTAACACTCGAGGAATGAGCATTGATCTTGATTGTGGCTTGTGAAGAGTTGACAGACTGTGAAATAACTAGACTAAGCTGTACTTATATTGTCAATTAAAGTTTGTATTTTTGAAGCAACCCAACTGACTTCTTGCGCATTTCGTTCGTACAGATATTAAAAAAAAAAAAACTATTTCCAAAAGCTACATTGACTTCACCCTGATCGATGGCAAGAATCAAAGGATCGAAAGGTGTGAAATTGGGAGGCCTTTGGCCAGCAGTGGGACAGATATGGCTATTAAAAAATAAAATAAAACGCTTCAGTTTATGTGTGAGGCATCAAATAGCTAATTTGTGAAATACAAAGTTAATTGGCGCGAAAATCTCATCTATGACGCGAATTGTAATTAAATAGGTCCTTCCAGCTAAAGGGCTTATTACATTTGACTAAATTCAGTCGTCTAAATAGGTTTGTCTAATTAGGTTTCTAAATGATTTAATGAAACCTACCTTCCTAAATGCGTTTACATTTGACAGAATTTAGACGACTGAATTTAGTCAAGTGTAATAAGCCCTTTAGTTAGATTATAACATATGACAGCTCGAATAACGATCCAGTGTAGATCCAAATATAGTCTTAATATGACTGAAATACCTACCTACATATGAAGATGACCTATTAATTGAAAGTGAAACTGATATGGTTCAGAGGTGAATATCAATTTGTTACTCGATATCAAAGGACATTGACCCCGAGGCACAGATAATAAGAAGCTGATGTTTCTATCGTCTCTCTGTTATCTATTCATTAAACAAACATTTATAATTATAGTAGAGTTCAATGCTATTCAATAGAAGAAATAGTAATTTAGTTTCAAAGTTGGGGTTTCATTGATAAAGAAGACATGACAACTAAATTAATGATTAAAAAGTTTCATCAATTTATATAAATAACCTCGTAAATATTTGTTAACATTGATACTCTGTTTTCTCTAATCATACTTCTTAGTTTTATTGTTTGTAACTTTTGGAATCTAAATTATATTATCGATAAACTTTTTGGAATGACTAAGCACAGCTGAACCTTGATCGACCGATCAATCTTTCTTCTGATCTTAACATCATCTTAATCCACAATAACTATTTGATATAATTACACGTTTACTATCACAATACTTACTCATTACTGTTACCCACAGATTTACAAACAAAGTAGCGTTTGCTTCGTCATTATTTTTGATGACAGCTCACATGATGCTACAGTAATCTGTGTTTACAATAAAACAAAGTGCTTATATCTACAGATATTATCGCGAAAATGTTGTAATAATAGCGCGTAATTGCCAGGTAGAATGGATACTTTTGGCACCGTTTAACCTTTTTTGTAACGAGTTTTTTTTTAGATTAGCTATATTTGTTTAATTTGATGTCACACTAATCTGGTAATCTTTTTCGTGTGGTTTTGTTTTTCTGAATTTTTAAGGTTGAGGTGAAAAGCGAGCAGACTTAAGAAAAACAATTGTGAAAGTCCACAGTCATGTTGTTTTCTCAAATTTTAACAGATGCAAATTATTTTTTTGCGTAATTTCTGTATGTTTTTAGAATGTATTTTTTTTAGTTTGAGCATAGCACTAAAAGAAACAATTGTTAACTTCTAATTAAAGCAGTGAAAATAGTAGACTTTTCAGGCTATTTTATATCCTGAGTTACGGTAAATAAGGTAAATATTTAGTCCAATTTCAGAACAGAGCAGACTTTAGAACATGAGCAAATAAGTATGGATTAAAACATCATATGGGATGATTGATGCGCTTTTAAGCAACAAACAACGTCTAAACACTCGATGGAATGTTGAGCGGGTACTCGATAAAATTTTACTGTCGCCCTGTTAGGGAGGTGCTTGAACCTGGGTTTGATTTATAAAGGTTTAATTCTTATAATAGTATTTTTGTATGAAATCAGACATTCTACAATCCTTTGTGGTTTGAAAAATATAGGTATGTGTCTTATAAATATAGCAAAAATTAGTTTTTGCTAATCTCGTAAAAGATTAGGGGGTAGTTTCGATATTCCCAAAATGATTGGAAGAAAAGTGCTTGCATTTCTATTAGATAAAATAAAGGTATATACGCATATTGGGGTAATATTATGCTTCTTACATCGCATCATAAGCAGAATGTGTACTACAATACTACTTTGCGCTTGTTTTGCCCATATTGGTGAGATTAGAGTGATTAGCCGCGCCAAGACTAGAGGCCACTTTGCTACAATAACACCTGCACAAGTGCACACCCATCCATACAAGTATTACGCCACTTCATACACTAACAGCTCAAAACCCGCACACAATGTACGCAATTTACTAATAAAACATAAACGCCTGTATCAAACGCAGGAACTTCGACCAAAAATTGCATTAAAACTAAAAATATTATTAAAAAAAATAATTACCGCAATCCGTGTAGTATTTGGCATTTGCACTCGCTACCAGCACTGTAACTATTATGAAAAACAACATTTTGAATAATTTATTATTGAAAAATCGCGCGCTAACGTGTGTTCGACTCGCACGATCGATGCTGACTGACTGTGTGGAACGGATGAGCCGTTGTAACCGACCTTTGTTGCTTTATAAAATGCGCCGGCGCCGGTCAAAGAGTAAGGGACTAGGAGTGGGGACAGATGATTCATGGTTTAATAGTAAGGTCCTAGTGATAACATCGTCGTGTTTCGACGATAACGAAACAATTGCTCTAGATTTGAATTAAGATGTTGACACTTTTGATAAAATAACCAGCTTCACTTTGGTTGCTTTTGAATTTTAACTAAACTTTATTTCAACCTACAACACAAAAGTTGCAGTACTCGTATGTCGATTTTATTTCATAACTCAACTTGGTCGTTTCAATGAAAGTAAAAGTCCTGCAATTATATTTTTTGAAATTCATTCTAACTATTTTTATGTATAATTTATTTTTCTATCTTCCTGACATTTCTATAATAACAAAGACGTTCCTGCCCTATCTGTTAAAGGCATTGTTTTATAAGTATTCCTTCAGGTTAATCGATAATCTAAGGTTAATTTATAAGCTGCAAGACAACACTGTTTCGTTGTTAGGAGCAAATGTACACAAGAATTTATCATGAGGAATTTCTCCAAAACATGATTAAAATAATTAGGTCAATCCCTGAAATATTTATTTACCAATCCATGAAACTTGAATATGAAATATGATCAATGAACTCAACTTAATAACTTACCTAATTATTTGTTTAAAAACAAATTGCGTCTGTAAATCAATGTAAGTTAATAAAATAAATATCTAACAATTACATTATTAATTGAAATATTATTTTCAGCCGTGGTATGCATTTATGAAAAAAAAACATTCGTACAACTTACAATAAGTAGGTACTCATTTAATCTTACTATTGTAACTACCTATTATAATCATAAAGGAAAATTGTTTTAATAAAATTATTTAAACTGTTGGTTGACCATGCCTTGATAAGCAGTATGTATGGTTACATATATGATATATGGTACAAAATATATTGAAAGCATTTTAATGTTTCATTAAACACTTCGTGTAAAAACTGTTCAGATTTATTTTCATCTTCTACTTTTCACTGAACATCCTTCCGCATCATCTAACAGTTTGTTCTACTTTATCTGTCTATCACAGAAAACAAACGCGTTCCTTTTCCCCTCTAATTGTGTATTCTTTGCGCATGACCGGAAGAGCGGCGAGCCACTCGCGCGCATGTTTCAGGAAAACCTGCGCGTGCGCGTGTGTGCGTACTTGCGCCTGTGTGCGTGGCGTAGTAAACAAAGGCATAGTTGGAATCACTTCACTACGGTCCGTACTGCACTGGCTAGTATGGACATAGTTCTGATGATTGCAATGAATAATTAGCATTGTTGACCATTGATGTTTATGTCTTCACAAGTGATTAATTAGCTTGGCGTTAATGTTATGTCTGAGTTATTTGAAGTTATGGAAAATAACTTTCTTTTTATTAACAACATTATAAAACTAAAACTGCTTTCTTTTCGTATTAAAAAAAAATTGACGAACTAAGTATCCAAACAAGTCGAGGTGTCTAGTCTGGACACGTTCAAGACATTTCAGGATTACCTAAAGATTCCCAAAGATTGAGTACTTACAAATCAAAGAGCGAAGATCTGCTATGCACTATCCAAGACCATAACAAAATATGTCATACATTGAATACAATTGGTATCCAGCACAAAAATCTACCTGACATTGGTTTTCGCTGCCATTGCGTGGTAATAAAATAAATATGTAATTTCCTTATTACTGTAATATTTCTTTGAAGAATACTCATCGTGTGTGTGTGACCCTATTAGGAACAATTATAAGGGAAGTGCAATGTAGATAATATCGGGCTAAGAGAGTGAAGTAAAATTTTGTTGGAACTTGAGATTATAGCACGTGGGCAGACACGCGGTCACTCTACGACAGTGGTGTAAAGGAGAAGAGGTAGCGGGAATGTCATGAAGAAAATATTATACACAAAATAAAGAACATCACTTTTTTAGTCTGAGTTTTTTTAATAACTGTCATTTATATTTGTTTTACTTACGTTGCTAGTTATTCTAGTAAAAAACCTACATTTCCTACCTAAACTACATATTTACAATTTTTTTTACATATTTTTTTAAATAAAAAAAACGTGTTTCATAGAAATAATTGCAATTAATATTGCGAAATGAGACTAGCTTCTGCAGTCGCAGTCTATTAAGACTGCAACTTAGATATGTTAACTTATTTAGCAGGTAGATTAGCTGTAAGTACAAAGGGTTATTACTTCTGCGTGATAAAGCAATTATAAATGGCATGCCAGCTGATAGACAATAGTAACAAATACCTTATAGAAAACCTTAAAGATATGCACATCGCTACTATTCATACATATTCTTGCCGCGCTTTCAGTAACAAATTTTTCTTTCATTTTTTGTCCGCTCTCCAATCATAAGTTACACCAGCTAACATCGAAGGAAGCGAGCGTTTAGCAGTCATCCGGCGACAATGCGACAATTGGTGTTCTTGAGAAACCGTCGCGCGATGCTTTGGTGGCGTGCCTTCGCGCTGTGTCACTAGGGGGCGAGCCAGAACGGGCTACGTTTGTTTGCTTAACATTAGAAAGGTACTTACTGAAACGTAGATTTGAAGGAAATGCTTTAACAAGTAGTTCTTAGTTAGAATTAGAACATAACATGTGTAATCCCTAACATGGTAGACACCCATGTTCTAATTGTTTAAGTAGAAGCAAGTCATGGATTTACAAATTGTCATTCTACAAAATTGGGAAAAAAATAAATAGATAGGCAGTCTGGTGGCCACGAGAACATCTAGGATTTACCAGTTACCGACTACTACCTAATATCTAGACAGTTTGAAAATAAACCAGAGCTAGAATGGTTGACCTAGTTTTATAAAATACCAACAGAATTTCCTAGGGAGTATTTGATGACGATGAGAATGTTGTTCATGCTTTTTCTTTGTGTGTGAATCATTTATTGATGTTTGGTCACGCCACTATCCCTATTGGTTGGGTTTGTCACATTCGTATCAAAAAGTTCATAATAGTAAGTTTATCGCGTCATTCCTTGTGAGTCAACAATGTGTGATTTAAACTATGTAATTTAGTTGTAACTACATGTATGAGCAATACCTACCTACTATGTATTTGGTTCATTATAATTTTCAAACATTCAATAGGACATGCATTATTTTGTTTGCATCAGTTCGAAGGTACAATGAATGAAGGTTTAACATTGTCCTACATTACCAAACTGTCTAATCTCTATCAGTCTATTCAGCATTTCTATGGTGTCAACCCATGGGCCTCATGATTTCCGGTAAATAATCTGTTGTCAATGGAAATTGATGTTTATTAGTTCTGTTATTGCAGTTTCGACACCCACTTACAAAAGGTTGTACTATGCTGTTCAATGCGATTGTGAAAATGAGTGTGAAAATTAACGGTATAACAAACCAAGCAAACAACTCAATACAATGACGCATCACCGCCAGCGCACGCACACATACAAACAACGTGTCACCGAGTCTTCGACAGCAACGACAACAACGGCAGCGGCGACTATATAAAGGCCAGCGGTGGCCTACCAGATTCATTCGCTAACTAGACGGATCCGAGTGCGATAGCCCCGCAGTCCACTCGTATTCAGTAAGCACCCTCTTATTCGATAGCCTAGCAGTCTTTAAGAGTGTGTCTAGGGAGACTAAGTTGCGATACCACGTGTCCTTCTTAACTCTCACTGTAGGATTGTAGTTACATTATTAAAGTGCAAAGTATAACTTTTGTAAACACTGTGAAGATACAATAAATCCACATAACTACAAAGGTGCCTTTAATTCTACAACCACAACTCCTATATTGGCGCCCAACTTTATAAAAGAGCCCACAGGATACAATATATGTTGACCTACAATAGCGCCAAACGTTATCTTGTCGACTACAACACCTATATTGGCGCACAACAAATATTTTTCAAGATACCCACAAGAAGGTTGAGAAATTAATTTGAAGTATACTCACATATTATTGGAACTACCCACATATGTGTGCACGGATTACCCACATATAATTTTATAAACGAAATAATAAGTGAGGTATCTACCTACACACAAATAATATAAAATGTCAAAATCAGAACCGATTACGTTAGAACAGATGCAACAGTTTAGTGAAATATTTGCTAAAGTATCATCAACTACAATGTCAGTTAAAAGTTTTGCTCAATGCAAATCCAAGTACAATGGAGAAAGATGTTATAACAAAGTGGAAGAGTTTATAACAAGTATTACGGTGTTTAAGAAGATCGAGAAAATATCGGACGAAGACGCGTTAGAGGGACTTACACTTCTATTAACCGATAAAGCCGCTACATGGTGGGTGGGCATAAAAACCGAAATAAAGAAGTGGAATCAAGCTCTTGAGGCAATAAGGTCGGCTTTTGCACCAAAGAAACAGCCACATGAAATATACATCGAGTGTTTTAGTAAGAAACAAAGTAATGAAAGCATCGACGAGTTTGTCTGTGAAAAGCGAGCCCTGTTAGCACAATTACCAGCGAAACGTCAAAGGGAAGAGGAACATCTTGATATGGTGTATGGACTTCTGAAGATATCTTACAAGAAAGAGATAGCCAGACATGATATCAAAACATTTGGTGATTTACTGGAAAAAGGACGTCTTCTCGAAAGTTTAGAAAAAGAGGCCGGAGAAATTACCAATTTAAGTGAACGTAAACCTATAAAACGTTGCACTTATTGTGGAAAGAAAGGTCACAATATGGAAATATGCCGCAAAAGATTGTCAGAAATGAAAACAAGTGAATTGGCAAAACGCAAAGACAATATAACTTGTTACGGATGTGGTACACCTGGTGTAGTGAGAAGTAATTGTGTGACGTGTAAAAACAAAGAAACGCCGCCAAAAGCAGTAACATTCTGTAAGATTCAAGCCACAGTTGAAAACAATACTAAGATACCTACTATTGAAATTTCTATAAAAGGTGAAACTGGATATGCATATATCGATACAGCTGCGAGAATAAGTATCGCCGGTACCGAATTATATAAAATGTTAGTGCAAAAAGGTACAATATTTGAAGAAAATTGCACAGAGATTAAATTAGCGGATGGCACAGTTAAAACAACAACTTTGTTGGCTGCAAAAGTAGACGTAGTTATAGGCCAACGTATACGACCTATAACATTATCTGCAATGCCCGAAGCTAACAATAATAGAACTCTTCTGGGCATAGATTTCCTGGAATCAGCTGGTATAGTACTGAATCTTCCACAGAGGTCATGGCATTTTATTGACGACCCTGATGTAATGTTTAGTTTCCTGCAATTGAAGAATGTAAACATACCACTGAAAGCCGCTAAAATGATTACATTTGAGAAACAAAATGAAGAAGAATCGCTGCCGGAATTCCTAAAATGGGCACACGAATTAACCATGGTCACTCCATTGAAAGACACTCCGTCACCATTCCGGGACCCATGTAGCCCACCGGAAAACAAAAAAGGGAGATGGAGGTTGCATAAATTGGATACACCCCCACGTCCGATTCGCCCACGGGAACCAGCCGACGATGAATCTTGTATTGATCCACGCATTAATTATGTACCAATAAACCGTATTGAACTGTATTCTCTTGATATTTCCTTACAAACCCATGAAGGCACTTTACTTACAAACAATGAACGAGTTATCCTCAATAACTTGTTATTAGAATATAAAGATATATTTGAAGAAAATTCAAGTCCAACTCCATTTGCACAGCACAGTATAGATACAGGCAATCACTCGCCTATTAGTATCAAACCATACAGATTATCACCTACTAGATTAGAACAGTTACGAGAGAAACTTGATCAAATGATTAAAAACGATATTATTGAGGAATGTGATTCCCCATGGTCATCACCTGTTATTCTTGTACCTAAGGGTGAAAATGACGTAAGAGTCTGTATTGATTACAGAAAATTGAATGAAATTACGAAACCTGATAGATATCCTTTGCCACGCATTGATGACTTGCTACATCAAGCAAAGGCTATGCCGTACATGACCACGATTGATTTGCAGTCAGGATACCATCAAATAAGGGTCCGACCAGAAGACCAAGACAAGACAACATTCGTTTCTCAGTTTGGAACTTTCCGTTTTAAACGAATGCCGTTCGGGTTACGCAATGCACCCGCAACATTTCAAAGATTAATGGATAGATTCATAAGGGGACTAAAAGTGGACTTTGTACTGGCATATCTTGACGATCTGATAATAAGATCTGTCTCTTTCTCCCAACATATGACAGACTTACGAGAAGTATTTGATAAACTGAGAGAATATAAACTATGTGCAAATAGGAAGAAATGTAAATTCTGTTGTTCTGAAGTAAAGTATTTAGGACATCTTATTGTGCCTGAAGGCATAAAACCCGATCCAGGGAAAGTGTCTGCCATTTTAAATCTACAGGAGCCCCGAAATCTGAAAGAATTGATATCGTTTCTTCAGACAGCATCCTGGTATCGCAGATTCATACACAAGTTCGCAGAAATAACGAGACCATTGACTAATTTAACACGAAAGAAAGTTAGTTGGCGATGGGGTACAGAAGAACGCGAAGCATTTAATAAACTAAAAATTGCGTTGACAACTGCACCAGTATTGAAACAGGCAAATGTAGACCTACCTTTCATTATTAAGACAGATGCGAGTCAATATGCTATAGGAGCAGCTTTGGTGCAGGGGGAGGGTGACAATGAACACCCAGTCGAATATATAAGTCGGTTGCTTACTCCTGCTGAATGCAACTATACAGTGACAGAAAAGGAAGCATTAGCTATAGTATGGGCAGTTTCCCGTTTCAGAGGTTATATAGAAGGCTCTCGTTTTATAACTATAACTGATCATCAGCCCTTAAAATGGTTGATGAGTCTTAAAACTCCCACGGGTCGATTAGCAAGATGGGCACTACAATTGCAACCATATGAATTTACAATACAATATACTCCAGGTCGCACTAATGTAGTTGCGGACACATTATCGCGACCACCGTGTACAAATCACAACGACAATTGTATGATATGTAGTGTAGAATTAGAGTTGCCAAAACTGAATGAAAAACATTTGCGAGAAGAACAATTAAAAGACGAAGAATTAAAACCAATTATTGAAACATTAGAAGAAGGAAAAGAATCTGAGAACTACATAAAGTGGACCAAAAAAGGTTTTCTATTACATAAAGGAGTCTTGTATCGTTATATTCCCGAACAAGAGGATGAAAACGCAAAGTTATTAGTTCCAAGACATGAAATACCAAATATTCTGAAATCATTCCATGATGCTCCTACTGCTGGACATATGGGTGTAGAACGAACATTTCAACGCATAACAAATAAATTCTATTGGAAAGGACTCCGAAAAGACATAATACATCACATCAAAACATGTACTGATTGTCAAAAGTACAAACCTTCAAATCAAAAGCCTGCTGGATTATACCAGTCTTCACCAAGTTATCAAAGATTTGAGGCACTATCAATTGATTTGTTTGGGCCCTTGCCAAAAGGTCCTTTAGGTGAAAAATGGATATTTATGGTGGAAGATACTGCATCTAGATGGGTAGAGTTATTCGCTCTAAAGGAAGCTACCGCCGAAAATTGTTCAGTGGTCTTAATAAATGAAATATTTCTACGCTATGGGTTACCACGGAAAATGATCAGTGACAATGGTGTACAATTTATATCAGCAGTTATGCAAAAAGTCACATATTGTTTGGAAATTGAACAAGTGCATACTCCAGTTTACCACCCCGAACCAAACATGGTGGAAAGGAAGAACAGAGATATGAAGACACAAATTGCTATCATGGTTAAAGATAAGCATCACCAATGGCCAGATACATTACCTGCAATACGATTTGCAATGAATTCAGCTGTTTGCCAAACTACAAATTTCACGCCAGCTTATCTAACATTTGGTCGTGAACTTAGAACAGTGTATGATTTAACACATGATTTAAGCTCGATAGTAGAATCTGAAAACTTTGTAAAAGGAATTACACCAATTATGAGAAGGCTTGCTCAAGATTTAGAGTTTGCAAAAGAGAATATTGAGAATAATCTAGAAGCAAATCGACTTAAGGCTAATAGCAAACGAAGACAAGATCCAGGATATAGCATCGGTGACCTAGTACTGGTAGAGACTCATCCTATCAGTAATATTGAAAATCAGTATTCAGCAAAGTTGGCTCCACGTCGTGATGGTCCTTATGTTATATTGAAGAAATATGGTACCTCTACATATGAAGTAGCGCATCCTGATACACCTACAAAACCTATTGGGAAGTACCATATCTCAGCATTAACAAAATTCAATTTGAGAAATGACAACATGCCTAAACCTATCAAACCAATTCGTAAACGAGGCAGACCACGTAAAGATCCTGGTACTCCTGTCGGGACGACTTCAGAGTACCAGAGGGGGAGAATATAACAAACCAAGCAAACAACTCAATACAATGACGCATCACCGCCAGCGCACGCACACATACAAACAACGTGTCACCGAGTCTTCGACAGCAACGACAACAACGGCAGCGGCGACTATATAAAGGCCAGCGGTGGCCTACCAGATTCATTCGCTAACTAGACGGATCCGAGTGCGATAGCCCCGCAGTCCACTCGTATTCAGTAAGCACCCTCTTATTCGATAGCCTAGCAGTCTTTAAGAGTGTGTCTAGGGAGACTAAGTTGCGATACCACGTGTCCTTCTTAACTCTCACTGTAGGATTGTAGTTACATTATTAAAGTGCAAAGTATAACTTTTGTAAACACTGTGAAGATACAATAAATCCACATAACTACAAAGGTGCCTTTAATTCTACAACCACAACTCCTATAACGGGAAATTCTTATTTTAGGTCTGTAGGTCCTACTCGCCATATTCGGCAAATGACCTCAACATGGTATATTGAGGTCCTACTCGGATTTTGTTCATGCCTTGGCTTAAAAAAGGAAATATTCTGGTATGTTGAGAAAATAGTTAAGTATGCTTATTAAATATTGATATGTAGATATAGATATGAAATTCCGGGGACGTTTGTAGATTAGTTTTTATCTAACTGTGTGAACTATTCTCTTCTTACTATTTGCGGGTGAAACTGAGCAAAGCAGCTAGTTTCAAAGCCAGCTAATTAATTGAGACAAAACACTGTTTTTAGCAACACGTGCATTATCTTAATGCGTTGTTACGTATATTATAATAACGTGCTAACTTTAATATATGTTGTTTTCCTGTATTTGTGTTGTTAATGCTGGTAAGGTCAGTTTGTACTTACTCTCAAATAATATACATACTTACAAATCATGTCTATACTCACAAATGTTCATTTCTAAGTAAAAAGCTATCGAAAAATTGAATAAACTCGTTAAGTTTTCATAGTGAATGCCCAAATTAGGGAAAATTACAAAAGAAAATTATAAAATTAACAAATGACTAGAACAAGGAATGAAAATGCTTTTTTGTAGTTATTGCATTACTACAGTTGGATTCATTATTGACATAATGGGTTATTTTGTACCTAGTTGTATAAACCCACCTACTACACCGACCTTTGTTGCCGTTAAAGTATATTAATTAATGCCCTTTATTTTTCAACTAGCTGTTGCCCGCAACTTCGTCTGCGTGGGCAATATAGAATCGTCAAAATACTACTTATCCCGTAGGTGCATTCTTTCACGTGACAGTATAATTAGGATTAGCAGTCGCATAGATTCAATGATCAAGGTTGTGTTGTGGATGTGACCATTTATCTAAACAAAAGAAGTAAAGTTTGTGACGTTGTGAATATCTCTGGATCTAGTCAGCCAATTTGGAAAATTATTACGTATAGTGCGTAAGTAATTTTCACAGGAAACAGCTATAATCTATGTCTATATGCTTTGAGTCTGACAAAGCTGTCATTTGTACATTTTCTGCAGCTGCTGTGACTAATCAGAAGCCAGAAAGTCTGTCAGTCTTACCATGGATAATGTCTTGTAATGTGACTGGATTGAAGAGATCAGATAGGTAGTCGCTCCAAGCAAAATATTGGTACTCGAACAGATTCGGCGACTGGAAGCCAACACCAATTCCCCAACATAGTTGGGGAATAGCTGGATGGATGATGAAATGAGTCATCATCATCAGCAGGCGCATAGGGTAGGATAGTTTCACTTACTCACTATGGTAAGGCTGACCCCACATTAGGCGTGCGCGATCCTCGGGCGTGTGAGTAGCGCGGGCGTTTTGCTGCCCTGCGGCATGTGTGAAGAGTGCAAGCGACGCGCTCGAGGCGAGCACGCGGCGCTCGAGTTGCGTTCTTACCCCTTCGCCCGCTATCCCCGCCGCCCGCTAAACGCCTTAGCAGTTAAACGTCAAGGAGAGCGCGCTACAAATGCCGCAGGGCAGCAAAACGCGACGCTCACGCAACGCGCTCGCGACGCACCCGCGGCGCCCGCGCTACTCACACGCCCGAGGATCGCGCACGCCTAATGTGGTGGCCTAAGCCGGGACTCCACCGAAATGTTTGCATTAGTTCACGAATAGGCAAAATGTACGTATCTGTGCGAGCCACTTCATGTGTTCGTACTTGAAACCTGCAGTATTGCCAAGATTTTCAAAATGTACGCTCGCAATTTGTCATTTCTTGGTGGAGCCAGCAAATCAAAAGAAACATAAGTGTTGTATACTGTGCGTCACTACCGCACACTGGGAAAATTTCGCTCTTGCGGAGGACGTTTATATACCATATTTTGTGTCACACGTAAACAGGACGACAGTAAGTATCCACCGAAACACTTTCAAAGATCTGATGAACGAACAAATCAGACCTGACTTGGTCACCTGGGGCCAATCAGAGGTCTATGAAGCGATAATACGCTTTGGCTCCTACTGTTATTGTGGTTTCTGAAAATTTATTCACCTCATTCAACGATGAATGTAATTCTGATGGTACTATTAAGAACACTTGCTTAGCGCAGAAGCTGACGTTGGCAGGTCAACTCTTTTGACTTCTCGAATAGGATACCATTGGTTTTTGTGCAATGCACACCTGCAATGCACTCTGGATTAGGATAGGATATAGGTGGATAGGATTTGCAACAGAGAACAATTCTGTCTTTGTAATTGAATGATATCAAACGTAGTTTTATATAAAAAGTGTTTTTTTAGACTTGGCTCGGGTCTAACTGAGACTGTTCGTAATCGTGAACAGTGTATTAATTGCGATCGGAAGTTGAAAGTAAGCATGTCTCTGGTATGCGACGCGTATTTTGTACGTTTTCAGACGCGATAAGGCAGCTCCCATTTCATCTGCACTTTGTATCTGGGCTGGTTTTTAAAGCTGCAGAAGCCTACATTATCTCACGCTTAGCAGCGCTTGCGAGAGATAGATCCTGATTTCTTCTAGGATTAAGTTTTCATATTTTGCATCAGAAAAAATAATACTACTCACTCAAAGTAATTTGTTTAAGGCCACCACATTAGTGGAAGATAAGCTAAACTATGTTTATGAAAAAATCCTGATATGAACTCCATCTGTAACTTTAAATTATAATTAATTTTTCCACTAAAGTCATCATTTTTGACATAATGTTCAAAAAATAATTTAGATGGCACCGTTTTAAATTTGGCTGAGATCTATTAATTTTCCTTTCATCAAGGTAATAATTATAGTTGGATTTTGATGTGGCACGGCAAACTGACAAACACTATTGAAATGTCTATCGAAAAATTACACTACGTGTTAAAATATTGTGAATTACGGAAAATACACAACTCCATCTATTGAAATAATAGTATATAAAGAATGTAAATGGTAATTCATTGTTATTTACCACCTCGCTTCTTGATGTATTTTATTTACCACAGATGGAGCTACTTTAACCTGTACTGTTTTGTCAAACAGATTGCGTGTCGTAATATTTTACATCTTGAATTCACTAAATTAATCATATCTTTTGATAGAGTGAACCGATTTCGATGAAACAAAGCCTAAGTAATACCCCAAGTTACGTAAAACTTTTGTATATAAGCATTGTCTGCATTAAATTTGTAGATTTTACGTGAATCCCGAACAAACAATCACTTTCTACAGATTTATTATATGTATAGATAGATTTCGGCCAATAAATCCTACAAAAATTAATTAATTAAAATTGGCCCTAATGTCATGTACATACGTACAAAATATCATCCTTTCCAAGACACATCCATATACAATGTATAGCAAGTTCTATTTTAAGCCAAGCATCACACCGGCCCGAAAATAGGGTCGTCCACACACTCATAATTCAATTATCATGTTATATCCTGTATTACGGAAAGGTACAAGTACCTAGTGGTACACTTGGTACAGATGAAGGTGGTATCCTAAGACAACAGCCAGCTTGCTTTATTACCACGTAAGCGATATTTCGCCAGTTTATTTGGGAGTGTGGGTTGACCATAAGTTGAGATAAGATGGAGGACAATTTTTCGCGGAAAATAAAATATGTGTTTACATAAATAGTTTCAATTGTTTCTCAATTAAGGACTACCTTGATGAGCAATTTGCTTCTGTACTTCAGAAAGTTAATTTGATTACCCACTTTAGTTCTAAAGATTTTAGTGTTGGTAGTCGTAAACAAAGCATAAAATCACTTGAAGAGTAATTCGTTTGTCTTTCCAAAGAATATTGTCTTAGTCTTTAAACGAAAAATAATGAGTTTTTATAAATTAATCAGTGCGCAATTATGTAACGCAAACGATGGTCTTTGTGGAAAATTGAAGTTTAATTGAAATTACGTAGATTATCATTTTTTTGAAAAACTTATTAATGTTGTTGTCTTTCAATGTCAATGTCTTTACGCAGTAAAAAAAGATTAATTGTTTGGTAATTAAGTTGTGAAATATGAAAATCGAGAGAAATTGTTGCTTGAAAACTTTATATCACAAATACCTTGCCTTTTCCAGTTTCATGGGTAGATATGACACAAACATCTATATTTTTTCCATGTGTCAGACTTGCCCCTTCACCCATAGACCTAAGTTCTGTCTGTCAATATTAGGTAAAGCACAGTAGAGATATTTTAATCCAATATAACGTACGTGTTGGAATTAACGTGTTGGCTGCATGAGGCGATATCTGTGCCTTCATAGAGACCCTAAGTCTGTTTAGCGGCTGTGAATGGCATCTTGGATACTAATCCTGTACTTACCCTACTTATGTAATGTGCCATGTAACCTATATAGTGATGAATTGAGGAAGATGGGCGACTATTGCTCGTGGAAAAGTTGATACCTACTCATTATACGGAGAATAATTTAAAGACCATAATTCTATTATTTAAATAATTTATTGTTGTTTTGAGTATGTAGGTACTTATTTTGTAATAAAAATACATTATGATTGCAATTACATTTTAACCAATTTTTTGCTAAAAATAATGATTTAATTAGTCCCGAAAATTAAAAAATACAGAAAAAAGTTCGTCAACATGGTCACCCAAAAAACAAGACACCTTTTATCACATCACGCAAAATTATGAGCATAAATATTATATACCTTGTTGCTGGGTTAATAAACCCTGTGTACCACTAGAGTGGATTACAACTACCCTCCAAATGACGCGTAAAGAATCTCCAGTGACGTCTGAGTGACTGCCTACATAAACACAGGACTACACAGATTTTGTTAAATGAATTACATTGAATAATTTATAAATAAGAAAAGCCCGCGGTTTTACTCGGGCTGAAACTCGGCCTTGGATCTTGTTGTCAGTTATACTTAGTTTTCGTTCATAATGTGAGTTTAAAGAAGCAATAAACAAAATTTCAGCATTATTCATACCTATTTAACTTAGTAAAACAACATGAAATGGTGTGACTTCTCACACATCGCGGTATTTTTAAGGAAAATATTTCTTAATTACCTAAATGAGGAAAATTTTTCATAATTTTGGTATGTATTTGGTGTTTGTCACTCCAGGCTTGATCCATAACTTTTGCTCTTATTATGTACGTCTGTACTTAATACCAAGAACTATAATCTCGAGGTTTAAAGAATAGAGTGAAGAATAAGCAGTAACATTCTGCGCAGCAAAATGTCCAAGATAGTATTTTGAATGCCTCATCAATTAATTTGGCAGCCTATTTGTATAAAAAAGCCTCTCAAACTGTGTTCTTATAAAATTGAGGATAATTTCGGGAAATTCTAAATAATTTATTATTTTAATGAACAATAACAAATAAATACTCATATATAAAAAAAAACTTTATGTCATAAGGTGATCTGCAATTTAATGAGCATTTTGCTGATAACAATCATAACAATGTACACTTATGAACAATATTAGTCCATGCACACAAACTAATGTTACATCTAACTACTTCTCATTAATTGTAAACTTTTCACTTAGTCCTTACTTAATTTACATTATAATTAATGAAAAATGTAATTATGTGTAGGTATATAACGCTTACGTCGTCGACTATACATGGAGGGATATCTACTTTTATCGTCGAGAATCAAACCGCAGGAATCAGGTACTTAGTTCTTCATACCACGAGTCACGACCATCGTCTTTTACGTCTGTTTGAAGTTGTTGTTGTGTGAAGTTTTGTGTCTTGTAGTAATTAATTAATCCTTCCAATTAAATAGTAATCAGTAGGTATAAATGCAAGTATCTTGACGTTTCCATAGGCCGATTAGATACTTGGCTTACAACTCCGTGAAATCACTGCTTTAAACCCTCTGTTTGGTTAGGTAAGCTCACTACTCTGTGTCTAATATCTGAAGTAATTACTTCATCTAGGTTAACAGAGGCATTCAGTAGTTTCTATAATTGCGATAAAAATAATCCTTTGTAAATGAAAAATATGTTTAATACATTGCTTGCATATCTCTGTCAATGTATGAATAAGTCACCTCAAACGGCTGCACATACTCACCCTAAAAGCAAGTTGCAACTGCATCTCACTAAAACTCAATGCTAATTCCACCAATAAAATAATCAATTAACCATTTAGTTCAATGACTCCTCATTGACAAAATAACATCGCGTGGGTGAGTTACCCATTACCAAACCTAGCTAGATGGAATAATGTCACCGAGTCGATCACTTGAGCTACTAGAGTTCTAGCAAACTGTAGACTAAATAGTTGGCCGACAGTTGACCTCACAGTTATTTTTTTTTAACGAAAATCTGATTCCAGGCGAACTTTTCAGTCGGTCTCATTATCTCCCGAGCCTTTTCCCAACTATGTTGGGATCGGCTTCCAGTCTCACCGGATGCAGCTAAGTACCAGTGCTTTACAAGCAGCGACTGCCTACCCGACTTCCTCAACCCAGTGCTCCTCAGTAAGACTAGTGTTAGACTTACTGGTGACTACCCGAGGATGTTAAATTACAGCCGGGACCTATAGTTTAACGTGCCTCTGTTTTCAGTCTGTCTGATACCGGCTAAACACTAGCAGCCTTACTTATAAAATAATAAGTTATACTTAAGAGATGTTTAAGAAAAAATCTTACTTATAAACGTGGCTGAAAAAAATCATTTTCTTAGCAATGTCTTAAATGAGCTGTCAAATTAAGTAGCCTCACACCCTTGTTTAACCCGCTAATTATCAAAATGGCTGGATTCTTACCAGCTGATTTTTCATTTCCGGTTTATTGACAGCTCAACTTTTTAATTTTATATTTTACGGATGCCATTGTTGCCATTACACAACGTTTTGATGACAAATATTTTTTTAAGCTACCAACATTCCGGTAGTGTTGAGAAATTAGTATGTTTTTATGTCATTATCTGTTCATTACTTAAGACATGCTTAAGCAACGTTTATAGGTCAAAATAATTTAATCACTACTTAAGGCTTTAAGTAGTAATTACTTAAAACAATGCTTAGAAGATGATTTGTTGATTTTTATAAGTAAGGCTGTAGATCTTTGTCACGTGAGTACTACTTACCATTCAACTTCATACTGGTTTATGAATCCAAACAATCGGGCGACTAAAAGTCTGCAGTGTGTCAGTAATCTTACGATGATTGTATGACAATGAGGAAGTGTTTCGTGGTTCGTCGGCAATTGGTTACAGCTACCGACTGTCTCATCTTGACTGGAATGATGATGGTTATGTACCATAAAACTGTTGTTTTGTGGTCCGTATGGCTAGCTGTATCTTGGCACGGTAGTTGAGGCTTTGTAGGTATGGGAAGAATCCGCTATATACTGAGTTTAATATATTTTAAGCTTACGAACACTCGGGTTTTTAAGTTTGTTATTCATTTATGATCCTTTAGCGGCCTTTAATTTTTCACTGGATTAAATAGGTAACTACGGAATATCTTACAGGATTTTTCGGAAAAAGCATCAGCCAATGTTATGAATTATTAGGGATTTATCATTTAAGTAAATGAAACACATCAGCAATGTAATATATCATTAATTTCATAAACATATCGCACAATTAAATACTTAAAAGCTAAATACTTCTATAATAATAATTTATTCATTTAACGCTAAAACAATCATAATTTAAATGCAATAAAGACAAATATTGTATTTACATTAAATATTTAGTGAAACATTTATTTAATTTGTATGTAAACTAACATTAAATATAGCAATTATCATAATTGCACTACAACGTTGGCAAGAAAAATGTAAAGTAATATTGTTTCATCAAAAGTTAATTAATTCTTCACTTAAAAAAATAACAACATGAAAATTAAAAATCTTTTTATGTAATACATACCTAATGTTAGTTTTCATACATACATATTCCCTTAATTGTCTACAGTATTTTTTCAAAAATTTCATTAAGTAGGTACTTAAAATTGTTTATATTCAATAACATTTTATGTATTTTCAACCAGATTTAAGAAGTTGATCGTACAATTTACAAATTGTAAGTAGATATTATACCAATGAAATGCAATAGTTTATATCTATGTTTTAAATATATTTTTATCAACATATTATCAAGATAAATGAGAAAGGTTTTGAAAAGGTTGTTTTGGCCTTTGAAAAACATCACTTTTACTTTGTCGATGTAGGATAATATAATTACGAAGTATGAATTGTAAAGCAGAAAATATCTTCGTGCCACACATTCAAGGGGCTCTTCGTAACCAAATCGGCTTATTTTCTCACTTGTCAAAGACGTCAAACGTACAGTGAAAAGTAATTCTTTTATTACATAATTTCTAAAGAGTCTGGAGTAAACTTTTTGTCAAATAGCATTAAAATACTGTTTTTGGAAATATTTAAATATAACATTTTGTATCTCGAAATAGTAATCTAAGTACGTTTTAAAATTGGATCTTTATAGTACCTACGTTAGATAACAAGACTTAACATTATGGAAATTGGAGATGATAACATTAATTATATTCTGCCTGGCTAAATCTTAAACTAGTCACAAGGGATATAAAGGACTCGGCTATCAGACATTAATAGTAAAAGGTCCGATGTAACTGAACATTCCTGAAATACGCGACTCATAGCTAGAAAAATACAGCCACATTTAAATTATCTCTCTGATAAAATGCGAATATTTTTCATTTTTATCAAAGTAACAGTTATAGCTAGTTATGATAAGTTAATTAGAACTGTGAATAAATGCAAAACTAAAAAATATAACGAACTGTTTCTCAGTATTTTTATTAGATGTGAATTTAAAATTGTTAGCGAGTTCATTGCTCTCAAATGTGTTCAATAGAGACTACTCTTGTCACTAAGGAATGTTCAATTCAAAAGGACCTTAAATTGACTAGATCAGATATCGAAATAACATACGTATCATAACAATATTTCACAGATAGCAGTATTCTTGCAACGCTAAAATAATCTCTGGTATCGATACACCGCTTACATCTAAATAATTAGGTTTCAAATGCGTCAAACTCGGCGGTTTACGCGGGAATACGTGACTCATTTTGATACGGTCGTTGAGTGCGTATTGTGAGTTACTGATATGTGGGTGAGTGTCCGTGTGTGTGTGTGAGTGAGTGTCGGCGAATGAGAGTGAGTGGTCGTGTGAGTGAGTGGGTCGTCTACCGGCCGAGTCCGGTCCACAGCAGGCCAGGGTCGTGATGGTTGGCACCCGGGTACCCGCCGTCCGCCTCCACGAGAGATCTGCGGTTGTAAGATCTACGTACAACGATATTTAAAACTTAATTTTAGTAATGCAGATATAAGCGTATGGTGGTAGGAGAACAATAACAAAAATAAATGCAAGACATATTAAGTAAAGTGACCAATGGAAACATGACCATTTTGCAAATGTATTTAAGAGTGAATGACCAAATATTTCATTGGTTTTCAATTCTTGACTGGAGTGTTGAAGACACGATGCAAAAACAAAAAAAAAACCATGAGAAAAATACTACGAATCCCCACCTGATGTTGCCAGTGGGTCTCAGAGGTCGAAGAGCGTACAACTTCCTGATGCCGCTGCCGCCGCCACCAGTATCTAAGAGAAAATATCATATTTAAATAACTGTTACATTATTTTACACATTAGCAGTTAAGTAAAAGTTATTAGTAAACCAAGTGGGTTTTTTAACTTGGCTTGTAAAGTTAAATGGATTGCCTATAGGAATTTGGGTGCTTTGAAATTGCCAGAATCGATAGCGATCGACAATAATGTTCTTGCATGTTTGTTGCTTCGAACATTTCAAAATGAATTGTAATTTCATCTCAGATACTCAGGAATTATTGAGGAAATTTGAATAGGTGGGTCCTTTATGAATCATTCATAGAATTGTGAATTTAAATAGCACGGTACTTTTCACGAGATTTATAAAGCTAAGTAGCATAAAACTTGTCGTTTCCACAATGTTCTAGTTCTCAAAGTGAAACATTTCTCGGAATTTATGTTATTCAAAGTCTTTAGAGAAATACGGCACCTCTGTGAAGGCTCTTATTACTTCAGGGCACAAAAGGTTTGTATGCAACTTGTACAATTGAGACCCTACGTACGACACTCAAAGAAATATGTATTTTCTGTTTCCGGGGTATTGTTCCAGAAATATGACATCGTGGAACATTTTAAACTTTGTTTAGATATACGTAAAAGGTTTTATGCGTCGTAAACTTATGCTTACGAACATAGCTTATTAAATAAGCTATGTTCACGTTGTCAACAAAATTTTTGTTTGGAAGTTGATATGGTTGAAAAGGGGGTACAAAAAGAGTCATGGAAATAAATTACATATTGTGTTAATAAAAATCCAGGTACCTACTCGTACATAATGACGCTGATTAGATTATACGCAAAAATTTTCACATTTTTATAGGACAAAATATTGTATAATTAATAAGGGTACACCAACATAATTTGACACAAAATTGGGGTCTTCTATCAAATTTTTTCACCGCTTTGTCATTTGAGCTGCTTGTGATAATCTTTCCGGGAGTTTTGATGTCGTTATGGAATTTTGTTTAAGGCCACAAACAAGGGATTTTCACGGAACTCTACGCAATGTTTAATGGGTTTTCAGAAATTTTGGTTTACAGGCGTTGGTGTAGGAAACGTGTTGACGATAGACGCTCAAAGTTCCAACCCTTTGAAATTTTTAATTAGTTGGGCAGAGATATACTTTTGAAATATGTATGTATTTTAGTACCTATGCTCAAGAATTTCTTAACATTTAGCAACATTGTGGTTAACACTTTTTAATTATTCCCTTTCGTATGTTCCTACCTATATCAAGCACTAAGCAAACACCAATCTTTACCGCATTTTATAATCCATAAAACAAAAATATCCTACGTATTAGACTACAGAGAAACACAAGTAAAACTAAAACGTGGGCATTTACAACGGAAGCCACAATCGCTCAAGATTCGTCCATAAACGAGAAGGTAACTTCCCGTTGCAATTTGATAGACATCGTTATTGACAGCCGGTGTGCCGCCATTTTCCTGCTTCCCCGGTATCTCTCGGAGATGCCGTCAGTATCCTCAAGTGATGCTCATTGACATACCAGCGTGGTACTCTCAATGGTGACGGATGAGGTCGGCGCTAGTGTTCACTGAATTATGATGTATGGAAGTACTTAAAGTATGAGATTTTATATGATGGATTTACATATGGTGTAAGACGCAGTGAATTTAAAGGTTGCTTTGATATTTGTCAGACACGCATTGATTGAAAGGTTTACTGCGAATGGAAATGTCTCCTTCAGTTTGTTGAAGGAATTTTAATTGGGATAAAGGCAGGGGATTGACTATGAGAAAATAAAGATATACCAATATTTTTATTACCAAAACGCGGCAAAAACCTAAATCGTTTTGCAAATAGACAAACGGTGAATTCCCGTGTTAAAGATTGTAATTTACATAAACATAATCTTCTCTAGTTTGAAGGACATACACTAACGATTACCTAGGTAAATGATTTGAAAAATATTTGAATGTTACGTAAAAAATGTGTCGATTACAAAATGATTGATGTCCGCGTTTTCAAAGCTATCAAATGACAATTAGGTTTTGTGTGGCTCTATTATTTTTTTATTTATAAACAATGTATTTATAATATTTTGCAAAAATATTGGCTAACGACTATGTCGTATCGTTAATCATATCATCTGAACAGCTCTTGTTACGTATTCGCAGAAACCTAATCAATTCTGAAAATAAAAATGTGACACTGCTGAGAATTATTTTCGTTTTAACCCCTGACGCGAAAAGAGGCGTGTTATAAGTTTGATCACTGTGTTTGTAAGTGACGACGTAGGTCTTATTTTGTTTGAATTTGGTATGTCTTTTGCGTACTAATTGCATCCCAAACGAGCTGAAAAGTTGATACAAAGAAATCGTAGGAGTATAACAAGCGCAAGTAACACTATCTTTATACCCTAAAATATTTTACGTATTTTCGTATTCACGCCCACCTTGGCTGCAACTTTTCTAATCGCGAAGTTTTTGTATGACGTCAACTTACGGTGACATACTTGTCATGAATATAGGGCGGTATTACGGGAAACGTATGGCCCATTCATATTTAACACGGTGGCATAGTGGTGGCCTGTTCTAGTGAAATGCGTGACACACGATAATGATGACCATTTGTTTTGTGTCAATAACTACGCAGAATTAAAAGGTTATGTAAACGGTGGAACAAAGAAATTAAAGTCTTGTTAAGAGGTGAATTAAGTTTTGAGTTTTAGAAGG